>CAMZMU010000101.1:23223112-23823112 GCA_947311845.1 Poa pratensis | reverse complement strand
CCTGACGGTAGTATGGTGCACTTGCCTCACTGTCAGGCACCGGGTGATCCCGCTCACTCTCAATGATCATGTTGTGCAAGATCACACAACACTGCATCACCTCCCACATGTTGGACTTCGACCAAGTCATAGCTGGGTACCGAACAACAGCGAATCGAGACTGCAGCGCGCCAAATGCCCGCTCAACATCCTTTCTGCAAGCCTCTTGGCACTTGGAAAACCAAGCCTTCGCGCTTCCTGGCACAGAGTTGGAGATGCTCTTCACAAATGTTGCCCACTTCGGGTAGATGCCATCTGCAAGATAGTAGCCCTTTGTGTACTGGTGCCCATTGATCTCGTAGTTCACAGGGGGAGCATGGCCTTCGACAAGCTCGGCAAAGATATCCGAGCACTGCAAGACATTGATGTCGTTGTGAGTTCCTGGCATACCAAAGAATGAATGCCAAATCCATAGATCATATGAAGCCACGGCCTCAAGAATCACCGAGCACTCTCCTTCCTTTCCCTTGTACATCCCCTGCCAATCAAATGGACAGTTCTTCCATGCCCAATGCATGCAGTCGATACTACCAAGCATCCCAGGAAAGCCTCTTGCTTCATTCTCTGCGAGAAGGCGAGCAGTGTCTTCCTCATTGGGTGATCACAAGTATTTTGGCCCAAACACTGCCACCACTGCCCGACAGAACTTGTTCAAGCACTCAAGGGCCGTGGACTCGCTCATGCGCAGATAGTCATCCTGTGCATCAGCGGGAGCACCGTACGCAAGCAACCTCATGGCCATCGTGCACTTCTGAATTGACGTAAAGCCTAACGTGCCGGTGCAGTCCTTCTTCAATTTGAAGTAGGTGTCGAACTCCCGGATGGCATGCATGATCTGGAGGAAGAGCTTGCGGTTCATCCTGAAACGGCGCCGGAACACCTTCTCGTCCTGCGTAGGATCATCGGCGAAGTAGTCGGAGTAGAGGATGCAGTACCCCTCGTACCGCTGCCTCGGCTTGCTCTTGCGGCGACCGCGCGTCGATCCAACACGCCGCGGCCCCGCCTCGTTGGCGAGCAAGCCGGCGAGGCAGGCCAAGATCAGCAGGTGTTCTTCGTCGTCGATGGCGGCCTGATCTTCCTCGTCGAAGAGCTCGACGAGCATCTCCTCGGTGTCGGAGTCCATGGCTGGGTCGGGCGGAACGCCGAACACCTTGCGGGCAGGGTGGACGGGTTTCGCCCCGAGAATCTCCCCGGTGGCTAGATCGCGGCGGAAGGAGTGGGCGGCGCCGGCGGCGTGGCGGGGCTGGACGGCGGGTTTCGTAGCTGCTTGTGTGCGGCGGCGCAAGGAGGGGTGGTGGCGGCGACGGGATGGCGACGGCAAGACGGGCAGAGGGAAAGGCGAGCCGGGGTGGGGACAATGCGTTGTCTCGCCGACAGCGCTGTCCCACGCGTGCTTTTCCTTCCGCCGGCCCCCTAGGCCGAACCCAGTGGGCTGGGTTTCGCCTGGGGGCGCCGGCGCTAATTTCCGCCGAAACGGCTTTATTTGGGCTTCTGGGGGGGGCGGCTGGTAGAAAAACGGCGCTATTCGCCCAAAACGGCGCTATTTAGCGTCCTGTGGGCGCTGGGGACGACTGGAGATGCCCTAAGTAAAAAAAAAACAACTAGCATTGTTTTAGAAAAGAACTAATCTATACCTCTTATAAAGCAAAACCCCACTAGATGGTCATTAAAGTTGTCTATCTCTACATGCAAGGTAGCCACGTCACCAACAAACCACAACCCTCCAATTCTCATATCCATCGGTTCCTACTATCCGTCTCACGTGAAGAAAACAACCCATCCGGCAGTCCCTCATCCTCTTATTCATGGTGTGCCTCTCACAAATTTAGTCATCGGACACCAATTAATTTTGTGTAGAGGGGGGAGCACAGCGGACAGAAACGCCCGCGGTTCAGTTTCCATTGTTCCAATGCATGGTTGCTGCTGCAGTTAATTTTGGTGCGTGCTCTAATGCTCCAGTTTATAGCTAATAGCTCCCACAATTATATTAGCCGCTCCGCTCCTCCTGATCGAATCTCCCTTTGAGTGCCTATTGCCATTGTTTCGGCCCTCTAACTCGGTGCATATTCGTTTCAGACGTTTTCCTTCTCCAGTAGTTGATTACATCTGCTTCATCTTGCCGTTGCAGCTCGCCGCAGTTATCCTCAAGGAAGATGATGCCCTTCGCACCGAATCTGCCCTGCATGGTTGCCGTGCAGTTACTCACCGTCCTGGTCTGCCAAACTCGGTTGGATCTGCTTCGTTCATGCCTCTTGCCTGCTTTGGTTAGACATCACGAGTTCTCCACAGTATGCGGTTGCCGAGATTCGAGACTAGAGAGCACACCAGGAAGCCATCGTGGTCGGCCTGCTCAGCAAACTTGCGGCCTCGATCAGTACATATTGTCCTCGCCTATGAGATCTCATTTACCTGACTATATATTTATTAGTCCCTGATCTTTCCGTAGGTACACGCTCTCTTCCCTTTTGATATGTTCATGTATCAAATTTTGATTATTTGGAAGCGATTTTCCTATTTTGTTCACACTTACACATATCTGTTTTTTTTTTGGTTGGGACAACTGAATGGTTCAGCAAGTACCTTCTCACATCCTGACGATGACGATATGCCTGAGCACAGTCAGGTTTCATCTTTCCTAATCTGGATAGCTAGATTCTTACCCAACCAGATATATTTCTTTCGCAGGTAGGCATTTGTTACAAATACCACACAATGATCATACGAGGCTGGAGGATATAACTGATTTCCTTTTGTTGGGTCAAGTTAATATTTATGAGCAAGATTGTGCTTTTCACAAGCAAGCACCTCTCTCTCTCTCTCTCTCTCTCTCTCTCTCTCTCTCTCTCTCCTTAAATTTATTTTCTTAATAATTTTTGCTTATGTTTCCATCACCACATGTATAGAAAAAACCGAAGTTGTTTGCGTACCAAAAAGCTCAGAAGATTGACCGTTACATTTTCAGCTGTAGATGCAGTGTGACTGGTAAGCACGGATGGTCCTTTATCTTCCCTTGCCTTCTTTACTTTTTATATTTTGTATGCCTAGCATATTCTAAACATAATTTTTGTTATCCTTTTCTTATTAATTCTTTATACAGAGTTAAGTGGAATCTGTAATTGAATTATTGATCGATGAGCACACAGTTTTAAGTGTGAAGCATTAGTTTAGCAGCTTCTGTAGACTGCAATGCATGCAGTGTTTATGCTTTGTTCGCTTTACCTCCTCACATTTGTAAGGTAAGATGTTGCAAGGAAGTTAGCTTATTTAGACAATAGCCAATTGAATTCCTCGAAAACAGGATGGGCATATCAGTCGTGTCGGCTAAATTCTTTACAAATTGACAATGGTGTCATTCTCCCATTATATTTTCTGCTCTTACATTTGTTGCTTCTTCCATAATGCAAGCCTATAGGTTGTATGGCATGCTAATGTCTCGCAGCAGCAGATTTCACCTTCTTCGCTACGAGTACCGTTCAATCAAACCACAACAAAGCCCCGCAGCAACGCGCGGGGTATCCACTAGTACTATGTCTATATTCAATGAACTAAATTATCTGGTTTGTCTTCCCGGGCCCCGACTGAAAGAGCCCTCTACTTTTCCTCTTTATTAGTAGGAGCGGTCGGCGGTGGCCTTGTCCATTCTCACTACTGCTCCAATTCAGTTTGCTTTTCCATTTTCTCAAAATTTATTTTGCCTCTCCGTCTTGCTCTGGCCTTATTCTGTTCCGTGGTGTACATGGCGTCGGCGGCGGGTGAGGGGAAGAGCAGGGTGCTGGTGATAGGCGGCACGGGCTACATCGGCAGGTTCGTCGTCGCCGCCAGCGCACGCGAGGGCCACCCCACCGCCGTCCTCGTCCGCGACACCGCGCCCGCCGACCCAGCCAAGGCCGCCGTCCTCCAGGGCTTCCGAGATGCCGGCGTCACCCTTGTCAAGGTCAGCCGCCGTTCTCCTCTTTGTACCTCTTATCCAGTTCTGCTATTTCTTCCTGCTTTCCTGGAGTTGGTCCTGGTCCTAGCTATGATGCTGTCATCTTGGGTCAAACATGAAGATAAAAGATTCCCTGTATTAGTTCATGACATTAGGATTTCTATTTCCTGGTGTTCCCTTTTGCGGTGCACTAGTGCTAGACAAAGTGGTGAACTTGATTTCTACTGTGGCATATGTATCAACAAGACTGAAATCGAGGAAATGTGTTAAGGCAAGGAACCTCTTCGTGCTGTTCTATTCAACGAACAGCCAAATCAGCTGATTTGGACGAATTAAAGATTAGGTGATTCGAACCATTACTACCATTGATCGCGTAACAGTTATTCTTGAACAAATCTGCTAGGATCTTGAACATTCTTCCGTCTTCCAAAAATAGTAGTCACAAATGCACTCTGAGGGTATTATTACTAATTGACTTATTTGTGGTTTGCATCTTCACTGCACAATACGATTTCCTCTTAGTCTAGTCTACTGGTTAACAACTGTTCTGACAACCCATGGTCTGTAGCAACAAAAGCTAGTTTCATAACACAATCCATCTGTTGTTTGACAAAAAAAACGATTTTAATTTCATAAGGCTTCAGCAAGCCAACAATTGACATCTACGAAAAAACTACTACCTCCGATCCGGAATAACTGTCGTGGAGAACGTGCAGCCATAGTACAAAAATACGTATATAGTTTACGACAGTTATTTTGGATCGGAGGGAGTACATTTTTAGCAAGGAAACCGCATGTCTGATTGTGTCAGCACCCTGTTTTGATTACAGAAATAATCTCCTCACGATATAATTTTATTGGACACTGATATATAACTGTTATATTACCGTTGGATCATTAGGGTGATATATACAACTATGAGAGCCTGGTGGCAGCCATCAAATCGACAGATGTTGTGATCTCGGCTGTGGGTTATGCACAGCTACCAGATCAAACTCTCATTATCACGGCAATTAAGGAAGCTGGGAATATAAAGGTAACTTCCATTGTCCAAATCATCAGTATCCAGTTATTTTTCGTGCACACTTTATGGCTTACTGTGAATGCTTAAACTGATGGTATAGTTCAAATTTATATGTACAATCGCTTCTAACTGTATCAAGCTGTGCATCCATCAAGCTTCATTAAGTAAAATAATTCATTCATTGCATTTGCTTATTATTTTCTGATGATGACACTATTCATTTTGGTACTAAGTAACTGGTTTGACAACTTATGATATTCCCTTCCTTCCACCCCAGATGGACAAGAAAGTCTCTGAAATGAATGGCATTGTTTGTGGTTATTTTGATCAACATGTTGGATGTGCCTGTTTTTATATCTGATTAGACTGATACCATGATTTTCTAATGTAATTTTTTTGTGATGACCTCTATGCAGAGATTCATTCCGTCAGAGTTTGGTAATGATGTGGATCATGTACATGCGGTTGAGCCTGCAAAGTCAGTATTTGGTGTGAAAGCTCGTATAAGGCGTGCCATCGAGGCAGAGGGCATTCCCTACACATATGTCTCTTCCAACTTCTTCGCTGGTCGTTTTTTGCCAAGCCTTGCACAGATTGTGGCCCCTGGACCCCCAACTGACAAGGTTCTAATTTTAGGTGATGGGAATGTAAAAGGTAATTCTGATCATGATGCCCTTACTGGATTGTATACTTTTACTACATAGAGATGAATGTCTATTTTAAAGAAGGGATTTAAATCAAACAAGAAATGAGAATATGTCTGCACTTTTCTGTGTATATTGTCCACAATAGGAGTATTCGCCGCAGAGGAGGACGTGGGCACATACACTATTAAAGCTGTAGATGATCCAAGAACCCTGAATAAGATCCTGTATCTGAGGCCACCAAGCAATATTTTGTCCCATAACGAGCTTGTCTCGCTCTGGGAGAAGAAAGTTGGGAAGACAATGGAGAGGGTGTACATCCCAGAAGAAGAAGTCCTGAAGAAGATTCAAGGTCATAGTAAAGACTCTTTGTTTCACTTGGAAGACTAGTTGCCGTCCATAATTATTATTTGTGTTCCTTCCTAAAGAATGTTTGTTCCATTTTTTTCCTGATTTTGCTCTGTTGGATATGTTTCAGAGTCTCCAGTGCCGATAAATGTAGCGCTGGCAATCAGCCACTCTGTCTGGGTGAAGGGGGACCACACTAACTTTGAGATTGACCCATCATTTGGTGTTGAAGCCACTGATCTTTACCCCGATGTCCGTTACATTACGGTGGATGAATACCTAAACAGGCTCCTTTGAACTTCTAAATCCCATTGGCACCAGTATTCATATGCTTAGCATAAACGTTGGGGGTTATGTATTGTTATCAGAAATGCCACATGAATAATGTACTCAGAATCTTTGAGAATTTGTGAGCTGCGAGGAATGCATACCATGCTGGATTGCTGGCGGGCATTGCCTTGAGCTTAGCCCTCCGTAAACCACAACAGAATAGATCTGGAAAAACATGGCTTGCTGGAACATGATATTATGGGAATCTAAAAAAACTAGCTTATTGTACGCAACATGGATCCGGTTGTAAACAAGTTACTGTAATGCTTCAGTAATGGATGGTCACTGATGGTTTAAATATTGTAACATCAAACAGTCTACGCCTATCTACCAAAACGTTTCTTATTTAATATTATATTAAAAAAATTGCGACCGTAAATTGTGATCACAGTTCGTTCCAAAAGTTAGAGATTTAACATCATTCAGCAATTTGCATATTTAGTTCAAAAGTATCAACCAATGGAAAGGGCGTGCAATGCAATATAAAGAAAGGCTACGAGCAATTTTTTTAATAAACTGCGAAAGGCAGGATTCAAACTCGAGACCTGGAGATTACCATGTCATACTTCATGCAATAGCCAACACAATCAAAAGTCTAAACTAATGGAAAGGGCTAGTGAAATTCACATATATTGTACTTCGAACGTACGGATGAGTTCATTCCGCACAAGGGGGCCTAATACCACCAGTTTAGTATGAAGTGATTTATAGTGGAAATGGAACAAACTGGTGGACATGAAGAGATGAAGCTGGGTCAGAACTTGCACAGAAGGTTGGTGATGAAGAATTAAAGATAACAATTGAATATTGACAAAATTGATGTGGTTATAGAACAAGCCTGCTACTTGTTTGTGTATACTATTTAACATGATTCCGATGCTACCATATTTAGTTGTGGTGACGCAAGTGTAATGACAGTCAATGCTAACATAAAACCATTGTAAAATTCATAATCTCTGTGAAATTACCAGTTTTCCAGTTTGTTTGAACTATACGAGATTATCCACATTGCACATTTGGAGAGTCCGGAAAAGTCTCCCCTTTAGTTGTCCAAAATAATAATACAAGGGTGATATGAGAGTCTAGCTGTGCCTATTTGTACACATAAAAATGGATATTTACAATGATATGGCAAGTTCAAAAATGGGAAACTACAAAGTATTTACCCATTGCTGCATGCCTTTCTTGAGGCTAGGTTTTGCTATGTGCATAACAAGAGCAAATGATTCTTTGAAACATTCATGGATATCCAGGTTTTGGCCATCAAATTAAATTTTGTTTCTGCGATTCCATAAGATCAAGCAACCTGTAATAAGGGACTCCTTGAAGCATGCATAATTTGATCTTTGGTTCCGCTCCAGTAGAAGCTCTATGTTATTGAGACAATTGTTTCATTCTAAATTTAACTTCCACCAGAAGCTTTGACTGAAATCACATTAGAAAAATAGATATTCCATTGTTTCATTTGGGAATCCTGGCATAGAACACATGTCTTTGATTCAACATGATTTTTTTTGGTCAGCATATCTCTTGTGTTAAGTTTGTCAAGCAGCAATAACCAGATTTTTTTTGATTAGGAAGTGATCTTGATTTCCAAATCCATTGGAATGGCCTTGGTGCAGTGGCAACTCGTGCTAGTTCTTCATAAACTTTTTTTGCATGAGTATTTCCTTGTCCAATCAAATACCCATTGGTCTTCAGTGTCATTATTTTCTTGATTTTGAAGGATAAGGGAGAGTTCTTCACATTCTTGTGAAGCAATGATGGATAATGGGAGGTAGAATTGCTCATAAATAGCCTCTTCAGATAGTTCAATGAATTTGTTCTTCCGGAATGAAAATAGATATGAAAATTCCCCTTGTTGTTGTTTCCATCCATTTATCTTTCCAGATTCTTATAGTTTCCCTGAACCAGCTTTAACATTGGTTAGATCTATAAATTTGTTCCACAATGATAATCATCCTTCCACCAGAATGATCCACAAGGGTTTTTCAATTGTGGTAACGTGCTTTCCAAATTAATTGGACATGGAATATCTTCTTGGTTCATGAATTTGAATAAGTTCTTCATCATGTGGGATGTATTTTGAATTCTTAAGTTTCTCACTCCAAGACCACCAGCTGATTTTGGCATGCAAACCTCCTCCCAGCTAACTAAGCATTTACCTTTTTTGTCAATTTATTTTCCTTTCCATAGGAAATTTCTACCTAAATTTTCAACATGATCTAGGAAACCAAGAGGAACCTTCATTGATCACACTACAAAGTTGTCGTTGCGGAGATAACTGCTTTCACAAAAATTAATCAGCCATCATATGAAAGAGTACTAACTACACCAGATAACCTTCCGTCAATTCTTTCCAGGATTCCAATTAGGTGTTTCATTCTTGGTTTAGTGGTCCCCATAGGTAAACCCGAGTGTGGCAAAGGCAGAGTCTCAGCTTTACATCCAAATACTTGAGCTAGTTCAATGCATCTTTCGGATGATAAATTAATTGGAATCATTGCTGATTTGCTGTAATTGACCTTAAGCCCAGTTGACAGAGAGAATTTCTGCAGCAGTGCTTTAAGATTAGTGAGCTGAGTAGGATCTGCTGGCATGATTAATAGAGTATCATATGCATATTGAATGATGGGAAAATCAAGCCCATAAGAAGTTTCTAGTGGATTGTTTATCTCTACATCTTGCCAAGCCTTATTAATAACATACTGAGGTAGCTCGATCACCAGCCAAGATATACAGAATTGGAGAAAGAGAATCTCCTTGCCTAACTCCTCTTGTGCATTTGATATTTTTTCCAGGTACTCCATTTAATAGCACTCAGGTTGAGGCACTATAGAGAATGCTTCTTATCCATCCAATGAATTTATATCCAAATCTCAAATGTATTAACATGTCTAGAATTGCAAAATATTCTATACTTATCAAAGGCCTTTTAAAAATCCAACTTGAGAATTATGATCCCCTTTTGTGATTTATGGCATAGATGCAGATATTCAAATGTCCAGACTAAACAGTCATGCATTGATCTAGACTTAATAAATCCATATTGGCTTTTGTGAACCGGTGGAATATACTTTCTTGGAGCCTATTTGCCAACAATTTTGTCATGAATTTTAGAGCTATACTGACCAAGGAAACATGTCTGAAGTCATTGACATTACTTATTTCACCTAATCTATTTAACCCACTTCAACTAGTTTCAGAGGGCCTCTTTGGTTAACTAGATTTTAAAAAACGCAGCATGTATAACCTAGGTATTGATGTCATAACATGTGAATCATGAGATTGAGAGCATAAATGCATAGTGAAGCTTAATTGCTTGCACCCCACCAAAACATAGGAATAAAGATATCGTCCATAGTTTTCATAGAACCAAAGGAAAAATCATGAGGTTGGACCCGATCGATGTTTTCCTCTAAAATACATGCAAATTTTAAATCGTGCTCAATCCTACAAATCAGACAAATTCTATAAATAATACTTTGAAAGAGTCGGTGAACCCACCGAAGTCATAGTAAAAACTTTGAATAAAGAGCTTAAAAAAGAGGCCACGGTTTAGCTAGGGTCTCTACGATTCGATATTCATAGAATTTTGAAAGATTGGAATCCTTAAGATTTTACCGACACAATTGGTTTTGTTTACATGGTTGAATTCAATAGGAAAATTTCTAAGGATATTTGCTTTGCACTACATTTCAGAAACAAAACATCCACTCAAACATGTTGAGAAGAATAATCTGTTCCTCACTGATGTAAAGTTTAAATAAACTTTGGTGCTAACTCAATTTTGTAGTATTTAAGTGGACATATGCTTCAATCCCTGCGTCTTTTCCCTATTCATACGGTTTTCTGAGCCTTGCGAACCAAATAGGCCTTGTGGTAGAGTTTAAGGCTTCTAGATGTGCCCTCAATAGATGAATAATCTATTTACGAGTTTCAAATTTTTGATTAACATGAAATGAAGTGTATAGATGAGCTCACGGAGCTAAAATCATCCAAAACTTTACCAAATGTACCTGCCTCGTGCCATTAGTGAAGAAGAGCCGGATTGACTAGTGTGAACGTTGTGATCATTTGTGAAGCTAGGATTACACGTTTCGCGACCGAGGCGGTGTAATATTGTTTGCTCAAGAACTAGGTAGGACGAACAAGAAGAATTCGATTAGCCTGCCTACGACAAGATCGCACATTAAACAAAAATCATGTGCATACGCTGGACTCTACGTTGTGGAGTGATTATCCAACCGGCACTAGAGCTAAGAAAGGATATTCATTCAAATGTTGTGGACCTTCAAACCATCTAGTATAGTGACTAATAATAGTTGAAGCGCAGAGACGATAACTTTTTTCAACCATTGCACTACTAGCTGGGTGATCAAATCCACCATGTCCTGGAAATTTGGCTGTGGATAGGCATACAGAGGCACACCACTATATTACGTGCCTACAACATCTTTTCTCGATGCCTCACATCCCCTGTTGCCATATACGCATGCATGACACAACATAGTCTGATCTAATTCTGAACCAGTGCACAAAGAAGCGCCAAAGTAGGATGTGTCTAATTGGCATGCAGCTACCATGTCCTGAACATGCACGCTTCTGCTAGTGCGTATTGTTTCTCGAAGAGAGATACTCAGCACCCTACAAATCATCGTTATATCATTACACACACAACAAGAGGTCGATAAGAGATGAAATAGGCTCAGATCTTGCCCCGAGGGTAGGTGGCAAGATGTATTGATCGCTACTGAAGAAAATTAAAGAGGTAAAAGTGATCGCGTGCTACGCTGAATTTTGACTGTACTGGATACTCTCTACTCTCTAGGACTAGTATAAAACACGTGATCACTAGTTTATTTATTGCGAAGAAGATCTCACATGAAGAAAAGTGAGAAGCATATCAGAAATACGCTCCGAGACTCTTGCAACAAAAAAGAAAAAATATATAAATTGAGTTATTCGTAATGGACATGGCATTCGAGTAACGTCTATTGTGCCCAAGAAGGCTATAGCTAGCCGACCTGAATGGCACGGCTTAGACTCTTCCGAGAGCATTTCTGATGAGACAAACACCATGCATTGTTTTTATTTCTTAATGCCATAATTACACTAACATCCTATATAAATAAAAACTTTAACAAATATACCTTACCTAAGTCATTTGTCACTTTCGTACTACTATGTAAGGCTCCACGTATTGCAAGACAGTTTAACAAACAATCAGAGCAGTGATTGCTGACAACCAAAATTGTGAAATGGGAGTAAAATATAAGATACTAATGAACCAATAAACCACCTCGACGACTTCCGATTAATGAAGGTGCCACGATATTGTTCAATACACCAACAAGTTGTAACTACTCTACAAAGATGTACCATTGAATGTACCACAGAGGGAGTTTCTACTACTTTTCTAAATCAAAAATATGTTGATTATTTATAAAATGTCAATGGTGCTCTATCTGACTACCCCCGGCGGTGGCATCTCGCCCAGGTCGCACCCCCCAAGTGACGAAAGTAGTGACATTTAGCATTATACCCACACATGCTGGCGAGGGACGAGGAAGGGTACCTGTCGAGGGAGGCCATCCGGCGGATCTATGACGGCCGCCTATTCGAGTAAATCGAGAGGCAGCGCCATGCCCAGCAGGAGCATGTCAAGATGACCGGTATATAATAATAATAATAATAATAATAATAATAATAATAATAATAATAATAATAATAATATATGCACATTGCCTACAAGACGAATCAAACCCAGGGAAGAAGCGAAATTGATTCCCCGAAGCCCCACAGAGACATGCACGACCAAGACACCGCTCAACTTTATGAAGGCATCTATCGATGTAAAAACGGTGAACCTTTCTGTTTGACATGTCACGAATAATTTTTGTTGAGTTAGTGAAGATTCATCCAGACATAACATATATATTGGCAGATAAGATTATTATTTTCTTCAATAGACGAGATGTCCTGCATTTGTCATGTCTTTCTTACTCGATTTTAAGTTCACATATTTTTATATCAGTGTGAGCATTAGTTGTCACTTGATAGAGATGTCACCCGACGATCGATAAGTCATCATCTACAATTCTTTATTGTACATATATATTGGCATATAAGATTATTATTTCCTTCATTAAACGAGATGTCCTACATTTATCACATGTTTTTACTCGACTTTAAGTTTCACATATTTTTACATCAATGTGAGAGTTTTTTGTCACTTGATAGAGATGCCACGAGATGAGCCATCATGCACAGTTATTTATTTTCATATATGATTAATAGGAACTAAGTGTGAAAATGACCGCTATGTAGCTTGAGAGTGGCGTTTTGGCTCGTCGGTGCACCTACCTGAGATGAATTGTTCCGTCAAAAACCAATTAATATTCTCTAAAAGAAAAATCTGCAAAGCGTTAAGCGTGTGGGTGTTCAAGTAGTTGACATGTTTGGAAAATGTGATGTGAAGAAAACCAGTTTTGTGTCCTTGACTTTTCTTACTCAAAATTCCGATAATTGCTCATTGGATATTTTCTTTGTTAGCATGAAATTTGACTGCCTACTTATTTCCCAGTGATACATGACTCTCATTCGCATATAAATAATCATTCAAAACTGGAAAAGAATAATACTCTAAATACACCCATAGTGAGGTAACATAAATGGTAGTGTGGTACCATCTACAAAAAAGATAATGTGATAATAATGATAAGAGAGATACTTGTGGTACATGATATGTATCATAACATAACGCATGCCAAGACAAAATAAGTCCACAACCTAATAAAACCTTGCATGATACAACATAGATGCTACTACTACCCACTATGTGGTATTCCCTCCGTCAAGTATTAGCATTATTATTTCTTCCTATGTTTTACATAATTATTTAAAATAGCCACCTCTACTGTGAGCACATCTGCACATGCATAAACTCTACTCTACTATTGTCTTGCATTTCTTCTCTGCCGTATCTGAGCTTGGTGCTGGCATGTTTCCTCTTCTAAGATTTCGTGAAGCTACTAGAATGCTACAGTGCTTCAATGGCATAACCACTAATTGTTCGAAAAAAGATACAAAGAAGGTCAATGTCAAACGCTTGTACACTATTTCGGAGACCTGCTCTACTACGCCTCGGAGATGCTGTGCTTAATGGATGAAATTCTGAAGACAGCACTGCGCTCCAGGTTTCGTCTGCGACATGTTTCCTCGACGCCTCACAACCCCAGATGCTATTTACACACGCATGACACCAACCTATATCTTTCTCCAATTCAGAAGCAACACTTGTAGGTAGGATGTGCTTGGCCTAGTGCAACGACACGCTGAACATGGTAACACATATATGAAGCAGGGTCTCAGCTTGTGCAGAAGGGTAGGTGACAAGATAACCACACAAAATCGATGAAGTTAAGGAAGAAAATTGCGTGGTGGGTACCCTGCAGCAGTCTACAAGTTCCCTATCACTCACCAGCCACTACCGGAGACTACATCAGTGCATAAACAAAATTCAGTAACATCTCTTGTAGAATGAAACTGCTTCCCAAGTGAGGTGTTTTGACTCTCGAGATCGACTGATCTCTGTATTTTTTGATGAATCTAAATGAAAAATTTGAAGTATTAAAAATTCTAAAACAAAATTATATGGATACATGCATACACATTTTGTCTACAAGTCTGCAAAGTTTTGCTACATAATGTGGTGTACTTCACGTTGTACAAAAATCACAAATTGCAGAAGCGAAAAAAACTCATTTTTCCTCGTAATATTTGTCTTCTTTGTGCTGATCACGTATGAAAAGATATTTTGATACAAATTTGTTCGTACAAACATTTATATACTTATATGCTTTTTCTCGAAATTTTTGGAGCTCTGATTGTGCGGACCAGCCTATGGTTGAATAGTTAGCATGGTGGTTATATCCCCAGCCCAGCAGAGTTCAAACCCCAGATTTAAATGGTGTATCGCATTAAAGGCGGAATTTTTATAGTGGGAGGCGACGTTCCCATCGACAGCGAGACGCTTGTGGGGACTTCGTCAATCTCAAGATCTGACCCGCCGGCTCAGTCCTTCGGAGGTGCCCGTGGGGTATGGTGTGCATGCGTTCCTAAAGGTGATCGAGTGTACGTGTATGTATATGAGCGTCTACGTGTACATTGTGTTTTGCAAAAAAAAAAAACTGTATAAGAGTTACAAATGATTAATCCTTTATGTCCCTCTACTCTTACTGTCAATTTAGTTACCAGTAAAGCATCAGTGCACCAGTTGCATCAGGCACTAGTGCAACATCAAGCATCCATGTATTGATTGCCACCAGTTGCATCAGGTACTAGTGAAACATCAGGCAGCATGTATTGATTGCAGCTCTTTGCCTGAAAATTCTAAGATCTAGCGCGATGCATTATCACTATACAAAAATGATGAGCTCAATATAAAGTTTTACTCAATACTTTCTATATATTTACATTGGAATTTTGGCAAATTCTGAGTTACCTTCCACCTTTTATATTAATTAGCACTTCAATTTTTTTCCGATGAACTTTTCATAAACATAGGTTTTTGTTAGTATTTTACTTGTATCATTGTCTTTGGTTCCTAATTGTGTGTAGGTAGAAGATGGACAAGTAATAATGAATGGAGACAAGGGAGAAGCACCAGATACAAGCCAGGTGTCTTGGAAAATCACCATTTTTTCACAAACTCAAAATCAAGAATAGATACAACTGAAGTGTGGGGCTCGTTCATACGATTCCAATGAGTCAAAGATCACCAAAAACAGAGTTCGTATAAAGAAATGACATCCAAAATACCGAAAAGACTAGAGAGTTTAACGACTGACGATACAGTAGCGCCCGATCGTACGGGAGGTCGTACCGCGCCATCTGGGCCTTTTTTTGGTAGTTCAACGGACGGTCGCCCCTCCATGACGGAAAACATCAGGATTTCCACGATTCTTCACCGATTCCGACCCGTTTGATCCCTAACCTTTCTTTGGAGATAAACTTGGTTGGGGGTGTCAAGATGGACTCATCTAGAGCCTTGGATCAATTGGAGGCCGCCTATATAAGGAGGGGAAGGCCTAGCTCCAAGGATCCATCCACCACAATCTATAGCCGCCGGATGGCTGCCGCCACACCACCTCCATCATCAAACCGCACCAAGGGAGGAGAAGAGAAGACTCGGGACACGGAGGCCAAGACATCTACCTCAACACCCATCATCATCTACGTCGTCGACATGGATCCCCTCTTTGTAGTCTCAAACCTATTGTGGATTACTTCGTGTATCACTTCATTATGCATATGCCTATGATATCTTGTGCTTTCATATCTGAGTAGTTTAGTTAGGAATATGGATGAAACCTAGTTTATTATTATGATGATATTGAAATTATATGGTTTAACACCGGTTTTCATGTGGCAACGGTCTACTTGTGTATATTGTGCGAAGACCGGCTGTACAACATTTTTCTTCAGGACTCAAATAGGTTGTTTGTGTTAATGCAAGTATTGAGTGGTCATCGTGCCCCATACTGAAACGGAGGAAGGGGTGAAATACTTCCTACGGTGGTGTCGTTGAGTTAGCATGGGAATAACGGAGATCAATAGAACCCCTCTCCACATCCATGGGTTTATATCACTAAATTGATGTAGGCTCGAGCCGTTAATTCGGGTTCTTATCGAGGCTAGCAGTGGTTGTGCGGTCGGGGAGGCCGGCGGTTCGACCGGTGCCGGTGACGGGGGACTAGAGGCGGTGATGGTGGTGGTGGTGGTGCGGCGGGGGCGCTCTGTTCTTCCTCTTCTTCGGTGGGCGGCAGTGCTTCCCTCTTTTTTTCTTCTTTCTTGTCTCCTTCATCTTTTTCCTCTGTCCGACAGGCGACAGCTACAGTGACTGTTGAATTTTTTACTGTGGCCACGGGTACTCGTAAGCTATCTTGTTCCGACAGGCGACAGTTAGAGTGGCTGTTGGAATTTTCACCGTGGCCACGGGTACTCGTAAGCTAGCGTCGACATCACCCTAACTTATTAGTTAAACCAGGTCTAACGAGTCGCTGGCTCGAATAGGTGTGTGACAAGAATCAAGAACACCCGTGTATGGAGAATCGCAGTTCGATCTCGAATCAGGCCCCAACGCCTCCGTGTGCCGAACGTGGCACACCGCACACATCGAATCAGGTCCACGACACGATGACGATGTGGAAGTCTCAACGAACGCTGCCACTGTTCTTCTTCCCGCACCAACAGACCCGACCCGCCCATCGCCCCTGCTGTGCTCTGCTCCCGATCTCTGCTCCAAGCCGTCGGAAATGGAGGTGCTCTGCATCGGGACGGCCGACACCAAGCTGGAGGAGCTGCTCTTCCTCGCCGCTCGCCTCCGCTC
The DNA here is from genome assembly GCA_947311845.1 of Poa pratensis. NCBI lineage: Eukaryota > Viridiplantae > Streptophyta > Magnoliopsida > Poales > Poaceae > Poa > Poa pratensis. The sequence goes on along the minus strand of CAMZMU010000101.1, from coordinate 23,806,406 downwards.
CAGCCTCGCCGCCTCCGGCCCAGAGGTACCACCACTGCACTGCCCCGCCTGTCTTCTCGCCCCCTCCCCTCGTTCAACTGTGCAAGTTGTAGGTGAGGAGTTCACTAGCTCGCAGCTTTATTTCCAATCGAATGCTTGATACGATGGTGAATTCCCAATCTAAAATGGGAGTGGGCACGCATTTGATCTGGTTGTTCCCACAAGATTGTGGTTCACTTCCACCTAGTTTAATTATAACTACAGTGCAGTTTTGACTTTTGGGAGAGTTCCTTCACTGAACGTAGAAGCTGGAGTTCATTCTCTGAACATAGAAAATGTATCGTCAAACTGGGGTATAGCAGGGAAATATGTGTACAATACAAATTCACTACGGCTCAGAGTACATGGCTCCTTCATGAATTTGTGTTAGCCACATACAATAGTCTTCGCAATCGATCACTTGGGCATTGCCCTTGGAGTTCTCCTGTATTTTTATTTATGATTTCCTTCCTTAACTCTAGCATAACGTGCACTATCGTGGTCTGTTGAAATGGCAGGTCCAAGTAAGCATAGTGGATGTCTCCACGAGTAAAACAGCACACACACAAGATTCCCAAGACATTGCAGTTATTGCGAGAGATATAGTTCTCTCGTGTTGTCCGGGTGCCAACCAACAAGATCTTCCAGATGACAGAGGTGAAGCAATAGTCCTTATGTCAAAAGCACTCCAGAGCTTTCTGAAAAACAGATATGAGGGGGGTACCCTGGTTGCTGCTGTTGGCTTGGGAGGAAGTGGAGGAACCGCACTAATTGCTCCTGCTCTAAGATCCCTACCGCTTGGAGTGCCCAAGCTCATTGTATCTACTGTTGCTAGTGGCAATACTGCACCCTATGTTGGGACATCTGACTTGGTATTGTTTCCTTCAGTTGTTGACATATGCGGAATAAACAGTGTCAGCCGTGTTATATTGTCCAATGCCGCTTCGGCTGTTGCCGGAATGGTACATGGGATATTAATGGCTTCAAGTGAATCGGATGAAACAGAGGCGAAGCTGACTGTTGGTATTACGATGTTTGGTGTCACCACTCCGTGTGCAAATGCTGTCAAAGATAGACTGAACAAAGAAGGGTATGAGACACTTGTATTCCATGCCACTGGTGTCGGAGGCAAAGCGATGGAAGAACTAGTTAGAAGTGGTTTCATACAGGTAGTACTTTCATGTGATCCGTTTCGTACAATTATTTCCTTGTCTTGTTCATTCTGCTGTAAGTTCCTGGCCAACTGGCATAAAATTGGTGTTTAATTTTGTTCTTCTGGAAATTATGTTTCTCAGCTCAAGAACTCTGATGATGAACTCATTGCCTCCTGATGTTAATTTTCTGTCTATAGAGTTTCTCATCTTACTTCCATTTGGTTGCATATAGGGCGTATTGGACATAACAACAACAGAAGTTGCGGATCACATTGTTGGTGGTATCATGGCATGTGATGAGACCAGGTTTGATGCAGCTATAGATAAAAATATCCCTCTCGTTCTCAGTGTCGGGGCCTTGGACATGGTTAACTTTGGAGCCCATGATACAATACCTGCTGCTTTCGCAGACAGAAAGATCCATGTACATAATGAACAGGTTAGGCAAAGCATTATTTTCCAGTTATGGAATTCACTTTGCTTCCTAAATCAACTTACATGTTTTTTTTTGTTGCTAAATTCCCTTTTAAGTATATATTCACTGTGGATACTGAATCATAAATGTATTGTTAGGTTAGCACAAAGATCTGTGATGAACCTTTGTTCACTGGTAGACCAGTAGGGCTTGGGGGTATATCTATAGACATATATAGAAGAGGGAGAGGATGAAGGAAGAATTTTCATCAATTTTTCTTGCTTACTGTTACAGTATATGTGGATCGTGCTAGCCCTTTCCATCAGATCGGTCTTTTGGAATAGTGGTTAGCGCATGAAGCTTGACACTTACTAGTCTGAATCATATAACACATGTCCTTTTAAATAGGAGAATCCGTAACAAGTAAATTAAAAGATGAGACGTGGTCTAAGCAAACACTGTTTCTATTTGTAACAAGCAATTGTTATACGCGAATACCATTTTGTTTGATGCACTGCCCACGATGTGATCCAAGTTCGTGAGATGCGGCATGACCATGCAGAGGGTAGACGAATGTGATAGAGCATGCCAAAATAATTACCGTGGTCAGTTATTCAAAAGAGAAAATTGGCAAAGAATAGAGAAAATTGGCAAAGACGTCCCCAAATTTGTTAAGCATGAAAGCACTGCCTCAGAAGAGTACAAGGAATTAACACACTCCAGTCTCTCTCCACAACCCTTTCACATCTTTTAAGACCCTTGGATCCTGCCCCTATACAAGAATCTCGTGCTAATGTAACATAGAATCCAATGCTCTCTTACTTGCACCTTGCTTCGGATTGGTCAATTGCTGCATTGAGACCAATGGCGAGCTCCTCATGAGTTTATATATGTTCCCACTGGTCCTCCTCTAAGCTCTAAAGCATTTAAAACTCCATGTCCTAGTAGGATTCCTCTAGGATTTCTGGTTCCACCCTGTTTAAGCCCTAATAAAATTAGGTAGAGTTACCATATTCAGTATTAATCCTATCTGACATTTTAATACATCCTTTACATGCAAGCTGTAATTGCTACCTTACGAGTGCTTTATGTTCTGTTTTTTGTGAGTGAAAGACCATGTAACTCTTTCAGATTTCGTTGATGCGGACAACTGTGGAAGAGAATAAGAAATGTGCTCAGTTTATTGCTGACAAACTGAACAAATCTTCGTCCAGAGTTACTGTTTGCCTGCCACAGAAGGGCATCTCTGCAATAGATGCACCTGGAATGCCATTTTATGATCTTGAGGCTACATCTGCACTCTTGGATGAGTTAAACACCCGTATAGTCAAAACCGAAAACAGACAGGTTTATTCATCTTACATAATTTTCTATGCAGTTGCATCGCTAGATCCGGGTCTTCAGATGAACTAAGTTGGTTGAGTTGTTAATAGGTGAAGCTGCTTCCTTATCACATAAACGATCCTGAATTTGCCAATGCCTTGGTGGATGAGTTCTTGAGTATGGATTTAAAGGCCTCTAGTAACATAACTCAGGGAAACAACAAGGTCCTACCAAAGCAAGATGCAAATAAAAAAGAATCTTGTGCAGGAGAGAGGACTTCAGATAATTCTATCATATGGAGACCTCCTGTGGATTATCCTGATGCAAGACCAGGTTAGCGGTGATTCTATTTTCACTCTTATGGACATCTATTGTTATGCTCATGCAAACAGACTGTTGATTGAAACTACTTTTAATTTCTCATAAAAGAAGGAGTATCGGGTGTTTACTTTGTGATCTGATATGTCGCCTTACAGAATAATCCCGCAGTGTGAAGTTCTAATTTCATTTTCTTCCATAAGTCATGCCTAGGATTTTTTTTCTGAAAGAGAACAGTAAGGAAAATCTCTATAGTACAAATAAGAACCTAAATTCGCATATGTGAAGGTAGTGGGATTGTACATCGCCCCCCTCCTTCCTCAAGAGTGTCGTCATCATAACGGAGCTGTAAAGGTTTGTGTGATCTTGACGTTTCTTCTACTACAAAATGACATTTATTTTGTTATGTGTTCTAGAAAAAGTATTTTTGGATTTCCGATTGTCAAGACGCCAAGATACTTCTGAGTGACAGCACATTTGGGGCTGTGCTACAATAATTTGTAGTCGGCTTCACCTTTCTCTAGTCTTAACATCATCAAATTGTTGGGGCTTTGATTCAGCGAAGACTGCAGGCAGCACTCCGAGGACGCACAGCCATGGTAGCAGCACTTAGGTGCGGTCGTGACTTGGGAAGGGTAGGCATTAGAACATAAGCATGTTAGGCGATAAGCGATAAGTTGATAGGAAATCTCAGGATGTCATTTTGGTAAGAGATAACATTTATGAGAGATAAGATCTCTGAATGAGATCAATTTAGATAAGATCGTTTGGAAGTCCATATTCAAAGAGACTACATTGCCTTTAAAAGGGATCATGTAGCACTGAACTTTCCCGGAAAACTGCCATGTTCAGATGAAGCTGGGGATGAGCTCAACGTGCATAGAGTGGCAAGCTCGGCTTACCTGCCTATCCTTTGAGATAACGACCAGAATATACTCATTTCCTCTTGGCTTTCCAGAGTGTGTCTTCAGAAATGTTCGGTATTACCATGTTTGTAGCTGAATTAGGGTTAAGTTAAGCTGTTATTAAGTGCGCTAAGTTTTACTCTATTTGCATTACAATATGATCAAAAGGATAATGTTCAGAACTCTAAACAATTTATGCATATATATTGCTGGTTTGCATGGATGAATAAATACGGAAGGTATTGTCTCCTCGCGTGATACCAATCATGATAGAACAGATAATCAGTAGCTTCATAAGTGACATGAATCTTATCATTTTATTTTTCAGCTTATTTCTCCTCGTGAGTGTTTTCTTTCCAGGTTTTGAAATCTATTGACATATACCCTAATGGTTCTAATGGCTTGCTCTTCTATGCTGACAGAAACTTTGCAAAAAACAAAGTCGATATTGCATAAATTAAAGCAACAAATCGGTGAGGGTATTCCTGTTATTGGAGGTGGTGCCGGCACAGGCATATCTGCAAAGTTTGAAGAAGCTGGCGGGCTTGATCTGATTGTGCTGTACAATTCTGGGCGGTTTCGAATGGCTGGAAGGGGCTCATTAGCAGGGCTCCTACCATTTGGTGACGCGAATGCCATTGTACTTGAGATGGCAAATGAAGTGTTACCTGTAAGTTTTATAGAATAACAGACTTCGCTCTTTCTTTTCTGTCTTTTCCGTCGACCGACTGAGTATATCTGAAAGTGAATGACATGCTCATATAGGTCATTAAAGAAGTCCCTGTTCTTGCTGGGGTTTGCGCTACTGATCCATTTCGTAGAATGGATTACTTTCTTAAACAGCTAGAAGCCATTGGATTTTGCGGTGTCCAAAATTTCCCTACAGTTGGTCTGTTTGATGGGAATTTCCGACAAAACTTGGAAGAAACAGGAATGGGCTACAGGTATAATTCATCACATCCTTATTTTTGGATACATGCTTTATCCATGGCATGAACATAATCGGCACATGAAAAGCTACGTACTGATATGGTTTGCGCTTCAGTCACTTGATTACAGTTAGCTTTCTAAAGGGAAAGATTTGCATATTTGGAAACATTTTAACTTCTGGTACACAAATGGCATGCATTTGAGTGTGAGTTCAAGAAAATTATGTTAACTCAGTCGCTTCTTTTGCCAGCATGGAAGTAGAGATGATCTCAAAAGCTCACAACATGGGTTTCCTGACAACTCCATACGCTTTCGATCCAAAAGAAGGTGCTGCCATGGCCAAGGCTGGAGCCCATATCATAGTGGCACATATGGGTCTCACGACAGCTGGGTCAATTGGTGCAAAGACAGCTGCGACTTTAGATGACAGTGTTGCTCGGGTCCAAGCCATCGCCGATGCTGCACTTGGTGTTAATCCTGACATTATTGTTCTCTGCCATGGAGGTACGCATTCTAATTTCCATGTGCCTCAAGTAAATATGGTGTCTTAATATTCTTTTTGATCCTGCAAAATCATGTAACTGCCATGCACAATTCCATCAGGTCCCATATCAGGGCCCCAAGAGGCGGAGTTCATCCTGAAGAACACTAATAGGGTCCATGGATTCTACGGCGCTTCAAGCATGGAAAGACTGCCAGTTGAGCAGGCCATCACAAACACTATGAGGGAGTACAAACGCATTTCTCTAAAATGAGGTCGGTTGTTTAGCAGTGGACAAATGAAGCCCGTTGTTCGGCACTTGGTTGTCACCTGTAAATTGCTGCCAAATGTACCTTCTGCGTCTGAATAATAATAAAAATAAAGATGTCGACAAAACCATTCTAGGTGATGTAGCGTGTTGTCTCATTGGTCCAGGCATTATATCGTCTTCTTTTCACAAATGCCTTGGGGGTGAGGGGACAGAATTATGATAAGAGAATTTTTAGTTTACTGTGATCATATATAGGGTGATGTTTTGTTACCCGTGCATCATCAGTCTACGAACTGGAAAAAAAACACAGGAGGAAGCTGTAAAACGAGCTTGACGACCTGTCGATGTGAGACTAATACTGACTTTGATAGAATGCACCGTAGCTGGGGCATTTGCAAGTTCAGTAGGAGAACTTCAGAATATAAATAGCATCTGCCTGGCTCCCCCGCCCATAGCTTCATAGTTTCACTGGGCTCTGGCTGGCGTCCCATAGCTCCCCCGCCCGATGAAGAAATCTCGGACGGATGGGAGAAGCAAGAACCTGCCTTTTGTGGCTCGCCGGACGATACTCGTTGTCGTCAGACAGTTCCCCTGCCCGGAGAAGAATGCACGGACGGATGGGAGAAGCAGCAGCCCCTGACGATCTCTGACGGAACCTCAGCAGACGCTGTGCCGCATGGGTGAATGACTCTGGCAGACAAAAGCATGCGTTTGTGCTTAAATAAAATCGATCTAACATCATCGGGCCGACGAGCAGATATGAGAAGCTGCTCATAAATCCAGAAAATTCATACCCACACATAATGCATAACAGCAAAAGCATGACAGAATGCACGAAGGTACAGCACACATACACAAGAGACGAACATCAGTGAAAGACAGCATACCCTCAATGCTGTCAAGGACGCAAAGGCCTGGATTAATAGCTTGTCCAATTGTGTAAGTACGATCTCATTACGAGCTGCATCAGAGAAAACATACTGCCTAATGCTTACTACTCCCACACCGTTGAGACTAAGCTTTTCTTGTAGGAGCAGTGCCTGCGGCGAACACTACGCGAAGTACCATTACATTGCATATATGGTCAGAAGCAAGTAATGTCTTCCAGTGACGCGCAAGAGGTTTTGCACACTAAAGTAACATGTCGCCACCCAGTTCATCGATGGCTTTGTCGAGCGAGGCCAACATATCTAGGGGAAGCAAGAGTAGCGTGTGAAATGAGGTTCAATGTACAGGTAATATAAAAATACATGGTGTAGGTTTTCAAATTGGCATACGTTAGCACCCTAAATGCTAAGAAATGCATTCATGGTTTATTAGAAATTACAAAGGCATACTAAAAAATTACACCCATGAGAAGAGGAAGAGAAAACGTACCATTAAAAGAGTCGCTGGCCACATATGTCTACATCAGTAAAAGTTGAACAGAACATGTTAGAACATATCAATTAGTCTGGTGGATTTAAGAACAATACTGACGAGCAAGATACCTCTATCCCTGCCATATCGAACGTTTGGATACTAGCATCAATCTCTTTAGCGGCACCCTTTCCTTTGTCAGCAATCAATTCTTTACCAGCAACTGCAACAGCAGCAATTGTTGTGACAGGTCAGGAAAAGATGGGATAAAACCATCAAAAAATAAGTAGCAATGCAACTAAAATTATCTGTACCATCATGACAAGTATCCAGTATGTAGGCCTGCAAAAATTGCAAACATTAAGAAATTTCTTTGCAGACCATTTGCAGGATTTACAAATGACCAAAGGATTACCCTTTCAGGAGCATGACCAGTTGCAGTCAGTGGATAAGGTTCGTCTCCATCTGAGTTTTTTGTGTTAAAAGTTACTAAAACTAGACCAGCAAACATCAAAATGAAGATATTTGTGCTTTCAGTGTAGATTTATCCAGTCATGATTTGCCTACCTTTCTCATATTTTATTGAACAACCTGTCGGCATTACAGAGTAACTATGAGGAAAATCGGAGTAGCTGCTATCAATATTTGTAGCCGGGGCAGATCCAAGAACAGACTGGTTTAGTTCCTCGTGGTAGTCAAATGAAGGTGCTGCTGTCCTGTGATCAGAAGTCGGCTCCTCAAAGCTTGCCACCTCATCATGCCTGGGCATAGAATATAATGTTATCAAAGTCAATCTTTCCCACAAGCAACAGATCTGTTTTTTTTTTTTTTTACTTCTTACCTGTATTGAAGCCCACTAGAAGAAATATATTCAGATTCAGATGATGATGAATCTTCATACACGCAGTCGCTTCCAGATGGTATGATATCCATGGTGCTGCTTGAGAGTTCCTTTAAAGTAAATCAAACAAATGCATTTAGTGTTTGAAAAATCATATTAAGCCACACATGAACAACATCTGAAGATACACAAAGATAGAAAAATGCACCTTGACACTATTCAAGAATGATTCTGCATCACTGAGATGTGGGAAACGTACAGCAAACTTCTGGATCTGCAGAAAAACCAGTGATATATATAATTTCTTCACTAGAAATGAGCTCATAGAGGTAATATTATGTGCAGAAACATCCCATAAGAACAAATTGTAACAGCAACAAAAAAACATTTTATTCAGCTAATCAGCTATTAGAATCATATTTGGTATTGCAAAAAAAACATGCCTGCTTGGACCTATCACAAAAGCTCACGAACACGACCCTGCTCCCTCTAACTGGGCACTCTGTCACGCATGCAACCTGTGGCCATGAGAAGTTGAGGATGGAGATATAGTGCTCCTCCTGCGTCATGAAAAAAAATACCCTGACGTTAAGTTGTTAGGACAGAAAAGAGAACACATGACAAAACAGAAAAGAATAATGTGTTATAGCTGGCATGGTCTCCTCATTTCTCCAACCTCCATAACTTCTCTCACACAATATTAGATCAAGGATTGTGCACAACTTAATACCATAGTGGGGGAACTCTGTGGCAAGATTAGCAGTGCTAGGTATGATCTTTTTTTTAAGGAAAGCGGCGATGAGGCACCCACAGCAAGTTTTTTCATCAAATAATAAAACCAAATTTGCGTCTGTGGGGATTTGAAACTCGGTGACTGGGTAGTACATCCATTCCCCTAGCGAAGTGAGTTAGGCTCATTTCTTAGTGCTAGGTGTGATCGCAATACCACATTCTCACTTTTAGTGGTAAAGGGGTTTTGAACTTTGAAGACTTCCTTTGGAGAGAAATGTACCTTTTTTTTCTTGCGTGGGTAGGAGAGAAATGTACTTATGCAACCATGAAATTGTTCAGCCAACACAACTCAGTTCCAACTTTCAACTTATGGAATTTCCAGGGCTGCTCCCTCACATTAGGGACCCCAATTAAACATATATCAATCTTTCTCTGAACAAAGCCCATTAACGATTCAAGGTACCATGTGCTATTCTCCCAGCGTAGCAGTTCATTGAGTAACATGAAAAGGAGAACACAATGGGACACAACATTAACTTCAATTTTCGGGAATACGCAGGACAACATGCATTCTATCATTAAGGAAAGTAAACAAGAATCATTGGGTTCAGAATGTCCTAAAAATCTACTCATACATGCAGTTTCCTCCATCTCTGAGGATACACTGTTGAATTTTCCTCCGGCATCACATTTCTGGACTTGTAAGGTATTTCATTCTTTTCAAACAGAACTATAAGATTCGCGCATCAAGGTTTTAATGTAGAACCAAAGTAAAGTAAAACCTGATGTACAACGAATATAATCCCATAATACAATGATCAAGGCAGTACCAGAAAACAATGATGAAAAACTATATTATATGAGAACATGCAGCATCATGATAGGTTACTGGAGAAAAAACAAACAAAATGAAACAATGACATTAAAGAAAACAGCATTAAATCAGAAAAATAGAACACATCAAAATCTCACGAACACTAACAAGTTGGTTAGCTAAGAATTTTGCACATCAATCAGGTCAAGAAGCATCTCTTATTTCAAACGTGAAATCATCTGAAGACCAGAAGTGGCTATGATTCTAGTGAGCAATGTTGTGGCATCCGAGTGCTAGTCTACAAACCACCATGAATAATCATACCTACGCTGCAGCACAATACAAAGACACAGAGCCCATATTGAAAACTCTTGAAACAATCAATACCAGAGCACCAGCAAACACACCGAAGAGCAATGCTGGGTCATCGACCGCTCGATATGATGCAAAGCGAACTGCTTCAGAAATTACTTTGATTTAAAATGTCGAGCTGCCAAACTATCCACATAGTACACATGCCAGGTAGTACACCCGAAACCAGCGGCCTCTCGAGTTCTACAGCCAAATCAACTCAGGGCAGCAGTGCGTTGGCACATCAGAAAACCCCAACAGTAACAAGCATTTCTCAAGTGCCTCCATCAGACATGCTTGCCTGGATCAGGCTGGCAAGCAAACAGACATGTAGCAACACAAGCGAAATCGAAACAACTAACAAGGGGGAAAGGGGAGGGTTTCGGTACGGACGTAGACGACGTCACCGATGGAGACGGTGAGGACGTGGGCGGCGAAGGAGTGGCTGGGGCGAGAGATGCAGAGCGCGGCGCGGGAGGCAGCCGGGAGCCAGGTTCCGTGGAGGCGGTTCCGGCCGCGGGACACGTACCGGAGGCCGGGGGGCGGCGGCGGCGTCGAGGCGCTGCGCCGCGGCGTGGCGAAGTAGCGCGCGAACTCCACCTCCCACTGCTGCCTCCGCCGCTTTCCCCCCGCGCACGACGTGAGGCGCTCCCTGCCCTTGTCGCCGCCGCGGCCCATGGGGACGACGATGATGCTCCGCCGAGAAGGTGGTACGGAGTTTTTGCCGTTTTGGGGTTTTCAGAGCAGAATTTGGTGTGGAATGTGAAGGTGGATGTAGCTATTATATTGGGGGAAACAGAGATGGCTTTGATAGAAGCAGCGCTCCACTGTACTGCATCAACTTCACGAGTAAAAAAAGTGCCATTTTTTATCTTATGGGCTCATGGGTGAAAATAAGCCTCATAACTCGAAATTTATACTATGAAGCTTAATTTCGTAGCTTGGGCCATCTCTAAGTTACTTGAGATATTTCTCGAGTTTTATGTAACAATCTGTCTTTGCTGAAATACCCTCCACTCAACCGTTGTTACAACGAAAATGTAGCCACACCATCATGTATTTCTCCTCTTGTTAAAACGATCCCAAAATATTTCCTTCTGTACTGCCTCGCCTCAACTTCACGAATAAAAAATAAAGCTCAGTTTTTTTTTTTTTGTCTTATGGCGCGGCTCATGGGTGAAAATAAGACTCAGGACTCGAAATTCATATGAAGCTTAATTTGGAGCTTGGGTAATCTCTAAGTTACTCAAGACGTATTTCTCGAGCTTCACATCTTATGCAGCATGTATCTTTCCTAAAATACCCTTCACTCAACCATTATTGTAACAAAAAATATCGTCCCACCCATCATATAGTCCTCCTTTAACTAGAAAGATTTTCTCTTATCCACTCCACCCTGACGCCGAACGGGCTAGGGTTCCCAACCTAGCCCACCACCGTCGAAGCCGCTCTCCGCTCCTTAAATCTCCCTCTCTACACTCCATTTCTTCGTCGCCCAATCTCCCCCTCTGCTTTTTGGCCGCCCAACGCCGTTGTCTACTCTCAGACATCGGCTCGTGTCGACCGTGAGCTCACACATGTCGGAGAGGTTGCATTTTTTCCTTCCTTTCCCAGTCATGCCTGACCAATTGAGCATGTATATGATATTTGGTGATTATAATTTACTGCTTACATACTTGTGAACTTCAGATTCTGAGCCTGATTGTTGATCGTACGTTGGGCACAGTACGTGATGCTAAAACCTAGAGTGCGATTAGCCAACAATGTGGTCGATCCAATGGACTCCCTATCGGTCTATCACTGGTTGGTTCTGTTCTGTGTGAGCGTATCTTTCCGAGCACAGTTCCTTAGAACACGAATCTACGTTAATCTATTTATTTTTTGCGGACTCGGCAAAATGGTTAAGTTAAGATCTAAAAATTATAAAATAAAACCAGACAGGAGAAGCACAGGTGAAAACTTATCTTTCTGAATTTCATTGTGAAATTATGATCATTTGCGACCTGGTAGATACTCTAGATTTGTTGGCCTGTACAAGCCAGTAACGCGATCCGTTAAAATTACAGAGCAGCTAGCAGGTGCGGCAAAATAATCAAAGCACGATGACGGAAATCTTCACATCCGAGTCAGGTATAACCATCTTTCAGATTATTGAGAGACACTGCAGCATTCACAATGTTGACAGACTAGAGACAAAGAGCAGATGTCAGACGAACGAAATGTAAACTACAATGCGCACTTGTGCTACAGTCAACTCACTTTAATATGGACATTGGATCTCTAATCTCCTAAGATCCGGCAGACTCCACTTTGTAATGACACAGTTAATCGTTTACTTTAACAACTCTATGCGAACCACCTCTATGCAACAGCATGCTTTGATCTATAAACCAAATAACACAGGATTTCCTACTGCTTGCACACCATCTGTTGAAGCAGCCAATTCAGATGGAGGCTCCGACTGAAGCGGCTGTTGAGGCGCTACAGCAGAGTGCTGCTTCATCGTCGCACTCTCAGGTGATTTTGGATGGTCTGAAACGGCAGTAGCAACATGGACAATGCCCACCTCGGGCATGCCAGTTGCAGGTGTGACAGACATGGTAACATTCTCCTCAGACAGATCAGCAGCTGGCTCGACCGTGCTCTTCGCCTTCTTGGTTTTCCTGCCCGCGGTCTTCTTGGCCCGACGCTTTGCCTTTGGTGCTGGAGGCACTCCATCGGCTGAATTGCTGTCAGCCGACATGCTCTTCCTGTGTGTGGAGCAGAAATCCATCCCCCATTTTGAGCTTGCGCTGCATCCTTCAAACTTGCAACGTTTACCGCCACCATGTTTGATGCAGTGCTCACTCCGCCCTTGTGCGCTCTTTCCACAGCCTTCAAACTTACACCGCCTCCCTCCACCATGTGCGATGCAGAAATCTGTGTTTCCTTGAGCACCCTTTCCGCATCCATCATGCTTACACCTCTTGCCACCACCATGCCTCACGCAGCAGTCAGTGAGGCCTTGACTGCTTCCACATGCAGCATTGGAGCACCCAGTGACCGAGCAACGTTTGCCTCCTCCATGGCCGATGCACAGAGGAGTGCCTCCATGTGCACCCTTGGCACAACCTTGAACCATACATGCCTTTGAACCGCCGCTGTGGACCTTGCAATACACTGTACTTCCCAGGGCTCGCTTGCTGCATCCTTGGTGATTGCACATCACAATTTCACCATCAGGATTGTGGATGCCTGTGCTGACCATAGCATTTCCAGCATTTTCCATCACTCTAAATCCACCATCTCCTTCTGATTTGGTGAATGCTACTACACTGGAACCCGGTTCACTATATGGGTGGCCTCCACCATGGGCCATGCACAAAGCTATGCCATCTGGTAGGATATGAGGGCAGCCAATGACCTGGCAATGTTGGCCTACACGGTGATTTTTGCAGAACACTGTCTGGCCTTCAGCAACTTCGTTACACCCAAGTCTCTGGCAGCGCCGTCCAGCTGTTTAATAAGAAAAGAGAGTATAAGAAAGATGCAGGAAATTGCACAAATTACAGAAATATTTTTTTTACCCAGAATGAATTCAAATTAGCCAACTACGTGTGCTGACGTATGCAGTCTGGTCTTATCCGAACTACCAAAGTTATATTGGCCTAGCACCAATAAATATATCTAAATTCATCACTGGGTCCATCTTAATTGATCACTTTGAGCAAATAAATATTTGCAGAAGAAAGGTGGCAGTTTTTCGAACATCGTTGCAAGAAAGGATTGACTATGCATATATCTTGTTTTGAATACTGAACTCTGGAACAAAGTGAATGTTTGGGCAAGTGTATAGACATTGGAAAGAGTAGGTATCGAAGAACATACCAGAAGAAGAATCATCAGCCATGTACTTCTGTATAAAAAAATAAAACACGGGCATCTCAAAAATTATATTTTGGAGTGGGCAGTATTAATGAGAAGACATGGCAGCTTACATTTAACTGTACCATATTGACACGCTCCGCAAAGTTACTTTGCTTATCAGCATAAATACCTAGACCAAGTATACCATGGTCAGTGAAACAGATATAGTAGGTTACATAATCAGACAGTAATGTCAGTGGTTGTACAATACCTTGGTAAAAGAAGAATCCATGACATACACCTGTATGTGGCATTTAATATGTTACACAACAAAATAGTAATTACCAAATATCAAATTATCAGAAGACCATTTGACATTACCCCTTGCTGAGAAGAATGACCATGTCCAATCATTGAAATCTGTTGCCCTAAAATATATATGCATAGATATTTAAGCATATTGTCTGTCAAAAGTCATAAATTTCAGCTGCAATGCTGCAAGACGGCTCAGTAAATAGCATTTTAGCTAACCTTTTAGGCTATGAGTTGAATTGCCTGCCTGTAACACAGAAAAAACAGGTGGACCAGACATCGGTTATATCGCGAGAAATAAGACCTTTATTGGTACAATTCACTTGTTCCTCGTTGTAATCAAGCACTGGTATCTGTATTGTAAGCTCCAAGGAAGTCACCAATATTTTGCAGATCATCAAATCTATAGAGTGCAATCTATTAGTTAGAGATACATTTTTTATGACATTACAAACTATAAAATTTAAGTCTATAACTTAGCAAACCCCCTTTCTGAGAGAACCCATGGTGTTCGAATGTTGATTATGAGTATCATATGGCAAGGTGAAAAACAACATAGTTTGACAAAAAAAATGAAAGATTCACATGCATAGACAGTTAACCATTATCTTTCCCTTTCACAGATTAGTCAACATTCAGTACTCTAGCATGTTCAAGTCTAAGCATTGACAGACAGCACTGTTACATCATAGTTTATCCACAAAACAAAATTGATCATTTATAAGGAAAAACTACATTGAAGATCAAGGGTGGAAAGTCAGTTTCATCAGAGTTAAAATTTATAAGATTCCTTTAGTAGAAAATGAAACAGATATATTATTATGGGTTAAGGAGATAGCGGTGATCATAAAATGAGGTATCTGTTTCTATAAAAAAGGTGTGCATCCCGATCTGAATATCTTGCAGAAGCTAATAAATATTCCATAAAGATAATGTTGGATTAATAAAACCATCAACAACGAGTTATTGATTGGCACGAAGCACACCATCTTCAGATAGGCAGGCGTTAGACCCACGACTTTCAGTGTGCGAGTATTTCGGTTAAATGGTACCAAACCTAACCCCCCTCCCAACAAACAAGCCTTAATCTAGCGAAAGAAAGGGAGACTACATTTAAGATGCCAGTTTACAAGAACTGAGCAGTGATCAGTTGGCTAGAGCGCACGCCTGTGAGCTCGCCCACCCGCGTTCGAGTCGCAGCATCGGCAAGTGCCTCACTTCTACCTAACAACGCACAGTTAAGGAAGGGAATTTCCCCCTTTGACCACGTATTTAAGATGCCAGTTTACTTGAGCAACAAAACAAGAATGTGTCCAACTCTAACTCTAGAAGAATTTCATGCGTTCAACGCTTACGTAAGCACGGTCCAAGTGTCACATACAACCCTACACAGTTAATTGATTTAGATCATTGCAAGTATAATCAAATCCCTAGTTCTTTGACAGAAACATAAATAGGTTATCCTCGAAAAACATATGCAACATCTGATTCCAAAACATGGTAATCCCAAGAGCGTCTATCAATAAATTACATAACACAATTTCAGGTTCTACAAAGTTCCATGCGTCGTATGATAGCAACGAAATCGTGCTCTGTCCTCCGTCCAAACAAGGGGGCGGATCTAGATGGTGTGCCGGGTGTGCAGCGGCACACCAAGAAGTTGTGAAGGGAGTACCGGGAGTAACTAATCGCTGGATCAGAACAACCTCATACCTCAAAGCCAATGAACAAAGACAGACTTCCGGACGGGGTGGGAGAAAGCAGGATCTCGATGTCCCGACGAAGAAAAACGGGACGAAGATGGCGGCGACGCGTCAGAGGCGGGGGTGGGGCGAGACGTCGGCGGCGACGGTGAAGGTACAGCACGGCGGCAGATGTAGGGCACGGTGGTTAAGGTTGACTATCAGGAGAGATTTAGGGCCGCTTTTTCTTTTTTGGCGTTGATTTAGAGCCGCCTTGGTAGGTCAGGGACTCGGAAGTAAATCTGCCCATGAGCCATGACCAGCCCAGCCGATGGCCCTAGCGGCCTAGCCCGAAGCCTGATGTGCGGGTCAGGATCGGGCTCGGTACTGTAGCACATGGCCGAAAAGCCCGAATAAAACCCTAAATAACTACTCCCAATTTGTATTCTGAAAATATGGACATGATAAAACCAAATTGTATTCTGAAAATAAATAAAATAATATATTCCAATAAAAAGGCCATTATTTACTATCGATTGAACAATTTCCTCTCTAGTCTCCATCTGATTGGACTCATTGCTCCACTAGCAATACATCTACGACACGTCTCGACTCTGTAATCTTCTAGTACACATATTCTGCATCAACGGATCATAGCATTCTTATTAGTCTTCATCGATCATGAAAAACCTACATCAACACACCGAAAAAATTAGGAAATTGGGATATACCTAATTTTAACTAAAAACAAAAGTATGTAATTGTATCCGAAAGGGTATTTAAAGGGGGGGGCGTAGAGGAGGCGTAACCAAGATCTAGTGATTTCAAATCCTTCCTCTCTCCTCGGACTTAGACCGACCCATGAAATTGGATGGACATCTAACCAAGATAAGGGTGACACGACATGTTTAGAGCGTTACCGTGATGCCAGATGCCCTCTTAATTATATGGCAGCACTGTGAATGGCTAGAGACAAAAAGATGGGACATGAGAGATATGCCATAGGTAGGTGAAGGAGTTGCATGTTTGTTAATTCTAGTTTAAAAAAACTAACTAGAAGAGGACGAGTATTTTGTGAACTCAACTATTTCGCTTGGAAATACATATGGTAATATGAAAAAACCCATAGATAAGTTATACAACAAATATTGCGAAAATAGGGAGTGTGAAAGAAGGATCAAATGTGCATGAAATAATGGGGCACGGTGATGTCCCTTCTTGCTCAATGAATAGCATTTGATTGAGCATTATTAATGGTAGTCACTTCAAAGATGATAGGGTATTATATAAAATCAAGTATAATGAGTGAATAAGAGTTTTCTAAGGCATACAAGAAGGGGGGCGGCCAGGAGCGAGCGATAGTATTCCATTTTCAATCAAACACATGAGATTATACACATTAAGTGTGCTTTGCATATCGTCACATTATAAACGTGAAGCGGATGTAGTATAACATGAACTAATGTCTTGTTATCATCAGTAGTGTAACTCAATATTGTCAAAATGTTACAATGGAGAAGCTTAAAAAGCCACCAAACAATGGTAATGTACAAAGCCTGTTCGACCAACTCAGTTGAAATACACACAAAAAAAATCTAGTCCATTTACATTTTACTCACTTCATTCGCAAATAAGCGTACTTCTACGTTTTATCCTAAGTCAAACTTTGTTAAGTTTAATAACCTAAGAGAAAAAATAACAATATATACAACACCAAATTAACATCATTAGATTCATCTTGGAATATGGTTTGATGATATACTAATTTAATGTCATAAATAATGATACACATTTTGATGAAGTTGGTCAGACTTTAAAAGTTTGGCTTATTACATAACCTAAAATTACACTTGTGTGTGGACATAGTGAGGAAGCCTTAATAAATGTGCGGGGAAAATATGTTTGGCCAAACAATTGGGCTCTCGAGTATATCTCCGCAGAAGTTTACACCAGTTTCTTACCTTGAACAATCAGTTGGAATAAAGACTATTGAGAATATGTAGGTATGCATGTTTTAACAAAATACTGGATTATACAAGTTACAAAACATAGCAAAAAATTAGATCCATACATATCAATTATTGTAAAAAAATATGATTCTTTTAACATTGTACAAAAATACACGTAAACATGTACATCTAAAGTGACATCTTCTCAATAAAAATGTCACAAAAGTATGTAAGCACGAAGTATAACAATTTCCGTGCATATACATACATGGTAAACAGAATTAGAGGTTAACTGAAAGAATCAAAAGACCATAAACATGAGAGAAAATGCTTACCATGGCACACATGCATAACACATAACCGCACAACTCCTTCACTGCTACCGACATCACAAAGTGATTAGATAAGGGTTATTACATTTCTCGACAATAATTAGATTGATCAGTATGAAACTATTGAAGGAGATATGCCCTATAGACACTTAATAAAGATAGTTTATTTGTCATATCTCAAATGTTCATAATATGTTTTATACCATGCTATAATTGTATTAATTGGAAACATTAATACACGTGTGGTAGATAAACAACCAGGTCCCTAGCAGACTCTATTTAACTAGTTCATTGTGCAATCGATGATCGAGGTTTCCCGATCATGTGACGTTTGTGTCAATGGACAATGGAGTCATATCATTGGTAGAATGATGTGATGGACATACCCAATATTTGTAGGACGTAGTTATTACGCCTTCGACCGTGAGATCAACTCTTATTGCTATTCCTGAAAGATACTTTGATTGCATCAAACGTCATATCTTAAAAGTGTGACAATAAAGGTGTCCCTCTCGGGTATCGGAAGGGAGTATGTTGAGACGAGGGATCAAGAGTGGGATTTGCCAATACACATAGCAGGATAGATAATCTGGGCCCACTCGGTGAGATTATGTCAATGAGCTTGCAAGCATGTGACTAGTTCACGAGGACATAATATCACGGACAAGTAAAGAATAGTGTTGTCGATAACGAGATCAAGCTAAGTATCACGATACCTAAGATCAAGTCTCGGACACACTAAGTATCGCCAGACAAAAGGTTTAATACTCGACGTCTAAGGTTCGAACGACAAAGTTATTCGTTATCTCACAGGGATTAATCCTGGGTATCCAAGGTCCACGGATTAGTCATTAATCGGAGAATGTGTCTCGATTATGTCTAGCGAGATCTCGAACCGCTAGGGTAACACACTTAAGGGGAGATGACTTGTATATTAGGTCGGACATGAAAGAGAAAAATAAAAGAGAACACCGGAAGTGTTTCGGGAGAGTTCGATGGAGATCGGAGGGCGACGAAATAGTTTTCGGATCCGAAATAAATTAGATAATATATGTTTAATATTAATTAGTATAATTAATAGTTAAATATATTTTTATTTAATTAATTTCGAATTTTTAAAGGTTGTTTTCCTAAATGGGCCTTAGAGCCCCATTAGGGGAAAATCCCCAAAAAGAAAAAGGGAAAAAAGGGGGAGAGGGCCAGCCGGCCTTGGTGGGCCACATGGGGCCCACCTAGGGCCGGCGCACCTGCTGGGGGCGTTGGTGGCTGTGGGAATAGTCCCACACCGCCTGGCCAGCAGGTCTGGCAGCCTCCCTCCACCTATATAAGGAGGTGCCCCCTTGCCTTTGAAAATACACCAGAAATTTCTTTCTCTCTCTCTCACCTGGAGCGTGACTCCGCAAATGGGTAGCGCACAAGTTGAGTGTTTCTCCACCATACGCACACCGCCGTGCTGCTGGGTCTTCCGGTCCTTCTACTTCCGCTGCACGTCCCTGGATCGGAGCCCGGAGGTTGTCATCTCCACCGTACGTGTGCGATTCCCTGCGAGGCGCCACGCTTGGGGCGCTTGGAGGAGTTCGTCTCCACCACCATGAGGTTGGCGTGCCATCGTCGTCTTCATCGCGTCAGGATCTTCGCGACCTTGAGGTCGGCTACATCGTCTTCATCGAGCGTCGTCATCGAAACAGATCTTTTGATCGTCGACGCTTACGGTCTACAAGGGTATGTATACCGTCTCCTACTGTATAGTATATCTGCATAGTATAGATCCTGGCTAGTATAAGGTTATCGTTGTTAGGAATTTTTTTGTTTTCTGCCTACGATCCCCTTCAACTATGATATTCTAAAAAAATAGTATGAAACTATGTTCGGATTTTCACATGACTCTTCTAATACATGTCTTTATGCCGATAAAATAAAAATATAACACCTTGTCAACTCCATGAAAAATTGACGACGCTAATTTAGTTTTTAGTTTGCCAATTCTCATCCGATCGAGAATTTTTAACTCCAGTCGACATCGATAATCACCGGTCTTACATGAGATATGTACAAGCATTTACATAATTTTCAACTGTGAGAAAGAACAATACAATTGTTTGCACTATGTAAACAAATTATTACACAGCTTGACTAATTCTTAGACATGTATAAATAAATTTATAATAAGCATTACTCCCTCCTCCCACAATATGACAATAATAGCATTTGTATTCTGGGAGTGTATAATTTTGAGTTGAATAAGACTTTAGGTTTAGACCCTCCTTTAGTTATTTTGTTAGCCAGCTGTTAGCCCAGGTAATAGCTACGTCCACCTACACCATTCCACACCGAAAGGTGCCACAGAAACCCCAAAGCAAAACGGCAAATACGACCTCGGCACTGTCGTTGCGCTGCGCCATGGTAGGCGCCGGCGGCGACGACAGCAGGGCGCTGCTCGCACTACGGTCGGATGCTGCGGCAGGACAGCGGGGGAAGCAGCAATGGGAGGTGGAATTCGCTCGCTACTTCACGGCGCCGCCACGCGGCCCCACGACGCTGCCTCCCCCCGGCGTCCGTTATGTCTTCAGCGCGAAGCATCGCCATCCCGGTGCCTGGATCCCCGCCGCTGCCCCAGCCGCTCTTTGCGTCTCCCGCCCCAGCCTCGCCTCCGCGGCCCCCGTCCTCACCGTCTCCATCGACGACGTCGTCTTCGTCCGTACCACCTCTCCCTTCCCTTTCCCTTCTTTCTTGTCTTTTTTTTTTGCGAGTCCCTTCTTTCTTGTCTGATGATGTGGCTGCTTGCTTGTTGTGTGCTTGGTCAATATAATTAGTTGTGCGCGCTTGATTGTGGAGGAATTTGGGGATTGGGTCGGGGTTGGTTTTGACGAGGCTTCAGGCTTGGTACATGTGCTCCGAATTCATCTGCGTCAAGAACTTTGTGAGGACGTTGATTTTGGCTGGCAGGCTCCATCTATGTACATATATGTGTTGGGATATGATTGTAACGTACAATGATTTTATTTGGTTCAAGTGACTGTGAATTGTGATGATCTGCATTTTGAAAGAGGGCCTGATGATTGTGCATTGTGCACTTGTGAACGGAGCAATGTTTTCATGCAAGCAATTAGTCATAAAACACGGTTTGTTATCATAAATTATTTTTTTGCACATCCACGTTGCGGACCTCTCTAATCCGCAAATTGTGCCCGTGAAAATAACTGGTGAATGTTTTTTGTATGTTTCATTGTCATTGGGATCATTTCAGTCGTTCTGCATAAAAATTTGTGCCTGATTAGATTTCTGCATAATCCTAGCAGTCTGTATGTTTCTAGTTATTTATTGTACTAATATGCTTCGGCTTGGATATGCTGTCTTATTTTATGACCTTTAAGCAGAGAAAATTATCTCGATATTTATCTCAGTGAACTTGTAATTATTTTTGTCTCCTGAGCTCCAGTGCTACAACCTTTGGGGATTAGTTTGGTTTATGGTTTTGTGATTATGCTTGGCACATGCGCTCTGAATTCATCTGCTTCAAGATTTGCGACGACCTTGATTTTGGATGCGAGGACCCATCTATGTACATATATATGTTTTGGGATATGATCGTGATGTACTCTGAATTTGGATTGTTCAAGTGACTGTGATTTGTGATGGTGTGCATTTTGAAAGAGGGCCTGACCTTTGTGTATTGTGCATTTGTGCTCCACCGTTGGTGAATGGATCCATGCATGTTTTCATGCAAGCAATTAGTGTCAAAACATGGTTTGTTGTCATCCTAGCTTTATTTTTCAAATTTATTGCACCTGCACGTACTGTATCTCTCTCATATGCAAATCGTGTTTGTGAAAAGAATCGTGAATTCTTTTTGTACAAGTAACGTGCTACATTAATGTACAGATGTGAGGTGCGGCCTGAGGGATATTAATGATTTTTTGTGTGTTGATTAATGTCGTTTTTTAAAATTAGTAAGTTCCACTGGATCATGTAAGTTGTTCTGCATAAATATGTTTGCGGCCGATCAGATTTCTGTGTTCTAGCACTACGGTCATTTTGTACAAACTTCTCATTTATTCTGTCCTGTGTGCAGTATGCTTCTACTCCCTCCGTTCACGGAGGGAGTAGTTATTTACTGTAATAATAACTTCGGCTAGTGTATGCTTTCATGGCCTTTAAGCAGAAAAAACTAAGTCTATATTTATCTCAGCGAGTTTGGTAATTGCTTTTGGCTCCTGAGCTCCAGTGGTCTCAATATTTTTGAAAATTCAAAAAGTGCATTGACAGGTAGAAATAATCAAAGAAGATTCCTACATTAATATGTGATATAACACTTCAAATCCGCAAAGTTCTGTGAAAAACTGCTTTCCTTCGTGAGCTGCACAACCAAAATGACCCGATCTACAGTACCAAACAGTAGCAATACTATTTGTTATTATGGATCACCATTTTTTGTGTACAGCGGATGCATGAACAAAAACCGCGAAATTCTGCAGATTTGTAGTGCATTCCAACATGTACACATCATATTCTTTTGGACTCTTTTAGATTTTTTAAATACTATTTTTGAATATTTCAAAATAAAGGGATCATTGGAGCCCGGGAGCAAAAAATCTGTCCTATCAGTGTGTGTCCTTGATCTACAGAGTGAACATGCCTGGAAGTTGGTTCGACTAATTTGATGTTAAGCTATTACATTTCTGTCCAAAGGGAATCCTTAGTATCACTGTACCTTTCAAAACAGGACTCTGTACTATTGTTATTTCTAATTGCAACTCATTCATTTAGGTAAGATAACTGTAGGTTAGGCCTTTGTAATTCTGAGATCTGTGTCGTTGCTATAACTACAATCAAATATTGCATGTTAGACAGTTGAGTCTAGTATGCGTCAATTTTGAGTCCTTGTAAACCTGAGTCTGTAATCCTAGGAAATAAATTGAGGGTCCTAACTATTTTAACAATTTCTCCTACATTGCACAATTTTGTTATGTTATATTATTCTGGAGTAGTTACACAAATTTTAGAATATTCTGTTCAAACATTGTTTTGCTGGATGTCCCCTGCTCCTTACATAACTAGTTAGCATTATTTGCCTTTGCTTGTGGCACAGGAGGAGCACTTTTTGTCCATCCTCAACTTCTCATGGCCTCAGGTTTCATGTATGACAGAATGCCCAGTAAGAGGGAGCAGGATGGTGTTTGTGAGCTTTTGGGATAAGTTCAAACAGGCAAGTCTTATATACCATCAAATGTGATTCCGCTGACTGCTTGGTTGAGGGTTGTACTGCACTGATTTTGTAACTTCACTGACTTGTTCACCTAAAACTTACAAGTATCCGGAGCAAATGGGTTTGTGTTCTTATGGATGTTAATGCACATAGCATGTTCAAATTATTAACGGAGAACATATATGTGTACAATCATGGTCACATTGGTTACTGTCTCTGCAGATACAGAAGTTTGCTCTACGTTTCCCACTGATAAGTGATGCAGAGTCATTCTTAAATTGTGTGAAGGTGCAATTTCTTATCTTTCTGTATATCCAAACATGTGAAGCTGCTACTTAATGTGGTCTCTTTGGTATTGTCTTATGTTATTCGATTTCATACCGTCTTCTTCTCTGTGGTCATACATCAGGATATTATCTTCTGATACGTCTGTGAACATAAGTGTTTGCTAATACAGTATTATGCATGGTTATATTCAAAAGTGAAAGTTGGAGGCACATAATTTTATATCATTATGCCGTGTTTTAATTGTAGTTGCATATTCTTCTTGTGAGCTTGCCACAGAGAAATGATATCATATGGTAAACGCTAGCTTTACGTCTATAATGGGACTTTGTGGTCATATGGAAATATTTATGTGCCCACTACCAAATAAGGTTAATCATATTCCAAAGGACAGCATGCAGGTGTAGATCAACAGTACATATAATTAAGCCACACTAGCAGTTGTGTGGATCAACAACGTTTAAAAAAAAATGCTCAAGTACCTACCAATTTTTGCTACTTTTTTTTGAGTTATCTACAACTAATAGTTGATGGATATATCCATTCTTCGTATTGTTGAATCTGCACCCCTAATTTAATGTATTCTTAATTAACTCATGACTACAAAATGCAATAGAGCTTAAAAAAACCATTTATGATTATTTTGTTATTCCTGCTCTGTATAACTATATTACATGCACTCGTGTGCCCATATTACTTATATAAAAAATAAGAGACTGTAGTGCTGATAGTTACCACCTAGCATCTCTGTACAATATATTGCAGGGGTGCTAAGCTTCTTGGTATGGGAACTGCTGTAGTGAAATTTACTACATGTGTTAGGTATAGAAATTTTCAGTATATTAGAGAAAGGAAGATCTAACACTAGCTTCGGTTTTGCTTGATAAACTTTGTCAAACAGTAAATTAATTTCCGTCGTTGATTAAAAAGGAATGCTTGGGCGACACCATGGATATCATACCATCTGGAAGAGACTACGTGGGTGAAGATTCACCAGCGTCTGAATATATTGCTTCTAATGAACTTCAGCACAGGTAAAACAGTAGAGCTGTTGTGGGTTTATATGTTGCAAAATATATTTTCCGTGATAGCATAATATATAATGCATGTGCCTGATGATGCTTCCAGCTTTGAGGAGCTAGCTTCAGACCGCAGGACAGAGGTGCGAGCATTATGCTACCATGAGGAACCAGGCCAGCCTGCTTTTGAACCTCTCCTTGCTACCGACATTAACAATATCAACTCTGGTTTCACTCCTAGTTCCACTGAAATGCTGACAAATTTGCCAACTGAGAATGAAATAGGTACGGGAATTCCTGTTGGATGGGGTTATACTTAAGCACATTATATTTATTTTGATTTATCTTTTGCGGTGCCTGAAAATGTTTTCACATGTACAAATCAGATGTGGAGGACCCCCATCCACTGACTGGAACAGACCATCCTCAAGAGGTAATGTGTGGTTAAATACTGCAAATCTTACTACTTGAGAAATGATCTTAATATTAATTTCTGTCATCGATTAAAAAAAGGAATGCTTGGGTGACACCATGGATGTCATGCCGTCAGGAAGCGACTATGTGTGTAAAGATTCATCGGCATCTGAATATATTACTTCCAATAGACTTCAGCTCAGGTGAAACTGTAGAGCTGTTGCGGGTTTATATGTTGCAAGTTTTTTGTTTTTGTTTTTGCAACAACATAATATATAATGCATAGGCCTGATGATGCTTCAAGCTTTGAGGAGCCAGCTTCAGACTACGCGATAGAGGCACCAGCATTATGCTACCATGAGAAACCAGACCAGCCTGTTTCTGAACCTCTCCAGGCTACAATCAATGCCAATATAATCTCTGGTTTCCCTCCTAGTTTTACTGAAATGCTGACAAACTTGTCAACTGAGAAAAGGATAGGTAAGCGAATTCCTATTGGATGAGGTTATACACTTATACTTATTTTTTCCTTTTCTTTGGCTATGCATGAAAATGTTTCGCATGTACAAATCAGACGCGGAGGACCGGCATCCACTGACTGGAACAGACCATCCTCAAGAGGTAATGTGTGGTTAAATACTGCAAAAAAAAATTTTGACTATAAATACTGCAAATTTTCACTGCTCAAGAAATGATCTTAATGTTTGTAAATTTTGCAGGTGTACACGCAAGATACTCATCGTGACGGTACAAATAATTTCAGCTTCATTTACTGCATAAGCAGCTTGATGCTTCTGTCTTTCTGACCTATCTGCAGTATTTCCTTCAATTACAGTTGGCAGTAACGAAAACACTGCTGGTAAACAGATCGATACTAGTAAATCAACAGATGATATTCTGGCAAGGATAAAGGTACTTTTCTCATCAACAGTCTTCTAGTGGGCCTATCAACTTTCCATCTAAATTCAGCCTACACTTTGCATGTTTTGATATCTTGTGTTTTAATCATGCAGACATATCTAGCTGATGACTCATTCCACGGTACGCTTTCTATTCCTCTTTTTTTGTGGGAGTACGAGAAAAATAAGTAAACATTAACTCATTTTTCTAAGCATATGTATTGATAGTTGCTATATAACACGTGCCGACTTGGAAACCCATGTGATGTATATTATTTGTATTTCAAGTACTCCCTCCGTTTTTTAATATAAGATGTTTTAGCATTTGTCTACATTCACATGTGTACAAATATATGTAGACATGTTTTAGTATGTGTGTCCACTTACTTTAGTATGTATCTAGACAACATGTGCAACCCATAAAACATCTTATATTAAAAAACGGAGGGAGTACATAGTATCCTCGTTTCACCATTCAGTCCTGTACTGATTTCGTGCTTTCTCTTCCCCTAGATATGTTGTTCAGGCTCGAGCGAGTCATTGATGAACTGGGTATGGACTTGTCGCTGTAGATAGCAAAACCACTTCATTGCCACGTGAAGGCATTTTTAACTTACCTGCTCTGATGAAATACACAATGTAGCTGTAGTTTACTTGGTGGTTCCTTAATTATTCCGGCTTCTGCTCTTACCAAAGTACCAGTAATCAGTCACTGATGGGAACTTCACAGGATTAGTGAGTAACGTCTCCTATGTATGTTTCCTCTTATATATATTGTACATCTGTGGTACATGTTCACGTGTTCTGTTATGTTTATGGTAATGTGTTGAGTTTCTTACCGTCAAGGCGTCGGTGCCTACACGGGATTGTTGTACTTGGTCTTCAGGCTTTCTTCTATGCTATCGATATGTCTTGTAAGGACTAGGGAGATATATTCTCGAAGGAAAAATATTCCACAACCGTACCGTTTTATACAGCAGTCAGCAGTCAGTAGTAGACTCCTTCATCTAGGAGATCGATGTTGAACTATGATACATTGTATCCCTGCCGTATTTATCTAGACAGGCCTCTGCCCCAAGCACAGGCCACCGCAGCAAGCTCGACCTCCTGCTGCGCTGCCATCACCACGAGAACCCGGCCATCTACTTCGCTCGTCTCCAGCCACCGCTGGCGCTGCCCTCTCGGCGTGCCGGGAGTCCACACCGGCTGCCTCGGCTTCTCGTCTGAACTCCCCCATAACTCTGTAAGCCGGCCATATCTTTGAAAATCAACCACAGGCCCTACAAAATCGAACGTTTTGTACTAATCCCAAGCAACTGCAATACTACTTTAACAAGGTTTGTCCGGCTCCGGTGATGAAGGGGTGATGACAGCGACGCGCCTTCGGCTCGATCTAGTGTTTGTAGTCGTCACTAGGTGGTCTACGGATTTAGATGTAATTTTTGTTGCTTCTAGTGTTCTTTGTACCCTTTGATAGTTGATGAATAGATGGGAAATTTCTCGAAAAAAAAAGTCTTTGCATGGATGCTTGTTGCATAGAATATTAAGTAGGCAGTCTGTTTGGCAGAGAGGAGCCGCCTGACAACCGATAGGGTGTTTTGACTTAGATAATTGACCTGTATCACATTAAGTAAACAGAATGTTGTTTTTTAGTTGCAAAATATGTCGAGGTTAATTTGACCGTCCGTTGACGGCCCCCTATTGTTAGAACTGTCTACACAAAGCAAATGGCTAAAGAATATGAGGCGTAAGCTGCTCGGCCCCTTGAAACAAACTCGCTCTTAAGCTTCCACGACCTTCTTCAAAATGCTACAACTCATCCGGTCGAACCCTCTTCTCTAGCTCGCTTCACCTCTAATATAATTTGCAAAATTGTCGGCACTGCTGATGCGATTCGAAAGAACAACAACAGCCGGCATGTCGCGGCTCCCGATGACGATGCTGTTCGTACTCTGCTTTGTGCTGGCGCTGGCCCCGTGCGCCGCCGTCGTCGAGGCGGTTGTCGTCGACGGCCTGAAGGTAGGGTACTACAACCATTCGTGCCCGGAGGCCGAGCAGGTGGTCCGCGACGTCGTCGAGGCCGAGGTCGGCATGAACCGCAGCATCGCCCCGGGCCTCATCCGCATCTTCTTCCACGACTGCTTCATCACGGTATATATGATTGCTGGCTACGTGCCATGCCGATGCCAATGCAGAGCAGAGCACAACACGTTTCGTAACAACTAATGGTCGATCATTGTGTATGTAGGGTTGCGACGCTTCCATCCTGCTGGACGAGACGCCGGCGGGCGACATCCCGGAGAAGGAGTCATCAGCCAACGGGTTCACCCTGGTGGGCCTCCACACAATCGACGTGGCCAAGACGAC
This sequence comes from Poa pratensis, assembly GCA_947311845.1. Classification (NCBI taxonomy): domain Eukaryota; kingdom Viridiplantae; phylum Streptophyta; class Magnoliopsida; order Poales; family Poaceae; genus Poa; species Poa pratensis. The sequence continues at coordinate 23,778,183 of CAMZMU010000101.1, read as the reverse complement.
GATCGAGGCCATGTGCCCGCGCACCGTCTCCTGCTCCGACATCCTGGCCTTCGCGGCGCGTGACGCCGCCGTGGCGGCCGGCCTCCCCAGCTACGAGGTCGGCGGCGGGCGCCGCGACGGCGTGCACTCGAGGATGGACGACCTCCCGGGCAACTTCCCTGTCCCGGGCCACACGGTGCCGCGGCTCACGGAGCTCTTCGCCCGCCGCGGCCTCTCCCAGGAGGACCTGGTGACGCTGTCCGGCGCGCACTCCATCGGCGGCGCGCACTGCTTCATGTTCTCCAACCGCATCTACGGCTTCTCCAAGACCTCGGAGGTGGACCCGTCGCTGGACCCGGCGTTCGCGGAGCGGCTCCGCAAGATCTGCCCGCGGCCCAACCCCGACGACAACCCGGAGGCGGCGCCCAAGGTGCCCTTCGACGAGCGCACCGGGGAGAAGCTCGACAACTCCTACTACCAGGAGCTGCTGGCGAGGCGCAGCCTGCTCACCTCGGACAACACACTCGCCCAGGACCCGCAGACGAGGCCCATCGTGGAGCGCTACGCCAAGAACGACGCCCTGTTCCAGAAGAAGTTCGGCGAGGCGATGCAGAAGGTGGGCGCGCTCGACGTGATCATCCAGCCGGACAAGGGCCAGATCAGGCGGAACTGCCGGCTCGTCAACAGGCCCAGGGGGCAGCAGCAGATGCCGATGATACCCATGATCAGATGGCCAAAGCCCGCCAAGCACCCCATGCTCCAGATGATCAACTGGTTCATCCGTGGCTTCCAGCAGTGATCACTGAGCCTCGGAACATTATTTGATCCTAGATAAAATATGGCAGGGATATAGTTCGCCATCGATCTCCTGGAGTTTATTTTCGCTCTCTTGAATTCGGCCACAGCGGAACTTTTACTTCGTCGTGATATGCCTTAACCCAATCATGTACTATACATCTACGCAATTTTTATGTGAAGTAACTAGCAAAATAAGTGTTGCTTTCTTCTCGGATCGTGTTGAAGTCAAGGCATGTTTTTCTTGGCGGTTGTCGTCGCACCGACAAGCAACGATGCTCTTTGTTGATGTTTGTGTGTATGTTTTCGAAATGGGGGTGCGGATCCACGCCTCTACATCAAAATGATGTTTGATGTATAAGGTCTCTACTTCCAGAAATCCACTTCGGATAGTAGGTGCCACTACACAAAAAACAATTTTGAAAATGTCAAAAAATTCAAACTAAAAAATTCGCATATACGTAAAGACATTTTATGTTAGCACACAAAGTTATGTGAAGAAAAAATATTTTTCGTGACCTGTGCAAAAAAGACAAATCCGGACGCACCAAAATGTTTTTATACGAGTCATTTTTTTGTCTTTTTTTGCAAAGGTCACAAAAAATGTTTTTTCACCACGCCATTTTTTGTGCTAACACATAATGTTCTAATGTACATCTGATGACTCCCAAGTGCAGATCAATTGTAGTACCTTTCGAATAGAAAAGGTTGTCGAACCCACGAGGAGCTGAAGGTATTGGTTATTAGAAATGATAAATAGACAATAAAAGATGCAAGTGTTTTTGGTATTTTCGATTGTATAATTGCAAGACAGTGACAATGCAGCAAATAAATGGTAACAAGTAAAAGCTCTCAAAGAGAGAGAAAGCCCAATCCTCTATGTGTAAGAGGACAAGCTCAAGTGATGTGTAACTTATATGTGGAAAACGTTCCCGAGGGCGGCATGGATATTGCTAGGCATATAGATTTATTAAACAACACGTTGAATATCTTGTCTAGTTTTAATCTTCTTCGGACGGAGCTATTATTAGGTACAGCTAAATAAATAGACTAAACCCCTTATGATGGATCATGTGGCCAATTAAATGACAGCACAAGAATTATTAAGATATAAAATCCCACCATAGCATTACGCTCTAGGTCCCCGATACTAATACCCCGTAAAGTAACTTAATGATTCGGTCTCAGGCTTTCGTGTCCTCCCAAGTCTCCCTCACGCCATTACACTACGGTGTTCTCCTATGAGCCCATATAGGTGAAGTGTTGTGCAGTCGACGTTCGCACAACACCATCATAGAATCACACAAAAAGATAAACACTAGACAAAATACCAACACATGTCATATATAAATCATTGCCAATTCATCCTATGCCCTCAGGAACATACGGGAACTACTCACAACGTGCAAACATGGTGATATTCAGTGGCATAAGTGGTACAACACAATCTGAAAATATAACTTCACCACCAAATAATGACAAGTACTCAATCACAAACATGAATAGTAGCACAAGACAAGTATCTAGGGTATAGCAACTCTCAAACTACGAGGGGGACGGAGTGGATCACGGAGATGATGATGGAGATGGTGCTGGTCTTGGTGATGGTGATGATGTAGAGGCCTCCTCCCACGCCAAGGAGGAGAGGTGATGACGATGACGATGATTTCCCCCTTCTCCGGAGCTCCGGAGCAGCAGGATCTGATCCCCCTCGGAGGGAATCAGGAGTTTCGCCGCCGCCGCGACCTCGGATAGTCTCGTAAAAATTAGGGCGTTACTTTTCGGGCGAGACGGAGACCTCGTTAAAAAGCCCCAGGCGAGGAAGTGCCCGAGGCTCCATTTGGTGGGTCCCACGCGGTCAGGGAATCTGGCCGCGTGGGCCCACCCATTTTGGGCCTCGTGGCCTTCCTCGCTTGCTTCTTCTTCCCTCTGGTGTTCTCCCGAAGAAAAACCAGCTGTGCAATTTTCCTTTTATTAATTGGGCCTTCGTAGCTCCTGAAACAATAAAAACAGAAAAAGGAGGTTTTCTGCCTCCCAGAAATTAAATACTAAAAATAGGGACTTTGTAGGAAAGTCCCTAAATCATCTAAAACATGTAAAAACAATGATATAATAATGCAAATAACATCCTAATATGGTGGTATAAGTGGTATAGATGATGATATAAAATGCACGTATCAACTCCCCCAAGCTTAAACCCTTACTTGTCCTCAAGTAAGTAAGGACATAGATCATTACATGCATCAATGGACTTATGGTTGATAAATAAATACGAGCATTGTATCATCATCATATTCAATTGCAATGTAAGATTAATGAATTAAAACTCATACACATAAGGGCAGCATAAGTAGAAGCTCTAGCAATCACCCCTTACACTTTGAAAGCAAATAACCATTGTATGTTGGACAATTGAATCACACTATTTTTAACATGCTTTTGCTCTTATGGCTAGCATCATAATGTTTAATACTTTACTGAAGTTTAAAGACAAGATAAACTCTCATTGGATAACAAGTTAAAGAAGACAAATGAAAAGACAGATATAAAATTATTTGCACCCTTGCTTCACTAGTAACTAGTGCAAACTTTAGTCATGGATGTTTCAATCAAGTTCTTATGCTCAAACAACCTTTATCTCACACTTTCCATGGCTAACCGAATCCTCGGGTGCCTTCCTTTCATACACTTTACAAGAGCATAAGTATTGACACATCCATGATCATTAATTTGCTCAAAAGATACTAGATTCTAACAAGAGTGTTTCATATCCTTTTCATTAACTATTCCCAACTTTTTATGCTACAAGACTATATCTCAACCTTAAACTTATTAATTCTCAAGTCATAATGACTCACTCTTTTCTTATTTATATTGAGCTAGATTCTACAATTGTCCAACATACTCAAGTTAATTAAATTCAAGGCAAGATGTGACTGAAACCTCTAAAATAAACCACGCTCATTTGCATGAGTGTTACCCATAAATCTCCAAACAAGAGAATCATGGATGACACCATACTTTAATATTCATTGATAAACCATAAGATAGGGATACATGATAATGCTCCATGAGCTCACACAAGCCTAAAAGAGATTGATAACTAAATGATAAAAGCAAAACACACCATGACTAGATAGATATGATAAACTAGTAAAGATAAAGACTAGGTGGAACTCCCCCAAGCTTGACGTTCTGCCAGTGCTTTCTCTGCTGCAGCCTCTTCTTTCTCATATTCTTCCTCCCATTCAGCCCTCTTCCATGGGAAAGGCCTCCCATTGTAGAAGGAGTTAGGTGGATCATTATACCTGAGGGTAGCAGCTGCTGCAATCTTCTTGAAGCGCTCTTCATACTCACAGTTTTGATTTTCCACATCCCACAGTAGAGCTTGATGCTTGTCCAACTCAGATGTGACATGTAGATACCTCTTCTCCAAGTCCTCCAGCCTCTCCTTGTACTCTTCAACCTTCTTCTCCAGCTCCAGGTTCATGAAGTGATGAGCATCAAGGCTGCGTTCAACAACAGTATTATACCTGAAGATCTTCTGTTCCAGGTCCTCCAGCCTCTCCTCCACCGTGCCAATGATCTTGGGAGCCTTCACCTCCTCTATGAGCATCGCGCCCTCCTTGAAGGACAAGGTCTTCATTGGTGCCATCACGGAGTTGAGGTAGCGGTTCACAACACCTCCCTTGGGGAAGCTCTCCCCCTCATGATCGGATCCGGAGCTAGACATGGCTAAAACCTGACAGACAGAAACAGCAAAAGCAAAGAACGCTCGAAAGCTCTCGGTACGAGATTAGATCAACGAAAAGGGGTATATATTGACGGTTTTTAGGTCAAGACGAAGCGTCGGAGTCGAAAACGAGACGAACGGGACTCCGAGGGGCAAAAGGAGTGGGCCCACGCGGTCAGGGAATCTGGCCGCGTGGGACCCCCTCTTTTCCTTCTCGAAGCTCCGTCACGTCCAGTTTTCTTGTCCCACACGTTAATTTCCATAAAAAATGATGTCCGTAAAATATTACGCAATTCCGAGAAACTTTCCAGAGTAAAAGTTACCTTTTATTGATTTTGGATTTCTGAAACTGCAAACTTCTTTGCAATTACCTCCTCCGGTGTCTGTAAAATGAATTCCTCCACCTTTCCAATGAAGCTTTTTCCTGCAATATAATGTTTAAGGCGTTGTCCATTAACCACATGAGGTTTACCTTTCATATCACCATGAAGACGGATAGCTCCTGAACGGTATACTTCCTGTATCACTAATGGTCCCTGCCACTTTGAAGCTAACTTACCTGCAGAAAACTTGAAACGAGAGTTGTATAATAGCACTTGATCACCTACTTTGAATTCTTTCTTTTTAATTTTCTTGTCATGCCAAATCTTAACTTTTTCTTTAAACATCCTGGCACTTTCATAAGCTTCATTTCTCCATTCATCTAGTAGGTTTAAATCAAGAATTCTCTTCTCTCCAGCAGTTTTAAAATCAAAGTTCAATTGTTTAATAGCCCATCTAGCTTTATGTTCTAATTCAACAGGTAAATGACAAGCTTTTCCATAAACCATTTTATAAGGAGACATTCCCATAGGATTTTTAAAAGCAGTTCTATAAGCCCATAATGCATCGTTAATTTTAAGTGGCCAATCAGACCTAGACTTATTCACTGTCTTTTCCAAAATGAGTTTAATTTCCCTATTACTTAATTCAACTTGTCCACTAGTTTGGGGATGATAAGGTGATGCAATTCTATGGTTAACATCATATTTTGCCAAAGTTTTCCTAAGAATACCATGTAAGAAATGAGAACCACCATCAGTAATTAAAAACCTAGGAACACCAAACCTGGGGAAAATGATGTCCTGAAGCATCTTCATTGCCGTGGCATGATCTGCACTTTTGGTTGGAATTGCTTCCACCCACTTTGTAACATAATCCACTGCAACCAAAATATGAGTATGCTTTGTCTTTGATTCGGGGAAAGGTCCCATAAAGTCAAAACCCCACACATCAAATGGTTCAAGTGGTAAGGAATAGTTCATAGGCATTTCATTTCTCCTACCAATATTTCCTACTCTTTGACATTTATCACAAGATTTAACATATTCAGCACAATCCTTAAATAAAGTAGGCCAATAAAAACCAGACTGTAATACCTTTGCACCTGTACGATCTCCTGCATGATGTCCTCCATAGGGACTGTCATGACAATCTCTTATAATAGCCTGTTGTTCATACTCAGGTACACAACGTCTAATAATACCATCCACACTCTTCTTATAAAGAAAAGGATCATCCCAAAATAATGTCTAAGATCATAAAAGAATTTCTTTCTTTGTTGAGTAGTGAAGTGTGGAGGTAAAACTTTACCAACAATAAAATTTGCATAATTGGCAAACCATGGAGATGCAACTTTAGCACTAGAAACATTAACAATTGCAAGTTGTTCATTAACAAAGCTATCATTAATAGGAATAGGATCATCAGGTATATTTTCCATTCTAGAAAGATGATCAGCTACTTGATTATCTTCCCCTTTCCTATCAACAATGTGTAAATCAAATTCTTGCAATAGAAGTACCCATCTTATTAATCTAGGCTTAGCATCTTTCTTATGCATTAAGTATTTAATGGCAGAATGATCAGTATGCAATGTGACTTTCGAATCAGTAATATAAGGTCTAAACTTGTCACAAGCAAATAGCACTGCTAAAAATTCTTTTTCAGTTGTGGCATAATTCCTTTGAGCAGCATCAAGTGTTCTACTAGCATAATAAATGACATTCAGTTTCTTATCAACACGTTGGCCCAAAACAGCCCCAACTGCATAATCACTAGCATCACACATAATTTCAAAAGGCAAATTCCAATCAGGAGGTTGAATAATAGGAGCACTTATTAAAGCATTTTCAAAATATTAAAGGACTCAATACAATCATCATTAAAAGAGAAAGGAACATCCTTTTGCAAAAGATTGGTTAGGGTTTTGATATTTTGGAGAAATCTTTAATAAACCTACGGTAAAAACCTGCATGCCCAAGAAAACTTCTTATACCTTTGAGATCCCTTGGGAATGGAGCTTTTCAATAGCTTCTATCTTTGCTGGGTCAACTTCTATTCCTTTCCAGAAATCTTATGCCCAAGAACAATACCTTCAGTAACCATGAAGTGACACTTCTCCCAGTTTAAAACTAAGTGTTGGTCTTCACAACGCTGCAAAACTTTGTTAAGGTTGAACAAGCAATTATCGAAGGAAGTACCATACACAGAAAAATCATCCATAAAGACTTCCATTATCTTTTCAATATAATCAGCAAATATAGCATTCATGCATCTTTGAAAAGTAGCAGGAGCATTGCACAAACCGAATGGCATTCTCCTATAAGCAAATGTACCAAATGGACATGTAAAAGTGGTTTTCTCTTGATCATCTTTATGAACAGGAATTTGGGAGAAACCTGAATAACCATCTAAATAGCAAAAGTGAGAGTGTTTAGATAACCTTTCTAACATTTGATCAATAAATGGCAATGGGTAATGATCTTTACGAGTTGCTTTGTTTAACTTCCTGAAATCAATACACATTCTATAACCAACAACAGTGCGTTGAGCTACAAGTTCATCCTCATCATTTGGAACAACAGTCATTCCACCCTTTTTAGGAACACAATGAACTGGACTAACCCACTTACTATCAGCTATGGGATAAATGATACCAGCTTCAATAAGTCTTATTACCTCTTTCCTTACCACTTCCTTCATTTTTGGATGGAGACGGCGTTGATAATCAACAACAGGTTTTGCATCCTCTTCCAAATTAATTTTATGCATACATAGAGCTGGGCTTATACCTTTAAGATCATCAAGAGAGTATCCAATGGCTGGTCGGTGAGCTTTAAGCACATCAAGTAATTTCTCTTCTTCTTCAGCTGAAAGGTTAGCACTAATAATGACAGGATATATGCTCTTCTCATCCAAATATGCATATTTCAGATTTGTAGGCAAAGGTTTTAATTCAAAGCTAGGATCCCCTTTAGGTGGTGGTAGCACTCCTAAATTATCAGGTGGGATATGCAATTGTAATTGTGGTGGTTGTTGTAATATTTGTTCTAAAGCATCTTTTTCTCATCATTAAATGGTTCATCTTGATTAAGCATATAACGTTCTACAACATCTGTTGAAGCTACAGCTACATGTGCAAGAGTTTCAATTATATCTTCAGAAATTGGCTCTTTCACAACATGTTTATCAGCAAATTTGGAAAAATTGAATCAAGTTTTTCACCAGCACATTAATAAACACTTTCTCTTTAGCAAATTAATTTCAGCACCAACAGTGTTTAAGAAAGGTCTACCAAAAATGATAGGACAAAAAGAATCTTGAGGACAACCAAGCACAATAAAATCAGCAGGATATTTATTTTGCCAATCAATACTTCAACATCTCTAACAATTCCAAATGGACTAATATAATCTTTATTAGCAAGTTGAATTGTCATACCTGTCTCTTCCATAATGATAGGATCAATATCAGGCTTGATTTCAAGATACAGAGAATATGGAATGACACTAATGCTTGCTCCAATATCACATAAGCCATGATAACTAGAAGTCCCAATAGTGCATGATATAACAGGCTTACCAACCTTGGCCGAATTGCCTTTAACAACTTTAGTAGCATCTTCACATAGATAAACATCAACAGGATCTTCTTCATTTAATTGTTTGATAATAGAGATTTGACTGTTGACTTCCATCTGTTCATAAGGCTGAGATCTTCTTCTTTTACTCTTGTTAGAAACAGCAATAAGTAAATTTTCCTTGACTTGGTTTGGATATGGTGGTGCCTCAACATACTCCTCAATTGTCAAGGATGACACTGGTTCTACCTGTTTAATAACTTTGGGTACAACAATAGATTGTTTAACAGGTTCAACATAAGCTTCAAACCCAGTTTTAGGAATACCAATATGATTAGCAAAAGATTTAGCTACCTCAATTATAACATAAGGATCAAGATTAAAAGTATCACTCAGATTTTTAAACAAGGTAGAAGTAGAGAAATTCTCTACACATGAATACTCATAGTCCAGATAGGGCTCATTACCTTTATCAAGATCCCAATGACCAGTATTCTCAGAAATAGTCTCCAATAAATTCCATGCTTCTTCTTCAGTATTATTTGTAAAGCTTCCACTAGATGAATTATCCAGAAATTCCTTTTGTTGCCTTGGTAGCCTCACATAAAAGTTTATCAGAATAATTTTCCTTGTAAGATCATGACAAGGATTCTTGCGGAGGAGTTCCTTTAACCTCCCCCAAGCTTGAGTAATACTTTCTCCCAGATGTGGCCAGAAATTAAATATATAGCAGCGGTTCTCATAAGCTTCTCTAGGAGTAAAATACTTAAGAAAGAAAACCTTCCTCAAAATACTCCAGTCCATAGTGACTTCTTCATCTAAAGACCTGAACCAAATACGAGCATTACCAGATAAAGACAGATATAACAGCTTCCTTTTTACCTGATCTTCAGAAATACCAGGAAGTCTAAATAAACCACATATAGCCTCAATTGTTTCCATGTGTTCACGTGCAGATTTAGTTCCATCCCTGTAAATGGATTTTTCATAACTCTTTTAACATGACCAACGGGAATTTTATATCCCACTTTAGGTATCTCAGGCACAGTAGTTTCAACAGTTTTAGGAGCATAAGCACTTTCATATAGAGCAAGATGTAGCGAGGCACGATTCATAAATGCCATAGTAGCAATGAGATAAAACAGTAAATAAAATTCACCTTTCAAGTTTCCTTACCAAACTTCTTACCAATAGCGCTACGCTCCCCGGCAACGGCGCCAGAAAAGTATCTTGATGACTCCCAAGTGCAGGAGATCAATTGTAGTACCTTTCGAATAGAAAAGGTTGTCGAACCCACGAGGAGCTGAAGGTATTGGTTATTAGAAATGATAAATAGACAATAAAAGATGCAAGTGTTTTTGGTATTTTCGATTGTATAATTGCAAGACAGTGACAATGCAGCATAAATGGTAACAAGTAAAAGCTCTCAAAGAGAGAGAAAGCCCAATCCTCTATGTGTAAGAGGACAAGCTCAAGTGATGTGTAACTTATATGTGGAAAACGTTCCCGAGGGCGGCATGGATATTGCTAGGCATATAGATTTATTAAACAACACGTTGAATATCTTGTCTAGTTTTAATCTTCTTCGGACGGAGCTATTATTAGGTACAGCTAAATAAATAGACTAAACCCCTTATGATGGATCATGTGGCCAATTAAATGACAGCACAAGAATTATTAAGATATAAAATCCCACCATAGCATTACGCTCTAGGTCCCCGATACTAATACCCCGTAAAGTAACTTAATGATTCGGTCTCAGTCTTTCGTGTCCTCCCAAGTCTCCCTCACACCATTACACTACGGTGTTCTCTGATGTCTACGCACGCTTCTATTCTTGTAGACAGTGTTGGTTCTCCAAGTGCAGAGGTTTGTAGAACAGCAGCAAGTTTCCCTTAAGTGAATTACCCAAGGTTTATCGAACTCAGTGAGGTAGAGGTCAAAGATATCCCTCTCAAGCAACCCTGCAATTAAGATACAAGAAGTCTCTTGTGTCCCCAACACACCCAATACACTTGTCAGGTGTATAGGTGCACTAGTTCGGCGAAGAGATATTAAAATACAAGTAATATGGATGATTATAAGTGGTAATTGCAATCTGAAATAAAAATGGCAGCAAGCAAACATGTAGCAGAACTGGTGGTAAACGGTGTTTCAATGCTTACAAACAAGGCCTAGGGATCATACTTTACTAGTGGACACTCTCAACAATAATAATATAATTGAATACATAGATATTTCCTCTTCACTATACTACTCTGAGTTATTCTCTCGTTGGATAACGAACACCAATCCACCGCGTAGGGCTATAAAAGCACACCTTAAAGTCGCATTCCCATGTCTAGTTAACCCCACACTGTCAACTTGAGCGCCCTAGAAGGTACTAGACAAACACCGCAATTTCATAGAGACATCCAACGCAAATAATAACTCATGATAAGTATTCCTGTTATCTTTAGCCTAAGAGCCACACACGGGGCGCACACTGTCAACTTCGCACCGTGGGACAAATGTGACTCTGGAGATTACATTAATAAAACCACTTGAGTAGCATATAAGATAATGAAGAGTACATCTATGGATTCAACTAGATTACAAAGCTCATGATCACATAAAGATCACACCATGGGAGAGAGAGATAAACCACATAGCTACCGGTAGAGCCCTCAGCCTCGAGGGAGAACTACTCCCTCCTTATCATGGGAGACAGCAACGGCGATGAAGATGGCGGTGGCGTCGATGGAGATGGCTCCGGGGGCAATTCCCCGTCCCGGCAGGGTGCCGAAACAGAGACTTCTGTCCCCGAATTAGGGTTTTTGGTGGCGGCGGAGCTACGGAACTCTTCTGGAGAAATCGTCAATTGTGTTAGGGTTTACTCCGCGGGGGCTATTTATGGTCCAAAGGGCAGCTCCAGAAGGTCCCCGAGGCAGCCACACGTGGCCTCGGCGCGCGTCAGGGTTTTCCTGGCCGAGCCGACTTGTCGGGCCTGCACAGGCCGCATACGAACTCGGATGGAGATGAACCTTTTGTATAGAACGTGCGGCGGAAAATTCCGAACAACTTTCGCGACTAGACTTTCTCAATTTGACGTCGTCTTCAGGCCCGAATGTGACGACCTTTGAAAATAGTTTTCAGACAGATTTCTGGAAAGTCCCAATTTGACTCCAACAAGGTTTTCTTTGCCCAATTTTGATAATTTCTACACATCAAAGTGTAAAACAAGAACATTGTGCACTTTGGCAACTATTAGTAGGTTAGTCCAATAAATGTCATAATATGATATAAAGTGCATATAAAACATGTGACAATTGATATAAAACATGCATGGAACATCAAAATTTATAGATACGTTTGAGACGTATCAGCATCCCCAAGTTTAGTTCCTACTCGTCCTCGAGTAGGTAAACGATAAAACAATAATTTTTGAATTGACATGCTACCAACATAAGCTTGATCTAATAATGATGTAATGGTAAGTGAGCTGAGATCAAATCATTCAAAGCAAATGTCTATAATTGATATTAAATAAGAGATAATAAAGCAAGATAGTTAAACAAGCTAAAAGTTTTCATGAATGACGGCCTTTAAGACATGAAACCGTACAAGGTTCATTATAGATGTTTTAAGTATCCAGTGTAGAAGTTCTATCCTTCAATTCCAAGCATCAAGCAATTTTTCATAACATAGAGAACGGATCCAGTCAAGTAAAAGTAAACATGAACGTCATGGATCCACTGTTTCGAGGTCTACTCAACCGGTGAGCGTAAGCATTTAGTATCGGCACCAGGATGTTATGGCAAAGAGAACGTTAATGGGGGTTTGGAAGGCCAATGGAAGAAAGTCTCACAACGCTATAAGTGATCATTAGACAAGAGGAAGTCTTATAATCGAAGCTATGCAAGGAGTAGTGATTGCCATGCAACGGATGCACATAGAGCTATATGTGTATGAAAACTCTCCAATGGAACTAGTGGGGGTGCATCCAACTCGGTTGCTCACAAAGACCTAGAGCACTTTTGAGGAAGCTCATCATTGGAATATACAACCCAAGTTCTATAACGTAATATTCCCCCACATAGTTATACTAGTAAAGCATGAAAACTCTCTCAAATGGAGCATAGGTGCTAAACATGAGCACAAATGATGACTATGAATACTGCAAGTGCTAAACATGAGCACAACTTTGATAAAGGATAGTAGTGTTGCCCCCATTTTCTTTATTCTTTTTTTTCTTTTTTTCTTTTTCTTTTCTTTTTTTTTTCTTTTTCTGTTTCTCTTTTCGATGGCCTCCATGGCTTTTCTAGCAGGGGCAACACTCTAATATGATTACAAACTTTTTGGTACAAATAACACATAATGAACAAAACATGATGTATAAAACTGTATGCCTCTGCCAGTGTAGCAGGATGTGCAATGATCTAGCGTAACATGGGTAAACCACACATCAGCTGTATAGAATCATGCAAAGCAATATATAAATGATAAATGACAGCAAGTCATGTAATGTAAGATGGAAGTTGCATGGCAATATATCTCGGAACAGCTATGGAAATGCTGTGGTAGGTAGGTATGGTGGCTGTTTTGAGAAAGATGTATGGGCTTATGTGTAGGAGAACAAGAGGAAGTCCTCCCACGGGTTTTGGATGTACTGGCGAAGTTTGCACAACTCTCAATGTGAGAAAAGGCAATGCACAGCACCGAAGAGGCTAGCAAATTTGGATGGTGGAAGTGCCAAAACCGTAGCTTAACATTAGTCAAAAAGAACTCACAAGTTTATTGCAAACAACTAGCAGGTTCAACATTAAGTGCATGGTTAACATTTACCCCAAGGAGGGCCGTTCACGGCGGCACTAGTACCCCGTTAGATCCCTCGACCTTCACACACAACCTAGTTATTACGAACCACTTTTCAGACATGGAAAGCTATCAAGTCCAACTACACCTTCAACAATTTTAGTGTTTGTAGTACGGTGCAAGCTTAAAGACAATAATCCACTAATGATTTTAACTTAATTAACCAGCAAGCTTTACCATGTATTACTTAATACCTCAAAACGTTTGCAAGGAATCAGGTTATCAAAGTTCAATGATCTACAAGATTATGCAAGTTTTCATTATACCACTACCACACGCAACATTTTCTGAACCAACATATTAACCAAGCAACTCTCCAAACAAATATAAGTGAAGCAAGAGAGTATTTTCTACAAAAGAACTAATAGCTCTGACAAGAGGTACATGAAAACCAAGAGCTAGAAGCTAAACAGCGCGAAAATTGAATACTCAACAGATATAAGTGAAGAACAAGAGTATTCCAAGAAAAAGCGGAGCGTGTCTCTCTCCCAATCAAGAATGCTAGGGTCCAGTCAAGCTTTATTGAAAATAAAAGTGCAATACTGAAAATAAAAGCACACAGACGCTCCAAGAAAAGCACATATGATGTGAAAGAATTAAAATATAGTTCCACTAGAGATGACCTGATAATTTTGACGATGAAGAAGGGGATGCCTTGGGGATGGCATCCCAAGCTTAGAGGCTTGAGTCTTCTTGAAATATGCTGGGGAGATCCATGGGAGCCTCCCCAAGGTTAAGCTCTTCACTCTTCTTGATCATATTATATCATCCTTCTCTCTTGACCCTTGAAAACTTCCGTCACACCAAACTCAAAGTAGATCTCATTAGAGGGTTAGTGCATAATCAAAAATTCACATGTTCTATAAAGACGCAATATGATTTGTTACTTTAAACATTAGCTACAGCCACTGATGTTATGTGAAGCTCTTCCACAAAAAAGAATTTCACTCAACACTAGTAAAAAAGAGAATGCAAAATAAAAAGGCATAATCTGTCTAAAACAGAACAGTCCGCAAAGACGAATTTTTTCAAGGCACTTACGACGCTCAGATCGAAAAACTCTAGTCTAATGAAAGTTTCAGACATTCATAAAGGTTACGCACAAAAATTTTCATATTTAATTAACAATCTGGCGATTTTAGAAATTTCGTACAGTGAACAGCAAAAATCTGTTTCTGCGCAGCAATCAAAATTAAGCATCATCTTAACATTAGAGACTACTCTTGGCACAATAATGCGAGAAAATAAAGATACAAAGGAGTTGCTACAGAAGTAAACAAGCACCTTGACTCAATAAAAGAAAAATTGCAGAAAAATAAAATGGGTTGCCTCCCATAAGCGCTTTTCTTTAACGCCTTTTAGCTAGGCACGATAATTTTGATGATGCTCTCATATGTATAAGAGTTGAATATGAAAGAGCATCGAGAAGCAAATATCAAACACATTTTAGTCTAACCCACTTCCTATGCAAAGGAATCTTGTAAGAAAATAAATCAATAAAGCACAAAGTGACTAGCATAGGAAGGCAAAACAAGTGGAGCTTCAAAAATTTCAACATAAAGAGAGAAGACTTAATATTATTGAGATATATGAATCCATGTCTCCCTCTCTCATAATAACTTTCAGTGGCATCATGAATAAACTCAACAATATAGCAATCACATAAAGCATTCTTATCATGAACCACATGCATAAAAGTATCATTACTCTCCACATAAGTATAAACAGTTTCATTAGTAATAGTGGGAGTTAAAGTATCACATCCATCATTGTAATCATTATAAATTGGAGGCATAGAATAATCATAATGAATTTTATCCTCAATAGTAGATGGACTGAAAAATAGCATGTTCATCATTGTAAACATCATATATAGGAGGCATATCATAATCACAATAAACTTTATCCTCAATAGTAGGTGGCACCAAAATACCACTATCATTATAATCATCATAAACTGGAGATAAAGTATCATCAAAGCAAATTTCCTCCTCAAAGCTTGGGGGACTAAAAATATCATATTCATCAAAACCAGCTTCCCCAAGCTTAGAGCTTTCCATGGCATTAACAATAATGGTGTTCAAAGAATTTATACTCATAACATTACCACTATCATGCATATAAAGTTCCATAGGTTTTTTAATTTTCTCTTCAAAAGCATCATGTCCTAATTCAATATAAAGTTCATAAAGATCTCTAATTTTTTTGTTATTTTCCATTAAGCCTAACTAGTGAAATAAAAACAAAAAACAAAAAGATATAATTGCAGAATCTAAAGGAAATACCTTTGAGCACTCACACGTCAGCAACAGTGCTAGAAAATAGCTAAGTAGCTGGAGGATGTGAGTACCTTTTACCTTACCTCCACGGCAACGACGCCAGAAAATAGCTTGATGTCTACGCACGCTTCTATTCTTGTAGACAGTGTTGGTCCTCCAAGTGCAGAGGTTTGTAGAACAGCAGCAAGTTTCCCTTAAGTGAATCACCCAAGGTTTATCGAACTCAGGGAGGTAGAGGTCAAAGATATCCCTCTCAAGCAACCCTGCAATTAAGATACAAGAAGTCTCTTGTGTCCCCAACACACCCAATACACTTGTCAGGTGTATAGGTGCACTAGTTCGGCGAAGAGATATTAAATACAAATAATATGGATGATTATACGTGGTAATTGCAATCTGAAATAAAAATGGCAGCAAGCAAACATGTAGCAGAACTGGTGGTAAACGGTGTTTCAATGCTTACAAACAAGGCCTAGGGATCATACTTTACTAGTGGACACTCTCAACAATAATAATATAATTGAATACATAGATATTTCCTCTTCACTATACTACTCTGAGTTATTCTCTCGTTGGATAACGAACACCAATCCACCGCGTAGGGCTATAAAAGCACACCTTAAAGTCGCATTCCCATGTCTAGTTAACCCCACACTGTCAACTTGAGCGCCCTAGAAGGTACTAGACAAACACCGCAATTTCATAGAGACATCCAACGCAAATAATAACTCATGATAAGTATTCCTGTTATCTTTAGCCTAAGAGCCACACACGGGGCGCACACTGTCAACTTCGCACCGTGGGACAAATGTGACTCCGGAGATTACATTAATAAAACCACTTGAGTAGCATATAAGATAATGAAGAGTACATCTATGGATTCAACTAGATTACAAAGCTCATGATCACATAAAGATCACACCATGGGAGAGAGAGATAAACCACATAGCTACCGGTAGAGCCCTCAGCCTCGGGGGAGAACTACTCCCTCCTCATCATGGGAGGCAGCAACGGCGATGAAGATGGCGGTGGCGTCGATGGAGATGGCTCCGGGGGCAATTCCCCGTCCCGGCAGGGTGCCGAAACAGAGACTTCTGTCCACCGAATTAGGGTTTTTGGTGGCGGCGGAGCAACGGAACTCTTCTGGAGAAATCGTCAATTGTGTTAGGGTTTACTCCGCGGGGGCTATTTATGGTCCAAAGGGCAGCTCCAGAAGGTCCCCGAGGCAGCCACACGTGGCCTCGGCGCGGGTCAGGGTTTTCCTTGCCGAGCCGACTTGTCGGGCCTGCACAGGCCGCATACGAACTCGGATGGAGATGAACCTTTTGTATAGAACGTGCGTCGGAAAATTCCGAACAACTTTACCGACTAGACTTTCTCCATTTGACGTCGTCTTCAGGCCCGAATGTGACGATCTTTGAAAATAGTTTTCAAACAGATTTCTGAAAAGTCCCAATTTGACTCCAACAAGGTTTCCTTTGCCCAATTTTGATAATTTCTACATATCAAAGTGTAAAACAAGAACATTGTGCACTTTGGCAACTATTAGTAGGTTAGTCTAATAAATGTCATAATATGATATAAAGTGCATATAAAACATGTGACAATTGATATAAAACATGCATGGAACATAAAAAATTATAGATACGTTTGAGACGTATCATTCTCCTATGAGCCCATATAGGTGAAGTGTTGTGCAGTCGATGTTCGCACAACACCATCATAGAATCACACAAAAAGATAAACACTAGACAAAATACCATCACATGTCATATATAAATCATTGCCAATTCATCCTATGCCATCAGGAACATACGGGAACTACTCACAACGTGCAAACATGGTGATATTCAGTGGCATAAGTGGTACAACACAATCTAAAAATATAACTTCACCACAAAATAATGACAAGTACTCAATCAAAAACATGAATAGTAGCACAAGACAAGTATCTAGGGTATAGCAACTCTCAAACTACGAGGGGGACGGAGTGGATCACGGAGATGATGATGGAGATGGTTCTGGTCTTGGTGATGGTGATGATGTAGAGGCCTCCTCCCACGCCAAGGAGGAGAGGTGATGACGATGACGATGATTTCCCCTTCTCCGGAGCTCCAGAGCAGCAGGATCTGATCCCCCTCGGAGGGAATCAGGAGTTTCGCCGCCGCCGCGACCTCGGATAGTCTCATAAAAATTAGGGCGTTACTTTTCAGGCGAGACGGAGGACTCGTTAAAAAGCCCCAGGCGAGGAAGTGCCCGAGCCTCATTTTGGTGGGTCCCACGCGGTCAGGGAATCTGGCCGCGTGGGCCCACCCATTTTGGGCCTCGTGGCCTTCCTCGCTTGCTTCTTCTTCCCTCAGGTGTTCTCCCGAAGAAAAACCAGTTGTGCAATTTTCCTTTTATTAATTGGGCCTTCGTAGCTCCTGAAACAATAAAAACATGAAAAAGGAGGTTTTCTGCCTCCCAGAAATTAAATACTAAAAATAGGGACTTTGTAGGAAAGTCCCCTAAATCATCTAAAACATGTAAAAACAATGATATAATAATGCAAATAACATCCTAATATTGTGGTATAAGTGGTATAGATGATGATATAGAATGCACGTATCAACATCCGAATTTTTTCTGTAATTTTTTGACATTTTGAGAAAAAACTAAAAAAAATTACATAATAGGTGCAGATGCACCTATGAGCCAAATCGCCGCCCTCACTACTTCATGCGTCACGCCATATATATATATATATATATATATATATATATATATATATGTTACTGTCAACATGCTGGTTCGGACATCCACATAGTGTTTTTCGACACTTGTTAGCCAACTCTAACGAAGAAGGAAAAAGGAAAAAAGAAAATGGGTTTTGGTGATTCCAAATCTTCAGGACCTGAATTTGTGCCTCATAGGTTCATGGATTAAAAAGATACATCTAGGAAGAGGTTTGTGGAAAAAGGTTATTGATGCTAAATACAAAAGAAAAAAATCGGAACATCCTCTGCTGCTATGAGGTGCAACCATAAATTTTGGGAGGACATTTCGTCTGGAAACTCACCTTTAGCTACGCAATTTTGAAATATTTACTATGTCTCGAGTCAGCAAACCAATAGTAGCTATAACTAATTTGTGTGATGTAGAGCAATTGAAATGTGATTTTCGTAGAACTTTCACTGCTGACATGATGGTGCAGTGGCGTGAGATAATAGAGATAGCTAAAACAATCCAATTTTTTGATGTCGAAGACCAACTGATTTGGCAATATGAACAAATGGAGTTTATTTATTGAAAACTATGTATTCTCTAGTTAACTTTAGAGGGATTACACCTGTCTTTTTACCTGCTATGTGGGAACTGAAAATTCCACATATAGGATCCATATTTCTCTCTAGTTGTTCTGTCAAATATGACTAGGGATAATTTCAGAAAGGGAGGAGCTAAAAAACCTTTAGATGTGAACTTTGAAAAGAAATCAAAAATGTTAAGCACTTTTTTTAGTGTAATGTTGCTAGAATTCTCCGGAATGATGTTTCGATAACTTTGGTATTACTATCAATAATTTTGAGGATATTGCTTCTAGGTGGCTATGCAACCTGTGGGATGTCTAGAATGCTAGAAATGGATTGGTTTTTAACACAACTAGTTGAATTTTGGCCCGTCGGCACGCCGCGCCCTTGGTGGATATTTCTGTGAATATAACCTGTTTTTTTGTTTTGCTTTCATAATATATTTTGTGAATAGAAATGGTGGCGTTGTTTGTATAATGCATTTATCTTTGCATAAATATTACAACTTATTGAGTTAATGCGAAGACAAACCAATCGTTTTACTGGTTGAACACGAATTTTAATTTTTTTTTACAAATCTATTAGAGCGAACTGAAATTGAAAAAGGGAATTCATAATTGTTTTGTGAACAAAATTGTCTTGCATTTATTTTTCTTCTTTTTGATCATTATTCGAATGTTGTTTTAATGCAAAGCAAAAAACAAAAGAAAACAAATACAAAGATTTAATTTCAATGTTTGTTGCAACTCTATTACAACAAACTGAAATTCAAAACGGGGAATTACAGTTGTTTTGTAAGCTAAAATGTCGTGCAATTATTTTTCTTCATGGTGATCATTATTCAAATGTTGTTTTACTGCAAAGCAAAAGAAAAGCAAAAAACAGAAGAAAACAAATACAAAGATAGGGTTAAATGGAGGTGAGATGTCATTTCCACAATTTTTATATTTGATATTGTAGTTCTTTTAATTAAACAGGAATTCTATTGTTTAATGATGCATGGAAATGTGTTAGCTGTGAAGATCTTGTTTTTGTGCAAATTTTGGTATATATTTTTTTTGAATTATGCATTGAAAGATATGAATTTTACAATTATTTGCATTTTTGTAATTTTTTTAGAAGCTGACAGGCGGTGCCACTTGGCAGGTTTTTTTTTGGAAAATGAGGAAAAATCTGCTGAGCGGAGCCCGCACGTCAGCGCGTGTGACACGCGCGACGGCGGCCACCACGAGCTCTGCCGAGCTCCGGCGAGCTCACTCTGATCGCTGCAGGGCGTGTGCGAGGCTGGGGCCGTGCGTATTCGCGGGAGGAGGACGCGAGGAAGGCGGTGGCGGCGGAGCTGGACCATTTGGTCACCGGAGTTGCCGGCGACGACCAAAACGGCGGCGGCGGGCGGCGAGCAACACGGGCACGGCGAAGGAGGGCACGGGTAAGGTCGGGAAGAGGTTTAGCCAGAGCAGCGCATCACCAGGAGGACGATGGAGTGCTCGGGGAGGCGAGGCGAGGCTGGGATGGAGTGAATCGTGGTCGATGCCGCGGCGGCCAGAGTTGGAGAAGGGGAGCACGACGGCGGCGATTTCGTGAGTCCCAGCACGCGATACCTGCGGACGATGGAGAGGAGGAGACGGCAGAGCTCTCCGTATGCTTGGATTCGTCGGGGGAGGAGTGGAGCTGCAGCGCGGCGCGTCGGCGGCGGCGGCGATTTCCGGCCGTCGCGGGAGAAGAAGGAGGCAGGGAGATTTGTGCGTGTTTTTCAGCGAGGTCCCTCTGATTTCCAAAATTTACATAACGGTCCATATTAGCGGAAAGCTGTAAGTGCGTGGTAATTTCCGGATTTGCGAGGATCCTTTTTATAAAAATCCACGGTGACCGGCGCTGCGGATCGTCCAATCGGCGATTGACGGCGCGGAGCCGCACACGCACTGTAGAAGCGCGCGTACTGTAGGTGAACAATGCGTGTGTGACGTGGGCAGGCGGAGAGGAGGCTGGAAGGCACAGCTTTTATATATAGATAGTATTATTTGATTAACATGAAACATGTATGGATCATGATTATCTAAGAAACTAGAATATCCCCTTCAAAGATGGGGAAAAGTGGACCAGTTGGTGGTGGTGAAGTGCAAAGATTTTGGCCGAGTCTCTTCGTGCTTGGAAACTGTTCAAGAAACCAAGCATGGAGGTCTAGCTTCCCTGTATTTGCGAGATCACCAAGAGGAAGACTCCACAATCTATATTTGACCTAACGGGTGGGTCGGGGTAGGTGTGTGTGTGGGGGGGCGGGGGGGGGGGGGGGGGGGGGGGGGGGGGGGTAGGTGCAACAATTGCGCTCTCCCCAAACCACCCATCCCCTTTTTTGTGGTGTTTGCTAGTTTCTTTAAGAGATAGATGAGAGTTGTTGAATGGAAAATTGTAACACAATATTACTTATATTAAGGGATACACAAAATTGACAAAATCTAATAAATTTAGATATTTGAAAAATGCACGCTCAGATCTAAATTTTATCATTTTTATAGCTCAGAATATAAACTATTTGAAATTGATATTTTACAATTTGTGAAATACACCATTGACTATATCAAGATTTATATAAATGTGAAACTAGTTTATATGATTTTTTTTTTTATAACAGGATCACTCAGGGAGAGAAAAAAATATCGAAATGGCATATCTGCATGGGTTAATGGAGCGCACAATATCTTTGAGAGTTCGCGAGAATTTGAGATTCATACAGACAAATAAAAGTGGTTGTTTGCTAGCGCCCGAATGCAGCATCTTTAACAAAGAAAACATTGCAGGATCCTCTGGAGTCTGAAATCAGTAGCTAAGGGTGTGTTCGGTTTTGGAATTGGAAGGAATGGAATGGAACCGTTCCATTCTTGTTTTCGGTTTGGACAAAAAACTGTCATGTAACCGTTCCATTCTTGTGTTCGGGTTTGGAATGGGGTGAGGATAGAATGGAATGGGTGAGAATGAAATTATTCCTAACGTCGATTAGTTATTTCTAAACTTGATTAATTACTCCTAATCTTGATTAATTATATCTAAACTTGATTAAATTAGAGAGAGGCAGACAGCCGTTCCACTTGGTCCGGTCGATTTGGCCGGACGGTGCGTTCCGCATATTCAGCGGATATTCTCTTTTGAGGAACGAATTGGTTCCATCCCATTCCGGAACCGAACGTGAGAATGCACCCAGGAATGGAACCGTGCCATTCCGTTCCATCCGATTCTCAAACCGAACTCTTGCACAACTTGTTCATGAAAAGACTCTTGCACAACGGAGCCCGCGGATAAGCTACTCCGGAACACGCAGGACGTGCGCGAGAGGCAAGCTGGAACGAGGGAGATATACATGCGCATGCTTGGTACATGTCGCGCCATGCCGCCGTTCTCGCGCATGCATGCCGCTCAGGTGTCAGCCACCTCGCCACGCACCCACCCGACGTGGCAGCTCGCCCCGCGCTGCGCACACACCGCTCTTCCCTATATAGCCAGACATCGTACCTGATCGAAGCAAGCTTATCACCTCCGTCGACCTCCACCGCTCTAGCTAACTCGCCATGGCCACGACGGCGTCGCCGCGCGCGCACCAGAAGTACCAGCCGCTGCGCCACATGGAGGGCCTCACGCTCAAGTCCGCGCTCCGCACCAACCCGCGCGCCTCCGCGCTGGCGGCCACCGCGCTCCTCGTCCCGCTCGGCGGCTCGCTGCTGGGCCTCTCCCGGTGGCGGAGCCAGGATCCGAAACCTGTGATGTCATTTCTAATCTGTGATGTCAATACATGTGATTTTACTATTTACTTTTTATTTTTTCTTAATATTTTTGCTTATATATAAAGGATTTGCAAAAATCCTGTGTGGTCAATTGACCACACAGGTCATAAGGTGGCTACGCCACTGCCTCTCCGGCCTCGTCCTGTTAGCGACGCTCGCCGGCGTCGCGCTCGCGGTGCCCCTCGCCGTGCTCTTCAGCCCCGTGCTCGTGCCCGCCGCGCTCGGGGCGGCGCTCGCCGTGGCGGGCTTCGTGGCCACCGGCGCGCTGGGCGTGTCGGGGCTCTCGACGCTCGTCTGGATCGTTGGGTTCGTGCGGAGAGGCGGCGCGCGTGGCGACACCGGCGGGGTGGCCGGGTTGGTGGTGCAGCCGTTGGACAGCGGGAAACGGCACGGCGGGGAGGGGCCGCCGTCGTTCGTCGGTCACAGGCACCGCGACGCGGGGGACGTTTTGGGCGGCAAAGCGCAGGACGTCGCCGGCACTTACTAGCCCTGCCATGGACGGGGTGAACGTACGCCGTCATGTTGAGCAGTGTTGCAAGATGTATGCATTTGATTTCAGATTGTATGCGCGTTCATAGTACTATGCTAGTTGAATTTATTATATTATACAGAATGTGTTCGCATTAATATTTTATGTGTAAAAATAAAAATGGGTTTCATTGGACCCCTGAAATAATATAATCAACCGTTTCACCCGACATCGTAATTGGTCAACGTGAATTTTGCTTGTTCAAGCTCTTTCTTTTTTTGAACAAAGAGAGGCGCCGGGGGCGCCAATTTTGTTTCAGCTCAAGCACAATATACAGAGTGTAGTACATAGCCTGGTATGTTCCAAGATTGTAGAGCAGCATAAACAGGACAAAGTGTGAGCTGAACTATTGCAACTTAAAGGTAGGCTCAGAAACGTCTGTTTGGAGCTGTTTGGAGAGCACAGCTATTAGAAACTCCATTGAGTTCTCTTTTGATATGGTATGGCTGCTTTGAGTTGTGCAGAAATCTGGAGAAAGGATGTTAGGGGGTACCTAATTTCCCACGGCACCTGCTGCTCGAGGATGGATTTCGATGTAGCAGCTTTTGCAAGCCTAAGGTTGTCTGTTAGAAACGTGACTTGCCAAAGCTGAAGTTGCCAAGTTGGTGCGCCACTTTCGCTGCTAGAAGAAGAGCCGCTGCTTCCGCCTGTAGTGACGAGGGAACATGATCTGTGTACGCTTCGATCATCACGTTGCAGCTGGTTTGAGCAAATTGACACTGAATAAAAAGCCTAATTCTAGTTGCCTGAGAGCTGGCTCTTGTAGAAGTATTCCTGTTTTTCCAACAGCATCAGAGAATATCTTGGCTCCTTGTGCGTGAAGATCGGACTTAATCCTTGATCCCTGCGGAGGAAGGAGCGCAGCAGAAGAAACATCGGCCACGATGCTATTTCCCTGTGTAATCTGAGAGAAGAATCTGAGAGAGAATTGCAATTTGTAATAAGGTGCTCAGATCTGATGAACGAAGGGAAATCTCCTTTTCTTTTGTGTCCCCTCCTACTGATAGTAGGAATCTGGTCTAGCAAATTAAGGTTTACATTCGTCTAGAGTCTTCTTTGACGGTCTTTGCCAATCAAAAGATTGGAGCTCACGGTGGCCGCGGGTGAGTGTTGATACGTGAGTTGTTAGATTCTTACTGAATTTTCTAGGCCTGTTGGGTTTGTGAAGGCCGACGCAGTCCAGATTTTGATCCCAAATTCCCATGGCTATGAACAGAACAGTAGGAAAATAAGCATGTTATTCCGACATCCACCCTGTTCACTACATGTCCAACGGAGAGACGAAACAAAGGTACGTACGGGAGATACATTATTAGCTAGCCTATCTTCATCTATCATACGGAGTACATCCGACGAGCGAACACGATGGTAGATCAGGTGAAAACCCTGGCTCTGGTAGTCGGGTCCTGAAGATCAACCTCGCGGATATCCGTCTTCAAGCCCTTTCCGGCAGCGTTAGCCAGCGGGTGGATGCCATGCGCCGGCCCGGTCATGTACGCCCGGTTCTCCCTCTCCTTCTGGAACGACACGCCGAACTTCTTCTCCACACCTGCAGAATCAATCAACAAAATAAGCCGAGAACAGCACGCACAGACCAGAAGAAACTAAGAAATTCATGACCGTGCACGCGGTAGCTAACATTCGGCGAGATCTTGGCGGAGCTGGCCCTCCCTGGTGAGCGCCATCATGATCTGCGGGAGGCCGAGCGGGAGGGCGTCGCCGCGGTCGACCTGCCAGAAGTGGACGGTCATCCCGTAGGTCTTGGCCACCTTCTCGAGGTCGCGGCGCTCGACGACGCCGGGCACCCCCGGCATGAAGAGCACGCCGCCCTTGACCTCGAACTCGTGCGAGTGCCACAGCGGCTTCTCCTCGTCGGGCAGCGTGAGGAACAGCTCCTCGGTGATGATGTACTCCAGGCCGATGAGCCGCGCGCCTGCGTCGGGCCCGTCGAAGATGAGGCATTGCCGCACGTCCTCGTTGAGGTGCGCGCAGAAGTGGTGCGCCTCCACCTGCCGCGTCATGTCGTCGGCGTAGAAGTGGAACGCGCACAGGTGCTGGTGGATCTGGTTGATCGGGGCGAACCCCTGGATGGCGCCCGTCGCCGTTTCCAGCAGCGACGTGCCCGTCTCCGTCGGCTTCCCCGGCACGGGATCCACGTCGTGGCACGAGGCCGCCATTTTCGGCAGTGAGCAGAGCCGATTTTGTGTTGGAATGCTTGGCTTAGCTAGAGTGGGATGCCTGGACAGATGCGGACGGCTTTAGCTCAGCGGCCTCTTTTGAAGGCGTGGCGAGCTCATGCAGCTACACTACACGTGTGATCCTTGAGGTGGTAACGTGTCCTTGGCACTCCACCTGGTGCACGTCATGCCAGGACATCGTCGTTCTCGGACATTCAGCTCATGTGTCAGCTGCGTCGCCACGCACCCTCACACGTGTCACCTCACCCTGCGCACGTGGCGCCTCAGCATCTCACTTACACCACCTACTCAAATCTCGGCCGCCGTAGTTTGCCGCGGCCACGCCGCCGACGAACCCAGCAGTACGAGGTCAGATCGGTGCTCCGCAGCAAGCCAGCAACAGACTCCCGCTGCCTCCTCCCTATGTTTCGTGGCGTACTCCCTCCGTCCTCAAATAAGTGGAGTTTAGCATTTGAAATTTTTCCTTAAAAAAGTGTACATCTACCTTCCCAATGTAATTAAAAGTAGATAATAATGCCTCTCTCATCACACTGGAATGAAGCCCAATAATATTCAACAAATGGTCTCTTCATTTTCTACATGCACTTAGCTCATTTGAGATGGGGTAATTAAATAGGAGAGAGATAGTGACTTGCATTTTCCCAATGCATTTTTTACTTCACACCATAATTTGTCTTAAAATTTCTAGATGTCCACTTATTTGAGTACGGAGGGAGTAGGAACGAGGGCTCAGCTCCCTCGCTCTGCTGGCCAAGCATAGATTTTGAAAAAAATAAATATTCTCTCTCTTTCAGATTTTCACGGGTGAATGTAGCCAATAAATCAAAATA
Source organism: Poa pratensis (assembly GCA_947311845.1). NCBI lineage: Eukaryota > Viridiplantae > Streptophyta > Magnoliopsida > Poales > Poaceae > Poa > Poa pratensis. The sequence continues at coordinate 23,752,022 of CAMZMU010000101.1, read as the reverse complement.
AAGATCTCGGTAGGTCTAAAATTTAGAGCAACTAGTACATGAGAAGTTTATATCTCTGAGGCTCTATACACCGTGGTTGAGATCGATCCCAAGCATACCCATACGGCCATAGGGAGGAAATGTTGAACCCACTGGCTATAAAATGACCTACCAAACGAAAACCTCTTTTAGAACCCGAGCTACATGGAGCTTTTTTTTTGAAAATTCGAAATCGATATTCTGAAATTTCCAAAAATCGCGAAAAAAAATCCTGAGGTAGATATTGTTGAGATCTACAATCGTGTAAAATTTCAGCTTAAAATTCGTTGTATTTTGGGCTGCACAAAAAAGACAAACAAGTGGATCTGGGTGGTGAGGAATACACAGTTTCAAAAATTTGAAATTTTCACCGATTTATCTTTTTTGTATACAACCCAAAATACATCGAATTTGGAGCTCCAATTTTACAAGATTGTAGATCTCAACAATATCTACACCTGAGAATTTTTTCGCGATTTTTGAAAACTTAAAATATCGATTTCGAATTTTCAAAAAAAATGAGCTCCATGTAGCTCGGGCTCCAAAAATCCTCTCTCCCTACCAAAGCAAATGCAAAGGTGCTAAGCAAAGAGGAAGTTGGCATTATATCAGATTAGTAGTATCTTGTATCTTGTGCCATTCCACCACTCTAGCTATGGATTCTTCTCTTCTTGAATTCTCTAAGATGATTCGAGGATCGTTCGGAATAATAGGAATGATAGGTGTCGGGACGGTGAAAACGCAGATACCTATGCATATGTGTACACAATATTTCTGATTTCCTTCGACGTGATTTTGACACCCAGGACACTCATCGAGTAGAAGTTTCAGATTTTGGACTTTTGTTCAGAAATTTTGGGTTCCATGTCGTAACCATCCCACTGCCCTGGCTCCGTCCTTCAAAAAATTGGATTCCTGATACAAGTCAAAAACAAATACTCCCTCCGATCTGTTTTATTTGTCGTAGAAAAATAGCTAAGCTAGTACAATCGGTAGTAGAACTCACGACAATTTATTCGGATCAGAGGGAGTATGCATCTTCCCGCGGCCTTGGCTCGCTATTTCAATTTTTTTTTTGGCATATCGAGTGTCGAGTGTCGTTTGTGAAAACCGTATAACCCAAATTACCCAACCCGAGGTTTTGGGTAAATCTGAACGCGCAGCCTGAACCAGCAATACCAGCCGCTACCGCACATGTGTCCTTACGCTAGGTCCTTGCTCTGAAGCAACATGCGTGTGTCCGAGCTGGCCGTTGTCGAACTTCTCGCCCGACTTGGATATTATCAATTCCTAGGTGCTATCGGTAGTTCGTAGTTTTCTGCCTCATGACCCATTACTGTTGCGATTGTGAAAACCATGACACCGATGTTCATCTTCACCTACGTCTACAACGACGATTCCTCCATCCATCTTGTTCTAATTCTGAATTTATTTGTGGATTTGCACGTGCATTCATTTAGTCATTCACAAAGGCGGAGCTAGCCCCAGGCTACACGGGCCATGGCCAGGGGCGTGGAAAAAATACCAGCATTTGTTTTAGAGCTTAGCCTAGGACGCAGCCCAGCACACTTAGGTATTGACCACTCGGGCCCACAAATTTGGACTTAGCAATTAATCAAGCGATGCAGCATTCCAAAAAGAGAACGTCAGAACTCAGAACGCGCATACGCGTCCGTGCGGGCAAACCGCAAACCCTATTCATCGCCTTCTGCGAGTCAGAGTTAGGACTCGCCCGTTACGTATCCCGGTTTGGGCCGGCCCATTAGTGTTTTTGAAGAGCAAAAAGAGAAGAAATAAAGACGCGGCAGCGAGTTTCGAACTCAAGACTTCCGCACGCACGAGTCGACGACGGGACTGCCAGCCACTGGGCTACGTGGGTCTTTACGTTCATAAATCATTATTCCTCCTTCTAGTGTTTCGTAGTTTGGGTTTTCGGTTTTCATTCCTTTTTCTGTTTCTTTTTTGTTTTCCGTATATTCTTTTCATTTATTTATTTTATTCCTTTTTCTTTTCTATTTTTGTTTTTTCTTTTTCTTTTTCTTTTCTTTTCTGTTTTTGTTTTTTTCTTTTTGTATTCTTTTCTGTTTTCGTTTCTTTTTCCTTTTTCATTTCTTTTATGTTTTTGTTTTTTCTTTTCTTTTCTGTTTTCGTTTCTTTCTTCTTTTTCTTTTCTGTTTTCATTTTTTGTTTCTGTTTCATTCTTTCTTTATTATGTTTTACCATTAATTTAACTTTCTTTTCCTGTATTTGGAAAATATTCGTCTTCATAATTTCAAAATTTGAACCATTTTCGTTTTTGTTTTCTTATTTCATGAAAATGGTTCTTTTCTAAAAATGGGTTTGTTTTAAAAAATGTTTCCTTTTTTAGAAAATGTTCCGTTTTAAAAAATTCTTCCGGTTTTATTGAAAATGGTTCCGATTTTTGAAAAATTGGTCCACCTTTTTGAAAATGATTCCGTTTTTAAAAATGGTTCAAATGGTTCTGATTTTGAAAATGGTTCTTCTTTAAATGGTTTCGATTTAAAAAATGGTTCCGATTTAAAAAAAATGGTTCTGATTTTTGAAGATGTTTTTTTAAATGTTTTCGATTTTTGAATTTGGTTCCAATTTTGAATTGTTCCTATTTTCAAAATTGTTCTGCTTTTTAAAAATGGTTCAACTTTTTTAAAATGGTTCCGTTCTAAAAAATGGTTTCGATTTTTAAATGATTCTTTCTTTAAATGGTTTCGATTTTAAAAATGGTTCCAACTTTAAAAATGGTTCCTTTTGAAAACGGTTACAATTTAAAAAATTGTTCCGCCTTTTTGAAAATTGTTCCCATTTTGGAAAAATGGTTCTGCTTTAAAAAATGGTTCCGGTTTTTGAAAATGGTTCTTTTTTAAATGGTTTCGATTTTTGTATCGCCGGCATTTTTGTTCAATATAATTTTTGGTTCACGGACATTTTTGGTTCAGTATTAGTTTTGGTTCACTGGTATTTTTGGTTCACCCAAGTTTTATTTCCTTTTCGGCTCACTATTATTTTCGGTTTACCGTCATTTTTGGTTCACTATTATTTTTGGTTCATCGGCATTTAATATTATTTTTGGTTGTTCGATATTTTCGGTTCACCGTAATTTTCGGTTCACTCGAATTTTAGTTCCTTTTCGATTCACCGGCATTTTTGGGTCCCTATTATTTTTTGGTTCACCGATTTTATTTTTCCCTATTGAAAATGGTTCCGAATGAAAAAAATGGTTCTGATTTTTCGAAAATGGTTCCTTTTTGAAAATGGTTCCCAATGAAAAAAAATGTTCCCAACCGAAAAAATGGTTCCGAATGAAAAAAAATGGCTTCGACTTTTAAAAATGGTTCCGATTTTTCGAAAATGGTTCCGATTTTTTCAAAATGGTTGTGAATGAAAAAAATGGTTCCGATTTTTCGAAAATGGTTCCGAACCGCAAAAATGGTTCCGGTTTTTGAAAATGTTTCCGAATGAAAAAAGGTGTTCCGATTTTTCAAAAATGGTTCCTTTTGAAAATGGTTCCGAATGAAAAAAAATGGTTCCGAACGGAAAAAATGGTTCCGAATGAAAAAAAATGGTTCCTTTTGAAAAATTGTTCCGATTTTTGAAAATGGTTCCAAATGAAAAAAATGGTTCTGATTTTTCGAAAATGGTTCCGAACCGAAAAAATGGTTCTGAACCGAAAAAATGGTTTCGATTTTTGAACATGGTTCCGAACGAAAAAAATGGTTCCGATTTTTTTTAAATGGTTCCGATTTTTCGAAAATAGTTCATATTTTCGAAAATGGTTCATATTTTTGAAATCTGAACCATTTTCAAATTTGGAACCATTATCAAAATTGGAACCTTTTTCAAAATCTTAACATTTTTCAAAATTGGAACCATTTTCAAAACTAGAACATTTTTCAAAATTGGAACATTTCCAAAATGTTCAGATTTTAAAAAAATCGGATTCAAAACTATTTTCGAAAAAGAAAAGGAATACTCACGTGTGTGCTTTGGGCGCTGGCAACTCGTTTTCTTTTCGGAGATGGGCACGACCGAACGTGAGCTGTGACCAGCACGAGAGGAATTGATGGGCCAGGCCCAGATACATTCGGAAACAAAAGAATGTTACGCGTACAAACTCTCCAGTACGGGCGAGTTGAACTTCCAGCTCGCAGAAGGCGACAGGTAGGGGATCCCGGGCAAACAGTAGGTTAGCAGCCGACCCCGCTGCCAAATCTTCCAGACTCGCGTCCAGCGAGCCCGCCGGCCGCAGCCCACTCATCCGGGAGGGCCATCGCCACCCGGTCCACGACCTCCAGCCTCCGCTCGCCTTCCGCCCCCGGCGACCTTGCGTCCACGTCTGAGGCGAGATATTCTACTCCGATTTTGCTGCTCTGCCCTCTTCTAATTCTTGATTTTTCTCCTACATTGTTTAGGCCTCCCCTTTATCTGCTATTGTCCTTGGTACTGAGCCGATTTAGAAAATTTTGCTTCGATTTAAATTTTACAAGAAGGTGAAGGTGAACAAACGAAATACTCCCTCCGTTTCAAAATGTAAGATGTTTTAGGTGTACACATGAATGTCTAGATTCATACTAAAAGGAATGGACACATGCAGCTAAATGTGTATAGATACATGTGAAAGTGCATGTGTTGCCCCATGCGTGGTTTTGGTAATTAATGACAATCCCTATGGACTAATGTTTGCATTGAGATATCTTTATAGATCTTGTCCATGAAGAAGATTGGAGTTCATGTGTTGGACTCTAGAAGATTATATAATGACCAAGGTTCTATCCAAGGGTTTATATGAAGAATGGTTATCTAGAGTTGAGCTTATTGCAAGCATGGCTTGGAAAGAAGATTGGGTGAACATTCATGTTTATCTCCAAGCCATCATCTATATCAAGAGAAGAAGATGAAGTTCAAGTGGATTCATGAAGACGGAGCTTAGCAAGGCTCTCCCATCCCATCATGGTGTATGGGGAGTATTTGGAGAAGTCTTCATCAAGCATGTGCTAGAAAGCACAATCAAGAAAGGTGGTCCACTTGAAGAGATAAAGATTGTCATCATCTAGCTCAAGTGGAATGCGCAAGGCAAAGGTATGATCTTGATAGGGTTTCTATTTTACCGGTCTCATGGTGTTAGTGGGAGACCGGGTTATAGGATAGACGACGTACTATCAAGAGGGGCTCTCAAGTGAGTAACTTGATCGCATCTTTGTGGAGAGCTCAAACCTTTGCATATTTGGCATATCATCTTTCTTGGTTTTTATTTGGCTTTTATCCATGTGAGAATGTAGAGCTTGTATTCATCTCCATACCAAGCTCTAGTTCATCAAAAACGGATTTCATTTGAATATCTTGTTACGTTTTTTATGTTCGAGGTTTTACCGGTTTGTCTTTTTTAAGAAGAGGTCAAACTCTCTACTTGTGGTTTCATCCTCACATGATAGACTATGATGTATATGCTTAATCTTGTAGAGCTTGTGAGTATCTTCTAACAATCCCAAGATCATAGAAAACGGAGTCCGGATGAGAAACATATTGCGGTTTTGGTTTGGAGGTCTTATCGGTTGTTCTTTTATCCAGAGGTCTAACCTTTCCCCATTTGGTTTTATCCTCAATTGTTGGACTATGATGTTTCTCTGCATGATCTTGTAAAGCTCTTCGTTGCGATTCCAACGAGCCCAAGATCATCGAAATCGGAGTCCGGATGCAAAACTTATTGCATTTTTCGTATGACTGGTTTTACTGTTTTTGAATCCGGTTTCAGATCCGGAATTTTCCGGGTCTGGTACTGGATCAATTCCGGGATTTTTTCCGGGTGTGTACCGGGCGATTCTGGGTGAGTCCAGTAGCTATTTTTTTAAGTCTGGTATGTATTCCGTAATTTTCCGGATCTGGCACCGGAAAGTGCGAAAACTGTGTAACGGGAAGATTTCTTCTTTACCTATATATAGGTCTTCTTCCCCAACGGTTTTCCTAGCTTTTTCACACTCTCTCACCTTCATTGTTGCACTTGGAAAAAGCTTACTCCCTCTAACTCCCTCCCATGATTCTTGCTTGATTTTGAGGGAAAAGAGAGTGGAGATCTAGTTTCACATCTCCACCAATCAAATCCCCCTCTAAGTGAGGGGAAGCCTTTGGATCTAGATCTTGGAGGGATTTGGTGTTCTTCGTTGTTCTTCCTCTCTTCTCCCCCCATAAGCATTAGTTGCTTGTGGTGGGATTCGAGAGTGAAGGATTTGAGCCTTGTGCTCTTGCCATTGCTTCGTTGCATCGGTTTGTGCTCTCCACGAGGATTCGTGGAAGTTGAAAGCTTGTGAACTTGTTACTCTTGGGTCTTTGGACCCTAGACGCCCGTGTGGTGGTTGAGACCCTTGTGTGGTCACTTGTAGCTGTTCGGGAGCCCCCAATCCCGTTGTGGGTTGTGCCCCGGATCGTTGTTGAAAGGCTCCGGATTTCCGCCTCGAAGGATTCCGATAGTGGAAGGTGAACCAAACCTTTGTGGTGCGGTTCATCGGAGAAGAAGGTGAAACCTTTGTGGTTGTTGAACCATTGTGTTGGTTCACACCTCTCCAACGAGACGTACTCCCTTAACAAGGAGGAACTCGGGAATACATCCTCGTCTCCGCGTGCCTCGGTTATTTCTATACCCGAGCTTTTTACTTATGCACTTTACATTGTGATAGCCTTCGTGCTTGAAGTATTCTATATTGCTATCACCTTGTTGCTTGTCTTGCTTAGCATAAGTTGTTGGTGCACATAGGTGAGCCTAGTTTATTTAGGTTGTTGGCTTGTTAATTTAAACACATAGTTTTATTCCGCAATTATCAAGCCTAAACCGGAAAAGTTTTAATCGCCTATTCACCCCCCCCTCTAGGCGACATCCTTGTCCTTTCAATTGGTATCAGAGCCTGGGCTCTCTTTTTGGGCTTTACCGCCTAGAGAGTAAAGATGTCGTATAGAGAATTAGTGCACGATCCCACTCTTATATTCGATGGCACAAATTATGATGTTTGGAAAATTCGCATGCTTAACCTTCTTAGGGACATAAACCCAAATTTTAAGAGAATTGTAGATATGGGTTTTTCTCCTCCAAAGGATTCCCAAAAGTTATCTTTAGAGGATGAGGAAAACTCTTATCTCGATACTCGTGTATCTAATTGTCTTATGTGTGTTTTGAGCGATGTAGTTCTTGCATCAATCATGCCTTTTCGGAACGCTCATGAGCTATGGACCAAGCTTCAAGATAAATATGAAGTGTCCAATATTATTGAGGATGATTGTTCTCCCTCCACCTCCGGCCGTGACGAGTTCACAATTCTTCCACTTCACCAACATGTGTTTTGACACAAGGTAATGATATGGTGAGTGGTGATAGAAATTGCTTTGTTGATGGTGAATATTCTATTGACTATACTTCATCTCTATCTCATTGCAATGATCTATCTTTGGACTTAAACACTTCTAGCACTCCAAATGTTTTACATGCTAGTGTTGCTAGTCCTTGCATATCATGTAATAGTTGTTTAACTAAATCTCATGATGATATGCTTCATTCGTCTTGTTGCCATGAAAACAATACTTCCATATCCTCTATTTCTTGTGTGGCTAACAATGTAGAGGAATCCAACATTTGTTGGAACAAGACGTGGATCTCAATGGTGCTTCAAGTATCTCTTCACCATCTTTGCCCACTACTCATTTTTGCCTTATGGCTAAGGATTCAAAGGTTTCTCCACCTTTGGAACCCTCTACATCTTGTGATGATGTGGATGGGATTCTCATGGAGCGCTTATGGATGTTGAATCCATAACAAAGAAGGGTGAGATGGTATTTGGTGCTCTCCCCAAAGGTAGCAAAGCTATCCCTCCTCTAAGTGAAATCATTGTTTATGCTATTAAGAGTAGGGAAATCATTGAGGACTTGGAAACTCAATTTCTCGAGAAATGTCAAATTGAGAGAGAGGATGCCGATGAAAAGGCATCCTTAATGAATGCCCTTGAGGAAGAGCAAGAGCTTCGAGTGTCTCTTGAGAGAAACTTGAATCTCTTGATGAATCAAATGATCTTATTATTGCTAAAATCATTAAGGAAAGAGATCATGCTATTGCTAAATATAAAGTGCTTAAAAAGGAAAAAGTTGAATTTGGTGTTGGCAATGCTAGACTAATTGAGGATATAGAGAGACTTGACAAAGCTCACAAGGCTTTAGAAAGTGAACACTCTCTCCTTATCAAGTCTCATGATCAACTCCAAACTCAACTATCTAAAAATGATGAGCTTGCCAAGTTGTCTTCTTCCATTTCTAATGTTAATGATGCTTGTGCTACTAACTCCACTTCTTGTGAAGCATCTATTTTGAAGGAGAATGTTGAGCTAAGGGCTCAACTTGAGTTGCTAACTAGCAAGTATAGGAAATTGGAAGAAAGTCATGAAAAGCTATCTAGCTCTAATGATGATCTTCTAGCATCCTATGCTAGGCTAAAGTTAGCTCATGAGGCTATCGCTACAAAGGTAACATCTTGTGAGCCTCATGTGGACAAGGCACAACTTCACTAAAATGCTTTATTGCCATGTGCTAGTCCTAGTAATTCATCCACTCACAATATTGCTACATCTTGTGATGAATTACTTTCTATGCCTTGTTGCTCTAACAATGAAGCCTCTACTTCCTCTAGTGTTTTTGTTGATACTAACCATGTAGAGGAATTAAATGAGCTCAAGGCCCAAGTCACTTCTTTGAAGAAAGACTTGGAAAAGCGTCATGTTGGGGATTCTACACTTGACAATATGTTGAGTGTTCAAAGACGCCCCAATGACAAGAGTGGACTTGGATTCAACTCCAATATCAAGAACAAGTCCAAGTTCAACAAGAAGAAAAGGGCCAAGAACAAGTTAAAGATTCGGCCAAGATTGTTTGCTTCAAGTGCAAAGTTGAAGGGCACCATGTTAGATCTTGCCCTTTGAAGAAGAAGCTCTTAGTGAGAAGCAACAAGGGAAGAAGCCTCAAGTTCAAACTCAAGTTCCTCAAGTTGAAGAACGGCCTCTTCCCAAGAAGAATCAAGCTACCCCTCCTCAAGTCAAGACTCCAACTAAGAAGAGAGGAGGAAGTAGATGTTGCTACCTATGCCGTGAGAAGGGTCACTTGCTTCTTCATGCACAAATGGTACCTTATCCAACCCCATTATTATTGATGATGATTATTCTCTTCGGAAGGATAAGGTTGGCAATGTGTTTGCCAAATATGTTGGTACTCAAAGTGGTGTCAAGAAAAGAACCATTTGGGTTGCCAAACCTATTGTGACTAACCTCTTAGGACCCAACTTGGTTGGGGACCAACAAGCTAAAACTTGATCAATAGGTGTTGTTGGAGGGCATTGGAGACTTGGCTATTCATGAAGAATTAAGGGATCTTCATCAATTATATTATCTCAAGTCAAGTCATTTGGATTATATTGTTCTATCTCATATCCAATGTTCCTCCTTGCGGTAACTTTTATTTAAATCATATATATATTGAAAGTTGCTTGCACCCTTGCATGTGTTAGGTTTTGTACCTTGCTAGTGTTTGTATGTGTTGTGCTCTCTACTTACTTATCTTGAGTAATCAAGTATGTGTATGTTGGTTTGCACACCATTTACTTTGTTGAGCCTTATTGCTTTTATTTGATATCTTATCTTGTTGGCTCTCTTTTTGAGAGATTAATGGACTATCCATTTTGGGGGAGTGATGTGCGTGCACTTCACAATCCTAAAAATGTGTGTACATGAGGAATACCACTTAGTGATGATATATCAATATTATCTACTCTCTATGTGGTATGTCATTCTCATGAGAAATTCAAATTCTATAATGTCCATTAATTATCTCTAGTTGGTTTTATTTGCCTCTTGTTAAGAAAATTTGGATTATCACATTATGGGGGAGTAATAAGCTATGTGCATATTACAAACCTAGAAAATGTGAACATGTGAGGTATTGCCACCTAGAATTGATTTGTTATTAATCTTATTCCTATGTGGCATGTTGCTCAAACAAGTTCCATTTGTAAAATGATTTTTGCTCTCTTTTGGATCTTGTTTGCGATGGACATTCTTGGTACGGTTTTCCCCAAATATGTTCGCATATATCTTTTGGGAAATCGATTGCTTCAAGCTACTCTTTGTAGGCTTTGCATGATCGCGTGAATACTTGAAGCTATCAAGAATATCTATTTATTAAGCTTTGGCCTTTAAATCTTATCTTTGCATATGCTTATTTGTTGTGAATTGGTCTTCAATATCATTTCTATATACCACCGAGAATATCTCTATATACTCCTTGTCCATGACAAGTGATACTCATAATTGTGGTGAATTTGTAGACCATCTTCACTTTGTTTTTGCTTTGAATTTGCCTTATTTTTATGCCAAGGATTTATTTTGATCTAACTCTCATTTGTCTTCCTTGTTCTTTTGGATCCTTGTTGCTCTACTCAAAAGTTCTTTATTCTTTCTTGTTAGGAAAAGCAATGATCCCATTCTTGGAGAAGCTATCCTACATTGAGTAGAACATCATTCTTTAAATTGGTTTTGTATCTTATTGCTTTCCTTGAACATGACTAGTGTTTGAATAATATGTATGGAGAGTGATGATCCCATTTGTGTGCATTTTGTATTCAAATGCAAGATCATAAATAATGCACAAATCTTGGGGGAGCTATCCTATATGCTTTTGAACATTAGTTGTCTTCAATTGGCATTTGATCCCGATGACGTGTCTCTTTGGAAGACAAACATTTCTCGTCTTGGTACTTTGTGCCATCATGAGAAGTGTAGAGGGTGGTTTATTCCTTGATGATATTTCATCAATTGGTATCTTACTTTCATTTGGCATCTTTTCAAAGTGGTATCTTCAATCATGTGTTGATTTGGGTTTTTGATATAATTTGGACAATTCTCTTTCTTGTCACACTTGTGTGTGCTTTCTTGGTTTAATTGGTGTTTTGTCCAATTGTATCTCGTTTGGTTCTTGAAAGTCTTGTGCATGCATATTTACTATATGTATATCTTATGGCATGCTTACTTTCGTTGATCCAATATATAGGATAAACTCCAACAAATCCTAAATGGCTAAGATGTGCATGAAATTCAATTTCATATCAATATGCACATATTTATGTGGAGTTTGTCCTATGTATTGTAGTTGCTCTAACTACTTTGGACCCAATGAGTTTGGGTACCATTTTGTACTTGAATTTGTTTTAGGTACATTGAGATGCATTGGAAGCTTGTCTCATTTACAAGGAAGGTGTTCACCATGTGCTTATTGGAGCCAAGCTCGGATGATCATGAACTCTTATCTTCTACATCACCAATGCTATCTCGGTAACAAGTATCTACCTCATGCATTCTTTTCTAGCTTTCAACCTTGTGTAGGTTGTTTCTTGGCATGAATCTCTTTTGTTGCAATTCATTTGGTTCTTGCAAAACAACTTTATTGCAAATGTGGGCAAGCCGGGATGATTACATATCAAGGGGAATATATATATCATTTTCATGATTCACCAATCCCAAATATGTTAATCTAGCACTTTCTACTCTATGTCTCACATTGCAATATTGATACTTTTCAAAATCATTTGCCTTGCGATACTTGTTATCTTTCTCGGAGCATCCCATTTTTATCTTCTTATCCCTTGTGGATATTTTTGATGCTATGAAGAGTATGTGTTGGAAGTTCATCTATATCCTTTAAGATAAATTGAGCTTTGTGCTATGCTTTTAAGCAATGATCTTATTGGTATATATATGACTTCCATTTGGATATCATGTTCTTCACCGTAGTATCTACTTTGTGTGTGCATGTTCCTTTGTGGACTTATATCTTCATGATTGATGTCTACTTAGAAACTTATACACATGAGAGTAGTTACATTTTTATTTGGTATTCCATTTCTTTAGTGACCACCTCTTATTGCTTTTGATTCTTTGGTGGTTTCTAAATGCCACAAGCTTTGGCTTTCAATTGGTTTACTTTTTTCATCTTAATAAGCTTGTGGACCTTTTTGCTATATCTTCTTTGGTTTGTGTGTATGGGAAAGACATGATATGCACTATGTGCCACATATATTGAAAGACTATGTTGTTGCTTTGGCTCATCCTTGCATTAGTCTCCAAAAATGTCTTTCTTTGTCACACCATATTTTGGTGGCAAGTTATATTGCTTCTTTTCCCACTTATGTTCTCTTGCACATGTTTGTGTTCAAACTTATCTAGAAGGGAGTGAGGATTCCATGTTGTGCACACTATATAGAAATACAAATCCTTATTGTGCACGTACCTTGGGGAGTTCCCTCGTGATTGTTAGAACACTTGTTTGATCTTATCATAATATCTTCTTATGTTCTATTGTTTTTTCGGATCCTTTGTTTGGTTACTTCTTTTGTCGAAGTATCTTTCAATTTGATTTTCTTTTGCAATCTTTGGATCCTCAATATAGTTTGATCTCCTTCCCAACTATTCGTTATTGGATATGTGCATTTGATTTCACTCATATTATGAGAAATGTACACATTATGGGGGAGCTCTTACTATATTGGCCTTTTAAATTTTTCCTCCCATTTCGGCAATCGATGCCAATGGGGGAGAAGTTTAGAGGGTTTAAAGGGAATTTGGTTTTATGCTTTAGTTTCGTTCTTAAGCATTTGCCTTTCTTGCTCTTGCCTCCTTGCTCTTTGTGTTGCATGGTTGCTTAATTCATTATATAAACCCTCGTAAAAGGGATTGTCATCAATTACCAAAATGGGGGAGATTGAAAGTGCATGTGTTGCCCCATGCGTGGTTTTGGTAATTAATGACAATCCCTATGGACTAATGTTTGCATTGAGATATCTTTATAGATCTTGTCCATGAAGAAGATTGGAGTTCATGTGTTGGACTCTAGAAGATTATATAATGACCAAGGTTCTATCCAAGGGTTTATATGAAGAATGGTTATCTAGAGTTGAGCTTATTGCAAGCATGGCTTGGAAAGAAGATTGGGTGAACATTCATGTTTATCTCCAAGCCATCATCTATATCAAGAGAAGAAGATGAAGTTCAAGTGGATTCATGAAGACGGAGCTTAGCAAAGCTCTCCCATCCCATCATGGTGTATGGGGAGTATTTGGAGAAGTCTTCATCAAGCATGTGCTAGAAAGCACAATCAAGAAAGGTGGTCCACTTGAAGAGATAAAGATTGTCATCATCTAGCTCAAGTGGAATGCGCAAGGCAAAGGTATGATCTTGATAGGGTTTCTATTTTACCGGTCTCATGGTGTTAGTGGGAGACCGGGTTATAGGATAGACGACGTACTATCAAGAGGGGCTCTCAAGTGAGTAACTTGATCGCATCTTTGTGGAGAGCTCAAACCTTTGCATATTTGGCATATCATCTTTCTTGGTTTTTATTTGGCTTTTATCCATGTGAGAATGTAGAGCTTGTGTTCATCTCCATACCAAGCTCTAGTTCATCAAAAACGGATTTCATTTGAATATCTTGTTGCGTTTTTGATGTTCGAGGTTTTACCGGTTTGTCTTTTTTAAGAAGAGGTCAAACTCTCTACTTGTGGTTTCATCCTCACATGATAGACTATGATGTATATGCTTAATCTTGTAGAGCTTGTGAGTATCTTCTAACAAGCCCAAGATCATAGAAAACGGAGTCCGGATGAGAAACATATTGCGGTTTTGGTTTGGAGGTCTTATCGGTTGTTCTTTTATCGAGAGGTCTAACCTTTCCCCATTTGGTTTTATCCTCAATTGTTGGACTATGATGTTTCTCTGCATGATCTTGTAAAGCTCTTCGTTGCGATTCCAACGAGCCCAAGATCATCGAAATCGGAGTCCGGATGCAAAACTTATTGCATTTTTCGTATGACTGGTTTTACTGTTTTTGAATCCGGTTTCAGATCCGGAATTTTCCGGTCTGGTACCGGATCAATTCCGCGATTTTTTCCGGGTGTGTACCGGGCGATTCTGGGTGAGTCCAGTAGCTATTTTTTAAGTCCGGTATGTATTCCGGAATTTTTCGGATCTGGCACCGGAAAGTGCGAAAACTGTGTAACGGGAAGATTTCTTCTTTCCCTATATATAGGTCTTCTTCCCCAACGGTTTTCCTAGCTTTTTCACACTCTCTCACCTCCATTGTTGCACTTGGAAAAAGCTTACTCCCTCTAACTCCCTCCCATGATTCTTGCTTGATTTTGAGGGAAAAGAGAGAGGAGATCTAGTTTCACATCTCCACCAATCAAATCCCCCTCTAAGTGAGGGGAAGCCTTTGGATCTAGATCTTGGAGGGATTTGGTATTCTTCGTTGTTCTTCCTCTCTTCTCCCCCCATAAGCATTAGTTGCTTGTGGTGGGATTCGAGAGTGAAGGATTTGAGCCTTGTGCTCTTGCCATTGCTTCGTTGCATCGGTTTGTGCTCTCCACGAGGATTCGTGGAAGTTGAAAGCTTGTGAACTTGTTACTCTTGGGTCTTTGGACCCTAGACGCCCGTGTGGTGGTTGAGACCCTTGTGTGGTCACTTGTATCTGTTCGGGAGTCTCCAGTCCCGTTGTGGGTTGTGCCCCGGATCGTTGTTGAAAGGCTCCGGATTTCCGACTCGAAGGATTCCGATAGTGGAAGGTGAACCAAACCTTTGTGGTGCGGTTCATCGGAGAAGAATGTGAAACCTTTGTGGTTGTTGAACCATTGTGTTGGTTCACACCTCTCCAACGAGACGTACTCCCTTAACAAGGAGAAACTCGGGAATACATCCTCGTCTCCGCGTGCCTTGGTTATTTCTATACCCGAGTTTTTTACTTATGCACTTTACATTGTGATAGCCTTCATGCTTGAAGTATTCTATATTGCTATCACCTTGTTGCTTGTCTTGCTTAGCACAAGTTGTTGGTGCACATAGGTGAGCCTAGTTTATTTAGGTTGTTGGCTTGTTAATTTAAACACATAGTTTTATTCCGCAATTATCAAGCCTAAACCGGAAAAGTTTTAATCGCCTATTCACCCCCCCCCCCCCCCCCCCTTAGGCGACATCCTTGTCCTTTCAACATGTATGTGCATGTGAATGTGGAAAAAGTCTAAAACATCTTATATTGTGAAACGGAGGGAGTAGGAAATTGACAGATTTTTTTAAGTACAAACCACAGAATCCTGGCTACGCCGTTGGTCATTCATCCGTCGTTCAGACTATTCTGAACCTAGTTGTGGATTGGCACTCGGGAAAATATATTCGGCCAAAAAACTTCACACATGCCGACACTTGCTCACAAAGTTATCTCACCAGAAACATACATTTTTGTGTCATGTGTAAGAACACAAAATTCGGTGAAAAAAAAGCTTTTCACGAAACATCCTTTTGTTTTTTTACACAAGTCCTAAAAATGTCGATTCCATGAAATTTGGCCTGCGCAAATAAATGTCGTGATGTATGCTCCAAATTTTTGTTCGTAATTATTTGGAAATTTTAAAATGTTTTTTCGGTGGCAGGAGCATATGCTCCCACGTGCCAAAGCGAATTTCCGTTATTTCTGGGTTTTTCCTCTAAATTGAAGTCTTGCTGCGGTCAACTCCATGATCAACCCAACAGCGCGAGGCCCATTTCCCCAGCCCGCTTGGCTTCTGCTAGCACTGGTTGAGCCGAGCAACTGAAAGGAAACCGCCAGAGACGCCGCCACGGCCGCGCCGCTCGCCGTCTCGCCCCTGCACTCCCTCCCGCAGACGAGCCTGTCCTTCCCCGCCTGGCTTCCTCCCTCCCGTCCCTGGTTCCTCTAACCCTAGCCGAGAATCAGGGAGCCCCGCGCCCGCCCCGGCGCCCCTGACCGATTGATTGTTCAGCCGAGTCAGGTACATGTCGAGTGTCTACTGAACTCCAATTCCTCATTCCAACTGATTGATTATTTAGGTTTGATGTTCAATAACATGAAGTATTCAGTGTGTAACTGAATATTGAAGGACTGGACATTCTTATGGAAGAATTGTTGTAGAATTGCCCGATAATGGTGCTATCATTTAATTATATACTACTATGTTTGGGGTATCTAATCTTTGTTAAAAACATTGTATGAAGGTGGCCCACCCTGCTTCAGAGATGGCGGACGAGTCATTTTTTGATAGGATGGTCTCCCAGCTGCGGTCGAAATCCAAGTGAGGAAAACCCCCGCAGCTCTCAAGCCTACGATTTGGTGATTTGGTCTATGCGTTTTTCAGCATAACATGTAGATTCCAGTTGAGGGGGTTGGCCATTTTCTTTTGGAAAATACACGTGCATATACTGAGTATAGCAAAAGTAGCATTGTTTATCTCATCAATCCCCATTTTGGAAGTGATGTATAGTTGTTCAGTTTATCCTCTTCTGCAAAATTTTCAGTACATGTGATGATAAATGGGGTGCAGAAAAATGCAAAACCAATAGCAAAATACTAGTGCTTGTGTCTTTACATCTATTCAAATTCTTGAAGGGAATTGTTTTGAACATGCGATCTAATCTTAGATGACGATTTGTGCCTTCTTCAGTTAGGAAAGATGGGTTCTTAGTGTATAATTAATTTATTATTGATAAGACAGCATGGAATTAATCCTGTTACCGAGGTATAGAAAGGATAGAATACCTTCGGATATGCAGTGTATGTAATCTGATGTGTACTACAAACTCGTTACCTCCACTGTATACATAGTTCTATTTTTTCTGCGCTATGGATGAACTTGAACACACATTCTCTTCACTCTATATTCTGTAGTGCGCGCAAGCGACTGCGTGAATATTGTTGCAGTTAAAAGGTTAGAGAACCTGTAAGATGTAACTTGCACTCAGCCACTCACTCTGGAAGTCACTGTTCACACTCACTTTGGAAGTTATTATTCGCCCTCACTTAGCTGCAGGAATTACTTTGTATGCATTTTCCTTCTTTGCATTAAAATCATTTCCCTTCCTTTTACGTTATCACCATTTTATTATATTTTCATCATCTTGATGTATTGAAGGTACTACACTGGATATCCCAAGGATCTAGGGCCATCAAGAATTATACCATTCACGTCTGAGCGCCAGTTTGTGCAGCTATTAAATGAAGGACGGCCTGTGGTTGTGGCCTTCACCATTAAGTATGTTATGCTCGTGTTTCTTTTCAGAAACAAGAAACACAAGAAAGAATAGTTAAATGGTCCTGTGTGAAAAGCTTTGCACAAGTTACAACAGTAATGAAATTGCTTTTGTAGGTGCACTTATACACAGCATCTTGACAAAGTATTGGAGGAAGCTGCTGCTACATTTTATCCTCATGTAAAGTTTGTCCGCGTAAGTACACAAAATATGCCACAAAAGTATTTTTAGGTCACTTGCAATATGCTTTTCTATGTTTTCAAATTACCATGGCTCGGTATTATGGAACACTGTAATGGTAGGCTTGCTGTCTTTACTGCACGTTAAAATTTAAAACCCTGTAGTTGTTCATATCTAATTTAAATTTATAGAAACCAATAAATATCACTAACTTTGGCGATGATCGCAAGGCTTGATCTAATGCATCACAAAGTTAAATGATTTTAGTCTTCTATTGGCTTCAGGTACACGTGTGGAAGCTCTTCCTTGTTTTGCAAATATATCTTCGATGATCTTTTTCAAGGCTTTTATTTCACCTGCAAGATATGCAGATACAGGGAAAGCTTAGATGTGTGAATAGTTATACTCTTCATTTGATGATTGTAGATAGTATTTTGCCTGCCTGTCAAATCCCAAATGAAACTTTCATTTTTTTTTTCCTTTTCCTTAATTTGGATGCTTTTAACTTGGGTAATATCATAGTACATTATGCTTGAAATTTGTGGCTTCTTGTTTCTCATATATACGGATTGTGACTGCAGCCATCAGTTTTGCCTTTAGTCTCAACCAAATAAGAATAGTTTATTTTGTTGTCTGTTTTCAGGTCGGGGTTGTTTCTCATCTATATGAACTGCTATTTCTGCCATTGGTTTTGCATTTACCTCAAACAAGTACTAACGTATTTTTATTTTTGTTGTGTTTTGCCAGGTGGAATGCCCAAAGTATCCTAGTTTTTGCCTCACGAGGCAAAAGACTGAGTATCCATTTCTTGAAGTATTTTACAACCCAGAACAGGTTACATTATTCACTTCAACGTTTTTTGGGTTTACACTTTACACATGTTGCCATTTCTTGCTTATTACTTCCAATTATGCGGTCATTAACATGTTCGTCGAAAAGACAATCTTAAATCTTGATATTATATTGTTTGTTAATCTTTGTGGCTAGAAAATGACAAGTTTCTAAATCCTTATTTGTGCTAATGGCTGGAGAATCTTTAAAGGATCAAACTTATTTCTGCACGCTACCATCAGCAGTTTGGAAGTCATATGCCCTAGCTTGAGAGAAATTTCGAGAACAGTATCTCTATACGTGCTGATCCTGTAGATAGTGAAAAGCACAAGTTGCTATGGAGGCCTGATTTGCAACCACTATTACAACGCTGGATGGCTCCAATGTTTGTGCAATTTAATTCCTGGGGTAGCAGGACAGCACTAGCTCGTTTGGGGGAAAATAGACCATGCTTTCAGGAAACGTGTGTATTGTGTAGGTCTAGAGATCCGTTGCATCCATGGTCAGATCAGGATTCATGTTTTCAATGGCATGCCATTTTCTCATTGGAGGACCTGCTATGATAACTTGCTAAAAGGATGCTCACTTTTTGTTGATCGTAAATGCATCAGTACCTATTTTAGTTATTGTTTACTTAGTTGTGTTCCTGTTATTTCATGTCTAGGCATCAGATATTATTTGGTATATGTGGGGTTTCGTTTTCTTTCTTATTTACCTACACGTTGTGCTAGCTGCACCTACACATAAATGTGCTTTATTGTTGTTTTGTCCCTTATTTCCTCAGGCTTCCAACCCAGGAAAGATTGCGGATCCGAACGTCACAAAGTATTCAGCAAAAGTTCTACCTGTAAGCGATGTTCTTATAATCCTTTCAAAATATTCATGCACGAGCCATTTGTTTTGACGTTTCCAGAAAGAATACATTACGTCATTTACTTGTCAGCCTAATGCTTTGTACATTCAATTCAGAGTTTCCAGGCTGAGCTTTATACATTACTCATTTGCTTGTGTGCAGTTCAACTATGACCAGAGCGTGTATGGTTTTCGAGAATATTTCAAGAAGTATGGTTTCAAGTATTCTGAAACAAAGTAGGTTTATCATGGAGAAGCCTTGCGGGAGCTAACCGGACCAACTGGCATGAACTACCTTCAGCGTTACCGATTTATCATGGTACTCTAGCATATCTGCGAAATGCATTCGGACGGTCTGTTGTTTATACATTAGCATTCCCTAGCAAATGGTTGAAAACATGGCCAGCTATTTGCTAGGTTTCCACTATGCTCAAGAGAACAGTAAAAATTCCAGATGTCGTGGAATGTCTGCACTGCGATGTCAAATTTCAGTACTATTAAGTTCAGTGGCTCACATTCCAGATCATCTCTTTAGATTCAAAGGGACTGGAGCCAGACTGTAATAAATTTTAACTCGGTGATACTCTCTTGCCGTATTTCTCAAGACAGCTAAAAAGTAGATGGAGCCTGATTTGTGATTTGTGAAATTGCCTTGGAAAGGACTAACCAAATGAGAAGTATCATCAGCCCAGGCTGTGTCTTCTCGAGGTGACTGGTGAGGACGCACGTACATACTATCTTTACCGATTCGTGTTAATGGTCGGCAACGCACGCCAAACTAACAACCGTATGTACGGTAGGGTGAGGTCAAGTTTTCTAAGCACGTCGATGGAGAAGATGATCTTGTCACCTGCACCCAAGATATCGAAGACTAGTATCCGGCAAACGGCTGCCTTCACCCTGCACCTATCAAAGCAACCAACTGGAACCCAGCGCCCGCTGCATAGCAGAGGCGTATCTGGAGCATGGTTTTGCTAGGGTACCATTCCACAAGACAAGAGAGAACAGAACCGTATGCCAGATTTAGTAGCTTACGAAATGACTTTAATATAAAACAAGCAATGCAAATAGTAGATAAATTCTACTACTGCATAATTGAACACCTGTGCTGTCAGACACGAGCGTTACATCAAAACATACAGAGCAAGCGCAGACGGATTTCGCAGGAAACACGTCGCACCGGAAAACCGTTGCAGCCTTAGGCCTCTATCTTTATCGGCTGCGGACTAGAAATAGTAGCGTTCATCTCATCTGCAGCTTCGTGTATTTCTTCAACTGCTGTGTCTTCAACTGCTGCCTCTTTCTGGGAAAGCATCTCCTTCAATCTTGCCAGCTCCGCATCTTTAGCTTCTAGCTCCTCTTGCAGGATGGACACCTATGGAACGGTTGGGAGTACACAGGTTTTAGCGGGCAAAAAAAGCAGGCACCTTTAGCAGCGACAACCAGAACGAGGAATCCTACCATTTCATTTGACCTCTCGACATCATTTGTTAGGCCATCCATGTGCTTGTACAACCCTGAGAACGAGAAAACAAGAAGGTTGAGCAGATCTATGTTAACAATAACATAACTACAAATTTACAGCAGCAACATCATAAGGAGGAGCGAAATTTCTACTATGGAATATACACATTAACATGACACATACCATCAAATTGATTTCTGAGCTCATTGTTCTGGGTCTTCAGAACTGCAATTTTCATTCCAAGTTCATGGATCTGTACCAAAGATACTTTGTTAGAATTAGTTCTGCCAACACTAACAAGGTACTAAATTTCGGTTCTACTATGTTGGCTGTTCAAAGATGATAACCAATGGTTCTATTCCTCGGAAAGCAGAAACAAATTGGACGCATACTTAAACCACCGACTTCTGTTGGAAGACTTACTTTTCCTTCTGAAGCCATCGCACCAATCTCTTCATTTTCCTCTTGCAATGTTCTACACTTGGCCATTAACATTTTCCCATGTTTGCTGGATGGAGTAAAATTGACAGCAGCAACATTGTCCTGCAGCTCCTTTATCTTTTTCTCTTTCTCTTCTGCCAAATTCTGGACATAAATAGGCAATGCCAGCCAAGATAAGTTATGGCTTTCCTTGGACATTATTAAACACAAATTTTAAGTTCTAATTCTTAAGGTGTTATCAGCATGCATAGTATAGTACATCAAATGATACTATGCTTGAATTATCCACCTTTTCTGTTCTGACAGCACATTTGTTACCTAAATATCCTATAAGTTCACACTTCAAGACAAAATAACAATGTTTTTGTGACAGCTATATGCCTAGGGCACCGAATAGCACTATGCTTGAATTACACATGTCTACTGTTCCCATGCAACACATCCATTTCTCTTATCTTCTATAATCTGCACTTTAAGGCATAATAACACAATCGTTGTGACAGCTATAAGCAATAAGGTGATTGGTGAGAATGCTGGGCTTCCTGCTTGGCATACTTGCTTAAGAGGATTATAAACATTGGTTCAACAGAAGACATCCAAAAGTCCGTCTGTCTCACTACATTTCTCGGAAATTTACGTTTGGCTTTTTTTTTTACAAAAATAGTGCAAAGCAGCATCAGGAGACTACCATAACGGTTCTATTAGATGTTGCGCCTGGCTTTCCATTTCTTAGCATGCTGGTACATACAAATATTATGCAACAAGAATTGTCTGACTGAAGAGAATTCACTGACCTTTAAGCGTGTAAATTCCTCGTGAATTGCTGGATCAAGCAATAATCGCCTTGTCTGTTAAAGCATACAGAATAAGGCATGTAAAAAAAACTGTTTAGCGTAACAACATAGGTTTTAGGCATTATTAAGATTCATTTAAGATCTACCCAAAGTTTAAACCCCACTACTAGCCCCTAGGCCTAGGCAGGAAGCTTAAGGCTACATTTTTCATGTGGTAATATTATCCCAGTTCCTCCTGTGGAACTCCCGAGTAGTTCCTGTAAACAGTCCCCAAGCCTGTTCCTATACCAAGAGGCCCAGAACATTACTTCTCTAAGAAGACAAGCTTTTGGAAGGAGCTAATCCTATTGTGAGGAGTCGAAACAAATTTTCATATCATTGACATGATGTGAAGAAGTAAGGTGCTTCCACTCAATTTTCGAAGAAGATATATACACAGGGAAAGCTAGAATAGATGACAAGGCACCAGTCTTCAGAGTTCAGAGCATCTCATGTTCCTTATTCATTAAACAAAGTTTACCCTATTTGTGTGAAGTGGAATTGTTATGCTTGCAAATGAGAAATCAGATATCGTTTGGCGAGGCTTAACACTATGTCCTTGAATTTAGAAACAATATCGTTCCTAAAGTAAACCCTGCGACGTTTGTTCAATACAGAAACTGGTATTGACTACTGTTGTTGACATCTGCAAGCAGTAGCCAAGGAGAGTCCATGGAGGAGTCGGGCAAAAGGGAGACAGAGACAGTTCAGGCTGGTCAGAAAGATGACTTAGATATGAACTAAGAAACTTTTACTCGGAACAGTACACAGATAGTAGGTTTGTGTTCGTCATGTAAGTTTTTAGGGCAGCTCAAGGAAGAATCAATATATTCGCTCATTTCAACCTATGTCTACCCACTTATAGCCAGTCTGGCTACCATCATCATACTAATTCTGCTTACCTCACAAGATAACCCTTTGTATTGGAGAGGATGCAATTAAGTATCACCGCAACTTATCTTTTTAGAATATTGTATGCAATATAAAATACCATAAAACACATATCTAAAACATGATCTCTTGTATTCCCTCCGTCCGCAAATAAGTGTACTTTAAGTTTTGTCCTGAGTCAAACTTACTTAAGTTTGAACAATTATATAAAAATTGTAGCAATACTTATGACATTAGAATAGTATATTATGAAACTGCATTCCAAGATGTATCTAAGTGATATTAATTTGGTGTTGTAAATATTGCTATTTTCTTCTATGAAGTTGGTCAAACTTAAGAAAGTTTGACTAAGACAAACCTAAAAGTAGAATTATTTGTGGATGGAGGGAGTATGTTATAAAATAATGACCAAACTGCTCACTGCCCTCCTTGTAGAGCATACAATAGAGCATGAGAAATCGACCTGGGTTTAATTTCGACCAATTTGCACCTACACAGAAAGTGTCCACTTAACACGGTAGCCATGGTTTTGAGTCGCTAGTCGCCGACTAATCGCCAAGTCATTTTGTCAAAATCAGGGCAACTCGCAACTAATCAGGCTACTTGGGGCGACTATACAGCGACTTTGGTCGACTATACAACGAGTCGCAGGGGTCGGCGACTCACTTTGAGTCGTGACTCAAAAACCTTGATGGTAGCATACTACAGATGTTACTTGTCTCATCGCATGTGTCGTCCCTCGTATATATTCATTCATGCTACTCCATCTAGATATGTGGATAGTGGAATAGGTATAGATAAGGGTTGACTATTGCAGATCATGAGGGGCAGTATATCAAATATCAAAGAGAAGGGAACAAAGATAAGTACAGAGATGAAAGAGTGTGTACATCTTTCGATAAGAAACATATATTACGAGTTTCCCAAATAATAGTGTGGTAACATGGTTTACATGTACTGTCATCACTTTGCTTGTGAACATAATTTAGGTAATCATTAATAGGTACAGTATCATTCCAGGGCAAATTTGCTTGCAACAAGTCCAATACAAATTCGGAATTTTGCACATTACAGTATGCAGAAAACAATCATGGTCAGCTTTTAAATAGATGATTTTAGCTACTGATGTCTTCTTTTAAAGTATACATTTTGCAGTAATTCCATCTACACAAATGAAGAGAACCCTCGCACAAGCAACTTTCGAGAAACAGTAGGGATTCAAATTTCGAATGCACAAGGTGCAGAACCAATAACATTTTTTTAGGAACATGCAGAACCAATAACATAGGCAGCATTATCTATACCTGCATTGATGGTGGCCTCAACTGTGTTTTCAAATCCCTAACTGCAGACTGCAAATTCCAAGGACAATATAACCAACAATCAGCACAACTAAACAGAGGCTAGAAATTGATTAATTACAAAATACTGGTCAGATGTATCTAATTCCAAATTGAAATGTTTCTCATTGTAGAAGGAGGCTCTCAGCAGGTACCTTTAATTCCGCGATCTCTTGTTCTCGTTTTGCAAATGTTACAATAAATGCAGCCTCTCTTTTCTTTGCTTTCTCCAGCTGAGCATTAATAAACAGTCAAACTGAAGCAAAGTATAAGTATTACACCAGTTTTACAAGCATGCCGAAAGAACCAACCTGCTCCCTCAATGACTCCTCCGATGACTTTAGGTTACTTAGATAAGTAACCACTGAAACAGGCTCTGTATTTGAAATTAAATATTACTTGTTCAGTCATTACCAGAAATAGGAAGGACTTGGATTAACTTGCCAACCTGGATTGGTTCCTGCAGGTACAGCTGGAATGTTCTGAAATGCTGAATGCCACTTCTGAATTTCTGATTTAGCAGCTTCCAGTTCCACCTGTGATGCATAAAAATGCAGCATTTCAGAAATTACTGCTCACAACATTTTGGATCATTACACTGGAACGGAGTGCAAATCAGTATTTGTGAAACAAAACTGCAGACACAGTTATTGAAACTACATCTCCACATTTCAGTGACACACATTTAATCATGCTACTCATTTTTTCAAGATAAATTATATGTCCATTAGTGTACTTTTAGTTTTCACTTGCCTTTCTAGTTGTTACATGTCTAACATTGTATGTCAACCTCATTAGGTTATTCAATTTTATAAGTATCCAAGAGTGCATATTGCATTATAGGTTAAAAAAACCTTCATTACTGTTCTGAACAATTGAACTTTGTGAGAGGACCAGGTTTGGCCAGTAATACTTCATAAGAAAAAAAATCTACTAAAAGGACACAGTATATATCCCGAAATAATTGCTTAGCAATTAAAGTAAAACTGATTATAAGTGAACGGTGATTATTTATACCAGAATGCGGCGTGACAGAGACTTGAAGTCAATAACATAGTAGATATTCAGCTCAACAAAACTGTCCTTGACTAGCAAAATGAAAACAAAGAACAGGGACTAACTACACACCTGGTTTGATTCAAGATTTTCTTTGCAGTTCTGCAAACTTCAAGAGTATGGAGAAAAGTTAGTCCCATGTTCACAACTAACAATCTAACAACAGCTATTTGGTAAAAGAAAGGCAAACAAATCAAAAGGTTATATAATAAATGTAATGTACCTTTCCCGAAGAGACAGAATCATTCCTGTGGCAGCACCTGGTGCACTCTCCTCCACCTTTGTCTTTCCCTGCACACAACTTGCTGTCTTACAATGATAATCTTGTATGAAATTACAGAAACTTATAGGACTGTTTGGTAAGCAAGAACTGTGTCCGAGAGGACCAAACATATTGCTTAATTTTTACAGCATATTTCCATTATTCTACTATTGGTTTACTAATCCCACATCCCATGTGAAAACAGCCACAGTATCTCATGCATCGCACCATACATTCTGGATAGAAACAGCTTCACCAAGACCAATGTGCTAAGCACGTTGGATGTTACATTATTGCAAACCGTAATGATAATCAAAATTCAGCATGGTAATATGGACCGATACATAAGTTTGGCACGACTTGCTCCAGCGGCCGAAGAAAAGCAAAATTTATAGAAGAAGCTAGAAAACAACCTTCTTCGAAGCAAAGACGTCTTCTTCATCATCATCCAGATCGCCGAACTGCCTCTTCTCGCCTGCAGAAGAAGCAGGGGCAGCAGCAAAGGCGGCCATATGAACAAGGTGAGTTTCGCAGAAGCCAAATCTCGGTGGTTGATAAAATAAAAGGCCGCGGGGAAGGGATCGAAAGGAGAGAGGGCTGGAGAGCAACCGGAACGGGTGGGGGCGGCGTTGCGGGAGGGGGAGGCGTTGAAGTCGCGGCCGAAGGTGTCGTCTTCGTCGAGGCGAGGGGAAGGTGGGTCCGCCATGGCGTCCGCTGCCTTCGTGTGAAGGGCTAAACCCTAGAGGGAAGCACGGCCGGTCCGGCCGCCGAGGAAGTGGTGCTGCGGCGGCGAGGGTTTGGGGCGCCGGAGACAGTGGACCGGTGTGGGAACGGGAAGAGGGCTCTCTCGGTTTGTGGGCCGTCGGGAACGGGGACAATCTCACGGCCCCCTCTCTCAAGGTGAAAACTTCTAGTGTTTTTTTTCCGTGTGTTTGTGAACATATGACAGTATTTACCAATTTCAAACTTTCTGCTGCATTTCATCCTGATGTTGCTTCATTTATGTTAGATTTTAACATATTTATTTATAGAAAAACTATTTTAGCGGTGTAGTATATCAACTCTAATGTGTTGCGCTTAGTTTGGAAAAAGGGCTAGGCGTATGTGTGGGGGTTAGCATTCGCCTAGTGTATATGCGGCGCTTATGCGCTCTAGGTCGCGGTCTAGGGGGGCGTATAGTTTCGACCATCAGATGTGTATTTGGATTATTATATGAATTTAGAGCATGAAAGTGAGTAACATACCAACAATTGTCAATTGATTATGCTTCATTTGGCTTTGGCTCATCAACAGTTCAACACAATACTAGGGACCTGGTTGTTTACATACCACACGTGTATTAATGTTTTCGCTTAATACAGTTATAGCATGGTACAAAAAACATATTATGAACAATTGAGATATGACAAATAAAACATCTTTATTAATTGCCTCTAAGGCATATCTCCTTCAATATTACCCTTGCCAACCAGACTTTTTAAGAGCGACTCCCATTGAGGAAAATATTTCTGCAACCAGAGCATCTCTCTTTTCTCCTTTGTTTAGACATGCAGATGTTTGACTGAGTGAGCAGGAACAAAATGTGAGGAGAGTTTGCAGTTAAAGTTGTAAGTTAAGGGGGCTGGGCACCCCGCTGTCAGCTCTTTTTGCAAAGTTATAGATAAGCAGATGTAAGCTGCTAGTCTAGAGTAAAGTTTGTTTGACAAGTGTAATAAAGACCATCTACTAATTCCTCATGAGCTGGTAAACAGAGACACAAAAGGAGTAGTAACAATTTTGAATAGTTTAAAGGTAGCACAAGACTTATTTACTTGGAGTGGATGAGAAATACCATGTATAGGAAGTTATGGTGGACACTTTGGAGGGTTTTGGCTCAAGGATTTTGGATGCACGAGAAATATTTCCTCTCAGTACATGGCTTTAGGCTTAGCAAGGCTTGGTAGCAAACATCAGTGTTGAGAGATACATACAAATATAAAAGCAATAAGATAGATCATACATCCTTTCTTATCAACACATACCCTTTAATTTAAAGAATAAAACTCTTGCTAGTTAACAAGCATGAAAGTTAACAAGAATAATATATTTGCATGTAATTCCCTCTCCTTTACTTAAGTATTTAAGAACTGTTGCTACTGACCAATGCTAAGTTTGCCATGACTTAAAAGATCTGCTAGCTATACCCAATGTAAGGCCAAAACTCCAACAAGTTCATCATATAGTAGAAATTGCAATGCTAAAATAAAGGTGCAAGAAAGTAAAGATGAAGCTTCTCATTAATATTCCATCAAAAACATACTCACACCAAAGGATACAAAGATAACTCACTAAAAGGGAAAATGATACTACACATTGCAAACCATCTCATATGATAACTTCTCTACCAATGATATGACCATGAAATTATAAAGATAAAAGATAATGATACTGCGGCACTCCGCCAAACTTGGAACAAGCCAAGGGAGTGCCATTACCCCTTCACGTTCAAGCTTGATCCCTTGGCGGTGAAGGAGGTTCTTCATCGTCAAACTTCCAAGACAGAGGCTCCCCATCGAAAAATGATGACTTGGTTTCAATTGTCCTGAAACTGGCAGCAGAACTTATGCGTTTAAACCTGGTATCATACTCACAATTTTGGTTTTGCAGGTCATAGATGTGGGCTTGTAATTTTGAGGTAGCTTCACTAAGGGCAAAGATCTCTTCCCAAAGCTTGTTGGTCTCCCTTTTGTGTTCATCAATAAGCTCAGAAATTATTTTATAGTTGGCATCCACTCCACGTTCCACCATCTTTTTGTACTTGAAGACTTCATGCTCTAGCTCTTCCATCCTGGTCTTCACATCCCCTTCTCTCCTGGGTCCTCGGACATCTTCTTGATGAACGGCGCCATCCTTGAGTTGCATCTCCTGCGGATGCATCTTCACTTCATTGATGTATGGGTTGACGACGTTCTTGAAGAAACTATCCTTGGAAGTTCCCGGCGAAGACATTGTGTCTCTAGATTTCCGAGGGTCCTGGCAAAAACAACTCGAAAACAAAACGCGTCGAAAACACGAGATACATACCTCAAGAGATCCCGGTAAATATATAGCAAAAATTTCCCGAACAAAAGGAAGGCGACGGACCAAAGCGGAGTCGGAGACGGGCTCCAGGAGGGGCAGGCGGGCCCATGGCGTGGCCAGGGGGTGGCCCACACCGCCAGGCCGCCTCCTCGTCCTGGAGTCGGTCTCCGTCTCTTTTTTGTTCCCAAATTTTTCCTTTTACCTAAAAACGATGAATAAATTTTTCTGTAATTAAACGCGAACTTTTTCTTACCAAAGTTGATACCTATTCCAAAACTGGTTCTGGAGTCTTCCGGTATTCAAATTTTATGAAATATTTCGGAGTCACCACTTGTATAATATCAACATCTTTCCCAATGGGATCACCAGAAATATAATGCTTGAGTCTTTGACCATTAACCACTTGTGGTCTATCACCATCAAATGAGTTTATCTTAATGGCTCCCGAGCGATACACCTCTTCAACAATATAAGGTCCTTCCCATTTTGAGAGTAGTTTGCCTGCAAAAAGTCTGAGACGAGACCTATACAACAATACTTTATCACCAATGTTAAACTCTTTATTTATTATTCTACCGTCATGCCATCTCTTAACTTTTTCTTTAAACAACTTGGCATTTTCATAAGCTTCACTCCTCCATTCATCTAAAGAACTCATGGCAAGCAGTCTTTTCTCACCCGCAAGTGTAAAATCTCTATTTAATTCCTTAACTGCCCAATAAGCCTTGTGTTCTAATTCTAGAGTTAAGTGACAAACTTTTTCATAAACCATTTTATAAGGAGACATGCCCATAGGATTCTTATAAGCAGTTCTATAAGCCCATAAAGCATCATTAAGTTTCTTAGCCCAATTCTTCCTAGACTTATTAACAGTCTTTTGCAAGATCAATTTAATTTCCCTATTAGTCAATTCTACTTGACCACTTGTTTGAGGATGATAGGGTGAAGAAAGTCTATGGTTCACATCATATTTAGCAAGTGTTTTCTAAAAGCACCATGAATAAAATGTGATCCTCCATCAGTCATAAGATACCTAGGTACACCAAACCTAGGAAAAATGACATCTTTAAGCATTCTTAAAGAAGTTTTATGATCAGCACTAGGAGTTGGGAATAGCTTCTACCCATTTGGTAACATAATCAACAGCGACAAGAATATGAGTATTACCATGTGAAGAAGGGAAAGGACCCATGAAGTCAAATCCCCAACAATCAAATGGCTCAATAACAAGAGAGTAATTCATAGTCATTTCATTACGTCTACTGATATTTCCTACTCTTTGACATTCATCGCAAGACATAATAAATTTCTTAGCATCTTTAAAAAGGGTAGGCCAATAAAAACCTGACTGAAGCACCTTATGCGCGGTTCTGTCCCCAGCATGATGTCCACCATAAACACTGTTGTGGCATTTGCGCAATATTTCTTCTTGATCATGCTTTGGAACACAGCGTCGCATAACACCATCCACTCCTTCTTTGTATAGATGTGGGTCATCCCAAAAATAATGCCTTAGGTCATAAAAGAATTTCTTCCTCTGCTAATAAGTAAAAGTTGGGGGAAAATACTTGGAGACAATAAAGTTAGCATAATCAGCATACCACGGGCTATCGCGCGAGTTTACCTTTATTGAAGCCAATTGTTTATCTGGAAAACTGTCATTAACGGGAATATGATCATAAGAAACGTTGTCTATTCTCGACAAATTATCAGCAACAGGATTATCAGCACCTTTTCGATCAACAATATGCAAATCAAATTCTTGTAGCAACAGAACCCATCTAATAAGACTAGGCTTCGCATCTTTCTTGTTCATGAGATATTTAATAGCAGCATGATCAGTATGTACAGTCACCTTTGAATCAACAATGTAAGGTCTAAACTTATCACAAGAAAACACCACAGCCAAAAATTCTTTTTCAGTAGTAGCATAATTCTTTTGAGCATTATCAAGAGTTTTACTAGCATAATGAATAACATTCAGTTTATTATCAACACGCTGTCCAAGGACAGCTCCAACAGCATAATCACTAGCATCACACATGATTTCAAAAGGTAGATTCCAATCAGGTGGTTGGATAACAGGAGCAGTGGTTAAAGCCTTTTCAGAATTTTGAAAGCTTCCTTACAATCATCATAAAAAATAAATGGGACATCTTTTTTAAGAAGATTAGTAAGTGGTTTTGAAATTTTAGAAAAATCTTTAATAAATCTCCTATAGAAACCTGCATGACCAAGGATACTACGAATACCTTTCACATCCCTAGGGCAAGGCAATATCTCTATTGCCTCAACCTTGGCTCTGTCAACTTCAATACCTCTCTCGAAAACTTTATGTACAAGAACAATTCCTTCATTTACCATAAAATGCCATTTCTCCCAATTAAGAACAAGGTTTGCTTCTTCACATCTCTGCAAAACTTTATCAAGATTGTGCAAACAGTTGTCAAAAGAAGTTCCATAGACGGAGAAGTCGTCCATGAAAACTTCGACAATTTGCTCACAAAAACCATGGAAAATAGCGGACATGCATCTTTGAAAAGTGGCAGGAGCATTACATAAACCAAAAGGCATGTGTCTATAAGCATAAGTTCCATAAGGACAAGTAAAAGTGGTTTTCTCCTGATCTTGATGTCTAACAGCAATTTGCGAAAAACCAGAATATCCATCTAGAAAACAGAAATGCGAGTTCTTAGCCAATCTTTCAAGCATTTGATCAATAAAAGGCAAAGGGTAATGATCTTTCTTAGTTGCTTTATTCAATTTTTGAAATTCAACGCATATTCTATAGCCAACTATTGTTCTTTGCAGAATGAGCTCATCATTATCATTTGCAACAACAGTAATACCTCCCTTTTTAGGGACACAATGAACAGGACTAACCCATCTACTATTAGCAATAGGATATATTATACCTGCCTCGAGAAGCTTTAGAATCTCACTTCATACCACTTATTTCATTTTCGGAATTAGCCTTCGTTGATGCTCAACAACTGGCTTTGCATCAGGCTCTAAATTAATTATATGTTGACAAATAGAAGGAGAAATCCCTTTAAGGTCATCTAGAGTATAACCCATGGCACCTCGATGTTTCCTAAGTACTCCCAATAATCTCTCTTCTTGACCTGAAAGTTTAGAACTAATAATAACAGGATATATTTTCTTTTCATCAAGATAAACATATTTAAGCGTGTCAGGCAGAGTTTTCAATTCAAAAACAGGATCTCCCTAAGGAGGCGCAGGGGGTCCCAGCTTTTCCACAGGTAAATTATGTTTAAGAATAGCAGGTTGTCGAAGAAAAACGTCATCTATTTCATTTCTTTCCTGCATAAAAACTTCACTCTCATGATCTTCAATGAATTGCTGTAAAGCATCGTTAGGAGAAACAGTAATAGAAGCAAGTTGTTCAATTCTAAAATCCTCATTAGGTAAATCTTTTTCATAATGGTTTTTAGCAAATTTAGAAAAATTGAACTCATAAGGTTCTCCGACAAATTTAGTATAAATCTTTTCTTTTTGCAATCTATAACAGCACCACAAGTGTTTAAGAAGGGTCTACCAAAAATAATAGGACAAGTCTTACTTGCAGCAGAACGAAGCACTAAGAAATCAGCAGGGTATTTAGTCTTACCACATAGAACTTCCATATCTCTGACAATACCAACTGGAGAGATAGTTTCTCTATTAGTGATACGTGTCAAACGTATCTATAATTTCTGATGTTCCATGTTGATATTATACCAATTGTTACATGTTTTATATACACTTCATAGCATTTTTATGCACTTTCTGGGACTAACCTATTAACAAGATGCCACAGTGCCAGTTCCTGTTTTCTGCTGTTTTTGTATTCCAGAAAAGCTAGTATGGAAATATTTTCGGAATTGGACGAAACTTGGACAGAACCTCCTATTTTTCCAACACGTACACGGAGTCCAAAGGAGAGACGGAGGGGAGCCACGAGGCAGCCACACCATGGGGCCACGCGCCCCCCCTGCCGCGCCGTGGGGTGGTGTTGGGCCCACGTGCGTCTCCAGCCGCCGCCCTTTCGCCTATTTATTCCTCCCGACGCGAAAACCCTAAATACCCGAGCCATTATCCACGAAAAGTTCTAGAGACGCCGCCGTCAACCCTAGCTCGGGAGGGTTCAGAAGCTCTTCCCGGCAGTCTGCCGGAGAGGGGAATCATCACCGGAGGGCTCTACATCACCATGCCTGCCTCCGGAGTGATGCGTGAGTAGTTCATCCTTGGACTACGGGTCCATGGCAGTAGCTAGATGGTTGTCTCTCCACTTTATGCTATCATGTTTAGATCTTGTGAGCTGCCTATCATGATCAAGATCATCTTATTGTAATGCTACATGGTGTGTTTGCTTGGATCCGATGAATATTGAATACTATGTCAAGTTGATTATCAATCTATCTTATATGTTATTTATGATCTTGCATGCTTTCCGTTACTAGTAGATGCTTTGGCCAAGTAGATGCTTGTAACTCCAAGAGTGAGTATTTATGCTAGATAGTGGGTTCATGCCTCCGGTAATCTGGGAGAGTGACAATAACTTCTAAGATTGTGGATGTGCTGTTGCCACTAGGGATAAAATAACCGATGCTTAGCTTAAGGGTGCGCCGTTAGGTCTAATGCATTTGTTTACATTACGCACATTACTTAATGCGATTATCCGTTGCTTGCAACTTAATACCAACGGGGAACTCGGATGACAACCTGGCGGTGGATTATTAGTCATAGACGCTATTGGATAACGGTCTATGTATTTTGTCGTAATGCCCACATGAATATCATAGTAATCATCATGTCATATATATGCATTGTCATGCGCTCAATATTTTGTGCCCAGCTGTAATTTGTTCACCCAGCATGTTAGTTATCTTTTATGGAGAGACACCACTAGTGAACTGTGGACCCCGGTCCATTCTTTTACACCGATAATACAACCAACTGCAAACATTGTTCCTTTTCATTCTCTGCAATTTACTACTGTTTTCCACACCATACGTTTAATCCTTTGTTTTCAGCAAGCCGGTGAGATTGACAACCTCACTGTTTCGTTGGGGCAAAGTAGTTTGATTGTGTTGTGTGCAGGTTCCACGTCGGTCGCCGGATTCCCTGGTGTTGCGCCGTGCCATATTCCGCCACCAACAACCTTCAGAAGTGATTTCTTGCTCCTACTGGTTCGATTAAACCTTAGTTTCATACTGAGGGAAACTGCTGCTACACTGCTTCATACCTTCCTCTTGGGGTCTCCCAACGAACGTGTGATCCACGCAATCAAGCTCTTTTCTGGCGCCGTTGCCGGGGAGCAAGAGGATTTCTGCAAGGGGAGTTTCACGCTTCCAATCTCTTTACTTTGTTATTGTCTTGCTTAGTTTATTTTTATTTAGTCTTGTTTGCTTTATTTATCAAAAACACAAAAAAATTAGTTACTTGCATTTACCTTATTTCGGTTTACTTTCTTTTTATTTCATCATGCTTCTCCCTAAGTTCACTTTAAAAGATATACCGGTGGGAAGTGGGTCTATCATTGGAAGAGATAACATTGAAGAATTCTTTAGTCTGGTTAGTAGACTTAAAGATTTTGAAGACAGATCCTTGGTAGAACTTGCCCCTAACTATGAAATTGCTGCTGCCTCTTTGGTTCACATGTTGGAAGCTAGGTTTGTTAATCTTAATCCTATAATGCAGCAAATGTTTCTTAAACTTCATGATATGAAAGAGGGTGAAAAGAAAGATTTTGTTTTAGAAACTCTTCTTAAAGAATTTGGTGATGTTGCTGGGGAGGCTAGAAAAGTTTTCATTCGTTATAAGATGCTTGGCTATTTTATTGATATTGCTAATACACTTGAGAAGCTTGAAAAAGATAGGGTTAAGTACACTAATGAACCCAATTATGAGGGAGAATTCAAAATACCAATACCTTTTAAGCTTGTAGGAATGCATGAGGCACCAGAAAAGAATTTTGATTGGATTGTTCCTGAAAATTTATTTGAAAAGGATAGTGTGCCTAAAAGTAATGAAAGAGTAGTTTCTGAAACTTATATAGATAAGATACAATGCATTGTTGAGAAAACTTCCAACCTTTCTATTGATGCTTCATCACTTGGAAACACTTGATTCTTACTTTCTGCGCCTAGCTGAAAGGCGTTAAAGAAAAGCGCTTATGGGAGACAACCCATTATTTTATTTCTGCAATTTTTCTTTTCTTTTTGAGTCAAGGAGTTGTTTACTTCTGTAACAATTCCTTTGTATCTTTATTTTATCGCATTGTTGTGCCAAGTATTGCCTCTAATAGGAAGATGATGCTAGATTTGGATTTCTGCGCAGGAACAGATTTCTGCTGTTCACCGTTTTACTTCTGTAAAATCACAGAAATATTATTTAAATCTGCAAATTTTTGTGCGTGATCCTCAGATATGTACGCATCTTTCGTTAGTTTAAAGTTTTTCGATCTGAGCAACGTAAGTGCCTCGAAAAAATTGGTCTTTACGGACTGTTCTGTTTAGACAGATTCTGTCTTTTATTTTTCGCATTCTCTCTTTTACTAGTGTTGAGTGGAATTATTTTTTAGGGTGAAGAGCTTCACATAACATCAGTGGCAGTAGTTAATGTTAAAAGTAACGGTCATGTTTGTGTCCTTATAGAACATGTGAGTTTTTTATTGTGCACTAACCCTCTAATGAGAATTACTCTGAGTTTGGTGTGGCGGAAGTTTTCAAGGGTCAAGAGAGAAGGATGATATAATGTGATCAAGAAGAGTGATACGTCTCAAACGTATCTATAATTTTTGATGTTCCATGCATGTTTTATATCAATTGCCACATGTTTTATATGCACTTTATATCATATTATGACATTTATTGGACTAACCTATTAACAAGATGGCACAGTGCCAGTTTCTGTTTATTATGTCTGTGCATTGCAGAAAAGGTCCAAAATTGAAAGTGCTCAGAAAAATCTGAAAAAATTACAGAAATTCTAAAACGCCAGAAGACTCCGGGAGCCAGAAGGACAAGTCTGGGGGAGGCCCACAGACTCCACACGCCCCCTGGGCGCGTTTGGGCCTTGGCCGCCCCCAGGGGTGGTGTCGCCGTCTCGGTCACCTCCTCGCGATGCCCTTTCGCCTACTTATTCCCCGCGACGCGAAAACCCTAAGTGCCTGGACGATTTCCCCAGAAAAGTTCAGAGCTCCGCCGCCATCCGAAACCCTAATTCGGGGGACAGAAGTCTCTGTTTCGGCACCTTGCCGGGACGGGGAATTGCCCCCGGAGCCATCTCCATCGACGCCATCGCCTCCATCATCGCCGTTGCTGCCTCCCATGATGAGGAGGGAGTAGTTCTCCCCCGAGGCTGAGGGCTCTACCGGTAGCTATGTGAAAGGACATTTCTTTATCCCTTGTGTTTTGTGTGTTAGGCAACAACACTAGTGATGATTTAACATGTGAATCAAGTGATGCAGGTTTTAAGTGTATAAAACATATTTGCATCAAATCCAAAAAGGGAGTTGAAAAGAGCCAGTTTTGTTGCTGAAGAAAATCGGATTATCCGATGTTGGAAGATTCGGATTATCCGATTTGTAAAGTCTGCTGAAATTCTGCTAAGGACTAGAAGAAACTTCACACTGAAGATATTCGGATTATCCGAGTTGGGAAGTATCGGATTATCCGATGTTCAGGATTTGCTCGAAAACTGCTAAGGACTAGAAGAAACTTCACACTGAAGATATTCGGATTATCCGAGTTGGGAAGTATCGGATTATCCGATGTCAGGATTTGCTCGAAACTGCTAAGGACTAGAAGAAACTTCACACTGAGGATCTTCGGATTATCCGATGATAGTCTGATCGGATTATCCGATTCCATCGGATAATCCGATGTTGACTTGAATCGGATTATCCGATTTACCTGTCTGCAACGGCTAGAATCTGGGGCAGTATATAAAGGCCTTCTCCTACCTTGGAGAGGGCACCACGACCAGAACTAAACCCCCACCATTGTTGAAAGCTTCAACTCCCTAGATCTCTCTCCCTACCCACTCAAACACCTTGTCCTTCTAGGACTTGGAGAGATGGCCTAGATCTACACTTCCACCCAAGCGATTTGATTTTCCCCTCCGTTCTTGAGAGGGCTTGAAGCTTGTAAGTTCGTTGATACTTTGGATTGTCGTTGGTCGTTCTTGTGGCTTTGGGAGCCGCGGGGACTAGCCGGGAGCCTCCAATTAAGTTGTGGAGTCGTGCCCCGGCCTTGTGATTCTTGTGGCTTTGGGAGCCGCGGGAATTTGGTGAGAGCCTCCAATTCGGTTGTGGAGTGTGCCTCATCCTTGTAAAGGTTTGTTGCCGACCTCGAGGGCATCATATAGTGGCTCGTGGAACTCCTCATCGGAGGATAACACGAGGGAGATACGGTGTGCCATATCAAGGCTATTCGGAGTTCACTTTGTGACTCCGCACCGCTCCAACGGAGACGTAGCTTCCATTGGGAAGTGAACTTCGGTAGAACATCTCCGCGTCACCGTGTGGTTATCTCTTAACCTTCCTTTACTTGTATTGCTAGCTTATCTTGTGTAGAATATCTTGCTAGCTTGTTTATTGCTCATCATATAGGATTGTTCACCTAGTTGCATATCTAGTGAACTTATATTTGAGCAATTCCCAAATTTGTATCAAAAGAAAAAGAAAATTTGTAGTTGCCTATTCACCCCCCTCTAGTCAACCTACTCGATCCTTTCAATTGGTATCAGAGCAAGGTCTCTTTATTAAGGGCTTAACAGCCTAAAGAGGAGGATGACTAGCGACGAGGAGTTAAAACTTGCTAAGGAACAACAAGAGAAAAATGATAGAGAACAACTTGAGAAAGAACTAAGTGAAGCGGGGATAACCCCTCCCGATGATAATGCCCCGGTCACCATGAAAGCCATGATTGAACTCTTTGGGTTCATGAAAGGCAAAATGGTGGACGAGGTGTTTACTCGGGTCATTAATAATCAAAATGCCTCCTCATCAACCGGTGTTTCTAACGTTGAGGCCTTGGTTGTTAAGGATAACAAAGATCAACCTAAAACTGGTGAGAAGCCTCCTCATAACTTTGCTCCACCTACTTCATATCTCACTCAAGTTCCACTCACTCAACCTCATATAACCAACCTAAGTAGGCCACCTCCTAAGCTTGATAATACTCGTTATTTCACTTGGAAGAAATCTATGGAGTCTTATTTTCGCAGCTCATCGGTGCATCTTTGGAGGGTGGTTCAAAATGGTTATACTCCGGTTGATCCCTCCAACTTGACAAGGCAAGAAGAGATTGATGAACAACTTGATGCCAATGCCAAGTACATCCTTGAGAGTGCCATGACCGCCCATGATGAAGATCAAGTGCGGAATCTCAAAACCACCAAGGAGCTTGGGATTTTCTCGCATCGGTATATGAAGGAAATGAGGGCCTTCAACGCTCCAACGACGCCATCCTTCAACATCAAGTGGACAACTTCATCATGCTAGAAGAAGAGACACCATCGGATCTCTTCCGAAGACTCACCAAGCTTGTGTGGCATGTAGGGAAAATGGAAAGAAAGATATGGATGATGAATGGGTCAAAGCCAAGTTCCTCAAGACCATTGTTCCATACAATGAAAATATGGTGATGAATCTCCATACAAGAGCGGACTACAAAACAATGTCTCCCAATGACATATTGGCACAATTCGTCACTTATGATACCTTGAAGGCCACTTCCAAGTCTTCCATCAACCAAATTCGTGGCACAAAGAACCTTGCCTTGAAGGCTCATGTGGAAGAACATCCAAGATATGAAGAAAGCACAAGTGGTCATCATGAAGAAGATTTTGTGGGTGAACTCAATGAGGTGCTTGCTCTTGCCGCCACCAAGTATTGGAACAAAAAGAATATCAAGAGCAACTTCTCCCCTAGAAGCAACTTCTCCCCACAAATGAAAAGAATGTGCTTTAATTGTGGAAAGGAGAATCACCTTGTGAAGGATTGCCCCTATGAGAGAAGAGAAGATTTTGGAGGCCAACTCATCTTAAAGAAGAAGTTCTTCACCAAGCCCATCAAGTACCTCATCAAGAGAGAACCTCAAAAGGCTCTTGTCACCGCAACACATGAAGAAGAGTATGAGTCCGGTGGCGAAGAGGAGGATGATGATACAAGTGAGGAAGTGGGGATGGCGGCTCTTGCAATGGGCAACCTTCCTCCTTCATTGGCCCCTTTTCACCGCTCCAAATGACAACAAGATCCCAAGCCTATGTGCCTCATGGCCAAGGAAACCAAGGTGAATTCCCCCCTAAAATTACTATCTCCTCTAAACCATCTCTCTTGGATTGTGTTGAGGATGTAGGGAAAAATGAGGAGAAAGAGGATACAATTACCCTCTTTATAAACAAGCTCCAAGGTCCAACCAAGAAAATGGTTGAGGCTCTCATGTACCAATATGGAGAAGCCAAACACCTCCTTGAGGAGAAGGAGAATAGGATTTATGAGCTTGAGGGGCATGCACGTGATCATGCCGATAAAATTGGTGAGCTAGAAGAGCAACTTGTTGAGGAACAAGTGTTCCGGGAGCAACTTGAGGAGATCCAAGCCAAGGATTTATCCAAGGCAAAAGAAACCCGTGAAACCTCTATTCAAGTTGCTAGTGATCTAAAAATTAAAAATGATGAGCTTGTAGAGAGTCATAACAAACTCCTTGAGAATTTTGAGCAACTTAGGGAAACCCACAAGGTGACCTCAAGTGAGCTCACCAAGCTCAAGGGGTCATATGCTAAATTACAAGCTCAATTTATATATGCTAGCTTCACCACTCCTCATAATGATAAAGATGCCAATGCTTGTGCTACTAACCCTTTATGTCTTAAAGCATCTCTCATGGAGGAGAACACTAGGTTGAAGGCCCAACTTGAAAAGGGTCTAGCCACTTGTATCCAAGGGGAAAAGAACCTCAATGATCTTTTGACCAATCAAAAGGGAGTGGTTAGCAAGGAAGGGCTTGGGTTTGCTCCCAAGTCCAAGAAGGCAAACAAGAAGAAGATGCCTACCTCCCCTTCAAAAGATATTATTTTTGTGAAGGAGGGGGAGTTGGGCAAGAAGAATGTTGAACCCATTGTGGGTGGTAAAGCCACAAGGGGCAATGCCACTCACAATGACTTTGCCGGAAAATATAACCCCTCATATGTGCTTATGAAATCTAGAAATGGTTATGTTTTTGCTAAATATGTTGGTACCTCATATGGAGATGATTATCACTATGCTATTTGGGTTCCAAAGACCCTTGTGACTAACAAAAGAGGACCCATTCCAAAATGGGTACCTAAATCAAAGACTTGATTTATTGTAGGGCTTTTCTTCCGGTGGATCTTCATGGCTCATTGATAGTGGGTGTTCATCTCACATGACCGGAAGCAAAGAAGTAGTAAAGGGCTTATTAAAACAATTACTCTCATTCTCTCATGTCACCATTGGGAACAATACAAGACTTATGCCCTGTTTGGTTGCGCAGAATTCGCTGCGGAATTGAATTGTCAATGGAATACCAAATCAACGATTTCAATGGAATTCCAGTTTTGCTGTTTGGATGCGCATAGTATTCGTCCGTAGAATCAAGCATGGAATGGAATTCCAAATCCTGTTTGGATGTACATCATGTGGAATTGAATTTTTTTTGGACTTTGAACAATATAACATTTGATAGCAAAAACAAACACAAACACAAACAAACAAACAATACAATCAACACTTCCTATTCTTCTCAACTCTGCAATTTGATAGCAAAAACAAACACAAATTAGCTACCCCCGTCTCCAATTACAAGAACAAGAACAAACAACAAGGTATCAACCCAGCCTCCACTAAAAAAAAAATCAACCCAGCCGCCGGCGTTCTTTTTCTGCCACCGGTCCGGCATCGCTTCATCGACGCGAAACTCGATCGTGTATGTGAGCACCAGGAAGACAATCCACGCAGCAAACCTGACCCGCCACCACATGGGCGCCGCCGCCGGCTCGTCGCGCCGCAGGAGGTTCAGCCTCGCGAGGCAACACCAGAGCAGCACGATGAGGCAGTAGATGGCGATGACAAAGGCGAGGTCCCGCCGGCTGTGGCGTGCCTAGTACAGGAACCACACGAAGCTGCCGGTGAGGACGAGCGACACGGCCGCCGGGAACGCCCAGCGCCACCACCCGCGACGCGCCACGGCAGACTCCATGCGCGCCGGTGGTGGGCAAGGTGGACGGTGCTCTGGGATTGAGCTTGGCGCGAGCAGCAGTTCGACACTGTTCTACCCTGCGCCGCCACCGCCGTGCTAAAAAAAATCAACCCAGCCGCCGCCGCCGTGCTACCCTGCCACCGCCGCCGTGCTACCCTGCGTCCGCCGCCGTTCGACACTGCCGGCGCCAGCCGTTAGACCCAACAGCCGCCGCGAGATGGGGAGAGGGCGGCCGTGATGTGTGGAGAGGCCGGCAGATAGATGGGAGAGGGCAGCCGGGAGTCGGGGAGAGGGCGTCCAGGGGCCGCCGCCGTGCCACCCTGCTACCGCCGCCGGTCGAAGCTTGCTCCCCTTCCACCGCGCCGCGACATGGGGAGAGGGCGGCGGCCAGGGGCATGGCCGAGATGTGGAGAGGGCGGGGAAGAGGAGGATGCGGTGGAGGAGCACCTGCGGCCGCCGGCGTCGAGCTCCCGTCGGGGCGCACGGACTCGGGCTGACGCTGCAGTCCGTGGTCGCGCGCGGAGAGGAGACGCGATTCCAGGACTTTCCGAGGTCACGAGCTCGGAAACGTCGGGGCATTTTTTACTCGCTAGGTACCCCTCCGCGGAATTAAGCGACCAATTCCACGAATCAATTCTTAGCGCAACCAAACAGCGGAATTAACCCTTCAATTCTAGATTCCCCAATTCAGCGGCGAATTCTGCGCAACCAAACAGGGCATTAAGGTATTGGGATATGGCAAGGTGGTGATCACACCGGAGTTATCAATTGAGAAGGTCCTCCTTGTTGAATCTCTTTCATATATCTACTTTCCGTTGGTCAATTATGCGATGCCGGTTACACCGTTATCTTTAATAAATACCACGTGACCATCCTTTTCACAAAATCTCTTAAAGTAGCCTTTGTTGGATTTCGTGAGAACGGTTTGTATGTGGTCGATTTCTCGAAAGAGACCACTCAAATTGCCACGTGTCTAATGGCTAAATCCGACAAGGGTTGGCTTTGGCATCGCCGGCTAGGCCATGTCGGTATGAGAAATTTACAAACTCTTGTAAAGGGTGGACACGTGGTAGGACTAACCGATGTTAATTTTTCCAAAGATCGTCCTTGTAGTGCTTGCATAGCCGGAAAGATGCATGAAAAGAATCACCCCAAGAAGACCATTATCTCCACTAAGAGGCCTTTGGAGCTCCTTCATATGGATCTCTTTGGGCCTCCCACATATGATAGTCTTGGTGGCAAGAAATATTGTTTGGTGATTGTGGATGATTATTCAAGATATTGTTGGACTTTCTACATCAAGAAGAAGAGTGAAACTCAAAAGATATTCATTGACTTTGCAACCCTAGTTCAACGCCAATATGACTCCAAGATTTTGGCAATTAGAAGTGACAATGGTACGGAGTTCAAGAATTACACTATGGATGATTTCCTAAGTGGGGAGGGCATTCAACACCAATATTCCGCTGCATATACTCCCCAACAAAATGGTGTCGCCGAAAGGAAGAACCGCACTCTTATTGATATGGCAAGAACTATGATGGCCGAATTTCATTCCCCATACAACTTTTGGGCCGAAGCCATCAACACCGCTTGTCACTACTCAAACCGGCTCTTCTTCCGTCCTCTCATGGAAAAGACACCATATGAACTCCTCACCGGTAAAAAGCCAAATGTATCTTACTTTCGAGTTTTGGTTG
Source organism: Poa pratensis (assembly GCA_947311845.1). Lineage (NCBI taxonomy): Eukaryota > Viridiplantae > Streptophyta > Magnoliopsida > Poales > Poaceae > Poa > Poa pratensis. The sequence goes on along the minus strand of CAMZMU010000101.1, from coordinate 23,709,743 downwards.
CAAATGCCATGTTTACATTAAAGGTTGCAAAATTGCTAAATTTGAATCTAGATCTTTTGATGGTATACTTGTTGGATATGCCGCAAAGTCTCATGCTTATAGGGTCTACAACATATCCACCGGGTGTGTTGAAGAATCTATGAACGTGGAGTTTGTCGAGGATAATGGCTCCCAAGCGGAGCATATTGATCATGATGATGTAGGTGATGATGCTCCATCTCAAGCCATAAGAACTATGGGATTGGAGAACTATTCCTATTGAAGGACCTATTGATGATACTCAAGAAGAAGGAACAAGTTCTACTCAAGTTGAGCCATCCACCTCAATATTGATCAAGAACTATCCAAGAACAAGAACATGATATTCATTCAATGATCAAGAAGATGGTCAAGACCCACCCAACTCTAGTGGTGAACAAGAACATAATGAACCCACAACCCAAGAACTCCACTTCGGGTTGACCATGAGCAAGATGAAGGCAATGATGAAGATATTGTGTTGGTGAAACAATTGGTCAAGCCATGGAACGCCGGTCATCCGGCGTGCATCAAATTGGATCATCTTTCCCACTTCAAAGAAAATATCCTTGGGAGTATTCGTAGGGTGTGTCCACACGCAAACAATTATCTAACTTTTGTGGTCATGTCTCTTGTTTGTCTAGCTTAGAACCTCTCAAGGTATATGATGCTCTTGAAGATATGGATTGGGTTGCGGCTATGCATGAAGAGTTGAACAACTTCGAGCGCAACAAAGTATGGTCATTAGTTGAAAACCCAAAGACACATGCCATAATGTCATTGGAACCAAGTGGATATTTAAGAACAAGCAAGACTCATGGTCAAGTCATCCGCAACAAAGCAAGATTGGTTGCACAAGGCTACACCCAAATCGAAGGAGTCGACTACGGTGAAACCTATGCCCCCGTTGCTAGACTTGAATCCATTCGCTTACTAATTGCTTATGCATCTACTCATAATATTGTCTTATATCAAATGGATGTTAAAAGTGCTTTCTTAAATGGTCCACTAAATGAGTTGGTGTATGTTAAACAACCTCCGGGTTTCGAAGACCCTAAATTTCCTAACCACGTCTACTTACTACATAAGGCTCTTTATGGGCTCAAGCAAGCTCCACGTGCTTGGTATGATCATCTCAAGGAGTTCTTAGTAGACCGTGGCTTTGAAATTGGGGTAATAGATCCCACTCTTTTTACAAAAAGGGTAAATGGAGATTTTTTCGTATGCCAAATATATGTTGATGATATTATCTTTGGTTCCACTAACCGTGAATTTAGTGATCAATTTGGCAAGCTAATGACCAAGGAATTTGAGATGTCCATGATGGGAAAGTTGAATTATTTTCTTGGCTTTGAAATCCACCAATTTCGAGAAGGAACATTCTTATGTCAAGCCAAGTATATTAAGGACATGCTCAAGAAATTTGACATGAACAATGCCAAGCCATATAAGTTTCCCATGGACTCCAAGGCGGATCTTCACTTAGATCCGGATGGTAAGGAAGTTGATCAAAAGCTTTATCGTTCTATGATTGGATCTTTGCTTTACCTTTGTGCATCTAGACCGGATATTATGTTTAGTGTGGGTATGTGTGCAAGATTCCAATCAAGTCCTAGGGAAAGTCATGAAACCGCGGTTAAAAGGATTCTAAGATACTTGATGGATACTCCTAACTTTGGTCTTTGGTATCCCCAGGCACAAGCTTTGATCTTGTAGGTTATTCGGATGCGGATTGGGCGGGTTGCAAAATGGATAGAAAATCAACTTCGGGTACTTGCCAATTCCTTGGTAGGTCCTTGTGAGTTGGTCTTCTAAGAAGCAAAATTGTGTGGCCTCGTCCTCCACCGAAGCCGAATACATTGCCGCCGGAAGTTGTTGTGCACAACTATTATGGATGAGGCAAACTTTAAAGGATTATGGTGTCATTTGTGACAAAGTGCCTCTTTTATGTGATAATGAAAGTGCCATCAAAATTGCTCACAATCCGGTTCTTCATGGGAAGACCAAGCATATTGAGATCCGGTATCATTTTATTCGAGATCATGTTGAGAAGGGTGATATTGCAATCAAGTATGTCAACACCAAGCTTCAACTCGCCGATATGTTCACAAAGCCTCTTGGTGAAGCAAGATTCAAGGAGTTGAGAGGAGAACTTAATGTGGTGGACATAAGCAATTGGATTTAGTGGACTTCTTGCATACCTACCCATATTAGACGATATTCATTTGGTTTGGATGTAGGCATGGACATAGGGGAGTGCGGTCCTAATCCATTGGACTATCCCTCCCCCCATTATGCCGATAGTAAGAACTCATTTTGTCTCTATATTTTCATTTCATGAATTGTGAGCTTAAATGACGAGTAGTGGCCGTGAACCCGAGATACATCTTCGCGGTGTCACACCACAAACTCATACATGGTGGCCTTGGCCACCGCCCTCTTCTTTATGAAGAGTTGGTTCTTTTCGGTCTTAATTGAAAATCATTTGGAATTTTGGTCCTATTGTTGGTTTTATGGGAAACCCACTCATCTTGGCATTTCCTTGTTCGATTTTTGCAAGTTTGAGTGTGGAGTACCAATGTCAGTTTGGCAATCTTATCCCAAGCCTATATTTCCTAAAAACACTCCATCTTATGCACACAAGTCTTATTTTGAAACTGAGGAGAAAGGGTTTAGCAGGCCAGAATTTCTAACGAAATCCTGACAATCGGATTATCCGACCAGACTTGCTCGGATTATCCGATTCAAGTCACGATCGGATTATCCGATTTGGCGGTTCGTCGCCTAAATAGAGCAGGGGTCGGGGTGAAGGGCTCAGTCGAGCGTTTCTTCCACCCCGACCCTCTCTCTCCTCCAGCGCCGCCGCCTGCTCTCCCCGCGCCTCCCCGGCATCTCCGGCCGTCCCCAACTCCGGCATTTGGCCGGATTTGGTGCTCCTACTCCACGGGAACCGATTCACCAAGCTTTTTCCTCAATAGACGAGGGTAACTTCTTCTCTCTCATCTCCTAGGTGTTCTTCACCTAGATCTTTGTAAGAAGTTGTTTTGGCTGGTGGTAGTGGTTCCCCTTGGTGCTTAGAACACTAGGCTAGCCCCCCTTTTTGTCGATCTACTGCTAGACCTAGGACTTGAATCAATTTGTTGCTGCCAGATTTAGATCAGATATTCCGATTCTTTCTGAACCGGATATCCGACCAGTCGGATTATCCGATTCATATTTAATCGGATTATCCGAAATTGATCAGTGCTATTTTTCAGCCACATTTTGATTTGTCCAGGACTTAGGGTGTGTTCGGTTTGAGAACTAGGTGGAATGGAATGGAACGGTTCCATTCCTGGAGTCCGTTCTTGTGTTCGGTTAGACAGAGGAATGGAATGGACTGGTTCCTCAGAATGGAATATTCGGTGGAGATGCGGAATCCACTCGTCCGGCCGAATCGGCCGGACCGAGTGGAACGGCTGGTGATTAGCGCTCTCACCTACTCACCTCTCACCTCTCTCACCTAATCCCTCTCTCACCTCTCTCGCTCCTTTCTTCCGAGCAGGCGAGCGACGACCGCAAGCCGGCGCCGGCCCGAGCAAGTGAGGCGGCGGCCGTCCCACTCTCCCGAGCTCGCGCCCCTCCTCCGTGGTCGCCCCCCTCCTCCGTGCTCGACCTCCCGATGCGGCGGCGAGCAAGGCGCAGGTCCGGCGGCCGGCCTCTCCTGGGTCGGCCGGAGGTCGCCGGGCGCGGGCGGGCGCCGGGAGGAGCAAGGAGCGGCCTCGGCCAGGCGCGGGAGCGGCGGCCTCGCCAGGCGCGGGAGCGGCGGCTAGGCCAGACGGCGCGGCGGCGGCCTTGGCCAGGCGCGGCGTCGGCGGCCTCGGCCAGGCGCTGGGGAGCGGGGCCAGGCGCGAGGCGGCGGCGACCAGGCGCGTGCGGCCAGCCGCGGCGGCGGCCCGGCCAGGCGGGCGGCGACGGCCTCGGCCATGCGGCAATCCTTCCTCCTGCGGTTCCATTCCTCTCTAATCAACCGAACGTTTAGCTCTAATTAATTGATTGCTTAGAGTTAATTTAGCTCTAATTAATGGAATGTTTAAATTGATTTGCTGCGGTTCCATTCCTCTCTTCCAAATCAACCGAACGTAAGAATGGAATGCTTCCATTCTGGGGAATGGAATGGAATGGAATGGTTCCATTCCATTCCATGTCATCCCAAAAACGAACACATCCTTAGTAGACTCAACTTAGGGATGCTCTCCTAGTGTACATTGTACCATTCCTTGCTCTGTGACTTGTGTGTACTCATCTATGCTATCCATCTATTGCTCTATCTCACAGGTGGTTCCGGTAGTCGTGGTTCGGGTAGTCCTTCGAAGAAGGGCAAGGAAACTCGCCCCAACTACTTGACCATGAACCCCGTTGACTATGCCCAAGTCCGTCAGTCCAACTGGTATATGAATGTGCCAAGAGATGAAGATATTGAAGATCCCAACTTCTGGTGCATGGAGCAGATATATATATACAATGACATCTATAAGCATTATCTCCACCCTATTCGCCCGATGCAGCCCTACAGAATGCGAGATATCAAGGCCAAGGCCAGTTATGCTCAAGCTGCAGATGTGATTGAACAGATGGGCATGGTTCTCTCATTGAAAAGCAATGTCCCTACCATGTGCCAATGATTCTGCAGTTTTTCTCCACTTTGGTGATAGAGACTGACCATAAAAAGACCATGAAATGGATGACGGGTCGCACTCAGTGTACATCCTCCTTTGCTCGGTTGTCTACTCTTCTTGGCTATTCACCCTTCCGCAGCAACCATCCTCCTAGTGGTTACCATATGCACACTTTTGAGAAGTTCAATAAAAACATAATGAAGGACATGTATGGGGCTAATGGAGTTATTGGTCAAAAACAAGGCCTCCTGCCTCTCTATGACCAGCTTGTGATCATCTTCCGCTCAACTATTGCTCCCAGTGGAGGTAACAATGACAATATAGTTGCTCCTCTTGCAAATCTTCTTGTCCTTGCTCAAAAGATTGTTGAGAATGAAGACCCTGGAGCTGAGTTTAAAGTGGATGTGATGCATTTCATCTTTCGTGAGTTGTTTGACTCTATGGTCAGTGGGCTCACTATTCCTTATGCTCCTTACATCATGATGCTCATCAAGGACACTTTGAAGAACCACAACTTCAACAAGTATGATATGGAGCCCCATTCGTACAGGAGGGTTTATCAGAAGAGGAAAGAGGTTATTCCATCTTCTGCTGCTGTAGCTCCTGCCCGAGGTTCCTTCATGGGTGATGCTCGTCGTGGTGCCACCCGTCCGTCTCCGGTTCCTTCCTTTGATCCGCCCAAGAAACTCAACTGGTTCCAGCGGAACATCCTGTGCATGAATGCCGACATCCGGAGGGGACAGTATGACACTTATCTTCGGCAGGAGAACATTCTCAAGCACCTTCCTCGACTCGCAGATGACCCTCCAGAGTCTGCTCCTCTCTCTTTTGCTCAGTGGAACGAGGGCTCTCAGTTTCCATGGACTCAGCTTGAGTCTCATCTTCTAGAGACAGCTTCTGCTGGCCCTTCCCGGCCATCCTACACTCGTGCCCGTACTTATCAGTCTTCAGAAGAGGATGATGCTGAGTCTGAGGAAAATGATGATGATGGTGCTGATGACGGTGACCGTGTTGGGGATGATGATGATGATGCCTCTGAGTCGGAGTGATCTACTTGGGCTGTAGCATCGCTCTTTTCCCTTTTTGGCGTTTCGATGCCAAAGGGGGAGAAGTAGTTCTATTAGGTCTCCGTGTGGGATTTGCATGGGTTTCGGGCACAAGCATATGCTTTTACCATTCTTGTTGCGCTTGTGTCCATTTATGTCGAACTTATTCGTGTTGTGTTTTCTGTGGAACTTATGTGTGTGAACCTTTGTGCTTAAGTTATGAGACATATGGATCTCTAATATGGTTATGCCATGTATTCTTGTGCTATGGTTTATCTCTATTGTGCACAAGGTTTAGTTCTCTATTTTGATATGTCTCCCATGAAATTTACTATCTAGTTTCCTTACTATTTGGAGGTGCTCTCTTCCTATATGTGTTGCATTTGTATTCAAATGCAATTTAATTATATGCACACATTCAGGGGGAGCTTCTCATGTCTTAAGCTCGGGAATCTAGATAATATAATTATGCTTTCCTTGCAAATCCTAGTGTTGTCATCTAACACCAAAAAGGGGGAGATTGAAAGGACATTTCTTAATCCCTTGTGTTTTGTGTGTTAGGCAACAACACTAGTGATGATTTAACATGTGAATCAAGTGATGCAGGTTTTAAGTGTATAAAACATCTTTGCATCAAATCCAAAAAGGGAGTTGAAAAGAGCCAGTTTTGTTGCTGAAGAAAATCGGATTATCCGATGTTGGAAGATTCGGATTATCCGATTTGCAAAGTCTGCTGAAATTCTGCTAAGGACTAGAAGAAACTTCACACTGAAGATATTCGGATTATCCGAGTTGGGAAGTATCGGATTATCCGATGTTCAGGATTTGCTCGAAAACTGCTAAGGACTAGAAGAAACTTCACACTGAAGATATTCGGATTATCCGAGTTGGGAAGTATCGGATTATCCGATGTTCAGGATTTGCTCGAAAACTGCTAAGGACTAGAAGAAACTTCACACTGAGGATCTTCGGATTATCCGATGATAGTCTGATCGGATTATCCGATTCCATCGGATAATCCGATGTTGACTTGAATCGGATTATCCGATTTACCTGTCTGCAACGGCTAGAATCTGGGGGCAGTATATAAAGGCCTTCTCCTACCTTGGAGAGGGCACCACGACCAGAACTAAAGCCCCCACCATTGTTGAAAGCTTCATCTCCCTAGATCGCTCTCCCTACCCACTCAAACACCTTGTCCTTCTAGGACTTGGGAGAGATGGCCTAGATCTACACTTCCACCCAAGCGATTTGATTTTCCCCTCCGTTCTTGAGAGGGCTTGAAGCTTGTAAGTGCGTTGATACTTTGGATTGTCGTTGGTCGTTCTTGTGGCTTTGGGAGCCGCGGGGACTAGCCGGGAGCCTCCAATTAAGTTGTGGAGTCGTGCCCCGGCCTTGTGATTCTTGTGGCTTTGGGAGCCGCGGGAATTTGGTGAGAGCCTCCAATTTGGTTGTGGAGTGTGCCTCATCCTTGTCAAGGTTTGTTGCCGACCTCGAGGGCATCATATAGTGGCTCGTGGAACTCCTCATCGGAGGATAACACGAGGGAGATACGGTGTGCCATATCAAGGCTATTCGGAGTTCACTTTGTGACACCGCACCGCTCCAACGGAGACGTAGCTTCCATTGGGAAGTGAACTTCGGTAGAACATCTCCGCGTCACCGTGTGGTTATCTCTTAACCTTCCTTTACTTGTATTGCTAGCTTATCTTGTGTAGAATATCTTGCTAGCTTGCTTATTGCTCATCATATAGGATTGTTCACCTAGTTGCATATCTAGTGAAGTTATATTTGAGCAATTCCCAAATTTGTATCAAAAGAAAAAGAAAATTTGTAGTTGCCTATTCACCCCCCTCTAGTCAACCTACTCGATCCTTTCACTATGTGGTTTATCTCTCTCTCCCATGGTGTGATCTTTATGTGATCATGAGCTTTGTAATCTAGTTGAATCCATAGATGTACTCTTCATTATCTTATATGCTACTCAAGTGGTTTTATTAATGTAATCTCCGGAGTCACCTTTGTCCCACGGTGCGAAGTTGACAGTGTGCGCCCCGTGTGTGGCTCTTAGGCTAAAGATAACAGGAATACTTATCATGAGTTATTATTTGCGTTGGATGTCTCTATGAAATTGCGGTGTTTGTCTAGTACTATTTAGGGCGCTCAAGTTGACAGTGTGGGGTTCCCTAGATATGGAATGCGACTTTAAGGTGTGCTTTTATAGCCCTACGCGGTGGATTGGTGTTCGTTATCCAACGAGAGAATAACTCAGAGTAGCATAGTGAAGAGAAAATATCTATGTATTCAATTATATTATTATTGTTGAGAGTGTCCACTAGTGAAAGTATGATCCCTAGGCCTTGTTTCTAAGCATGGAAACACCGTTTACAACCAGTTCTGCTACATGTTTGCTTGCTGCCATTTTTATTTCAGATTGCAATTACCACTTATAATCATCCATATTAATTGTATTTCACTATCTCTTCGCCGAACTAGTGCACCTATACACCTGACAAGTGTATTGGGTGTGTTGGGGACACAAGAGACTTCTTGTATCTTAATTGCAGGGTTGCTTGAGAGGGATACCTTTGACCTCTACCTCCTTGAGTTCGATAAACCTTGGGTTATTCACTTAAGGGAAACTTGCTGCTGTTCTACAAACCTCTGCACTTGGAGGCCCAACACTGTCTACAAGAATAGAAGCGTGCGTAGACATCAAAGAGTGAAGAGCTTAAGCTTGGGGATGCTCCCATGGATCACCCCAGCATATTTCAAGAAGACTCAAGCGTCTAAGCTTGGGGATGCCCAAGGCATCCCCTTCTTCATCAGCAACTTATCAGGTCATCTCTAGTGAAACTATATTTTAATTCTTTCACATCATATGTGCTTTACTTGGAGCGTCTGTGTGCTTTTATTTTCAGTATTTTATTTTTCTTATGGTCAACTTGATTGGACCCCAGCATTCTTGATTGGGAGAGAGACACGCTCCGCTTTTTCATATGAATACTCCTATTCTTCACTTATACTTGTTGAGTATTCTTATCTAGCTATTGCTATGCTTTTAGCTCCTGTTTTGCATGCATCTCTTATTCAGAGCTGTTAGTTCTTTTAAAGAAAGTACTCTCTTGCTTCACTTATAATTGTTTGGAGAGTTTATGTTGAAATAAATTGATTGGTGTTTGGTTGGAACAGAAAATGTTGCATGTGGTAGATGGTATAATGGAAAAAGCTTACATATTCTTGTAGATCACTGTATTGGATAATTTGATACTTGTCAATTGTTTTGAGTTATCAAGTAGTTCATGTTTAAGCTTTTGTATCATGTAGTTAAAACCTATTAATGAAGAACTACCGTAAAGCTCGTTGAAATTTGGTTTGCATGATTGGTATCTCTAAGGTCTAGATATTTTCTAGTAAAAGGGTTTGGTTAACAAGGAAGACAGTGTAGAGTCTTATAATGCTTGCAATATGTTTTCATATAAGTCTTGCTGTGTCGGTTGATATCCTGTGTTTGCTTCAAATAACCTTGCTAGCCTAAACTCTGTACTGAGAGGGAATGCTTCTCGTGCATCCAAAACCTTGAGCCAAAATCCATGCCATCTGTGTCCACCATAACTACCTATATGTGGTATTTCCTTGCCATTCCAAGTAAATTTTTCATGTGCTACCTTTAAACTATTCAAACTTATTACTCCTATTTTGTGTCAATGTTTACCAAGCTCATGAGGACGGGGTGGATGTCTTTATGTCAACTGTCAAACAGACTTTACCACCGGACTAGCGGCATATACATCCGCTTATCCATTAATTTTGCAAAAAGAGCTGGCAAATGGGGTGCCCAGTCCCAATTAATTACAACTTTAACCGCTTAATTCTCTTCACATTTTTGCCCTGATTTATCAGTCAAGCAATGACAAACAGTGAAATATCTGCATGTGTAAACAAAAGAGAAAGAGGGATGATCTGCCTTGCTGGTAGAAATAACGTCCTTCATGGGAGCCGCTCTTAAAAGTCTGGTTGGCAGGGGTCATATTGTACTTTCCATTTTCTGATTCGTTGACAATTAACAAACACCTCTCAAAACTTATTTTTACTCTCTTATGATTTCAAAAACTTAAAAAGCTCTAGCACATGATTTAATCCCTGCTTCCCTCTGCGAAGGGCCTTTCTTTTACTTTTATGTTGAGTCAGTTTTCCTACTTCTTTCTATCTTAGAAGCAAACACTAGTGTCAACTTTGGTGCAACAATTTTTATATGCTTGTATATTGCACTTATTATATGCTTTGTGTTGACAAATATCCATGAGATATATATGTTGAAAGTTGAAAGCAATTGCTGAAGCTTAAATCTTCCTTTGTGTTGGTTAAATACCTTTTACTTAGAATCTATTGCTTTATGAGTTAACTCTTATGCAAAACTCTTTGATGCTTGTCTCGAAAGTACTATTCATGAAAAGTTTTTGCTTATATGATTCAGTTGTTTGCTCATTATCTACTTGCTAGCAAACTATAGACCATTGACCTGGATCACTTCATTCATAACATGTGCTTTACAATATTATTTGATCAAGATTATGATTGTAGCATGTCACCTCAGAAATTATTTTGTTTTTATCGTTTTACCTACTCGAGGACGAGTAGAACTAAGCTTGGGGATGCTTGATACGTCTCAAACGTATCTATAATTTCTGATGTTCCATGTTGATATTATACCAATTGTTACATGTTTTATATACACTTCATAGCATTTTTATGCATTTTCTGGGACTAACCTATTAACAAGATGCCACAGTGCCAGTTCCTGTTTTCTGCTGTTTTTGTATTCCAGAAAAGCTAGTCTGGAAATATTCTCGGAATTGGACGAAACTTGGACAGAACCTCCTATTTTTCCAACACGTACACGGAGTCCAAGGAGAGACGGAGGGGCCACGAGGCAGCCACACCATGGGGCCGCGCGGGCCCCCCTGCCGCGCCGTGGGGTGGTGTGGGGCCCACGTGGCTCAGCCGCCGCCCTTTCGCCTATTTATTCTCCCGACGCGAAAACCCTAAATACCCGAGCCATTATCCACGAAAAGTTCCAGAGACGCCGCCGCCGTCAACCCTAGCTCGGGAGGGTTCAGAAGCTCTTCCCGGCACCCTGCCGGAGAGGGGAATCATCACCGGAGGGCTCTACATCACCATGCCTGCCTCCGGAGTGATGCGTGAGTAGTTCATCCTTGGACTACGGGTCCATGGCAGTAGCTAGATGGTTGTCTCTCCACTTTATGCTATCATGTTTAGATCTTGTGAGCTGCCTATCATGATCAAGATCATCTTATTGTAATGCTACATGTTGTGTTTGCTGGGATCCGATGAATATTGAATACTATGTCAAGTTGATTATCAATCTATCTTATATGTTATTTATGATCTTGCATGCTTTCCGTTACTAGTAGATGCTTTGGCCAAGTAGATGCTTGTAACTCCAAGAGTGAGTATTTATGCTAGATAGTGGGTTCATGCCTCCGGTAATCTGGGAGAGTGACAATAACTTCTAAGATTGTGGATGTGCTGTTGCCACTAGGGATAAAATAACCGATGCTTAGCTTAAGGGTGCGCCGTTAGGTCTAATGCATTTGTTTACATTACGCACATTACTTAATGCAATTATCCGTTGCTTGCAACTTAATACCAACGGGGAACTCGGATGACAACCTGGCGGTGGATTATTAGTCATAGACGCTGTTGGATAACGGTCTATGTATTTTGTCGTAATGCCCACATGAATATCATAGTAATCATCATGTCATATATATGCATTGTCATGCGCTCAATATTTTGTCAATTGCCCAGCTGTAATTTGTTCACCCAGCATGTTAGTTATCTTTTATGGAGAGACACCACTAGTGAACTGTGGACCCCGGTCCATTCTTTTACACTGATAATACAACCAACTGCAAACATTGTTCCTTTTCATTCTCTGCAATTTACTACTGTTTTCCACACCATACGTTTAATCCTTTGTTTTCAGCAAGCCGGTGAGATTGACAACCTCACTGTTTCGTTGGGGCAAAGTAGTTTGATTGTGTTGTGTGCAGGTTCCACATCGGTTGCCGGATTCCCTGGTGTTGCGCCGTGCCATATTCCGCCACCAACAACTTCAGAAGTGATTTCTTGCTCCTACTGGTTCGATTAAACCTTGGTTTCATACTGAGGGAAACTGCTGCTACACTGCTTCATACCTTCCTCTTGGGTCTCCCACGAACATGTGATCCACACAATCAATTAGCAAGTCGAATAACCACATCAATTTCCTCCAGTTCACAGGAACCAATTTCATGCTTGATTTCTTGATAAAGTGCATAGGGAATAGCACTTGAACTAGCACCAATATCACATAAACCATAGTAGCAATGATCACCTATCTTAACTGAAATAACAGGAGTTCCAGTTTTCTTGACATTCTTCTTAGAGGGCTGAACAATGTTAGAAGCATCTTCACAAAAGATTATATGGCTCTCTTCAACATTTTCAGTTATAAGATCCTTAACTATAGCTACTGCAGGTTCTACCTTTAACTGTTCTTCGGGTTCAAAGATTTTCCTTTCACTTTTATTAACCACACTAGTAACAATAAAACGTTGTTTTACTTTAACTGGGAAAGACATTTTCTCAAGATAAGGCATAGGTAAAACATGATCAACAGTATGAACTTGAACTTCTTTAGCAGGAATGGATATTTTAACAGGCTCTTTAAATGGTTCATGATACTTAACCCATTCCTGTTTAGGAATATTAATGTATGAAGCAAAAATCTTACAGCAATTAACAACAATTTGAGAATCAAGACCATATTTAGCACTAAACTTGCGAAAACTTTCAGTTCGAACAAAGAGCTTAATGCAATCATAATCATACTTTATACCTGATTCTCTACCTTCGTCGTTTTCCCAATCTTCAGTATTGCGTTGAATCCTTTCAAGAAGATCCAATTTAACTTCTTCCTTTTTGCTTGTGAAAGATCCATCAGAAGAAGCATCAAGTAAATCCTTGTCATGGAGAGTAAGTCTTGCATAAAAATTATTGATAATAATATCTCTGGGAAACCCATGAATGGGACATTTGAGTATTAGTGATTTTAGCCTCCCCGAAGCTTGGGCGATACTTTCTCCATCATGAGGCCAGAAGTTATAGATATAATTTCTATCTTTATGAATTTCATGAAGAGGATAAAACTTAGAGTGAAAGAGAGGTACAATTCCTTCCCAGTCGAATGAATCAACATTTTTCAATAGCATGTACCAATCCAATGCTCTATCTTTCAGTGATATAGTGAATAATTTCCTCTTACATTGTTCCGTGGTGATACCTGCAATCTTAAATAACCCGCATAATTCATGTATAAAAAGCAAGTGATCAGCAGGATGGACAGTTCCATCTCCTGAGTAGCGGTTATTTATAACACGTTCAACAATTCTCATAGGTATCTTAAACGGAATTCTTTTAGCTGGTGGGGGATCCTTTGCTGTCACAAGGGCAGTGAGGAAACTAGTCCCAAATAGCGTTTCAAAATCAGAAGGCTCCATAATTATGTAGAGTAACAAACAGAAATAAAAAAACAACACTTACAATAAAAGTTCTCCTTACCAATTCCACTTACCAATAGCGCTTCACTCCCCGGCAACGGCGCCAGAAAATAGTCTTGATGACCCACAAGTATAGGTGATCTACCGTAGTACTTTCGATAAATAGGAGTGTCGATCCCAACGAGGAGCAGAAGGTGCTGACAAGCGGTTTCAAGCAAGGTTTCACTGTAAATACTAACAGACAAGTTTTTAGGGTTTTTGATATAACACGTAAATAAAGTACGAGTAAGTAAATGCGAGTAAATAAAGTACAAGTAAATAAAAGAGAGCAGCAATAGTTGCAGCGAGTGGCCCAATCCTTTTAGCACAAAGGACAAGCTGGTTGTTCTACTTATGATTACCAAACGTTCCTGAGGACACACGGGAGAGATGTCAAGTGCTTTCGCTTCATACCGTTGACTTACGTTCAATGTTTTGATAGGTGTTGTGTGGGTCTACCTATGCTAGTGCACTGTCCTTACTTGGACAAATACACACTCATGATTACACTCCTTGCTGGCTTACGCAACAGCAAGAAAGTAATTAAGATAACTCTAACCACAGCTTTAAACTCTGGGATCCTACGCTCCCTCGTGCAATAATTTACCAACGGAGGTTTAGGTTTCTGTCGCTCCGGCAACCCCACAATAAATAAACTAAATACACAATGCATTCCTCTAGGCCCATAAAGGTGAAGTATCATGTAGTCGACGTTCACATGACACCACTAGAAGAATAACACCACAACTTAAATATCAAACATTAAATACTCATAAACATAATTCCACTACTAACCACAAGACTTCTCCCATGTCCTCAAGAACTAAAAGAACTACTCACAAGACATCATATAGATCATGATCAGAGGTGATATATGGATGGAAACAATCTGGCTTAGTTCACCGAATAAACTAAAAAGCATCAATCCACAAAGAGTAATCAATACCGGGAGAGTATCCCCAATGAACTACACAAGTACAACCCTAGATGTTACAACGGAATGAAGTGGAGCGGTGGAGATGATGGCGCAGATGATGGAGCTGATGAAGATGATGATCCCAATGAAGCTTGGAGCGATGACGGTGGTGATGGCGATGATTTCCCCCTCTCGAAGGGAAGTTTTCCCGACAGATTTCTCCCTGCCGGAGAGCTCTTCTCTCTCTAGGTTTTCCGTCCCACAGTGGCGACAAAAAAATTATGCGAAGTCCGTCCTCGTGATTTTTAGGTCAAGAGGGATTATATAACCGAAGGAGGGCCCACGGCGCGGCCAGGGGGTGGGCCGTGCCCCTAGGCCACATGGTGCCCTCGTGGCAGCCCTCCTCGGGGTCTTCTGGCCTCCTGCCTGATATGGTGAGGAAATAATTCCTGTATTTTTCTGGTGATTTTTTGGGGCTTCCGACGTATCCTTTCCTGACGGTGCTCTTTTCAGCAGAATCCTGACTCCGACAGATAAATCCCGGGTAATTGTAAAACATGCAAAATAAGATAGAATAACATAAGTATTGTAATACAATATGAAATATATCAGTGAATAAGAGTAAATTATGATACAAAATAGTGATGCAAAATGGACGTATCAGTGTCCAGTTCCCCGACCGAGACGTCAGCACCACGCGATCCTCGGGAGTTCCTCTCGCTTTCGTTCCATATCTCTGACGAAGTTCATCAACATCGGTTTCTGTGCAGCTTTGCAAAGCACCTCCCAGCTGTGTATGGTAGAGATCAATCTGTCCCATACGTCTCTTAGACTTTTCCATTGGTGCACCTAGAAACAGGTTTCATTACGGTGAGTCCATAAACACCATAAGGTGGCAGAGGAAATCATGTTGATATGACCAAATTTATTTGGAGCAATCCATAGTCTAGCAATAGATTCATAGTCCGAACCAAAGTCAAAACCAGCAATCTCGGAAAGCATTTTCCAAACCAAAGATGCAACTATACAAGAACAGAACAAATGTGATAAAGTTTTTGTTTCAGAACAATATACACAGGAAGTATCTTGTACAGTTCGGCTTTAAGACAAATTATCCCGAGTCAATAGCTTGTTTTTGCTATAAAGCCACAAAAAGATGTGGATTCTAGGGGGAATAGTAATATTCCACAAGGCAGGAGTATGGACTTGTTTAACCCCCAGGGCGTTAAGAACATCATAAATGATTTAACCGAATAAATCCCTATTGGGTTAAACATCCAAATAGGTTTATCAATTCCGTCTGTAAAGACTATACTGCGAGCAATCTCTAATAGATCATACCACTGGTCCATAAGAACCATATCAACAGTGCGCCTGAAGGTGAACTTGAGGTTTACACCATCCCAGGCCTCAGCCACTGTGATATTTTTCTCGTTAGCAATAAAGTACAAGTCCCAGAAAATGGTAGCCAAACTACAATGACCAAACCAAATGTCTTCCCAAAACTTTGACGTTTTGGCCATTGCCAATATTCCATCTGTAACCAATTTTTGCTGCCTTAGCTGCCCATACTACCCCTTTCCAAAAAGGAGAAGTGTTTTTATCGTCAATCTATAGAAGGTTGGGGTTAGCAGTGTTATACTTATAGTCCACAATTTGTCTCCAGGTTTTATTGTCAGCAAGGTTGTATCGTTTTATCCAATTAGCCAGCAAGCACATATTAAACTCTCTCAAGTCATGGACACCAAGGCCCCCAAATTCTTTCATCTTAGAAACAACACCCCAGTTAGCTAGGTGGTATCTATGTTTATCCCCCAAGTTATCCCAGAAGAAGTGACTCATCTGAGATGTAATGGCCTGAATTCCCCACTTAGGAAACTTCAAAACAGACATGAGATACATAGGAATACTAGCAAGAAACGCTTTTAAAAGAGTTAGTCTAGCAGCATAGGAACCCAATTTCCCCATCCAACCACTTATACATTTGATAATACGATCAATAATTCGTTGGATGTCCTCTCTTTGCAAGTTCGCATAATGGAGTGGCACCCCTAAGTATTTTAGAGGGAAGTTACTCGTTTTACAGCAAAAGATCTGGGCATACTTATTAATCTGATCAGCTTCCATGTTAATAGCCAAAAGATCGCTATTATCATAGTTAATCTTCATGCCCGAGAGGTTTTCAAAACAGGACAAAATCCACTTCAGGTTCTTGGCATACTCCTCATTTTCCTCAAGGAAAAGTATGGTGTCGTCAGCATATTGTAGGGTGACGACCCCACCATGGACTATGTGAGGAACAAGGCCACGAATCAAATTCGCCTCAGAGGCCTTTGATAACATTTTGGAAAAAACATCAGCAACAAGGTTAAACAAAATTGGAGAGGAGGGATCTCCTTGTTTGAGACCCCTACCAGCAACCAGATATCTCCCATTACAATTGTTAATTCTGACACAAAAGGAGCTGTCCGTAAGAACACTTCTAATCCAGTAAATGAACAAGGAACCAAAGTCTCTGGAAATTAACATCTCCTCTAAGAAGTCCCAACTTACCTGGTCATAGGCTTTTTCATAATCAAGTTTTAAAACTAGACCATTCTGACCAGATTTCTTAACCTCATGTAAGATCTCATGGGCACAGACAACACTCTCAAGAATGTATCTCCCACGAATGAACGTTGTTTGATTATCTGATACAAGTCTGTCCGCAATAGGAGTAATCCTATTGGTGAGAATCTTTGTGAAAAAATTTAGGATACAATTTCCCAAACTAATAGGTCCGAACTTTTTCATAGTTTTGGTATCCTGCTCCTTAGGGATAAGCGTGATGATCGAGAAGTTTAAGCGCTTAACGTCTAAAGTCTTATTATGAAAGTCTTTGGCTAAAGCCATCACTTCCTCTTTGATCAAATACCAAAAAATTTGATAAAACAAAAAGGAAAAGCCATTTGGCGCAGGAGCACCAGCAACATAAGAGCTAAAAATCGCTTCCTTAACCTCTGCTTCAGAGAAGGGGAGCTCCAAAGAAATATTTTCGGCCGGGGTAACCCGGTCTGATTCATCCCAGAATCCTTGTGATAAAGAGATGGGGAGCCTAGGTTCAAACCCAAAAAGGTTTTCGTAGTAATCCGTAGAAACATCAAACATTTCTTTAGTAGAGTAGACAGGACCATCTGGACCCTCCAACTCCACTAAAGTTGTTTTCCTACGTCTTTGGTTGGCCACAGCATGGAAGAAGGCAGTATTCCTATCTCCTTCAGTGATTTTTCTCTCCCTAGACCTTTGCCAAATTTTCGTCTCCTCTTTTTTCCAAATATCGTTTAACTCATCAGTAATGACTTTCAACCTCTCGTGTTCTTGTGGAGAGAGCCTATTTTGTTCTGAAAAAATATCTAAGATATCAAACTCCTGAACGAGTTGTTTTTTTTTTTTTTTGAGGGCAGCCTCTTCATTCGAATTCTAGCCACGTAGACCCCTCCGCAGATTTCGCATTTTAAACTGCCACACCTCAATGGCAACATTGTATGTCATCGGTTTTACCAGCACACTCATCATACTGCTTTCCTGGTTGTTCAAAGATTAATAACCCGACACAAATGTAGGTTACCTACTACGGTACTACCCAATCGCTGTCGAAACTCCTACTGGACCTCGATGTCGGAACGGTTAATGGATCTCCAATTCTCGATGGATGACAATAATCGGCATAGATCAAGGAGGAGATCGGCATGTCCATTGGCACGTGACTGGATGCCGAGAGGGGAGTGGGACAGACGTAATTAAGCAGCCCTCAATTATTTGTTCTACTCCACGACTGATAAAGAGGCGGCAATAATATTTCCTGCAAACACGTCAACTTACACAGACAGCGACGCATATACGTGTACACCTCCATTTATAGAAAGGTACTCCGTACGTGCTATCTAAATCTACCATCACTGTCATAAGATTGATTCAGGCCAGTTTCAGGTATACTCACACGCCAAATGCGTCATATGTGCGCTGTACACGCTCGTAGTCGTCGCTACCACGTCGCTCGTTATGTTGATCCCCATTCTTAGAAACAAGCAGCACACGTGAGTACGTACTACGCGCGTGGTGCACGATCGACAGACGCCATGGAAATCGCCAGCGAGCTGCAGCAGCACCACTTCGTGCTGGTCCACGGGATGAACCACGGCGCCTGGTGCTGGTACATGGCGGTCACGCTGCTGCGGCTCGCCGGCCACCGCGCCACGGCGCTCGACATGGCCGGCTGCGGCGTGCACCCGGCGCGCGTCGACGAGGTGCTCAGCTTCGAGGACTACTCGCGCCCGCTGCTGGACGCGCTCGCCGCGCTGCCCCCCGGCGAGCAAGTCGTCCTCGTCGCGCACAGCCACGGTGGGTACAGCGTCGCGCTCGCCGTCGAGAGGTTCCCCGAGAAGGTTGCCGCCGCCGTGTTCGTCACCGCCTCCATGCCGGCCGTCGGGCGTGAAATGGCCGCCACCAGCGACGAGGTATGTGCAAACATTTGTCTTCTCCATATCTAAGAACCTGGGAATATCTTGACTTCTACAGAAAATAAGAGATTACGCGTAAATCTTGACAGCTATCCTGAGGGTGCAATCTTAATTACAGTACTTTACTTGGTCATTAGTTTTGTCTCAAAGAAACCCAAAATACTTTACTTGGTCCTAGATTGAACACATCCATCTCCAGCAGCAAAAAACTTTCAACTTTGATGAATTAAAGATCGAATATCAAGCACAACTTCTATTATAGCTAAACAAAGGACATACTTGAAACAAGGCAAAAGATTTGCCATTTCATTAATTAAGGGAGAAGTTCTAGAGTTGTTACAAACCAAAGGACCTTGCCCTCGTAGGCAAGGCCACCAACAAAACATCTACTCTCGCGGCATCACATTACACAACGATTTGCCACCGGCGGTGCCCCACATTACCACCTCATCCTTAATCTTTTGAAATAACATCGTCGCGGTGGTGAACTTGTTTTGAAAGACATGGGCATTTCGCTCCAACCAAACTTCCCAAGAGACAAGGATGACTAGAGAGGCCAACGCCTTCCGATGAGCTCCTCTCTTGTGGATAGCGGCCATCCACCAATCTTTGACACTTTGAAAGGTATGCCACTCCGAAGGATCGAGATCATGAAGCCCAAGCCACGCCTTTAAAGAAGACCAAATCCGATTGGTGAAACGGCATTGGAAAAGAAGATGTGCGGCCGTCTCTTGGGCTTGTTTACATAGTTTGCATTGACCACAATTTTGCAAACCCCTCCGCTCAAGTCTATCCGCCATCCACACCCGGTTTTGGAGAATCAACCAAGAGAAGATCTTGAATTTGGGAGGTGCCCATGGTTTCCAAACCAAGCGAGGCATCATGGAGGTGGTGTGTCCCAAAAATTGCATCTTGTAGGCCGAAGAAGATAAGTACTTCCCATCCTTGGTGAGATTCCAAGTAATCTTGTCCGCCACCTCCTCAAAGGACATACGAATGCTTATGTCCAATCATCTTAGAGAGCGATAGCATGGAGGCTGTTTGTATGATAAATTCTAGTGGAGAAAATAGATCTGCGTTGGCTATGCAAGTGAATGAAGCTAAGAGGTTATGTAGAGAGGGAAGAGAATGCAGAGTGTATCATGTTCATAGGGGGCTGAATATAGCAGGTCATAGCCTCGCTCACATTGGGCATAATCTCCCCTTTAACCAAACCTAGCTTTGTTCAGGTCCAGATTAGACCATCCGAGCTTGTATCCAGGACGCTTGTCCTATTCCTGAGTAATAAATTCAACTTGACAGTACTTTACTTGGTCATTAGTTTGTCTCGAAGAAACCGAAACTTTTATCCTAGATTGAACTCAGGCATCCATCTCCAGCAACAAAATACATTCAACTTTGATGAATTAAAGATCGAATACCAAGCAAAACTTCTACTTATTATAGCTAAACAAAGGACATACGAATGCTTAAAGAAAGTAAAGTGTATAAGTCTGATATTTCCCACTATTTTTTTTAGTTACTTGCATATGTCGGCCCAGATTTCTTCATGGACTCAAAAGAGTTTGAGCAAAAGAACCAGAAGATCAAGGGTAAACCTTTCATCTTTGGGCCGGAATTCATGGCCCAAAAGCTGTACAATATGAGCCCACCGGAGGTAAAAATATAACTCGTTTATTTGGTTCTTACCAGTATAATTCGGCGTGTTTGTGTTTAGTATCTTTGTCTGATGTATTTGGTTAATCAGCAGATCATTTGCTAAAAGTATTTGTTAATCAACGTTTTGTTCCTGTAAAAAAAATATTTTGATTTTGTGGAGTTGATACTTGGTAGTGCTGCCAACCTCTAATACTTATACCCTCATGATCATGATAGTCTTTAGTGACATGTTGCCACAGTTGTGTCCACGAGATATTACCATTTACCATACATTTATCCAAAAAAAAATACATAACGTTTAGAACTCAATGGAAATCTCTTGTATCCCCCAATTTCAGTATATAATTTTTCTTATTAGTTTGCAACTACTTACTAACAAACATGCTTTCTATGCTAAGATAGTAAGATTAGAAATAAAAAGCAAGTGATTTTATTTCGGAAGGGACTAGACAGAATCAAAATAAGCAACTACAATCATGGAATCAACCAGTCACGTCACTCTCTCTCCCTCCCTCTGTCTCATAAGAAGTGAACCTCTCTCTGATTTTGCAGGACTTGAATCTTGGGCTCATGCTGATCCGTCCGGCGAACTCGTTCACTACAAACAACCCAGAGGAGGGGGTAATGAGGGACGAGAACCTTCTGACCGCAGGGAGGTACGGGTCGGTGAGGCGCGTGTTCGTGACGGTGGAGGATGACCAAGCCATTCCAGTGGGATTCCAGCGCCACATGATCGCGCAGAGCCCTAGCGTCGAGGTGGAGGGGTTGGCCGCCGGTGGAGCCGGCCACATGGTCATGATCTCGCAGCCCGAGGAGCTCGTCGAGCTCCTCGTGAGGATAACTAGTGGCGTGCAAGCCAGAAAAGCGAATGATTCGGTAGCATGATTGTACATCACAAATATTATTTAAGCTTGTATGTATGTATGTTCATGAAGAGGATAAACATGCATGGGCGAATACATATTTTTTAGAAAAACAGGGGGTCAACCCCCCCCCCCCCCCCCCCCCCCCCAGCTCCATTTTTATTGAAATGAAGCCAGGCAAACAAACGTAGCGTGTGAGAGGGAAGAGAGTCATCCCCCTGGCATAAGTCAGGCGTGTACTTATTTATTACAATTTTCCAGTTGTCCAGGGCACCGACTTAAAGACAGAGTGGTCAACTACTCGAAGTTAAACCAGTTCATGTTGTCGATGAAGAACTGACGGCGCGCTGCATCATCCTTCAGTCCTGCCAAGCAATCCGCAGTAATTCGCCCCTCTTACAGTTGAGCAGTTGCAGGTTCCTGTCCATCAGATGTGAACGAGACTCGTTGTAAAGCGGACCCAGCTTCTTTGTAGAGTTAGAGCATGATCCCATACACAGGCCAAGCTGGACCATTGGTTTACCTGACAACACATATCATTTCGAGTTTTTCATAAGGTCCAAAAGAAAGCAGCAGAAGTAATACAGGCAACTCGATTTTAGCAATCCACAAACAATGCAGATCACTAAGGCTAGCAAGGCGTGTGTGGAATAGTCTCACTAATCATTTTCCAGATCTGTCTAGCAACAACACACTCGGAGAACAAGTGTGAGATAGTTTCTGGACTTGTACAAAAAGAGGCAGGTACCATCATCCATTGTTCGACGTTTTGCCAGGTTATCTCTCGTGAGCAATTTATTTTTACTTACAACCAGAGAAAAACTCGAACACATCCCGGGATCTGAATATTCCACATGGATTCTAGATGAGGAACCCTCACTCCACCATCATTGATAAAATGGTAGAAAGAGTGGAAGGAATAATTTTTGGAGGAGTCAAGAACCCATAAAAGTGTATCCTTCTCTTCTGATAAACCACAGACTGGAGCAAGCTGCAGAGCTCATTCCATCCGAACATCAAGGACAAGTCAAAACACCTACGAAAAGATAGATGAATCTCACCATTCACCACAACCTGATTAACAGTGGCATTTTCCTCATTACAGATGCAGAATAAATCCCAAAACGAGGTAGTCAAGCTGCAGTCAGAAATCCAGGTATCCAACCAAAAAAAAACAGACTCACCCTTGCCAACCTTCCAACAAAAACCAACTTTCACTGAATGGGCCGCCCAGACAAGCCCTTTCCAAAAGGGAGAAGCATTATTATCTCGAGTCCAGCAAAGGTTAGGAGAGGTAAATTCCTGGGCAAAACTCCCCAAATTGTAGCAAAAAAAAACTTGGGCAAATTCCCGGGCCAACTCATCCGAAAGATTAACAGTCATTAAGTCACTCTTGTGGTAGTTTACCTTCATGGCAGAAATGTTTCCAAAACAGGTGATAATCCATTTAAAAATTCTAGCCATATGAAGATCATGTTCCAGGAAGAGGATGGTGCCATCAGCGTATTGAAGGCTGATGACACCACCAGGAGTTACTTGAGGCAGAAGCCCTCTAATTAGGTTGCATCTGGCAACTTTCGAAAGCATTTTTTGCAAAAAACATCAGAAATGAAATTGAAAAGCAGAGGGGACAAAGGATCCCCTTGCTTCAAGCCTTTACCAGCCACATAGTATCACTGTTAACATCATTGATTCTAACACAGAAAGAGCTTTTTGAAAGAACTTTTAAAATTCATCGTCTTACTTTAATTCCAAAACCTCTCGTTGTTAGCATTTCCTCAAGGAAATCCCAGCTAACAAGGTCATAGGCCTTTTATCCAGTTTCAAAACCAGGCTAAAGAAGAATGTGATCGGTGAATCTCATGGATGATCTCGTGTGCAGAAACAACACTTTCCAAGATAAAGCGGCCTTTAATAAAGGCAGATTGGCTATTGGAAATCAGACGATCAGCTATAGGCGAAAGCCTATTTGTGATGATTTTTGCAAAAAAAAAAAAAAATACGGAACAATTCCTCATGCTCATGGGGCGGAATTTCTTCGTCCCTCGCATCTGGTTCTTTAGGTATCAAAGTTACAATAGAAAAATTGAGGCCAAAAACATCAAGAGAACCAGCCCAGAAATCAGCAGCTGAGGACATCAAATCCTTCTTTATGAGATCCAATTTTTTTTTGATAGAACAAAAAAGAAAGGCCATCAGGACCTGGAGCTCCATTAGCATAAGGGCTAAACACCACAAATTTAACCTCTTCTTCTTCTTCTTCTTCTTCTTCTTCTTCTTCTTCTTCTTCAGAAAAAAGGCTTCTCCAAAGAAGCATTTTCTTCAGGTGTAACTAAGTCACAATCATCCCAAAAATCGTCCCCTAAATGAATGTTAGGTTTAGCTTCAAAGCCAAAAAGATTCTTATAAAATTCAGAGGCAACTTCCAACATACCATCAGGGCATGTTTGTTTCTAGAGTATTTTGGGGATTGGTGGGGATAATCCTCTAGTGGATTGGGTGGAACCTCAAACTTCACCCAATACTCTAGGGATTGGGATTCAATCCACTAGGTAGGGGTAGTGTATTGGATCCCCTAGGGGATTGAGAAAAAAATGAACTAGAGTTTGGGGATTTGTGGGGAAAGATGGGGATAAACCATGTCCAATACACTAGAAACAAACGATGTTTTGACATATATGGGGATTTCAGGGTTTGACCGGGATAATCCCCACCAATCCCTAGAAAAACTCTAGAAACAAACAGGGCCTCAGTGGTATAAACGGGACCAGAGGGACCATCAAGGACTGACAAAACCTTTTTCCTTCAGCGCTTATTAGCAACCGCATGGAAATAAGCCGTGTTACTGTCGCCTTTCAGAATATTTTTGCCACGAGAGCGTTGAATGTCTTAGTTTCTTGTACAGATCAGATATGATCAAGATCAGTTTTAATCTGAGCCATCCTTTCTTTATCTCTAGTGTCTAATCTGTTTTGTTCAGAAAACACATCAAGAATGTCAAATTCTTGCAACAAATCTTTTTATTTATTTTTCAAATCAGCCTCAGCATTCGAATTCCAACCTCTCAATTTTTTTCGGAGGCGTCTGACTTTAAATTGCCAGATATCAATAGCCAAAACAAGAGAGGAAGGAACGGGTTCAGCCCACAGGCGGAATACACATTTCATTCTGATTATTTGGTACACTGCATTTTGCCATGGCTATTGTTATTTTTGTTTTTTGCTGGTCACGCGGCTTTCACCTGGTGCTGATGTGCAATGGCCGAATCATTGTCGGTGGCGGGCACGGGTACGGGTAAGAGTAGCCGAGCTGCTGCGGCGGCGGTGGGGCAGACACGTACGGCACCGCGGCGGCCGCCAGGTACCCGGCCGCAGTCTCACCTGATATCACCCCGGCCGCCTGCTGAGCCGCGGGATGGACGATGACCCCGCCGAGCTTGTAGGAGAGGTTAAGCACGCCGTGGGCCTTGCTGGAGCCGACCTTGCGCACCTTGTAGGCGCCGAGCGTGTCCTCGGTAGGCGCTTCTCCGGCGCCCGCGATGATCTCGGCGAGAGGAAAGATCACCTCGCCGACGTCGCGGTCGCCGAGGGGGCGCTCCTTGCGGAGGAGGACGCGCAGGTCGCCGCTCCTGGCGCCGAATGCGGGGACGGTGACGCGGACGGTGGCGTTCCAGGCGGGGTTGCGGCCGCCCGTGCGGTCGGTGGCGACGCGCTGCCGCGAGATGGGGTCGCCGGCGAGGTAGACAACCCCGTAGACCTCCATCTTGGAGACGAGGTTCACGTCCTTCAGGTCCCGAGCGGACACCAGCGTGACGTCCACCGTCCTGCTCGCCATGGCCGATCACGTCGCGCTTTGCTACGTCGGCTGCTGTCTTGCCTGCGGGCAAATAGCTCCTATGCGACATCTTTCATCCTAATTGGAAAGAGAGCGACATCGTTGGAGTGAATAGCTGTAATGGGACATATCTGCAGACGTAAATAGCCCGGTCCCGACATGGCCCTTAAACGCAACTGATCGTTAGCAGTTAGGATTATGTGAGCCAGGTGGGACCCAAAACTTATCCACGTCAGCACAGGATGTCTTCTGAGCACGGGACCCACAACGTAACCACGTCACCGTGTGGGACCCACCTTTCCCAGCTCGTACAAAAAAAAGGAGCCGGAGCCATCTCCGTGCCCGAGCCCGACCGTTGCTTCCGCCTCCCTTTCTTCTTCTTCTCCGGCGACGAGCTCCGCTTCTGGCTCCCACACTCCATGGCCGCAATATACTCTGGGGCGCACATATACTCTGTCAATTTCACCCAATTTCATGTTGCTCTCTCCAATTTCTAGTTTTTCATCCGATTTGGGAATTAGGGTTCATATGCAAATAACAATCTAGTTCATACTAGTTCATATCACATTGCATATAACCGTGGTTACATAGTTCATAGTTGCCCACACACTTACATGATTCCAAAACACAACACACAACACATCTAGGCTAGTTCCTAGTAGCTACGGGGCGCCCGTGGATCGATGTCGCCGCTTCTCTACCCCATTTACCCAAAATTGGGCTCATCGGAGCCCCCGGGGCTCGGCGGCGTCGGCGCCTCAGTGGGAGTCGGAGTCGGAGACGAGGTCCACCACCACGTGGAGTGAATCGTGGATAGCCTGCCCGTAGTGGAGCTCACTGAGCTCCGCAATCATGCGGCGGCGCTCCTCGTGGTCCTCATCCTCCTTCTTGGTGCGCTCTAGCACCTCGGCCATGTCGTCGTCCTCGACGAAGTCCCCAGGGAGGAAGCCCGGGAGGAAGCCGGGGGCGCCGGGGCGTGCTGCGGGCGGTGCGTTGTCCTGGGGCCCATTGTCCTGCGGCTACAACTTCGGCGGCGGCAGAGCCCGTAGAACGCCGGAGGAGCTTCCCTCGCCCGCGCCCGCGTCGGCGAACGCGCCGGAGGAGCTCCCGAGATCGAACCAGCGGGAGAACGCCGGGCGCTTGCGACCCCCATCGGCGGCGACCCGCTTGTTTCCACCGCTTCCGCTCCCGCTCGAAGCCCGCCGCTTCCGCTCATCGTCGCGGTTTCCACCACCACCGCCACGGCCACCCCTCCACATCGTCGCTTCCGCTCGTCGATCTGTACGCGTATGTGTGGTTTGTGGTCGCCGGCGGCGAGTGAGTGGTAGCGGCGGCGGATCTAGGAAGTGGGGAATAGCTCCGATGCGACACGATTGAGTGGATAAATAGGGAAGTGGGGAATAGCTCCGCTGCGACACCGACGGTGTAGTTGGGCTGGGCTGGGCTGAGCAAAGGCCCACTTTAGAAGAAATAGCCCACCTTAAAACAACAAACCGTACCAGCCTCAGAAAAAAAAGCAAAGGCTCACTTTTGGATCGAAAATAACAACATAAATTATTTCAGTAACAACGAAAATGGCCCCATTACATAGACAGATAACAATAATACGAAGTCTCACTATTTTTTGAATTTGAACCTATATTCAAATTTGAATTTGCACCGAAATTCAAATTTGAACAACTTTCCAAAATTTTGGTGTTGATTGGTTCGTTCTATGATGTTACAATGATTTATGTACTATTGTGCACGTTAGTTCATTAATCCAACCCTTTTGTGAGGTACAACTCATCATCGTCGGAAATGTGCTACAAATGTGCTCCAAAGCTAGGGGAAACGACCCCATTTCTAAGCAACTTTTTTTTGACATTCTCAAAATCAGCCAGAAAATTTACCTTGGCATCTATTCTACCTATATAGTATGAATACGAAGTGTCACTATTTTTTGAATTCGTCGAACCGAAATTCAAATTTGAACAACTTTTCAAAATTTGATTGATTTGTTTGGCCTGTCAGTCTGTAACTGATGAACTCAACTGCTAACTGTCATCTGACGAAATTGATCATTGTGAGCTCTTTTGTTAAGTTAGACTCATAGTCATGGAAAATGTGTTTCAAATGACCTCATAAGGTAGGGTAAACGACCCCCTTTCTAAGAAGGTTGTTTTTTGCATCTTCTCTAAATCATCCAAATAAAATTCCTACACCTCTATCCTACCTATATAGTGTAAATATAGAAGTCTCATTATTTTTTGACTTCATTTTCTATTATATTCTTTTCTTTTTTCTGAAATCATTGTTTAATAGAAAAACATATACATAACAAGTTTTTGAATCTTATTTATTATTTTTTTGGTTGCTATACAACATAATAAGACTATAAGCACAAGTTTTATTTGAAATCCATAATAAAACATATATATATTTACTTATGATCTAGAACACACAACCTTTGTTCTTTGAAAACCATACTACATTGTACAAGAATCCCATTTTCTTGAAGGCATTTTCCTGTAATTGTATATAAACCATGTTTTTTTTTTGGTTGCTATGCAACATAATACGACTATGTGCACAAGTTTTACATTTTTTTGATTTTTTTTGAATTACTTATTATCTAGAACACACAACCTTTGTTCTTCGAAAACCATACTACATTGTACAAGAATCCCATTTTCTCGAAGGCATTTTCCTGCAATTGTATATAAACCATGTTTATATATATTTTGGTTGCTATGCAACATAATACGACTATGTGCACAAGTTTTTCTTTTTTTTTGATTTTTTTTGAATCATTTGTGCTCATTTGAAATTTTGTCAAACTTTTCACAAAAATGTTGACCGACTCAAAATCAAAGTTTATATTTTCTTTTGATAAGTATGTCATCTAAAATGACAATGTGCGCTGGTTTTATATGTTTTTGATTTTTTTTAATTACTTATGTTCAACCCTAGCTCATTTTGTCGATATCGTGAACGTGTGAATTTTGGTTTTAAAATGTGGATATAACAAGTTTTCATTTTTTTTATAGCAACTTAGTTGCATAAGTAGACCATGTGCGCTGGTTGTACATTGTTTTGATTTTTTTGAATTACTTATGCTCAACCCTAGCTCATTCGGTTATTACCGTGAATTGTGTGAATATTTTTCATTGAAACGTGGATATAACAAGAATCAATTTTTTTATAGCAACGTCATTGCATAAGTAGACTGTGAGCGAAAGTTTTATATCTTTTTGATTTTTTTTGAATTACTTATGCTCAACCCTAGCTCACTGAAACCCTAAACCCCGGAAACCCCAAAACCCCGGAAACCCCATCCGAAACCCCGCCAGCTTTAGAGCCGTTGGATCTGACGCCTCCGTGTGCACATGACGCGCCGATCCGCGTGTGCGCTCGTTCTACCAGTTGATTGGCTCGCGGTGCGTGGAGGGATTCGTGTGCGCTGATTGGCTAGAGAGCTGGGGTTTGGATCGGCCCGTCTGTTCGATCTTGACCATTCAACGCAGTCTGAACGGCGGTGCATCTTTATGTAGGGTGCTACTATATGTTTCGATGTATTGTTCGTGCTAATATATCTATGTTTCTAAGAAATTTATTTTCCGAAACAACATTTTATTTTAGTGGTTTTAGTTGAAACATTTTTAGCTAAACATGGGTGCCTCTATGCTATATAAAAAACCGTATAAAAAAAGGGACGCGGGTGGGCTGCTTTTCTAGTTGGGCCTGATTACTTTCTCACGGCCCAACATCTATTCGGCAGCCTAGAACATTTTTTTTCTCGAAACTGAACTTTGGTCACTCTGTTAACTTAGGCCACCCGTTAACTGAAGAACAAAAATTGCGTAACGAACAGACGAACTTTCCAAATTACTTCTTCGATTCATGTACATGAACTTGGCATGGCGCACAGATCGCGTCCTCTGCCGTCACACACCGAGCTAACTGACCAACTAAACCCTCAACTAGCTAACGACGGATGAACAACAGGTAAAAGAAAAACAGAACAATGATAGAAACATAAAATCTTGCTGCCATGATATTTGCTTGCTTCTGCAAATCCACCATCTGATGCAGATGTTTCTTGATCTTCTTCAATTCCGCGTTCAGTTCGTACTCCGCAGGCAGTGCAGCATTGGCCGCATTCCTCGCAGCCGGCACGGGCACTGCTCTGTCCACTCCCGAGCTCAAATCCTCCACCCAATTTGCTGCAGCAGGCGGCGGCGGCAAATTGAACCCCAAATTGAGCAACCTAGTTGGCCTCAAATCTGAATCGAGGAGGCCCTCCAATTGAAGCCTTTCAACATAATCTTCCACCCACTCGAAATGGCCACATTTCTTGAGGATCTGAAATCAGCAACATGAACTCTAAATCTCCCCCAAATTCGATGAGCTAAAACGAGATTCGGAGAAATCAGAGCGAACGCCGGCGAAAGAACTGAGATCTAACCTTTCCATCCAGTCCCCGCTGTGTGCCCTTGCTCAAGCAAGTAACAAACTCTCGCCCACGATTTCCATTCTCGTCGGTCTTACAGATCCACCGCTTCAGAGGCTCTGGGCGTGAGCAGTCAGGGCACCTTGTCAGTGGAACTGCACCAAATCGCCGCCATGTTGAGTGCGAGGCGCCGGAGGAGGTAGACATCTCTCGTTGCCGTCGCCGGAGAAGAGGAAGATGGAAGATGGGGGAAAGGGGAAGCAATGGCACGGGCACGGGGCGCGGCTCTAGTCTAGCTGCGGTGAGGTGGGTCCCGCGCTGGCCTGGATAAGTTACCGTTGGGTACCCCGCTGTTTAAAGCCACTAACCAGTCCCTTGCGCCTAAGCCCCACTGTCGCGCGAGAGCTATTTCAGCATCGATACGGTGTCGCAAGAGAGCTATTTCAACCAACGACGTCGCTGCCCATAAATTAGCATGGAAAAACGTCGCATAGGAGCTATTTGCCCCTTGCCTGCCTGCTGCCTTCCCCGACTCGTATATATAAAGGAGAGCAGGGCGGCCTAAAATATTTAACAAAGCAAGTGGCATAGCAAGAGCTGTAAAACAAAAAAAATGATAAGAGCATTTAACAGAATAACCTACGAACACGAGGGGACTATCATATCCAAAACATCTATATTTTGGGACCTCGGTAATGCTGATTTTATGCATACTGTTGTGACCATCTAAATTCACATCAATCTTTTAAAAAAAACTTAATTGCAGAAGCAAGCTGGCTTATGTAAACTCAAAATAGGAAAATTATCCAGGACGTAAATGCATTGAAGCCAAGGTATTCAAGCATATCATGGGCACTCATACATCATTCCAATATCACAAATATTTAATTGCACACATAAGGCTAAGAGGCAGAATCAATTTAATTATATGGTAAGAGGCTCCCACCTTTAGGTCATCCACTGCAAAGCGCGCTGCATTTACAGAGAACTCAAGCAGCAGGACGCCCACGGACAGCTACCCACCTTCTTGGATTTTGCAGAACTTTTACCACCTTCTTGGATTGCAAGCTACTACGCCGTACATATTCAAAAAATAATAATTAATCGCGAACCTATGTACATACCACCAGATGTTTAAAAGTTCAGATCCGTCACATGCATATATATGTAGACATAAGCATTTTTTTCACTGTTAACCTAATGTTAATTACTTCAGTATTTGGTAACACGTAGAATGATAATCATGTATGATTTTAGCAAGTTCACTCGAAGCTATATTTCCCATAATTTGTACAACTGAAGCTCACAATGCGAACCATAACAGATATTAGAAATTTAGATTAGAGTTGCCGCATCTGGCAATAAAATGGAACTTCAGAGGCACGTACACCAAAAGACCATGCTAACCTGCATATTTTTTGTGGAATCCAACTGAATAGCAGCTTCTCAGCCTGAAAATGTGCATAAGGCAATCAGATTATCCTGTGGCTATGCTCTGCACGTTGATTACTAAGTTAGAAAAATGAAGTACAGCATATGCACAAGACTCATTGACTGGAGTTGAAATAACATTAATCTATCCAATTATTATATATATAACTCACACTATATAAAACTGTTATATTTTGATTAACAGAAATAATATTAGAGGGTTGGCTACATGATTTACTAATCTAATACACACACATGGATGGCATAAGCAATATTGTAGAACCTATGAATCAATTTCACCAAACAAATCTTTGCCTTCTGGCCACTGTTCAAGATATCGGCCGATATTCTGATAAATCGGCCGATTTATCGTTTACCGGTGTCGGGCCGATAAGATAAATCAACTGATTTATCGGCCGATATGCAGATATATCGGCCGACTTTCCGATAAATCGGTCGATATGTCGATAAACCGGCCGATTTACCCCTTATTTTGGGTCAACCGATATGTTACCGATAAGCGATATCCCCAACATTGCTTCTGGCTGCTACATCTGAAAGGAGTTTGGCCATATTCGCTGACCACAACAGTTACCTCAGAGATTAAAAAGAGGGTTCAGTTGTTTCCGTCAGGAGGGTTGCTCTCTAATCCTACAATTCTATGTGTAAGATCCTAATATAAATAAAGTTAGTTCGGCAAAACAAATACTAAAACACATTGTGAACCTAGCTGTGCATAGGAGGAGAGTTCTTACCAAAATGAGTCGCGAGTAGTTCCCAAAACATTCTCCTTTTCTAGGGAAAAAATCCTCTCAATAGTCAAGAAAGTATAGTCAATCTGCCTTTACAGTAGGAGACAAAATTGAAATTCTACACTTTTCTTGTTTCCTGTAGACAGGCCCATCCATCCATTTTGGATACTGATAGATTGTCCAAGTACCCGGAGTAAGCTTTTTCGACCTTTGGAACCTGTATTAAATGAGACAAAGCAGAAATACCGAGAGAAGATCATAATTAAAGGAAAAAAACTGAATGGATGTTGAATTTGCGAAATAATCAAGTTCATTTCCGTGCTCACACAATATCCTTGAAACAGAAACTGTCCCACCAATTTTTTGCACAACCAACTATGTCTTCGACCAGCTCCAGCAAGGGATTCTGTAGTATATTTGCTGCTACAATGTCGAATGCCCCCTTTGAGGACTTCAGCTCAAGGTTATTGTTCTCTTCTGATTTGTCAATGCTGCCTGAGAAGCATGAAGGCTCGCCACCTGTTGGTACGTAGTAAACGTGCATCTTGTTGGAGTCTATATCATTCAGCAACATGTTTTCCTGAGCAGATTCTACAGCTTGATGGTCTATGTCTAACCCAATGGATAGAGCAGCACCCACCTGAATTTCATAAGCCAACAATGAGCGTATGAAATAATGTATTAGTGGTGTTTCCTTCAGAAAATTGCTAGTGTAAAGAATAAGAGCAGGACCACCAAGACATGGTACCTTCAGAGCTGCGATACTCAATACTCCAGTGCCTGTTCCACAGTCCAAGATATGCTCACCCCCTTTAATAAGTTCCTTCAGAATTAGAAGGCACAACTTAGTCTTGGGATGCTCCCCAGTTCCAAATGACAGACCTGGATTGATGATTATTTTTGTGGCCTGTGGATCCTGTAAATGGAAAAGGGTGAACATTATACATGATGAAGTAACTCTCAGTCATCGTAGTATGCAATTATTTTTAAGGAACTATATTAACTTGAGAATATATGCTAGTGATCTAGGCACTGTCACTTCTGAATCTGAAAGAAAAAGGAAGGTCCAATTCTAGCTAAATTAACAGTTACATCTTAAAACATGGACATTCTGCACTACAATATCAATCTCCAAAACTTCAGAGTTGAGACCATATTTACTCCTTCTATTAATAGCACAAAAAAATGGAGGATGAAACTTGTCAGACTCTTTTGATCGACAAAACAAAACTGAAGACATAATGAAGCATCAAATGAAGCATCAAATAGAGGATGAAACTTGTCAGACTCTTTTTATCTAAAATGAAGCATCAAATGTATTAAAAGTAGCCATTTCTAGATCAATACCTCATGTGCCAAATTACACTACAAATCCACCATAGCAATTACTTCTTTCAGTTATTTCTTATTAAGAATTCAAGATAGAGGAAATGAACAAATTGTTGTTTAACAAAGGGACATAGCAGATCAAGATAATGTGCCCCAAACTCGAATATGCATGTGCTTCTTCCACAGAAAACTCTGCATAAAAAACGTAAAAGTATGGGAACTAAATTGGAAAATCAGAGCAGACCAAGCTGCTATGCCAGTTGCCAAAAAAATCGCAATGAAAATTGAGAGAAATTGAACCCCATGTACAGACAGTGACATAGATATGCAGAGCTTATTTTCATTTCCTAACATCAATAATCGATCAAGAACAATGCTCTGTTTATCTTCCCAAAAACTGATTGATACTATCACTAACAGCTAAGTAAGTCTTCAACCAGAGACACTGGACATCAAGCTATTTGATGGCAACATCTGTAAATAGCCACATCTAACAGAAGTGCACCAGTTATGGTATATAAGGTTAATTAGCATGATAAATGAAGTGTAATTAGTATAACTTACACTGCCAGGAACCAAAAATCAATTATAAATCACGTAAAGCATAAAGATGAATCCATTGGAGAAGAACACATAGAGAAGGATGCCAAGAAAAGACAACTTGGCTGGCGGAAGCACCACTTTCAAAGAAAATTAAATAGAAGATAACATACTCTCGAACCTGCATCAATTCACTGAACCTTGAGCATGGCCAATCTTCCTAGGGTTGTTAAACCTGCCACAGAAAGAAAAAATTCACTATTTGTACTAAATATTAGTACTATGTGATGAGGTAAAGAGCACTCAAACCTGTAATAACCATTTGATATAGAACCAATCTGATGTGCAGAAATTATATATAACCGATCATGTTTTAGATTAGTCCTGCAATTTGGTATAAAAGAAAAAACAGTCAGGAAAGCATACAATTTTACTGGATATAATTATATATTATGTAGCACCATGTACATGTTATTTTATCTAGCAGAAATTGAAAGGAATTTAGAAACCACTTAAAGATGAACTTTGTAAGAATTGTTGTCCTGGACTTATTTACTCTCTAAAAAAGTATCCAAAGAGGAATCTATATGAGAAGTGCCATCAGTATAGTGAAAATGGCTGGTCCATAACAAATGATCATATAAAATTTTGCTTCTTTCAAAAAGGAGAATATCATAAATAAAAGATGGCTTACCATTTTCTTATGGTATTCTTCTATGTCGAAAAGCAGACCGTCTTCCATATGCAAGTTCCAACAACTGAATGTAAAATAGATTGTCATAATCAAGAATGGAGCAAGTACAATAGTAATGTAAGCACTGAAAATAATGATTGGACAACTTCGCCGAGCAATTAGCATGTGCAGAAAAATAGATTTCTCTAAAGATAGATAAATATCCCTAGCCTGCACTAATTCTCGCATTTCTCAAACCACTGAATCCTATTCCCAACTTGCAAACGCATAACACAACCAGTCAACCACACCAACTAAATAACCCACTGGACAACTTCGCCGAGCAATTAGCGTGTGCAAAAAAATAGATTTCTCTAAAGATAGATAAATATCCCTAGCCTGCACTAATTCTCGCATTTCTCAAACCACTGAATCCTATTCGCAACTTGCAAACGCATAACACAACCAATCAACCACACCAACTAAATAAATCACCGGACAACTTCGCCGAGCAATTAGCGTGTGCAAAAAATAGATTTCTCTAAAGATAGATAAATATACCTAGCCTGCACTATAGTTTAGATCTGAAAAAGTTCTAAGCGTTACATGTAGAATATCAAGATTAGGGGCCAATCCTCTATAGAACTTCTTCTTCTTCCATAACATCTCTGAACCAAAACAAATATATCTGGCAAGTGACAATCCTGACACCCCAATAGTTCAATAGGCATGAGAACATAACACATTTCATAGCAGAATTGGGTACTAAACTGTGGTAATTTGACAGTTGTTCATGATTCGTAGCAAAAAATTACAGGTAGTCGACTGCTATTTTTAGATCCATACACAAAACAGAAGATAGCTAGGAGAGAACATGCACTCACCTTGCTTGCTTAAGATGCGTTGGACATGAAAGACTGGTTGGAGGTTTTCCCCAGGAGGATGGCAGCCGGAGGAGCTTCAACACGCAACCAGGGATGCGCCGGAGCTGGAGCCACGAGCAGTGAGATTCCTTTGATTCTTAATCGGATATGTAGGTGTAACAATAAGAGAGAGGAGCGGACTGGATAGGAATGGAAAGAAAGGATGGAACCTGGGAGCTGCGGCGGTCGCGATATGGTTGAGCTCCTGCAGGACGTCCAGCACGCGCGTCCGCCGCTGCGTTTTGGTCGCCAGAGCGTGGCCGGCGGCGTCCGAACACGGCGGAGGAAGCAGGCGCACGGCGGCGCCGAATCCGGCGTGGATCGGGCGTCCCAGCACGCGGCTGTCATCGAGGATGGAGAGGAAGCGGTGGCGGAGGTTGCTACGTGCTCCGATTTCTACGGGGAGGTGCGTAGCGGCGGTGGCGCGTCGGCGGCGGCGGCGATCTCCGGCGTCGCGGGAGAAGAAGGAAGGAGGGGGAAGATGTGGTGCGCTTTTTGCAGGGAAGTCCCGAGTATTTACTGGAATTTCAAACAGGCCCATCTCCTCCGTAGGGAGTTGTGGGCTGCGGGATAATTTCTGGATTTGCGAGGTTTTTTTTTGCAAAATGGCGTGATGACCGGCTGGGAACGGGATGACCGGCTGGCCACCGGGCGACGTGGCGCACTGTGATTGGCTAAAAGTCGACTGCTACAGTTCCGCGTGTTCTGGAGGAGGACGTGGCCGCATCTGGACCGTCTGTGGACGCGATCGGACGGCCAGCGGTCGTCGCGCGACGTGGACAGCGGGACTGGGCGTGAATCCGTCGAATCGCCGAGCAATTAGCGTGTGCAAAAAAATAGATTTCTCTAAAGATAGATAAATATCCCTAGCCTGCACTATAGTTTAGATCTGAAAAAGTTCTAAGCGTTACATGTAGAATATCAAGATTAGGGGCCAATCCTCTACAGAACTTCTTCTTCTTCCATAACATCTCTGAACCAAAACAAATATATCTGGCAAGTGACAATCCTGACACCCCAATAGTTCAATAGGCATGAGAACATAACACATTTCATAGCAGAATTGGGTACTAAAGAGTGGTAATTTGACCGTTGTTCATGATTCGTAGCAAAAAATTACAGGTAGTCGACTGCTATTTTTAGATCCATACACAAAACAGAAGATAGCTAGGAGAGAACATGCACATCACCTTGCTTGCTTAAGATGCGTTGGACATGAAAGACTGGTTGGCGGTTTTCCCCAGGAGGATGGCAGCCGGAGGAGCTTCAACACGCAACCAGGGATGCGCCGGAGCTGGAGCCACGAGCAGTGAGATTCCTTTGATTCTTAATCGGATATGTAGGTGTAACAATAAGAGAGAGGAGCGGACTGGATAGGAATGGAAAGAAAGGATGGAACCTGGGAGCTGTGGCGGTCGCAATATGGTTGAGCTCCTGCAAGACGTCCAGCACGTGCGTCCGCCGCTGCGTTTTGGTCGCCGGAGCGTGGCCGGCGGCGTCCGAACACGGCGGAGGAAGCATGCGCACGGCGGCGCCGAATCCGGCGTGGATCGGGCGTCCCAGCACGCGGCTGTCATCGAGGATGGAGAGGACGCGGCGGCGGAGGTTGCTGCGTGCTCCGATTTGTACGGGGAGGTGCGTAGCGGCGGTGCCGCGCGTCGGCGGCGGCGGCGATCTCCGGCGTCGCGGGAGAAGAAGGAAGGAGGGGGAAGATGTGGTGCGCTTTTTGCAGGGAAGTCCCGAGAATTTACTGGAATTTCAAACAGGCCCATCTCCGTGGGGAGTTGTGGGCTGCGGGATAATTTCTGGATTTGCGAGGTTTTTTTTTTTGCAAAATGGCGTGATGACCGGCTGGGAACGGGATGACCGGCTGGCCACCGGGCGACGTGGCGCGCTGTGACTGGCTGAAAGTTGACTGCTACAGTTCCGCGTGTTCTTGAGGAGGACGTGGCCGCATTTGGACCGTCCGTGGACGCGATCGGACGGCCAGCGGTCGTCGCGCGACGTGGACAGTGGGACTGGGCGTGAATCCGTGGAACTTTCATATATAGTACTATACTATACTATATACTATGGTAAGGATTCTCGCTGAAGCATTTAATTTCCTTATGTCCGTGTTTAGACTTTCGCTTATGCCTTAGATGAGGCGCTGCCTATTCCAACAAAGGTCGCCCCTCTCTCATGTAGTTCATGCAAAATCATGAAATCGCTGGATTCTTATAATTATTTAAATCAAAGTTTCTTATCTATCATATCCCTTATCCGATTGACAAACAATTTACACTGTCTTTTAGTTATAACAAGATCTCAGAAACTAGACCACATTTTTTTATTTCTTTTAGTGTGTAATTTCCATAAAGTATTAACTTAGCAAATTGCATGCTTATATTACCACCGTTCTTTTTTCAGGAAGACCATGTCAAGCTTTATTAATTTCAGATAATAGTTATATCGCCCAAAATACTTTGTAATAAAAAGCTCATCGACTCAATTACACGATAATTTCGAAATAAATCAATCCTAGCTACTAAACCTTCTCAGTTATCCTGCATTTGTGTCAATGATGCAAAAGTGGGATTAGTGGGAAAAGTGAGATAGCACAAATTAGATGGCCCACCATCTCACTTTGCACATCCTTTTTTGTGCTAAACATTCATAGTTTCAGCAAGTGCTGGTCCGTATTGCACAATAAACGTGATGCAAACCTGATTGTTGCAATCTATCTCGACACGAACTGTTCAGATTCTGACGAAAGCGTCACATTACTGCAAAGTGCCAGCGCGTTTGCTTCAGTGATGCAATTGAGTACACTCGGATCAAACACGGTTTCTTTTCATTCGTCAACACATGAAACTACGACTAAATATCTTCGGGTTTATAGTCTAGAACTCTAGATTCAACATTTTGCGTACATAGGCAAGTAGATTAAATCGTGTTATTAGCCGATAAAGAAATACATAGCCATGGAGATCCGAGCCTCGCGACTCGCGAGTGGAGTGCGCCCTAAGCACTCGCATGCGACCTCATCAATCCATGGCTAGAAACCAAAGGAGTGAAATCCAATAACCAAAAAGGCTCAAGATAATTTCCGCAGCACTGGCACTGCGCTCCGCGCCCGGTTCTTCGACGTCCATTGATCCGGCAATGGAGGCGTTCTTCTGCTTGGCGCGTTGCCGGTTCACGCGGCTCATGGTGGCGATGCAGCTGGTGATGGGCGTGCTGGTGATCTGCATCAGCACGGCCAGCCTACACCGCTTCTACACCACCGACCGCCTCCTCCCGGGGCTCGACGACTCCGCCCACTGCTCCAAGCTCCACACCGCTGGCGCCGACGGGTACGCCAGCTTCGACATGCGCGCTCTGTCGGACCGCGTCGACGACGTGCTCGTCCAGCTCGCCGAGCTCCAGGACAAGCTGGAGGCCACGGCGCTCAAGGTCGGGAAGAAGAACAAGAAGAGCAAGGCACACAAGCAGCAGGAGAACATGACCATGACGGAGTTCAGGCGGTTCCTGGAGGACGAGGTGATCCACCCGCTCTACGGCGCCCACATCTCCCTGCGGCTGATTCGCATCCCGCGCCCAGACCCCGACGACGGCGACGACGCGGGGGCCCCGGCGGTCGACCCGCTCGTCAACTTCTTCATGGCGGAGGAGACGCGCAAGTACGTGACGACCAAGGGCAACCGCGAAGGCCGTCCGAGCGTTTACGGCACGAACCATACGTACGGCACCATCGGCCACGCGTGCGTGCTGATGCGGCGTGAGCTGGACGAGTACATGAGCTACGACGTCGGCTCCCACTGCCCGGACGACTGGGACCTGGGCCAGCGCCTGATGCTCGGCGGCTGCGACCCGCTGCCGCGCCGCCGCTGCCTCACCCGGGCCTCCAAGCTGTTCCAGCGCCCGCTCCCCATCAACGAGTCCCTCTGGACGCTCCCTGACGACGGCAACGTGCGGTGGAGCCGCTACCACTGCCGCGGGTACAAGTGCCTCTCAGCCAGGAACCCACGGCGCGGGTATACACGCTGCGTCGGGTGCTTCGACATGGACCGGGAGAAGCAGCGGTGGATGGCCAATACGACGAGGAACGCGTCGTCGCCGAGCCCGTCGCTGGTAGATTTCACCATCGACGAGGTGCTGGCGGTGAAGCCCGGGGAGGTGCGGATCGGGCTGGACGTGAGCGTGGGCACGGGCAGCTTCGCGGCGCGCATGCGGGAGCGCGGCGTCACCATCGTCTCCGCGGCGCTCAACCTGGGCGCGCCCTTCGCGGAGACGGTGGCGCTGCGCGGGCTGGTGCCGCTGTACGCCACGATGAGCCAGCGGCTACCCTTCTTCGACAACACCATGGACCTGGTGCACACGGCGGGGTTCTTCGAGGGCTGGGTGGACTTGCAGCTGCTCGACTTCGTCCTCTTCGACTGGGACCGCGTGCTCCGCCCCGGCGGGCTGCTCTGGGTCGACAGGTTCGCCTGCGCGCGCAGGGACCTCGACGACTACATGTACATGTTCCTGCAGTTCAGGTACAAGAAGCACCGATGGGTCGTCTCCTTCAAGTCCAAGGAGGAAGTCTACCTCTCCGCCTTGCTCGAGAAGCCGCCAAGGTCATGATCCATCCATCAACTCAGCCGGTGAGCACTGGTGTCTAGCCGTGTGCTTTCTTTCGCCGATTTGTAGCCCTTGCTGTAATTCGAGCTCTGATTCACTCTAACACGACGGTGAATAAAATGTTAGCTCTGAAACTGAAACTCACTCACGAGGTGGGCAGAAAACAGACTCTGAAGAAACCGCCAAGGCGATGATCGTGTACTTTTTTTAGAACCATGCATGAGCACTGCATGTATTAATTAGAGGAGAAAGAAAGGCTCGACGAGCCGTAGTCTTACAGAGCAGCTGAAATCCAGCTAGGAGAAAGGGAAAAACGACCTAAAAACACAACAAGAGCATCGACCAAGCACGACCTATTTCTTACCCTTGCTGTAATTCGAGTTATGATTCAATCTAACACGATGATGAATAAAATGCCAATTAGAAAGGTAAGGCAGTTGTTTAAAATGTCAGTTTCATTTTCACTTCAAATTTGGTGGGCGAAGCAAGCTTATCCCCACCCCCAAAATACTAATGAAGCCTAGATTCAAAAATTTCATTTTGTTGTTTCAGAAATCTCTGTCCAAAAGTACTTGGCAATCAAAATCTTGGTCAAAAATGGAGATAGGCGCAAACCCTTTGTTAGGACTTTGGTAAGGCGGCCTGCCGGCCTTGAGCTTTATCTCCAATTTTTCCCCGTGCAACCACCAACAGCCGGTTTCCATATATACCATAAGATAGCGGAACAAAAAACTAGGTTCAGCATCCAGATGCAACAAAGTTTAACACTTCAGAGCAAAAGCCGTCAAAATGCTGCAATGTGCATGCTATCTGACCAAGATTAACAATAAATGATGCTCCGCTAGCTACTTGGTAGTAACATACTAACATGCACGTCCAGTGAACTGATTTTATTGTGCAGTTTCCAAATGTGGAAAAACTGGATAGTCTGGTGGAATTTGAAGAATTCAAACTGAAAGGTACTCAGACATATATCAAGGTGCTTAGAGTGGAGGATGAAGTGGCGCCTAAAGCAAGATTGCACACAGTGTGGGCTAGAGCTAAGGGAGTGCCAAAGGATATGAAACATTACAAAGGGATTTGTGAAGTTGGCTCGCTGATTGGGGCAGTAGATGATGTTGACATGCAAATGCTGGCTGATCTTGGAGTGCTTCGTTTTCAAGTGGATGTCAGAAGTGTTAAGAACTTCCCAATGGTGAAAGAATTTGTCATCAAGCCGTGGGTCTATGAAATCAAATTCTCAATTGAAAGAGTTGTTGAAGCTGGGAACATTGATGAATTTCCTAGTTGGAACTTCGGTACTGACAATCAACCAGATGGGAAGGACAAAGAGAAAAAGAAAGATGAAGAAGAGAGAGCTGAAAAGAAACAAAAAGCAGATGAGAACTCAACCTCAACCCATACTACTGTGGATAAGGGGCAGAACACATCTAGTGACTTCCCAGCTGGGGTTAAGTCCAGTCTAGGTGTTGTGGTTATGCCTGCATCTGAGAAGGTGATAACACCGAGGAATGAAAAGTATGAGAATCTGTCTCAAGTGGAGAAGAATGAGATGATGGCACATTAGGCGCAGGATATGGAGAATAAAAGGCTTCTAGAAAAAGAGGCAAGTAAGGAGAAGAAGGATGATGAAGATGTGGTGAGGTGTTACCTGTTTCACAAGATTCCTTTGCTTCGAAGGTTGCAGAACTGACTGGGATGACAAAAGAAGGCAAGAAGAAGAGAGGAAAAAGTGTGGACTCTAGCATTGAGCCGCGGAGGTGCGATAGGTTCAAAAATCAAGAAGATGCAGATATGACAGAGTTGGCAATGTAGAGGGTGGTGATGAAGAATGATATCTCAAGTAAAAACTTGAAACCGTCTTGTCCAACTGTCCTTAACTCTGATAGTAGCTTTCTGGTTGATATTGCTGCTAAACTTGGTATTCATGATGATAAAAATGAAAAAGGATTAGAGAACTTAGTTGCTGTAATTCAAAATTTAGAACAAACTAGAAGAGATATTTTTGAGGAAAGCAAAAAGGATAAGAAAATGCAGGAGCCTACTGGCAGGGATCTGTTCACTCAGGTGATAGAGGAAACTGCAGAAATGGCGATTGATGATGAGGAGGATGAGTGTGGTATTCGTCATACTGATCCTAGTAGGATTCAGTTAAACAAGACACCAGGAGTTAGTGGGAAGAGGTGCTCCCCCAATTTGTTGGGTTGAGCTCTCTAAAAAGAGGGGTAGCCCCCCAAAGATATCATGATAGGTTGTTTTGCAAATATTAGGGGTGTGGAACTCCCTAATAAGCAAAAATTCCTTCAAGATTTAATTAAAGAGGAGGGTGTGAGCTTTATTGGTCTCAGTGAAACCATAAAAAGCAACTTTACTCTTCAATGGTTTAAAAAATTGCTGGTAATAGGAATTTTACGTGGCAATGGGTCAATCCTTCAGGCAGGTCAGGGGGCATTCTTTTGGGTGCAGATCTGGATATCTATGAGGTACTAGAGAATGAATGTGGTGATCACTTTATCAGAATGCTACTGGTGGATAAGTGATGTCTACGCACGCTGCTATTCTTGTAGACAGTGTTGGGCCTCCAAGTGCAGAGGTTTGTAGAACAGCAGCAAGTTTCCCTTAAGTGAATAACCCAAGGTTTATCGAACTCAGGGAGATAGAGGTCAAAGATATCCCTCTCAAGCAACCCTGCAATTAAGATACAAGAAGTCTCTTGTGTCCCCAACACACCTAATACACTTGTCAGTGTATAGGTGCACTAGTTCGGCGAAGAGATATTAAAATACAAGTGATATGGATGATTATAAGTGGTAATTGCAATCTGAAATAAAAATGGCAGCAAGCAAACATGTAGCAGAACTGGTTGTAAACGGTGTTTCAATGCTTGGAAACAAGGCCTAGGGATCATACTTTCACTAGTGGACACTCTCAACAATAATAATATAATTGAATACATAGATATTTCCTCTTCACTATGCTACTCTGAATTACTCTCGTTGGATAACGAACACCAATCCACTGCGTAGGGCTATAAAAGCACACCTTAAAGTCGCATTCCACATCTAGGGAACCCCACACTGTCAACTTGAGCGCCCTAAAATAGTACTAGACAAACACCACAATTTCATAGAGACATCCAACACAAATAATAACTCATGATAAGTATTCGTAATCTTTAGCCTAAGAGCCACACACGGTGCGCACACTGTCAACTTCGCACCGTGGGACAAAGGTGACTCCGGAGTTTACATTAATAAAACCACTCAAGTAGCATATAAGATAATGAAGAGTAACATCTATGGATTCAACTAGATTACAAAGCTCATGATCACATAAAGATCACACCATGGGAGAGAGAGATAAACCACATAGCTACCGTACGAGCCCTCAGCCCCGAGGGAAACTACTCACACATGGTCATGGTGATGAGGAGCTTGATGGAGAGGTGCAGCCCGGAGTGGAGGCGGCGGCCGGCGGCAGCCACGGCGCGGCGGCGGCGGCGGCCCTTGGAGATGGTGCTGGTATGGAGGAGGTTCTCCACCCCAAGACGGCTGCCTGGGAGGAGGAAAATTCGTGGTATGGGGGCCTCCCCACGAGTTAGGTTTCCTCTCCTTATATATGCTCTCGGATTCCCGTCATCTCCTTTAGGGTTTCGGTAGAGCGGCGATATCTGGAGCGTCCGAACTCGGAATTAGGCGAATTTTAAGTCCAGATCGATTGGCAGAAAATTCCCGCAACTTTCGCGACTAGACTTTTTCTGTTTGACGTCGTCTTCTGTCCGGTACGTGACAATCTCCGAAAAACGTTTTCAGACAGATTTCAGGAAGGTCCCGATTCGACTCCAACAAGGTTTCCTTTGCCCAATTTTGATAATTCCTACACATTAAAGTGTAAAACAAGAACATTGTGCACTTTGGCAACTATTAGTAGGTTAGTCCAATAAATGTCATAATATGATATAAAGTGTATATAAAACATGTAGCAATTAATATAAAATATGCATGGAACATCAAAAATTATAGATACGTTTGAGACGTATCAAGCATCCCCAAGCTTAGTTCCTACTCGTCCTCGAGTAGGTAAACGATAAAACAAATAATTTTTGAGGACATGCTACCATCATAATCTTGATCATAGTATTGTAAAGCACATATGAATGAATGAAGTGATCCAAGTCAATGGTCTATAGTTTGCTACAAATAGATAATGAGTAAACAACTGAATCATATAAGCAAAACTTTTCATGAATAGTACTTTGAGACAACATCACAGGTTTACATAAGAGTTAACTCATAAAGCAATAGATTCTAAGTAAAAGGTATTTAACCAACACAAAGGAAGATTTAAGCTTCAGCAATTGCTTCAACTTTCAACATATTATCTCATGGATATTGTCAACACAAAGCAATATAATAAGTCAATATAGCATATAAAAATTGTTGTACCAAAGTTGACACTAGTGTTTGCTTGTGAGATAGAAAGAAGTAGGAAAACTGACTCAACATAAAAGTAAAAGAAAGGCCCTTCGCAGAGGGAAGCAGGGATTAAATCATGTGCTAGAGCTTTTTAAGTTTTTGAAATCATATAGAGAGTAAAAATATAGTTTTGAGAGGTGTTTGTTAATTGTCAACGAATCAGAAAATGGAAAGTACAATATGACCCCTGCCAACCAGACTTTTAAGAGCGGCTCCCATGAAGGACGTTATTTCTACCAGCAAGGCAGATCATCCCTCTTTCTCTTTTGTTTACACATGCAGATATTTCACTGTTGTCATTGCTTGACTGATAAATCAGGGCAAAAATGTGAAGAGAATTAAGCGGTTAAAGTTGTAATTAATTGGGACTGGGCACCCCATTTGCCAGCTCTTTTTGCAAAATTAATGGATAAGCGGATGTATATGCCGCTAGTCCGGTGGTAAAGTCTGTTTGACAGTGACATAAAGACATCCACCCCGTCCTCATGAGCTTGGTAAACATTGACACAAAAAGGAGTAATAAGTTTTAATAGTTTAAAGGTAGCACATGAAAAATTTACTTGGAGTGGCAAGGAAATACCACATATAGGTAGTTATGGTGGACACAAATGGCATGGATTTTGGCTCAAGGATTTGGATGCACGAGAAGCATTCCCTCTCA
Organism: Poa pratensis; assembly: GCA_947311845.1. Classification (NCBI taxonomy): domain Eukaryota; kingdom Viridiplantae; phylum Streptophyta; class Magnoliopsida; order Poales; family Poaceae; genus Poa; species Poa pratensis. The sequence continues at coordinate 23,664,825 of CAMZMU010000101.1, read as the reverse complement.
GTACAGAGTTTAGGCTAGCAAGGTTATAAGCAAACACAGATATCAACCGGTACACCAAGACTTATATGACAACATATTGTAAAGATTATAAGACTCCACACTGTCTTCCTTGTTAACCAAACCTTTTACTAGAAAATATCTAGACCTTAGAATTACCACCTGCAAACCAAATTTCACAAGCTTTACGGTATTTCTCACTAATGGGTTTAACTTACATGATGCAAAAGTTTAAACATGACCTACTTGTTAACTCAAAACAATTGACAAGTATCAAATTATTCAAGTTGTGATCTACAAGAGTATGTAAGTCTTTTCCATTATGCCATTTACCACATGCAACATTTTCTGTTCCAACCAAACACCAATCAACTTATTTCAATAACTCTCCAAACAAGTATAAGTGAAGCAAGAGAGTACTTTCTTTAAAAGAACTAATAGCTCTGACAAGAGATACATGAAAACAATAGCTAAAAGCTTAACAACGCTAGATATGAATACTCAACAAGTATAAGTGAAAATAGGAGTATTCTAATGAAAAAGCGGAGCGTGTCTCTCTTCCAAACAAGAGTTATGATCTAGCATTGTAATGACCAGAGGACAAAACATAAACAAACTGAAAGTAAAAACATACATACGCTCCAAGAACATCACATATGATGTGAAGAAATGAAAATATATTTCACTAGAGATGACCTGATAATTTTGTCGATGAAGAAGGGGATGCCTTGGGCATCCCCAAGCTTAGACGCTTGAGTCTTCTTGAAATATGCTGGGGAGATCCATGGGAGCCTCCCCAAGCTTGAGCTCTTCAATCTTCTCGATCCTATTATATCACTCTTCCCTCTTGACCCTTGAAAACTTCCGCCACACCAAACTCAAAGTAAATCTCATTAGAGGGTTAGTGCACAATCAAAAACTCACATGTTCTGTAAAGACGCAATATGACCGTTACTTTAAACATTAGCTAATGCCACTGAAGTTATGTGAAGCTCTTCCACCCAACACTAGTAAAAGAGAGAATGCAAAATAAAAGACATAATCTGTCTAAAACAGAACAGTCCGCAAATACGAATTTTTCTGAGGCACTTACGTTACTCAGATCGAAAAACGTTGAACTAACGAAAGATGCATACATATATCAGGATTACGCACAAAAACTTTCAGATTTAATTCGCGTTCTGTTGATTTTAGAGAATTAATACGGTGAACAGCAGAAATCTGTTCTGCGCAGCAATCAAAATCTAGCATCATCTTATCATTAGAGACTTTTCTAGGCACAACAATATGATAAATAAAAGATACAAAGGAGTTGTTACATAAGTAGACAAGCTCCTTGACTCAATAAAAAGAAAATTGCAAAAAAAAACAATAGGTTGTCTCCCACAAGCACTTTTCTATAAAGCCTTTTAGCTAAGCATGACAATTTTAACGATGCTCTCATATGTATAAGAGTTGAACATATAAGAATGCATCAAGAAGCAAACATAAAGCACATTTAAGCCTAACCCACTTCCTATGCAAAGGAATCTTGTAAGAAAACAAATTATTGAAGCATGAAGCCAATGGCATAGGAAGGCAAAGCAAGTGCAACTTCAAAATTTTCAACAAAAAGAGAGGAGACTTAATATTATTGTGATATGTGAAGCCATGTCTCCCTCTCTCATAATGACCAGTAGGTTTTAAAGTAACCATCAAATAAAAGCAAATCAAGAGAAAGCTCAAAACCTTCGTCATAAAGAGAGGTGTTTTAGTAACATGAAAATTTCTACAACCATATTTTCCTCTCTCATAATAATTTTCAGTAGCATCATGAACAAAATTAACAATATTTTTTTTTGAGACGAAAACAGTAGGGAAAGCCCCTACTGTTTAATTTTCAATTTTCGATAACCCAAAACACAAGTTCAAGAGTCCAAACTTATTACATGGCATCAAGCCACTGCTGCATCCCCTCCTTAAGTGAGGGCTTAGCTCTATGCATAATCAAAGAAAAGGAATCTTTAAACATCAGAAAACAAAGATCCAGGTTGAGTTCCCCAGCATCGAAGATAAGCTTATTCCTGTGGTTCCAGAGGCTCCAGCATCCAACAATGAGGTACTCATTAAAACATCTGAAATTTGATCTAGATCGACCCTCGATCAACATATCCAAGAGCTCCAGATCAGTATTCCATTCCTGTCCAAGTTTCCACCAGAAAGTTTGACTGAAATCACAGCCAAAAAAGAGATGCTGCACTGTTTCCATGGGCGTGTCATGGCAGAGAACGCATGATTTATCTTCAACATAAAAACTTTTCCGAGTGAGGAGCTCTCTAGTGTTTAGCCTGTCCTGAATGAGAAGCCAGAAGAAAAACTTGTGCTTGAGCTGAGCACATGATTTCCAAATCCAGTGAAAAGGAGCAGGAGCTATATCAGAGCAGGAGAGATGTGCATAAACTCTCTTGACAGAGAAATTGGCATGATTTGTAGTTCCCAGACATCATAATCCACAGTGCTATCCAGCTCCAGGATGGTGGCCAATTCAGTACTTTGCTGGAATGCAATCATTGAGAGAGGCAAGTGAAAATGGTTCAGTAAATTCAGGTTGTTTTCTTCTCTGAAATTAAGTACTGAGATATCAGGTTGTTTTTTTATGCCGAGCTAACAGTATGTAAACCGGGTGATGGTAAAACCCTGAGACTATGGAAGGATAAGTGGCGTGATGAACCACTCCGGTTGGCTATGCCACACCTTTTCTCTTTCTCTCAAAATTAACAATATAGCTATCACATAAAGCATTCTTATGATGATCCACATGCACAAAAGTATAATTACTCTCCACATAAGCATAATCAATTTTATTAGTAATAGTGGGAGTAAAACTATCACAACCATCATTGTAATCATCATAAATTGCAGGCATAGTATAATCATAATAAACTTTATCCTCCATAGTAGGTGGCACCAAAATACCACTATCATTATAATCATCATAAATTGGAGGCAAAGTATCATCAAAGAAAATTTTGTCCTCAAAACTTGGGGGACTAAAAATATCATATTCATCAAAACCAGCTTCCCCAAGCTTAGACTTTTCCATAGCATTAGCAATAATGGTGTTCAAAGAATTTATAGTAATAACATTGTTAGCACTATTATGCAAACAAATTTCCATAGGTTTTTTAATTTTCTCTTCAAACACATCATGTCCCAACTCAAGATAAATTTCATAAAGCTCTCTAATTTTTTTTTTGTTTTCCATTAAGCCTAACGAGTGAAATAAAAACAAGAAACAAAAAGATAAAACTGCAGGATCTAAAGGAAATACCTTCGAGCACTCACACGCCGGCAACAATGCTAGAAAATAGCTTAGGCCAGAGGATGTGAGTACCGTTTACCTTACCTCCCCGGCAACGGCGCCAGAAAAGAGCTTGATGTCTACGCACGCTTCTATTCTTGTAGACAGTGTTGGGCCTCCAAGTTCAGAGATTTGTAGAATAGCAGCAAGTTTCCCTTAAGTGAATAACCCAAGGTATATCGAACTCAGGAAGATAGAGGTCAAAGATATCCCTCTCAAGCAACCCTGCAATTAAGATACAAGAAGTCTCTTGTGTCCCCAACACACCCAATTCACTTGTCAGGTGTATAGGTGCACTAGTTCGGAGAAGAGATATTAAAATACAAGTGATATGGATGATTATAAGTGGTAATTACAATCTGAAATAAAAATGACAGCGAGCAAACATGTAGCAGAACTGGTTGTAAACGGTGTTTCAATGCTTGGAAACAAGGCCTAGGGATCATACTTTCACTAGTGGACACTCTCAACAATAATAATATAATTGAATACATAGATACTTCCTCTTCACTCTGCTACCCCGAACTACTCTCCCGTTGGATAACGAACACCAATCCACTGCGTAGAGCTGTAAAAGCACGCCTCAAGTCTGTATTCCACCTCTGGGGCACCCCACGCTGTCACTATGAGCGCCCCAAATTAGTACTAAACAAACGTCACAATATCATAGAGACATCCAACACAAAGAACAACTCATGGCAAGTATTCGCACAAACTTTAATCCAAAGAGTCACACACGGTGCGCACACTGTCAACTTCGCACCGTGGGACAAAGGTGACTCCGGAGTTTACATTAATAAAACCACTTGAGTAGCATATTCATAAGATTATGAAGAGTAACATCTATGGATTCAACTAGATTACAAAGCTCATGATCACATAAAGATCACACCATGGGAGAGAGAGATAAACCACATAGCTACCGTACGAGCCCTCAGCCCCGAGGGAAAGTACTCACACATGGTCATGGTGATGAGGATCTTGATGGAGAGGTGCAGCCCGGAGGAGGCGGCGGCGGCAGCCCGTGGAGGCGGCGGCGGCGGCCCTTGGAGATGGTGCTGGTATAGAGGAGGTTCTCCACCCCAAGACGGCTGTCTGGGAGGAGGAAAATTCGTGGTATGGGGGCCTCTCCACGAGTTAGGTTTCCTCTCCTTATATATGCTCCCGGATTCCCGTCATCTCCTTTAGGGTTTCGGTAGAGCGGCGATATCTGGAGCGTCCGAACTCGGAATTAGGCGAATTTTAAGTCCAGATCGATTGGCAGAAAATTCCCCGCAACTGACGCGACTAGACTTTTTCTGTTTGATGTCGTCTTCTGTCCGGTACGTGACAATCTCCGAAAAACGTTTTCAGACAGATTTCAGGAAGGTCCCGATTCGACTCCAACAAGGTTTCCTTTGCCCAATTTTGATAATTCCTACACATTAAAGTGTAAAACAAGAACATTGTGCACTTTGGCAACTATTAGTAGGTTAGTCCAATAAATGTCATAATATGATATAAAGTGTATATAAAACATGTAGCAATTAATATAAAACATGCATGGAACATCAAAAATTATAGATACGTTTGAGACGTATCAATAAGATATCAAAATTTCAGTGGCATTTGGTAACTGTGTATGGTGGAAAAGAGAACTTTCTGGTTGAACTTGCCAATCTTTGTAATAGATTATCAGGTGTTTACTTGATTGGTGGTGATTTTAATATCATCATAAATATCAGTGAGAAAAATAAACCATGTATTCTTCCTAAATGGAGTCTGTTCAATTCCATTATAGATATTAATGGATTAAAAGAGCTGAAAATTTTAGGCAGACTATATACATGGGCTAATAACTTGCCTGACCCTACTTATGAAAAACTGGATCGAATTCTTGTTTCTTCTGAGTGGGATCTATCTTTTCCTTTGGCAACAATAGAAGGTATGTACAGAGATATTTCTGATCATGTACCTCCGCTGCTGTCATGTGGATCCCTCCCCCACATTGCAATCTATTTAGATATGAAATTTGCTGGATGGAAAGGGAGGGATTTGATGATCTTGTTAAGAGTAGTTGGGGTGCACCAACTTTTCATAAACATGATCTAGATAAATGGCAAGAAAAGGCACGAAGAGGAAGAAGACATATGAAAGGATGGCATATAAATGTGGAAGGAGCGTATAGAAAAGAAAAAGGAAGTTGTTAGCAGAGCTTGAATTTATTGATAAGAAAGCTGAAACAGTTCCGTTGTCAGTGGCTGAGAGAGAGACACGGGTTGATATGCAGAAAAAATTGAAGTTACTTATGAGAGATGAAGAACTGAAATGGAGACAAAGAGCAACGGAAAAAGACTTGAAAGAAGGTAACGGAAACACTAAGTACTTTCATTTGAAGGCAAGTGGAAGGAAAAAAAATAACAATGCTGAATATAATGGAAGGATGTTCTTGGATATGACAATCTAATGGCGATTTAGAAGAAATTAAAGAGGTGGTTTTCGGCCTTAAACACAACATGGTAGCAGGACCTGATGGGCTTCCTGCATAATTCTACCAACAGTTCTGGCATACGATAAAGTTTGATCTAAAAGAGCTATTTGATGCCTTTCATAAAGGGTCGCTTGATATTGAAAGACTGAATCATGGAGTTATTACTCTAATTCCAAAAGTCCCACATGCTGATATAATACAACAGTTCAGGCCTATTTGCTTGCTTAATGTTAGTTATAAGATACTAACAAAATTGCTGGCAAACAGACTGGGTTTGGTGATACACAAGGTTATTTCAGACACACAGACTGCCTTCATAAAGGATAGATTCATCATGGAAGGAATTTTTTTGCTACATAAGACAATTCATGAGATTCATCAGAAGAAAATGTCAGGGGTTCTTTTCAAAATTGATTTTGAAAAAGCCTACGACAAGGTGAACTGGGCCTTTTTGTATCAGATGATGCAAAATAAAGGTGTTGGAGATTTGTTTGCTGATTGAGTTATGAAGACAGTTAGAGGAGGAAGAGTGGCGATTAGGGTGAATGATCAGATTGGCCCATACTTCCCTACATATGCAGGAGTTAGGCAAGGCGACCCTTTGTCTCCCCTCTTGTTTGATATTGTGGGAGATGGGCTAGCAATGATGATAGAAAAAGCAAAAAGGCAAGGAATTATTAAGGGCTTATTATTTCTGTGCCCTGGTTCGCTCAACTTTCCTCGTCTGTGCCCTACTTGCGTAGTTTTCCTTGTATGTGCCCTATCTGGCTCTTTCGAGGCCCGCGGATGGCCAAGACGGCCGTTTCCGTCTGGTCAACCTCTTTTGACCGTCACTTGGCCTCACTAGTGGGGTCGGCCTGGGGCACCTCATGAGTTGACAAGTGGGACTGCTCAAGTGGGGCAAGTAAGTGGGGACGGCTTGCCAGGAAGCGAGTCTGACGCCCAGGTTGGGACATCTCGGCCCCAAGATTAACCATTTAATTTTGAACTTAATTACAAATATTCCGATGAATAATTTTTTGTCTGAATCAACATTTATTTATTCATTGTTTAGTGAGAATTCGTTGATTAGTATGTCGTTAAGACTGAAATTAAATGATTAGGAAACTGAACTTTAGAATTAGGATTCATAATTAGAACTTGCACAGGGAAACTGAAACTGAAACTTAAATTAGGATTCATAATTCACATTCAGTTTAGAAACTGATTACAAAAGATTACTGAAATTATACTAAATACTAATGCTAATACTACTACTATGCACTTCTACTACGCCGGCGGCGGGCTCCAACTTCCTCCGCCTCGGCTCCTACATCCTCCGCCTCTTCGCTGGCGGTGCGTCGTCGTCGTCCACCTCCTCCTCCTCCTCCACGGATTCGGAGTCGTCGTTCGGCGGCTCATCCTCCTCCTCATCCTCCTCCTCTTCCTCCTCCTCCTCCTCCTCCTCCTCCTCCTCCTCCTCCTCATCGTCGTCGTCGGAGTCGGGGTCGGAGTCGGAGCCATGGCCGTGGCCCTCGTCTTGGCCGTCGTCGTCGCCCTCGCCGTTGTCGTCGCTGTCGAGGTTTTCCTGCCAATGCCTGGCCCTCGTCCCACCACGGGACGGGGTTGCCCTCGCCGTCCGAGTCGCTCGGAATGACGTTGTTCTGCCACATTCGTCCGCCATGGCAGAGAGATTGGGGTTTTTGGGAGAGAAGAAGAGGTCGGAGAGAATGGGATTTTTTGGGCGAGAAGAGAGAAGAACTGCTTTGGAACCGCATACGCATTGGGGGTTTTTATCTTTGAGGAGGATAGAGATGAATTCAGTGTAATGGCGCGTAGATCGATAACCGCCTGCGGAACCGAACAGGCGGATCGAACCGCTTCGGTTTTGCCAAAACCAGTGTGAAATGACTGCACATTTTACAGATTATAATCGCAATGATGACATCCTGTGACTGCACTTGACGTCCAGTTGAAATGACATGCCTGTAAATGTTCACCACGCCATCTGGTGCACCTTGACGCGTGTAGTACAAGTGTCGAACAGTTGATGTGCATTGACGTTCTGGTCAAATTGACTGCAATTGGAAACGTTGAGAGACATCTAAACGTATCGCAAGCATTTTGTGCGAGAACTGACGCGATTAATTTTTTGTTTACGTGCATATCTGCGTAGGTGCATCCATGTCAACACACCAAGCGCGTTCTGGACGCGAACTGGCACCCACAATGCGCGCTCTGGGACACAAAAAGTTGAAAAATGTTGAAATTTCAAGTTTCTGTTTTTTCCCTGATACTACAACACCAAGGTGAGTTTTGGCAAATCGAAAACCCCTTCTCCCCTTCTCTTCACCCTTGTCAACTTTTCCACAACTAGATGGTCGGCAGGCTGAAGCGCCAAGCGCCAGGTCACAGGTTCGAGTCACACTTCTACCTTAATGACAAGCCGGGGTGGTGTCTCCCCCTGGGTCTTGTTTTTTTCTCTTCACCCTTAAGTTCATACGACATAGTTTGAGGTATCACATTAGATCCGTGAATTTTTCGTCTAAATGTATATAGACCTTGTTTATCAACTTGAATCGTTAGTATACGACATAAGAAGACTATGTGCGCAGGGTTTTCCTTTTTTTTTATTTTTTTTGAATTTTTGAAGCTCATTTCAAATATTGGTCAAACCGAACTTTGACCAACATTTAAACAAGTTTAAAACATGAAAATGAAAAACTAAGCCTGGATCCTTCTTAGTCACTTCAAAATGAAACTTTGGTGAGGTTTTTGAAATTTTCATGTTGCAAATCCAAAACACCTTCTCTTCACCCTTGAGTTCATACGACATAGTATGAGATATCACATTAGATACGTGAATTTTTCATCTGAATGTATACAGACCTTGTTTATCAACTTGAATCGTTAGTATACGACATAAGAAGACTATGTGCGCAGGTTTTTCCTTTTTTTGATTTTTTTTGAATTTTTGAAGCTCATTTCAAACATTGGTCAAACCAAATTTTGACCAACATTTAAACAAGTTTAAAACATGAAAATGAAAAACTAAGCCTGGATCCTTCTTAGTCACTTCAAAATGAAACTTTGGTGAGGTTTTTGAAATTTTCATGTTGCAAATCCAAAACACCTTCTCTTCACCCTTGAGTTCATACGACATAGTTTGAGATATCACATTAGATACGTGAATTTTTCGTCTGAATGTATATAGACCTTGTTTATCAACTTGAATGGTTAGTATACGACATAAGAAGACTATGTGCGCAGGTTTTTCCTTTTTTTGAATTTTTGAAGCCCATTTCAAATATTGGTCAAACCGAACTTTGACCAACATTTAAACAAGTTTAAAACATGAAAATGAAAAACTAAGCCTGGATCCTTCTTAGTCACTCCAAAATGAAACTTTGAAACTTTGTCAAACTTTTCAAAACCCCGTTGACTGCCTCCAAACCCCGTCCCAAACCTCGCCGAACAATGATCGTCGATCTAACCCTAGCGCTGAATTGGAGCCGTCCGATCATTCTTCTAGAAGGAATCTGCGGGCAGACTCTGGGCGATCCGCGAGAAGCTCATTCTGCGATCTGATTGGATGAAATCCAATGGGGATTTTGGCCGCCGATGAGTGGACCACGACATACCCTTTTCACGCTTTATGATGTTGTTTTCAAAACAAGGCCAAATTTCATAGCTAAGGGGTGAATATTTCCGACTTTTTTCTTTGCAATTGCGTAGATTCATAATTTTGGGCACATAAAAAACAAAATTTGCAAGAGTTTGACATAATTCATAATTAAAACAACTAATAACGAGACAACATAATATTCATTGGTGCATAGTACAAAATTATAAAATAGATCAACAACTAAAATTTCTTGGTACCCTTGGCCTTGCCCTTTAGGGTACAGAACGATGAGTGTGCCGTTTTGGTTACTGCACAAAACAATGAAAAGAGACCATCATTCTCACTTATGCAAAGTTAACGATGAAAATGTACGAATAGATGCTATGGCGGCAAGGTAATGACTTACTTGGGAAAGTAAGGCATGAGAAAGATGTTCTTGGTACTATTCGCCACAAAGATATCTTCGATGAACTTTGTCACGCGTATCCTACCCGTAGTGGTGTTCACGAAGCAGTCGGACATGTAGTAGGGGTCGATTATCATGATGTCCGGGTTTTTATCATTAATGAGCTGGCGCGCCATACTTAGCACAAACAGGCGGACCATGGATCGGTGGAGTGCTTTCATGTGGTACATGTCAAATATGTCATCAAATCTCACAAAGAGCATGTCTCCGGGGGTTTCATGGAAAAAGCCCATAAGCTTTGGTACCTTTGCTATGTAAAGCGGGTATACGTTACGTGATTCTCTGAGAAGTTTGTTCTCAGAATAAAGAACACTTTCATGTAGCATCTTCATGTCCTCAGACAAACAACAGGACCACTTCGGCGGCAGGATCAGTTTAGCCATCACATGAGTAGCATGCCAATCGGGGATGGTTATCCTGTCTTGAACTCGGCGCGACTTCAACTTAGACCCCGACATCGGCTGACTCACGGACTCATCAAGGGCATGTTTCTTCCTTTTTTTTGACACCGCCTTCCTAGGCTGCTTAGCTAACGTCTCTACGAGGACATCATTGAGTGTGCCCTGGCTGACACCGTCAAGCTGAGCTTCAGGCGTTGGTTGAGAACAGAATAGTCGCTTAGTGCAATTATATTTCTCAGGGAGAGTAGGCACGGGACTATTCACCATCAAATCACGGTCAGGTTCATCAAGAGGACTGACGTTGTCCAAAAACTTGAGGTAGTCAGCGGGGTCTTAATTGATGTCCTCTATCACGGGCTCAACTGGTGGAGTGGTCTTTTCTTGGCTTGGTGTTGGCTCTGAAGTGGCCTTTTGTTGGCTTGGTGTTGGCTCTGGAGTGGCCTTTTGTTGGCTTGGTGTTGGCTCTGGAGTGGTGATAGGAGGGTCCAAACAAATTAGTGATTTTGGCCATAGCAGGGGCCAAATCAAGCATTGCTCTAGGTTTAACTCGCTTTCATCTTCGAGGGGTTGAGATGGAGGATCCAAATAACCACAACCCGGGAACACCCGAGACAATGAAATCTTATAAAATTCGTCAGAAATAGGCCGGTTGTGATGGATGCGGTTAAGTGGTGTAACGATGTTTGCTTGTGCCACTTCCTTCAGCTCACCGTCCACAAGTAGGAGCAACGTGCATCTCGTCTGGTCGGCCTGCTCACCATTCACAAGTAAGGCGTTAGATAGGGCGCCATGCAAGAATGAAGTAATATATAACATGGTTAAATTACCGTGAGGGCGTTGAGCTCGTCTAATGGTGATGGACCGGGGACGGCCCTCGGCGTGCAAGAGATGGAAGGGCTGCTACGAGCCGCGGTGCCATGTACGATGTTGACTGCTGGCGTTTTGATACGTCCAAAACGTATCTACTTTCCCGAACACTTTTGCTGTTGTTTTACCTCTAATTTGTGTGTTTTGAATGCAACTAACACGGACTAACGCTGTTTTCAGCAGAATTGCCCTGGTGTCTTGTTTTTGTGCAGAAAGTCAAGTTTCGGGAAAATTGCCGAAAAATATCCTGGAGTTCCTATTTTTCCAGAAGACACACGGAGCCAGAAGATGAGACGGAGGCGGGCCACGAGGGCCCACACCATGGGCCCGCGCGGCCAGGGCTGGGCCGCGCCGGGGGGTGGTGTGGCCGCCTCGGGCACCACCTCGCGTCCCCTTTCGACTACTTAGTCCCCTTGACCTAAAAACCCGAGGGGGGTCGACGCTTTTTCCAGAAACACTCCAGAGCTCCGCCGCCACCGAAAACCCTATTTCGGGGACCAGAAACTCCGTTCTGGCACCCTGCCGGGACGGGGAATTGGAGGAGATCATCGCCATCATCATCACCGACGCCTCTCCATCAACCATACATGATTCCCCCATCCATGTGTGAGTAGTCCCCGCTGTAGGCTGAAGGGGATGGTAGGGATTGGATGAGATCATTCATGTAATAGATATCAGATTGTTAGGGCATGGTGCCTAGTATCTGTTGTTAGTACTTTATGTCATTGTTGCAACTTGTTATGCTTAATGCTTGACACTAGGGCCCGAGTGCCATGATTTCAGATCTGAACATGTTATTGAATCATGAGGATAATTATTGTTTTAGATCATATCTGCAAGTTGTTTACACATATAATTGTCCGGAACCCGAGGCCCCAAAGTGACAACAATTGGGATAACTGGAGGGGATGGCTGTAATGTGAGGATCACATGTGTTCACGGAGTGTTAATGCTTTGCTCCGGTGCTTTATTAAAAAGAGCACCTTAATTACCAGTAGTTTCCCTTGAGGCCCCGCTGCAAACGGGCTGGTAGGACAGAAGATGTTGTGCAAGTTTCTCATTGCGAGCACACACGAATTAAATACGGAACACATGCCTATGATTGATTATTACCTGGATACTTTATTATTATCTATCTGCAAATGCCCTACGCTTGACTATTATATGAATTATCTTATCCATGCAACGCCCGTTCATCCATCCCTATGCCTACAGTATTTTAATCCTGCTGTCTACTTCAATTATTACTGCTGCTATTATTTCACTACTGCTACTGCTATAAAACTGTTGCTACTGATAAACTATGTCGAGCAAGTCTATTTCCAGGTGCAGCTGAACTGACAATTCATCTGTTAAGGCTTATAAATATTCTTTGGCTCCCCTTGTGTCGAATCAATAAATTTGGGTTTTACTTCCCTCGAAGACTGTTGCGATCCCCTATACTTGTGGGTCATCACGTTTGTTCCTCTCTGTCAGGATTAGGATTGGCGGGTGGCACATTGATGGAGTTGTTGTTGGCTATTATGCTGTCTAAGCTAGGAACGGGGGGAGGTCCTTTTTGCCCCCCCCCCCCTCAATCCAACTCCCAAATGACTGATACATGGTCGGAAGGATGGCAGTGATGGCCTTTGTCACTGCGCTGTCGATGTTGGCCTGCATATTTTTTTGCTCGGCCGCCTTCCTATCCTGACGCTTCTCCTTGGACTCGGGGTAGTAATGTGACTGTTTGTGACCGACTCCGGCTCCGACCACCCGGCCACGATGCGGCGGAAGTGTCACCTCCAAATTCTTTCTCTTGTTCATCGCCCTGTGAAAAGAGGTGTCCCACGGGACCTTCGTCACAGACGATGAGTCGCTTTGAGATTGAGCAAGTTTTTCTTCCTCCAGAATTTGCTTCTCAAAATCCTTGACCTTCTCGTTCAAGACAAGTTCCCCTTTATTCTTGGGATCTTCCCTGAAAAGGGCTCTGATAAATCGTCTCGCCAATGGGTCTTTGATCTTGGCATAGGGATCATCCCATTTCCTTTCTTTGTCCTGCTTTGCCCAAACATCTTCCGCCCCGTTGTATCCACGACATCCAAGATTGTGAGGACCTATATTCTTCGCATGCATATCTTGCCCCCACTAGGATAGCGCCTGCGTCGAAGCTAGGCCTTGTTTCCCCTTGAAAATGTTGAAGTCTTCTTCAGAAATGGAGGGCCACTTGGCGTGGATCTTATCGAAATCGTCACCATTAAGAAGGGCCTTTCTCACTTCTGATCTCCAAGTTGAAAAGGCTTTGCTGAACTTGCGAGGGCGTGTGTGTTTACCAGATTCTTTTTCATATCATTGTCATCGTAATCTCCCGGGAAAGTGTATTGTGCGTGCAACTTGGAAATAAGGTGTGCGGCCACATGTGAGTTCTCCTTATCCCTTATGTTCTCCTGGTTGATGTTGCCGAAGTCCCGCACAATGCATCCCAAGGCTAAGCCGTACCCTTTTGCATATTTTTTTGGCTGCCTAGGAACACCACTGGCGGGGTCCACCTCCGTAAATGTCAGTCGACCGCTATGGAGCATGTTTGGGCGCCTTGGCTTACGTTGACGCTGGGATCCGCCACCAGATGTGGTCTCGTTGCCACCTGCTTTGCCACCAGGTGTGGTCCCGTGGCCACCTCCGCCGCCACCAGATGTGGTCCCGTGGCCACCTCCGCCGCCACCAAATGTGTTCTCGTGGCCACCTCCGCCGCCACCAGATGTGTTCTCGTGGCCACATCCGCCGCCACCAGATGTGGTCTCGTCATCGGAAGTGTTCTCCCTCTCATCGTCGGCATCCAGCTCGGCGTCGATTGACTTCCGAACCATCTTCAAATAATTATCCTCTATCGGCTCCTTGCCTCCACTCTGAGAAGTCCCGGCCTCCATATTGTCAGCCATCTTCGCACAAAAAAAAAGTCGTAGTTAGTAAAACAACTATAAGAAAAAATAATTCACTTGGGTGGTAATGAAAAGTTTGCATATACCCATGAGACCATTTGAGATTTCCAAAATTTTAGTTACTCCATATGCCATTTTGGCACGACCTTTGCTAAAATTATGGCATATGGAGCACCCGAATTTGCCGGAATGGAAATTAATCAACATTCCGACAATCTCAAGGGTCTCTAGGGTACCTGCAAACGTTTCATACATAGCCACAAGGCAGCAATCGCAGCCACCACCACAAGCACAATAAATTCACATTTCATACATAGTCGCAGCCACCACCACCAAAATTCACATCGACACACATATATCATCTTCAAGACAGTTAAAAATACCAACTTCGGAGGCACTAACAGTTAAACAGTGATCATACTTAACACTTAGCGAAATTTCTGAAAATTTTCATCTCAATTTTTTTCATGTGCTACAAAGTTCCTAGCAGCACTAACAGCAACTAGCAGCACTAACATCAACTAGCAACTAACAACAACTAGCGGGCGAGCGCATGCATCTAACAGCAACTACAAAGTTCATCTCAATTTGTTGTTGGCATTTCGGCAAACACCTTCGGTGCAGCCCGTTGGAGGGGAGGGAGAGGAGGGAGACGGGCAGCACCTTGGGAAGGGAAGGAAGGGGGACGTCGACGGCGGTGTGGAGCTGCTCGGGCGCGGACGGGCGGCTCCAGACGGGCGCGCCGGCGTGAAGGGTGGCGACGGCGAGCAGAGGTGGCGGGTGGGTGTACGCGCGGCGAGCAGAGGGGCGCGGCGAGCAGCGGTAGGGCGGGAGGGGGAGGGGCCGAGCGCGGCGTGGTCGCCGGCGGTGGCAGACGGGCGCAGCGTGGCGTGGAGGCGGTGGGCGGCGGTGGCGACGAGAACAGAGGGGGCGGCGGTGGTGACACGGGAGCAGTGGGGAATTTTGGAGAGGGCGCGTGTGGGGATTTTGGATAGAAGAGGCGGGAGACTGCGAACGGGGCCCACATGTAAGTGGCCCGAACATACCGCTGGCGGACGGCCTTGTCAGTCCGCCAGTGGTAAGGTCCTTTTTTATTTTTTATTTTCCTTTATCTTTTCAAAAACTTTTTTGCATTTCAAAAACATTTCAAACACATGTGTGTATTTCAAAATAATTTCACAAATTATTTTTATAAAATTAGTTTCCTTTTTTTAAGTGACAAAAATGACTATTTTTGTGAACCAAGTATAAAAAATATGTTGCAAAATGGAACCCATTTAAATATCACAAGGACTAGTCCAACATTAATGGATAATCAACCAAGTATTAGGAATTTTCGTCATTTTCATCTAATTTCTCCTAGTTAAATGAGTTTATGTTGATTTTCTGAAATTAATCCAAATTTGAACTACAAGTGTTTTATAGTTTGCTCTCCACTTTTTAAAATAATCATTTTAATTAAGGTACACAACCAGTGGTTATATCATAGAAACATCAATAGTTTTAGAGAATTTGACCTCTTTCGGTGAATAGTCCCGGTGGCGGCCGTTTTCGACAGTTTTTCGTAAAAAAACAAATAGTGAAAAACACTCAAAAAGATATATCCTATTGCATGAAGTCCTTTTATGTGTACTTAGTTGCTATGTAAAATGATAAACTTGATTTTTCACAGCACTTTCAGAAACATTCTTCACAAAAAGCACTATCATGTATAAACATCTAGCTATAAGTCCAGGTGAATTAAACCAAATGACCAAGTTATGTCAATTCCCAACGCATAGTTTGTGATAAAGTGCTCATATTCGACACAGAGGTGTGTCTTGGTATAGGAAGCAATGATTCCTAAGGGAATTTACAGATTATTTTTATAAATACAATTTTCCTAGTTATATGAATTTACATCCCAAGTTACCCCTGGCGGACGGCGTAGCGTGCCCGCCAGCGGTATTCTGCTTAACGCTGGCGGACGGTGTATGGTGCCCGCCAGCAGTAATTTGCTAGTTTTTGGGCCCATCCGAGGCAACTACCGCTGGCGGGCACCATACACCGTCCGCCAGCGTTAAGCAGAATACCGCTGGCGGGCACTGATGCCGTCCGCCAGGGGTAACTTGCACCGCCTCCTCGCACCTGCCTGCTACTACCACTGGCGTGCACCGTGTGACGTCCGCCAGCGGTACTGTAGAACCAGTGGCGGGTACGGAAAAACCGCCCGCCAGCGGTAGTAACGCTGGCGGACGCAAATGCCGTCCGCCAGCGGTAGGCTGGTGGCTATAAGCACATTCCTACTAGTTCCGGGTCCATGACCTCCTCCTCCTCCTCCTCGGACAGATCAATGAAGGGAATGGGATCGGGAGCAATGGCCCTGCCCCTGCCCCTGCCCCTGCTCGAGCTCGGAGGAGACTCCCAACATGAAAGGATCCTGCTCGACCTTGGAGGAGTGCACCCACGCCCACGGCCCTGCCGCTGCCCTCGCTCAACTCAAGAAACCAAGGATAGCGGACGTGGCGGCGGCGGTTCGAGCTGGGAGTGGAGCGGCCACCACCACGAGCCATGGAAAGATGATGGACTGGGCGAGGGTGGCAAGGAGAGGAAGAGGGGATCACTGGGCGGCGTGGGCGCAATGGGCAAGGAAATGGCTCCTTTTCTAGCCATCTGCGGTCTGGACGGCGTCGCGTCTGGACTGGCAGTAATGGCTACCGGGCATTGATCCGGCTCGCCAGACTGCTCAGCTTGCGGCGGGACAGACTAGGCAAGACAGACACGAAGACGACGGAGCAGATGCGTGGTCTGGCCGGCAGCGTAGGCGGCGAGGCAGCTTTTTGCCGGCCAGGGGGGCACGCCATTGAAGGCGCGAGGACGGTGAGCAGGCATGGACGCGCTCGTACGGCTGCATGCAAGCACTCCTCCACTGGCCCCACTTGTAAGCTTTAAGTGGGGACGACGAGCAGCATGGGTGCGCACGGGTGCATGCACTACGCTGGGCCCACATGTCACAGCTTCGTTAACGGTCAAAGGGCTTGACCGGATGGAAACGTTTGTCTTTGCCATCTTCGGGCCTCGAAAGAGCCAAGTAGGCACAGACGAGGAAAACTATGCAAGTAGGGCACAGACGAGGAAAGTTGAACGAACCAGGGCACAAAAATAATAAGCCCAATTATTAAAGGTCTTGTGCCACATTTGGTAGATGGTGGAGTGTCTATCCTACAGTATGCGGATGACACAATTCTTCTTTTGCAAGATGATTTGGAGAGTGCAAGAAATGTCAAATTCATTTTGGCCATTTTCGAGCAGCTGTCGGGACTGAAAATAAACTATCATAAGAGCGAGGTTTTCTGTTTAGGAGCAGCTGCTGAGAGGGAAGACATGTTTAGCGAAATCTTTACATGCCCTGCAGCAGAACTGCCAATGAAGTACTTAGGAATGCCTATTGACGAGAAAAGACTTGCTAGATCATGATGGGGCCCTGTTGATGAAAAGTTTGTTAAGAAGTTGGGAGGTTGGAAAGGGAGATTGTTGTCTGCTGGGGATAGGTTGACTCTGGTGAATGCCTATAACTCTATACATGATGTCCTTCTTGACACCACCAAAAGGGGTTCTAAAAAAGTGGGACATACACGGAAAACGTATGGTTTGGAATGAAGAAGAGGACAAGAAAAAATATCACTTGGTGAAATGAGATACTATGTGCTTGCCTAAAGAATGTGGTGGCCTGGGTGTTTTGGATCTGAAGGCAATGAACACAAGCCTTCTGTGTAAAATGGTTATGGAAATTGGAAAACCCTGATGGATCTTGGCAGCTGATGCTTAGGAACAAGTATCTAAAGAACAAGGTGTTGTCTCAAGAGTTGTCATGAGTTGGAACTTCTCACTTTTGGCAATGTCTGTTGGGAGTTAAACATACTTTCCAAAGATATGTGTCTAGAATTGTAAACAATGGAGAAAAACCTTGTTTTGGGAAAACAGCTGGGTGAATAATACACCCTTAGCGCTGCAATTCCCGAGACTATATAATCTGACCTTTACGAAAAACATTACTTTAGCGAAAGTCAAAAGAGAAGGGCTGGAATGTGTGAAATTCAGAAGGACTCTGTGGGGGGAAACTACTTTGCACTTTGCTGAATTGCAGTTGCTGACTGACACAATTCAGCAAATGAAGACAGGGTTAGATGGAAGATTGGTAACACAGGACAGTTTCAAGTTAGCGGTATGTATCTGACGTTGAGAGCTGCTGGGGTGTTCCCACAGAAATTCCTTTGGAAACTGAAGATACCGCTGAAGATTAAGGTTTTCCGTGGCTTATGATCAAGAACAGCATCCTCACGAAGGACAATTTGCTAACCGAGTGATGGGCAGTGTCACTTTTGCAGCAAAAAAGTAATTGTGGATCATCTTTTGTTCCATTGCAGTTTGGCTAAGTTAGTGTGGCAAGTGATAAGATGTGACTTTGATCTAGTCGGACCACCTGAGGGGTACATGATATGACAGGGGCTTGGCTTGCATCGTTCACTGGACACAGGAAAAAGCTTGTGATGTGTGGAAGTGAGGTCTGCTGGGTGATTTGGAAAACTAGAAACGATGCCTGTTTTAACAAAAAAAAAAATCATGATGACCCTGCAGCTGTGATTTTTAGGTTGTGTAATACAATTAATGCTTGGGCAATACTGCATAAACCGCAAGACAAAAGAGAGCTTGAAGCTGGAGTGGAGAGGCTGAAGACGGTGATCAAAGGTGCTCTTTCTAGAGCTCATGGATGGACACATACTTCAGCAAGGCTCACGCTTTAGTCTCTGGCTTTCGGTTCTTCTGGTGTGGTGTTGTCAATTTCGAATCCCAAAGAGAGCGGGGATGTCGCTCTCGGTTATGTTTCTGCTTAGGGCCTTGAGAAAACCTGTTTGGGATTTCTCTAGTTTGTTTAGTTGTTGCTTTAATTTACTTTACTTTGTCCTTGTAAGACTTGGCGGTTTCTTTATATGAAATCGACGGGAGCCTCTTTAGTCTAAAAAAAAAAGAAAAAGTGAGTTGCGATAATCAGGTCATCTGTAGTATATATAAACACAGCTTGCAGAATGCAATCTGGATACTGCTAAGATTACACCAACTAGGAAAAATTGAAAACTTAAATTGACAGTGCCTGCTGGTAAGAACCAGAATAACTGTCCTAGATTTGGAGTTATTAGATACATAGGCTCGAAACTCAAAAACATACGAGCATTAGAAATGCTCCATTGATTTCTCGGAAAAAAAACTCCATTAGCTTGTCACGGAGGATCACAGGTTTCTTCGTTCTACAGTTTGTACTTTGACCGAATCATGTATGTAATATCTTGTTGGATGCTAAATGTATCCCAAACACCACTTGAAATAATATGACATACAAGAGAGCTACCGTCATGGTCCGGAATCCACAGAAGGAAAACCATAATCCTGAATATCCCCGGATAACTCAAGGTAGAACAATTAGCTATGCTCACATACATAGACTGCGGTGGATCAATCAGTCCTGGCTTTCTTGTGGCCACCGGCCCTGCAGCCATCGCAGGCACAAGCGGTAGGGGGAGGATGGGATTGATGTGGCGGCGGCGTCGGCTTTGCTTCTTCCACGCTGAGCAGGCGTCGGCGGCTTTCCTGTTCGTCAGAGATTATCTCCATGATAGTTCGCTTGGCTTCCAGGGACATCACGGCCCACTCGGCCCCACTCCTCGTCCGTGAAAAAATCGTCCCAATCGGGAGGTAGTCGAAAGCTAGCTTCTCCGCTCATCGGCGGAGGCGGGGTTTTCGACATTATCGATGCGATCGATCTCTCTTACCCCTGGGACTCCCAGCACCGCCGCGCCCTGAGGTTTCGCCGACAGCCCTCTCTCTCTGTTTCTATCAGGCAACCCGGAACTATATATGTGTGGGTCCAAACCGATCCGTCTTATGTTTTCCGCACCTTCCTTCTCCACGTTTTGTATCTTTAAAACGAACTCAAACACGAATTCAAAGTTATTGAATACCGAACAGACTGGATGTTATTAGATGCCAAATAGAAGTAATTTATTACTTCCAAGAAATACTAAGAAGTACAATTAATAGTTATATTGATGACAAATTGTAGTATCCCAATGATGCAAATATTAGAGGTTTTTTCTACTGAAGAGCCCGACTTTGAATTAACAAAACTAGAAGATTTACACAAACGAACAACATAAAAGAAAAACTGAGGATACCAACTATAGATACAATCGCAAAGGGTGAACGACAGAAAACACTAAGGGCGTGTTTGTTTACCTGCACACTTTTTAGCCCATTTAGTTATGTGGCTCCACAGGGTCTGGATCAGGAAAAATAAGGCCCCTTTGCATGTTTTTACTGTTTTGTAATTTTTTAACCTAGAGCTTGGTGACCTGTTTAAGTGGCTGGAGGTGGATTAGAGTCAAGAACCTGATATTTGGTTACACGCTTGAGCCGTGTTATACTCGCTACATATGAAAATGGTGATCTAGCCAACCCTAAAACGCTTTGCGTAGATAGGCAACACATTTAGTCAAACACATTCAGAGCTAACACACATTCGGACACACATATTCAGACCTAAATTAGTAAGGATTTAGTACCACTTACTTATATACACCACAGGGTAATGCCCTAACTGCATACATTAGCATGAATGGGCAAAACCCTGAACAAAATGCATCATCTGAACATGTTTATGGGCATACACAAACCCTAAATCAAGTACTAGCGGGGGCATCCCATGCCCCTATGTTAACATCTAACAGTGGCAACACATGCGCGTGATCAAAATGTGTAGCCTCTGGACGTCAAAGTGGTGGTGCTCTTGAAGATGGTGAGCTTGAAGACGATGGAGCCGGCTTCCTGTAGCTCGTATTTCAGCACGACATCCGGCCAGTTCCGGCCTAGTACCATCTCGCCGTCGTGCATGCTCACCTGGACCCACTCGTCGGAATAGTGGCACACCGAGAGCGGCATGCAACGAGGGAGTAGGAACTGGATCCACCCCTTCAGCACGGCATGGAACCATCTAGGGATGATGATCATCAACATATCGTCGTTGTCGAGCTGGACGAAGAACCGGCGTGGTGCCACTGGCCTGGGGATGGGGCCGATCGTCGGCTGCCGGCCCTGGGTACGGTTGGACAGTTTCACCGCCTCCTCATGCATGTCGGCCATGACGGACCTGACTAGCCAGCGATTGCGCGGGAGAACGCCTGCCAGGCCCGGAGGAGTTGGTGGCAGTCTCATCCCGGCGATCTCCCAGTCTTTTTTGGGTACCTTGTTAAGAGGATGACAAATTGATTAATTAATTTACTGATTAGATGTTCCCCTAATATGAAACAAACGAAGAGCTTGCCCTCAATTTCCTATATTTCTTTGTTGTTAGTTGAACTAATTAAAGTGTTTAAAATATGTGTTAATTTGTATTATCACTAGCTACGGGATACATTTTAATTGTAATTCATGGTGTAGAATATGAGTTAATTAGTACGGTCATACTATAGGCATTTCAAGTTCAATTAGCCTCTAGATGTAGATGTAAAGGAACAGCGATATCTTCCATGGAAAATGCAGAAAAGTCCATTGAATATGCATTCCAAGCTATGAAACAAATTAAGTTTTAAACTCGTCCCCCTATGTCCAATTCCTGGCTCCGCCCCTGTATATAATCCATATCGATTGTGAGGTGCCAATACACAAAATCCTCTTCAGCATTGCGACATGAAATCTATAAGCCGGCTTATGCATAACCATAAGCCCAAAAAGAAGTCACCCTAAGTAGTTGTCAATAATTATTGATTGTCCACTGTCCGGTGCTCAGTTCAACATTATCCATGCATGTGCCTCATGTCTCCGTTATTGCTTGGCCAACTAGTAGCAACCAAGCTCAGCAAGGAACGGGCAGCATGTACAGATATTTTTCAGAGATCTCTATTTTTCAGTACAATTATTGAAGTCTATCACGAGATGAAATATGAACTGTAGAATTACGGAAGCGTATACTATAGTAGTTTAGAGAAAAGTAGAGAGTCTATCCAGAACCAGTGATACTCCATAAATCGAATGCACAGATCCATGGGTACTTCTCAAAATTTACAAATCCCTCTCAAGTGTTCATATGCATCCATGAGCTAAATTGAAGATCTAAAGCCTAACAATCATATACTGCTAGAACCACTATAAAAAAGATCTTAACAAAGAAACAAAACAAACAAAACCAACAAACAGCAAGAGCCCAAAACCTCAGGGGCAATTCACGTTTCTCCCTGGCCCTCCATAGTAGAAGTGTGTGCCCCAGTGGCTGTTGAAACCTCCCTGGATGTCGTAGCACCCGGGATGATCAGCGAGAAGCTTCAGGTTGGACGCCCGGATGATGCTGTTGTCCCAGTCCACGATCTGCAGGTTCCGGAAGTAGGCGGCGCGGTCGAAACCCTCGCCGGGGAAGTGCCCGCTGCCCATCTGCGTGGCCGTGTGGGATCCCGCCGGCCTGGCGTTGAAGATCTCGCCGCCGAACTGCACCATCCTTGCGTGGTGCGACAGGTGCGTGAACAGGCCGGACGGCCAGTAGCCCACGACTACGCCCGGACCGATCTCCAGCCACCAGTGACCATGCTTGGGATCCTGAGGAGGTCCAGTGATCAGCAATTCAGCATGCATTTGCCATGCAGATCAAACAGTCCTTGAAAATTGCAGTAACTTCGAAATGGTAGTTACCTTCCATATCATCAGAGTAATGTCGAACTGCCTTCCGTTGTACACCGATTCTGGCGTGATAGCCGCGCCGATGGCGATCTTGTTGGTCGTTTGGACAAACCCAGGGCAGTTGTGGTTGTAGCACCCCGTCTCTTGATAAGCATCAGTCTGCAAAATGCACGTTTGGTTAGAACTCTACCAGGCAAAATGTACTACTACTTCTTTAGTTGTACAAGAAAAAGACTTACCGTCCAGTAAGTGAAGAACCTGGCATTACTATCTCCATACAGCTCAGGGCTTACCTGAAAATGTTGCAAACAATTTTACATGTTTCTGCTACCAGAACATTGTTTCATGAATCTGTTCTAAGATGGAAGAAAAATTCTTTCTTGATTCATGTACCTGCCATCCAGCTTCAATGGTATTGAGATCATTGCCGAAGGAGCCAGAGATGACCCAGATCTGTGACAGGCTGAACTCAGAGGGGTCACCTATCCTGGGTGACCACACATTAACACTAGCTTTGGCCCCATAGTACTTCTCTGAATTCACATACCCAACTGCATGCTGCAGCCAAAACAAAACTAGGTTAATGTAAATCCAACCATGACTTTTCCACATACATTTTTGTGAAGAACTACATAGGTCAAATATTTCACTTAGGAGAGAGTGGAGTAGCAACTACACTAATCTAATCCAGTGTATGTAAGACAAGGCAACTAAGTTATTCTAATGGTCAAGTCAAGCAGCTCATCATTCAAGAAGAGTTTCTCATCTTGATTAAGTTAATGAATTAAGCTTCTGCACATGTACAAACAGTGTTCTTTGTCTGTTCCTGTGTGCCCTTTGAGCATCTCTTCTCCGGAGATTAAGCTCATTGATAAACTCAATGAAGGTACTCTCAACTCAGTGTACCAAGCCACACTGTTTCCAACAGAACACCCGTCTTCATGCTTTTTACTGGCGGTAAAAAATTAAGCAAAAACGATTTTATATATAACTTATATGAAACGTTAACACCAGGCTTCTGGATTGAGTTTATTGCCTCTGCAAAACCACAAATTGGTTGGTTTAAGGGTAGTAGTAGAAAAGAAATAAAGTATTGGACTTTTGGTGATTTGGTGCCGAATGCCGACACCAGTCAAAGCTTATGAATCACTAATGTATAGAAGGAAACAAGGAGCTTAAATACACAAGGTACCCAAATGCTCCTTTGAATACCTAAATTTTCTATTTTAAGATGCCAAACTGAAAGAAACACTAGATATGCACAAGCAAGCGAGTTTTGCTATCATGCAGATGTGCGGTTCCTTGGAATCAGTTGGATTGTCTGTTTCATTATAACCCTACGTTTGCACCAAATTTAAAGTTTTGAGAACTTTGTCATTAGCTTCACAGCAAGTATCGATGCCTAACATGCAAGAGATCTTACTTAAAGTTACCGATGTTGAAATCTTGAAGTAGTACACGATTTCGCAGATAAACTACTCTAGATTCTTGAACCAAGATGAGACGCACATGCTACCACTTAAAACCGTACAAGACAGAAGTCTGACCACTGTCCTGACTGAAATATATTCCAATGGCCAAGTCGGTAGTCAAGCAGAGGAGATGAGGAGATCTAAGCTGCAAGCTGTCTCACTGGATCTAAAGAAAAGTTGGCCTACAGATATGAACAAATGCAGCCAGTGATCCTAGTAGAAAAGTAAATTTTTGTGATCTGGATTTTTCCCTACTGAAGCTTCTATAGACTCGTGCAAATAGTAACTGTCCAATTGATGTTCTATATTTTCCTGAGTACAGGCTTCTCTTTTGTAGCTTTTCTAGGTGTCACTTGTGATAGTAAATATTACTAGTAGACTACAGTGGTAACTTTCTTTCCATATATTTGTGGTTTGCTCTAGTGATGCTGTCATTTTCTGTTTCTTGAGGTAATTTGGTCGATTTCAGTACAGAGTTGGCGTCATCATAGGTAGTCGAGTAGCGATAATTGTACACCTACCCCTGGAAAATAAAAACCATATTTTGCAGAGACCATATTTCAGTACAGAGCATGTCACTGTGAACAGTAATTTTAAAGTGTTATGCCAGAAATTAGTCACTTTTTTCCATAAGCAATTATAGTTACTTAATCCATCAGCAGGGAGGGAAAGAGTTGGTCTGGAATGTAACCAACCTCATGTCCACTGCCAGTGGAATCACGCCTAGTACTCCGGCGTGCCGGCTTCCTACCGTACCTCCTGAGGGAGCTGGCCCTGAGCACATCCTTCTCCGTCGTCCGCCGCAGCGCCACCGTCCCTTCCGGGCAAGCCTCGCCGGTGGCATGCCACGCCTGCACCACCACCGCACCCGCTCTGCTTCCCCCGGCAGTGGTGGAGTTGTAGTTCTTGGGCCTCTCCGGTGGATCCTGTTAAGCATGACGGAACAGCTTAGCAATTTCTGTCGACAGGAGACACTAGACACTAACTAGTTTGCATGATAACTAAAGCAACATAACATTGTGAGTAAGGAAGATGCTTTCACCAGAGGCTTTTGTCCCCTGAGCTTTGGGTGGTCAAATGCAGGCTGGAGGTGAGACGGAACACAGTCAACAAAGTCACCATCTGGGCTCTGCAAAAGAAACATGTCTACAGCTGCTTAACCCAAGAACATAAGAGGCGGGAGGAAAAGAATGTGCACTGCAAACAGTTTCAAGGTTCAAGCACAGATGGTAACCTTGATGGTCTTGACAGAAGGCTTGTTGAGCTTGCTGAGGAGAGCCCTGATCCTCCTCTGCTTGAGCAGCTCCCGCCCTGGCCTCAGCGTTGCGGTGGCGGTTGCATTGCCGCTGCTGCTGTCACCGGAGGTGGCCAATGCAGCAGAAGTAGAAGAGAGCAGGAGGAGCAAGGCAACAAAGTGGAAGCTGCAAGCCATGCTTCCACTGATTGTCCGCTTGTGTATCTATCTAGGCTCACTCACACTCTTGCGAGGATACATAGTAGTAGTTGTTGTCTTCTTTCTCCCGCGGCCCTCGGAGTGATCAATGGCTTGACTGGCTTGTTAACTATAACTGGATACGACGAGCTAGCTAAGCTGGGACTAGGTGATGTCAGTGAGTTAGTAGCTGTGGTACTCCTACTGAGACCATTTTTTCCCGATTTTTTTCTTTTAAACTTCCATGGCTGGCCGGCCGGCAAAGATGGAGCAGATCGAAGTTCCCAAAGTTAGGTGGCTATTTATTTATGGGTGGCCATGAAACCCTGCATTGCCAACAAAGCGTCCAGCAAAAGCAAGGAGGGGGGCCTTTGGGGTGCAAGGGAGCCGCTGGACAATGACGAGCCCAAGCTATTACTGCTAGAAGCAGCCAGCAGCACACTTCCCGCGGGTTTCAGGTCCATAAAGATTTCGACCACACAAAAACTGTTGATTTCGCATGATCTCCGTCTTTTATTTTGGAGTTTGGACCTATCTAGCTGAACATGGCTGGTTGCTGCCGCTGGTCACACCACAGGGACAGGGCTCCATTCATGATTCATCTCCCAGCTAACTGATAAAGATTTCCACCCGTACAAAAAAATGATTTCAATAAAAAAATAAAGATTTCAGCCAGAAAACAGAACAGCTTTTGTCAGGAAGAAGTAGAAATATAGGGCAGGCTCATATGAGTTTTTAGATTTTCATAAAATAATGGTGCTATGTCACATTTGGATGATGTTTCTGTTTACATTATGTCACCTTACTCAAAACAATACTCTATTTGTTTGAACTTAAGAGCTAGAGATGCAGGCATAAAAGCGGTCTCAAAGTTTAATATTAGTTATAGATGTGGTTCAGTAACAGTTTATATATTTTCAACGTAATGCCTATATAAAATCTTGCCATGAACGATCATAATCATGATTGGTAAGATAAGTACAATTTAATTTTTTGTCAACTGTAATTTATTCACCCAACTATGTTATGTCTATTTGGAGAGATGTCTCCAGTGAAACTATGGCGGCGGCGGTGCTGACACACATCTCTTTGTGTTCCTGAGGAAAAATACTAGAATTTGGGGTGGGACCCACCTGCAGATTTTTTTTAAATAAATAAATATTTGTTTTAGTTATCTGAGGGTCTTCCTGTACGTCACAGCCTAGACGTGAGGGGAATGTTAAATATAAAGCCTAACCCTTCCCATCAGTTCGGACTTTTGAGATAATTGGCTAGTGCATCTGTTCAATAATTTGAAAATAGTGAGATCACTGGAGGTCCGGAGCCCCGAAATCTCCACTCCAATTGTCACACGTTAATATGAGCAATTCTGCCCTGGGTTTGCTCCTTCGAGAGGTCTTGTGCTCAGAAAGTTTGAATGACAACTATAATCCATGTGACGTGTTGCTCTTTCTGTGAACTGATTACGCTTTCCAGTCAGGTACGTACAATTTAATTAGGGAGACACGGAATTTGTGGTCACGCATCGCATGTTCATGGCGACAAAACGTGGCCTGTGAGGCTGTGAAAGGTCTGTTGCACCGGCAGCCAGTCCTATAACCAAGTTAGCAAGGCCATACTCTTCATCGTCCCAAAGAAACGGCAACTTTTCTGGGTACAAACATGCATGCATCGGTAACGGCAGATGCACCCTTCATCGATCCTTGGTTTGAACAGCTAGGGATCAGAGGAGCAGTCCCACTGTCGCAGGACCAGTCTGGATCAATCGTCGTGGTCCAGTCCAGTGCAGGACTCGATAAAGCTAGTCTGTCGTGCATCCTCAGCGTTATCAACCTTGCTAGAAGAGGCACCATCGGCCTAAACACGATAGGGCGCAAGTTAAAAAAAAAACTCAGTCCAAACCCTACCATGTAGTGGTTGCGCTACCGCCACGTATGTGTCGCAAAAATTGCAAGTTCAACCTAGCATGCATTAGCAACATTATAACTTCACCTATTTTGTTAAACCATTACCTATTTGTTTTAGTGACCAAAATGTGTTTCCTTCTTTGTAGGTGAAATACTATCCTTTTGAAATGATCATTACGAAGTTTTAGTTATATTCGAGCATTATACAATTATCGATAGCTTCTTACCTAATACTCCCTCTGTCTCAAAATATAAGACGACTTAGATTTTTGTTGGTTAACAATTTACAAAAAAATGCGGGGTACCTACGTGACAAGCGTAGTGACGGTCTTGATAAATGTGGTTCGATTATTGGGCTAAATACTATCCTTTTGAAATGATCATTACGAAGTTTTAGTTATAGATTTGCTCATTTCATAGATTACATTACATGTTTGTAAAAAAGGAATATACTACATGGATCTTAGCGCTAGCCCAAGATGGTTAACCTCTGAGATTAAGATTATTCTTATAGACTTGGTATAAGCAAATAGCAATGTCGTTTTGATTTTATTATTAAGAAATCTAACTGCAGATATCCGTGTGAAACACACAGAGTGGCGCTCTCTCGTCATGTTCGTGTGAAGCTAGGGAGGTGAGTGGCGCTCTCTCGTCATGTTGTGCAAAAGTCACTTTGTAGCCCGTCCTATATGTAGCCTTTTTTTTAAATCAACTGTTTGAAGTTTTAAAAATAATCGAGATAAATCATAGATGTTGCTAGTGACGTACTCTAATATTCTAATGTGCTTCAAATTTTCAACTCGAAATGTTTTGTATTCCGGCCTACACAAAAGTAACAATTTCTGACAAATCTGAAAAAATCGAATTTACATTATTCACCACCTCAGATTTGTGATTTTTATACAGCCCAAAATATAAAATATTTCGCATTGCTGTTGTCACACTGCTAAAATTCATCATTATGTACGTATAGGATTATTTTCAGAACTGTTTGAAACTTTAAAGTATCGTTTTATTTTATTTTTTCAACAAACGGGGTACATGTAGCCCGTTCTACAGAACGCTGATCTCGGGGAGGCGATGCTGTTTTCACGCATGCATGAGCCGCGTGTTCTCATAGCCCCGACACGAACGCTCGAAGATTCCTCTGCAACGCCCCGCCGTTGGTGATCGCCTCCTTGGCCCGCCCCATCCATCTCGCTGCTTGCGCTCGGATCTCCACTGCCGCAGCACCGTCGCCCATGACCGTCTCCACGCATCTTTGGATCTCGCCTCGTCCCGCCACTCCCTCTCCATCCACCTCCACGCGCACTCCGACGCCGGCGCACTCCTCCACCAGCCACGCCACGGTGGGCTGGTCCGTCCACTGCGGCACGCACACGATGGGCACGCCGGACGCGATGCTCTCCAGCGCGGAGTTCCACCCGCAGTGCGTGACGAAGCAGCCCACCGCCGGGTGCGACAGCACCCGCGCCTGGTCGCACCACCCGACCACCATCCTTTGGCCGCTGCCGTCGTCCAGCTCGTCGGCGATGACCTTGCAGCGCGACGCCCAGAGGTACGGCCGTCCGGTGGCCTTGAGCCCGTGCAGCGTCTCCACGTCCTGCCGCTCGCTGGCCGTGAATATGGTACCGAACGACACGTACACCACGGACCGTGCGGCCCTAGTGTCCAGCCACTCCATGTACCCGCTGCTGCTGCCGTCGTCGTCGCACAGGGACAAGTAGTCCGTGCTGTACGTAGAAGACGAGCCGGTGTTGGGCACTAGTGGCCCGACGGCGACGAGCTCAAGCCCCGGCACTGCACGGAGCGCCCCGGGCTCGAGCGCATCAAAGGTGTTGACCAGCACCTTGGTGGGCATGTCCCATCGAGCGCCAGGAAGAGGTCGCGCAACGTGCCTAGCACCGCGTAGCCTGGCTGCTCAGGCGAGGTAACCGCAACAATGGACGGGAGCGCGCGGGACTTGAGGGCCGGGAGCCCAGGCAGGCTGACGACGGCGTTGGCGCAGGAGGCGAGGACGGCGCCGTGGCCATGGAAGCAGTGGTAGTACACCGCGAACACGGCGGCTGGCTGGATCCAGAAGAGCGCGGCGGGGACGCCGTGCGCGCGCGCGACCTCGGGCGCCCACCCGACCAAGAAGGTGTACACGAGGCACGTGACGGGGCGGCCGCGCTCGGCGAGGCGCGAGACGACGCCGGAGAGCGCCTCGGTCCCGACGGCGCGGGTGCGGGCGCCGTAGGAACGGATGTCGTGCACCGCGGGGTCGAACCCCGAGTCGTAGCCGTCGGAGAAGGGGACGTGCAGCAGGCCCGCTCCGTCGACAGCCTCCTCGTCGGGTGACGCAAGGGAGGGGAACATGCGCCGGTGGCCGGAGACGGCGGTTGATATGGTGACCCGAGCGTTGTCTGCCGCCGCGACGAGGGCGGCGAGGCGGCACACCGGGTTGATGTGGCCCTGCAGTGGACTGGTTACGAACAGCAGGTGCGGCCGCAACGGCGCGCGACAGCGGCTCTCCATCGATCGCCTGCCTTGGACCGGACTGGCTGGATTCTGGAACTGTTAGATTCGGTGAGCTCGTAACAAGCTCGTGCTATTGCAGTGTTGCTGCGTATGGAGGTACTGGTGATCGATCGGTAGGTGAGCAGGAGCAGCCAGTATTTGCAGTCAGCTCTGCTTTCTGCATCAAATGGTACAACTTTGCTGTTCACGTACAGGTGGGCTTTAAACATGATAACGTGGCATGAATGTGATCTGACAAAGTAGAAATCATACACAAGGAGGCAGGAGAATTGTGCTGAAATATTCAGTAACTGATGACGCACTGTTGCCATCATGCTAGCCTCATGTAGTAGCACTACCGGTATGTTTATAACTTTATATACAGTACTTTCGTGTAGTGCTTATGTGCAGTCACAAACCAAGTCCGAGGAAGTCACTTCTATGATGCAAAAGTAGATCGCCTGCAGTTCACCGTAAAAAAAAAGGCTCCCTCTAATGCTCAGCTGACTGAGAATTAAGCTCGTCGCTGATCGATACACAGCTCTGTTGGCCGATCGTTGTTACTAGCTGAAACTCGCATGGGCTCATATGGGCCAGCTTGACGCACATACTGGGCCTGCTGCTCTCTTACCACGAGTCCATGACCTTTCTACTTTATACGGCTGTAGCCTCTAGCTACGATCATTTTTTTTTTGTACAAGTAGCTACAATCATTTGTTCTGTGTTTATAGGACAACAAAGGATGCTAGAAAAATGATTCGGCAAGAAAAATGACAATAGAAAATGAGATAAAAAGAAATACTAGTGAGTACGTAGCGGGTGTAGTTTCAACTAAGATTTTTTAGAAAATGCGGAAAACCCCTATGTTTTAAATAAATATTTTTCAGTTGCGGGTGGGGTTGCAACTGACATTATTTCTAGTTGCAAATGAAGTTGCAACTAAGAGGTTTTTCAGTTGCGGGTGAGGTTGTAACTGAGAGTTTTTCAGTTGAGGGTGGAGTTGCAACTGAGATTTTTCAGTTGCGGGTGGGGTTGCAACTTAGATTTTTTTCATTTACAACTGAGATTATTTTTAGTTGCAACTGAGAGTTTTCCAGATGCGGGTGGGGTTGCAACTGAGATTTTTCAATTACAAATTACACTATTTCAAGTTGTAAGTGAGGTTGCAAGTAAGAATTTTCTAGCTGCTGGTGCGGTTGCAACTGAGATTTTTCAGTTGCGGGTGGAGTTGCAACTGAGATTTTTTCAATTAGAATTGATATTATACCCAATTGCAAGTGAGCTTGCAACTGAAAATTTTCTAATTGCGGGTGGGGTTGCAGCTAAGCTTTTTCGTACGTAGAATTATAAAATAAAATATTAAAGGAGTGAGCTGCAAATTTCTATGATAAAAAAGACAAAACATTTTTCTGAAAATATACAATTTAAGTCCAGCAAAGACTAAAAAAACAAAACACGCACAATGGGAAAAGGCCCATGGCCTCGTGGGCAACACCAGCCCGACAATGACAAAAAGCCAGCGCAAAATAGATGTAGCCCATTTCGGCCCATATGGACCACCCTTTGCACAGAAAAAATTACAACAGAAAAAAAACACAAATCTCCACGACTCAAGTCTATCGGCTGCGAAGTTGACTGAGAATTAAGCTAATTATTAGCTGACTGAGAACTACCAAAACCGTCAGTTTATCCACCCAAAAAACATAAAACCCAAAAACTGGCTTCTAAATAAGGGGAATCTCAGTTGCAAATGCAATTGCAACTGGATCGGAAAAAAAACTCAGCTGCAAGTGCAGTTGCAACTGGCTTATAGCGTCGAGAAAACTCAGATGCAAGTGCAGTTGCAAACTGGCTCAGGAAAAAAACTCAGTTGCAAGTGGAGTTGCAACTGGCTCAGGAAAAAACTCAGTTGCAAGCGCAGTTGCAACTGGCTTCCAGACAAAAAAACACAAAAACAAAAAAAGAAACAATAAGAACAAATTAATAATTAAAATGATAATGTAGAAAAATAAAAAACACAAAAAATAAAAGATCTCACATGAAGAAAATGGCTTCTAAACTTAGGAAATCTCAGTTGCAAGTGCAGTTGCAACTGGCGCAGAACAAAACTCGGTTGCAAGGGCTTTGGAAAAATCTCAGTTGCAACTGGCTCGGAAAAAAACTCAATTGCAAGTTCAGTTGCAACTGCCTTATACCGTCGAGAAAATCTGTATTGCAAGTGCAATTGTAGTTGGCTCTGGAAAAAAACTCAGTTTCAAGTGCAGTTGCAACTGGCTCAAGAAAAACTCTAGTTGCAAGTGCAGTTGCAACTGACTCAGAAATAACTCAGTTGCAAGCGCAGTTGCAACTGGCTTCCAGAAAAAAAAACACAAAAACAAAAATAATAATAAGAAAAGTAACAAAAATAATAATTAAATTGATAATAAAGATAAATAAAAAACAAAATAGAGAAAAGATCTCAGATGAAAAACTGGCTTCTAAAAATCGGGGAATCTCAGTTGCAAGTACAGTTACAACTGAATCGAAAAAAACTCAGTTGCAACTTGCTTATAGCGTCGAGAAAAATTCAGACGCAAGTGCAGTTGCAAACTGGCTCAGCAAAACCTAAGTTGCAACTGGCTCAAGAAAAAACTCAGTTACAAGCGCAGTTGCAACTGGCCTGTCTCAGGAAAAAACTCAGTTGCAAGTAGAGTTGCAACTGGCTTAGGAAAAAACTCAGTTGCAAGCGCAGTTGCAACTGGCTTCCAAACAAAAAAAACAAACAAACACTAAATGATAATTAAAAATAATGATATAGAAAGATAAAAATAAAACACAATAGAGAAAACATCTCGGATGAAAAAACTGGCTTCTAACCTCGGGGAATATCAATTGCAAGTGCAGTTGTAACTGGATAGGAAAAAAAAACTCAGTTGCAAATCGAGTTGCAAGTATCTTATAGCGTCGAGAAAATCTCAATTACAAGTGCAGTTGCAACAAAATTTAACAAGAAACAACACAAAAAAGACGTAGCGGATAAATTTTAACCCAAGCAGCTACAACTAGTATTTTAATTTGAACTGACGAGAAGAAGGATTACTATGTTCAGCTCGTGACCTGCTGATAATCTATAAAGTCGGATGCAAATTTTGGGTAGCTAATTCCAATTCATCTGACCAACTAGTTTGTCGATTTGTTTTGTCATCGATTATTTATGGTCGATCGATCCCAATCGATCTGAATCAAGTGAATTTCATGTAACACAAAAAAGGACAAAAAGAGACAAATCACCAAACACAAATAAAAGTCCGCAAAATCTAAAAATCATCCAATCCAGAAAAAACAAAAAATCTACAAAAAAAAGAGCAATTGCCTTAACAAAAAAAAAAATTTGGCACATTAGACTAAAAAGAAAAGTAAAATATCCAACAACAACAACAACAACAACCGAGCCCAACACTAACTAGTGCAAATACTAAGAGAAAAACTTACAGGAAAAAAATTATCTGACCGCAACTATACAACAACTACCAAGCCCAGACAACTGATCGCTAGGAGAAAAAAACAATGCCGAGCCCACCCAGAACCGCACTCTCCAGCCCAGCCCATTAAAATTGAATTCGCACCTCCAGGAAAATAACCCGACAAAACAAGCCCAACAATAGAAACAACTACATAAACGGGCCAACCCACCAATATGCACGGATCACAAAGTAAGAACAGATCGGACGGACAGGGACGTGACTGAGACCTAAGCTATAGCAAAACCGAACAAAATAACTAAAAGACCCAGCTACACACAGTGTGTACGTCTGCGCGTACAGCTCGCAGCTAGCCACGAGAACAATGCTCAAAAAGAATAAACTAGCTACTACCAAACGAGGCCAGCGACAAATCACACGAAGGACAATTAGAAAAAAAATATGGAGAAGAAAAAATCGGACAAGGAAATACAAAATAATACACAATAAAAATACAAGAATACGTTGCTCATCTTAAAAAAAACAAAACAAGGAACATATACTGAACGAAGCTGCATAAGGCCAAGCTTTGTAGATAAAATAAGAAAACGGAAAATAGGCCCATCTTGAGGGCCGGTAGAGAGAAAATAAGAAAAGGCCTATAGAAGGCTGTACGTACCTCCGTTCGGCACCACGACGCAAACCCTATATATCGCCTTATGTGAGTTGTACTTCCGCCTCGCCTGCGTAGGTTTCCAGATGGGCCGGCCCATTAGGATCTGTATTTAGCAAAAAATGAAGAGAGAGGCTGTACGTACCTCCGCTCGGCACCACGACGCAAACCCTATATATCGCCTTATGTGAGTTGTACTTTCGCCTCGCCTGCGTAGGTTTCCAGATGGGCCGGCCCATTAGGATCTGTATTTAGCGAAAAATGAAGAGAAAACGGCGCAGAGTGGGATTCGAACCCCGACCCTCCACGTACGAAGACAGACGTTCCCTGCCACTAGGCTACGACTGCGTTCCTGTTAGAAGTTCATTACAATTCATTCTATTGTTTCCGTATTTGGTTTTCGTTTCTTTTCCTGTATCTTTTTTCCGCTTTGTTCTTTCTTTTCATTTATTTTTTTGTTTTTTGTTTTATTTTTTCATTTCTTTCTTTTTTGTTTTGTTTGATTATTTCTGTTTTCTTTTTCTTTTCCGTTTTCTTTTTTGTTTTCTTTTCCCATTTTGTTTTTATGTTTTCTTTTCCGTTTTCTTTTTCGGTTTTCTTTCTTCGTTTTCCGTTTTTTTGTTTCACTTTTTCCTTTTTCCTTTTTATGTTTTAATTTTCGCTTATTTCGAAAATGTTCATATTTTGGACAATAATTATTTTTTAAAAATGGTCCCGATTTTCAAAAATGATTTTTTTAAAATGGTTCCTTTTAAAAAATTGTTCCAAACCGAAAAAGGTTCGGAACCGAAAAAATGGTTCCGAATGAAAAAATGGTTCCTTTTTGAAAATGATTCGGAACCGAAAAAATGGTTCCTTTTTTAAAATGGTTCCGAACCAAAAAAAATGGTTCCGATTTTTGAAAACGGTTTCGAATGAAAAAAAATGGTTCCGATTTTTTGAAAATGGTTCCTTTTTGAAAATGGTTCCGAACCGAAAAAATGGTTCCTTTTTAAAAATGGTTCCGAACCAAAAAAATGGTTCCTTTTTTAAAATGGTTCCGAACCAAAAAAAAAGGTTCCTTTTTTAAAATGGTTCTGAACGGAAAAATGGTTCCGAATGAAAAAAATGGTTCCTTTTTTAAAATGGTTCCGAACCAAAAAAATGGTTCCGATTTTCTGAAAATGGTTCCTTTTTTAAAATGGTTCCGAATCGAAAAAATGGTTCCTTTTTGAAAATGGTTCCGAACCGAAAATATGGTTCCTTTTAGAATATGGTTCCGAACCGAAAAAATGATTCCAATTTTTGAAAATGTTTCCGAATGAAAAAAATAGTTCCGATTTTTTGAAAATGGTTCCTTTTTGAAAATGGTTCCGATTTTTGAAAATAGTTCCGAATGAAAAAAATGGTTCCTTTTTTAAAATTGTTCCGAACCGAAAATGGTTCCGAATGAAAAAAATGGTTCCTTTTTTAAAATGGTTCCGAACCGAAAAAATGGTTCCTTTTTTAAAATGGTTCCGATTTTTGAAAATAGTTCCGAATGAAAAAATGGTTCCGAATGAAAAAATGGTTCCTTTTTTAAAATGGTTTCGAACCGAAAAAATGGTTCCAATTTTTTAAAATGGTTCCGAATGAAAAAAATGGTTCCGATTTTTAAAAATGGTTCCGATTTTTCGAAAATGGTTCCTTTTTTAAAATGGTTCCGACTTTTCAAAAAATGAACCATTTTCAGAATTTGAAACATTTTCAAATTTGAAACCATTTTAAAAAATGAACAATTTTTCAAAATATGAAGCATTTTCGAAGTTGTACTATGGTTAAATCTTTCAAAGTAGACGCGGATACAAATCTTTTTGGTTTCACATTTAATTAGCTTCATTAAAAATCATTCATATATTTAAAGCCTAAATGTAAAAGAATGAAAAAAAAACGCGCGCGAGGTGCACGCTGGGGCTGGGGCGCTCGTCGCTGCAGACACGCGCTGGGCCAGCCGCCCAGGCCCATTTAGTGTGTACGAGGTTCTCTGCTGCAGGCGAGTCGTTCCTTTCGACTCGCAACAGGTGATACATAGGGGGTCCCGCACCACGATGCTCGTACAGGTCGCTGCGATCACACGACGCTAAACGTCACGGTTAACGCTAGATCTAACGGTTAGAAAGGTGACTGAGAACTAAGCTCTGAGAATTAGCAAAACCGTAAAAAAAACTACTACTCCGTATTGCAGCACGTCGTACAACATCCATTTAATCGTTACACTATTTACATCACCATCAGTAACCAACCGATAAGGCCATTGCAAATCTACCGTTCTGTTCCAGATTTCCTCCAGTCTGTGAGCCCATTCCAAACATCGAACAAAGGCTTCCACCGGAGCTCCTGCCCTGCGTGGCGTCTCGCCTCCGCCTGGGCTGCTGTTTCAGCTTCCATATCTTCAACCCCTGCAGCATTGGCTAAATTCATCAACTTTCAGTGTCTGAGATCCAGATGGTTGTCAATTCATAATAATGAACAGCTGAATATACCATATCCGGAACGTTCCTGCTGCTCCTGCCTCTCGAGTTTCTTCGCGAAGTTCTTAGCCGCAGCGAACACGTCCTTGGGCCTCTCCCACCCGCCGCCGAACACGCCGTGCCCTTCCTTGGGCTGCGGACGTGACATAAACTCCAGCGCCGGGAGCTGCTCGCTCCCAACCCAGTGGATGCAGTTCACAGGGCAGCTCTCCACAGCCACCTGCCATTGCACGCAAAATGAATCAATCAGCAAATACTAAGCAGATTAAGATCCATGGATACGTTTCAAACAGCTGCACTGATATGCCAATGCTGGGTCAGCAGAAACTCAGTCCATCTGAACTACCTGGATCTGATCCTCCAGGTCGCCAAACTGGACCTCGACGTGCGCGCTTCCAAGACCATCATCCATGGCGAACGTCCCGCCAGCATGGTGGACACACTCCCTGCATCCTGTACATGGCAACCTGTATCTCTGAAACACTGATGTTCTTTTTATCAGAAATATCAACACTACGTACCTATGCATTTGTTCTCATCCACAAAGAGAGCCTGGCTTCTCACAGGCCCATTCCAAGAACTGTACCCCTCCCCAGTGTAAACGCTCACAGAACCTCCTCTACTCTTGCCACTTCCATAGGCACTCCTGGAACTACTTCGCATTAACACTTCATACGCCTCGTTCAGCAACAACGCGTAGTCATGACCCTGAACAATAGTATACAACTTCACAGTTCAAATCCCACAAGACGGGATAGAAAACAGATCTGATATCTCAACAGAACAAGAACTGCTCTTCCGATATGCCCGGTTTCACCTTATACCTGATTTTATAAGAAACCAAAAACTGAACCCAAAAAGGAAGAGTAGATCAAATCAGGAACAGATGGACGCACCTTGTTGCCAGCAATATCAGGATGGTGTTGCTTCTGGAGTTTCCTGTAAGCTTCCTTGATCTCCTGAGGTGTGGAATAGGGTGCTACTCCAAGCACCTGGTAGTAATCCCCTCTGGCCTTTCCCTTTGCTGTGCTGCAGCACCTGATCATGCTCCTTCTGTACTTGCTTGGTCTAATCAGTTCATGCTGAGCTGATCTGGATCTGACCTGCAAATAGTATTGATCAGAAGCAGTGCAGGTGCTGAAGAACCCTGTCATTCTCTCTTGAGGAGATTCTTCCCGTGCCTCTGGTTCCTGGCAACTGGAGATAAAGCTCCCTATAGATATTTGCTGCTGACAAGTACAAGAAACTGTCATTTTCAGAGGACAGATATTTACAGATTTTTCCCATACTTTCTACCCTTTGGACATAAT
Source organism: Poa pratensis (assembly GCA_947311845.1). NCBI lineage: Eukaryota > Viridiplantae > Streptophyta > Magnoliopsida > Poales > Poaceae > Poa > Poa pratensis. The sequence continues at coordinate 23,626,843 of CAMZMU010000101.1, read as the reverse complement.
GAGAGGACTAAAAGCAAGCAGACTACTGATATTTTTATTACATTTGCACGTAAATATAGATGCCTCAAAACGTTTCCTCTGATAGTTTTAGTAGTTCATATTCCTCATCGTACATACACTTTATTGGTGTAAAAATGAGCTCCAGAAAATACATTATATGATCAAAGCTTATTCTGAACATATATGCAATTAAATAACAGTGCTGCTGTGTTGTACAACTATGCACGCCACAAGGCTCATATATACACGTACTCTACAACTTGAGCTGCCTATACATACATATTACATCTGTGGTCTTGTCTGGACAACGTAGATCTTCCCATCCTTCACTGCTCCCTCAACGTCTTGTGGTGACCCATAGAGCTCCTCATAGCATGGCCAGACCGTGCAATGCTTGAGAGGATTGACTTTCGGAATCCAGAATCTGTGATGAGAGGGTCGGTCGTGTAGTCGAGTACAACTTGATCTCCTCATCCATAGGGACACTGAAACAAACGCATTCCTTAGCTGTAATGCTAAATGAATTCTTAAGCATGTGGGTAACCCATCTAGTGAAAGATTTCCACTAACCTATCATACAGTCCTGCTCCAGCGTAGCCTTCCAGATCCTCGCCATTAGAATCTGAACGGAAGATGATTGACCGCTTTATGAAGAGGCCAATTGGCTTGCTTGGGTAACCCAGTACCTATTAATGGGACACATTCAGCTCAGTAGAATTTTTAACATATGACCAAACTAAAAAAATATCGGAGATATTTTCACCTTGGGAGAGTCAAGGTCATCTTTCTTACACACAAAACTCATGGCACGGCCAGGAAATGCTCCCACAAGTGTCTCTCCAAGTCCTTTCACCACTTCAGCGTAATCTCAGAAGAATCTCCAGATGATGGGTTCGTAGTATGAATGACAAAGGCATAGTCTGCGTTGACAATTTCTTGTACAAGAACAGCCATGGAAAGGTAGTCATGATCAAGCTTCACCTTGCGTGTGCTAAAAATGCTCTTTCGTTCCATTTAGATGCCCAAACCTAAAATGGAAATTTAAGTGAGATACCCAAATTGCACATTAGAACGTACTATTTATCATGCTTAAATGCTCTAATCATCCATACTAATTTAGCTGCAAGCTGGGTCATTTTTTCTGACATAGAGCTGTGGGTCAATGATCCACAAATATATGCAAAGACTAATTTATGTAGGTAGCCTACGGCCAATCCATGGTGTTTCTAATAAGAAATTGACCCAGGAAGATGTGCAGTCTGGGTTCGTCACTGGACCTTTTTAATTGCCATCCATGCTTGCTCCCATCGCTGATCACTTTCATCCCCAGGCCAGGGCATTCCAGAACTTAGCATCTTCTCCTTCAGCTCCTTAACCTGTAAAGGAAGTAGAAAAAAATTAACGTGATAAACAAGGTTTCCAATTACAATAATGCAAACGCTATTAATAGTTACTGCTTTTCTGAAAGAAACTGTATGGAAACCCTGACAGTAAAAATAAAACCTAAATTTGTGTCCATGCGAACTTGAACCCAGGTGGTGGGATTGTACATTTTCTCTCTCTGCCAATCAAGTGAGCCAAGCTCACTTCTTATTACTACAGAAAAAAAATACTTCATCGGCTTTAAATTGCAATGCAGTATCTTACCAGTTGAGTTGGAGCAATTAAATCAAGAACAGTTTTCCGCATTTCGCCTAGAGCACTAAAATCATCTTGAGCAAGTCTACCCTTCAGCATCTGTATGTTTTGTGCTACTTCCTGCCATTAAAGGACAGATAAATCAAATGCCACATTGCTGAAAGATCATTACTTATCTCAATGTACTTTTGTGATAAGAACATACTGAATGAGAAAAAAATGAAACAAATATTATATGCTAGAAACCTTTTTTGTTAAAATGCAGAAGAACAGATTTCTCCAACATTGTGTACACTGACTTTGATACCATGCTACCGTCACTAATTTAATGACAAACAAGAGCCACCAACCTTATTGGTATCATCTGACAAGACCTTCTCAAAGGTCCCAAATGGTATCGCACTGATGTTGGGACACCAACCCATGAAGGTACTTTTCCTTTCAGGTATGCTATGTTGCGGGACTTCGCTCCAACCTGAGAACAAAACAGTGAGCATTCGAAAACTAGCGCAAGGCCAAAACAAAAGGAATCCAATGGAGCAACAATTTGTTTCCTGGTTCATTCTGAAAAGTAACATCTCCCAGTGCTGTACGCGTACCATTTCCTCAGTGAATTCTTCTGCCGATATTGCATATTTCCCAAGGAACTTCTTCTTGACTAATGACAAAGATGGTATTGCTTCGCCAGCTTGTGCATTTGGAGAACTTGATTGCATAAGTTCACTCTCTGTAATCTCCCTACAAAGTGGTAGAGACAAGATGTAAATGTTTGACAGATAATCAAGGATAGAAGGAGCATTATCAAGACAAATAAACTATAAAATAGTAAGGAAGGATTCCAGGTTGGCTGTGATATTATTGGAGATAGTTAGAAAACTGAACTATACTAAGCGCGAAGTACGATCACATGGTCATTGAAGATTTTCCCAACCTATGAACTAGTCAATTTTACTGCCTATGGCAAACAGAACTGAAATGGTCCTTCAAACAACAACCAGTAATAGCTCCCAGTAACTAGTTATCCGATATGAATTATTAAGTAAAGAACAACTCTGACAGAAGAAACTATTGATCAGATACATGCAATTCATAAGCTAATAACAAAAACTACCTATAGGTAACATCTGCAGATGTAGTTTTGAAGGAAAACACCTTCCCATCGTGACCTTGAAGTTCAGACAGGGTGTTCGGGTCAAAGCATGTCGCGAACAACACCTTAAACAGAAACAAGTAAGGCCATATCAGGTCAACAGAAGAAACACATATTATCAAAACTTGCAACATAATTGTGAAGAGAAAAAACCTTGCAATTCCTTGCTCGGACGGACACATGGGACAGAACATCTGGCATATCAGGTGTTATCACGCCAACAACACCGTCAGGTATTTCCTCCTCTCCTTGACACTCTTTGCCACAAGGATTGTTGGTTTATCATACGATTTGTTTTGAACAGCAAGCAATGTATCAACAGCTACAACATAGCCTGTTACATCGACTGGGCTTATAACCTGCCAACTGTTAGAAGAAGATAGATGTCAAGCACGGAGTAAAGGAATATAATCAGAATAAGTTGTATAAAATCGGCAAGGGTCGTTAAATAACACCATTTCAAAATGGCATGTTAGTGTGCAAGGGATCGTGGCGAAGAAAGTACAACAGGCGTATTTTACCTTCCAAGGTGTGCGACATTCCTGAGAACAGGATCAAATCGGTTCAGAAGAGCAGACAAAGTAGCAGCTGACCCACCACGAATTATTTCTTCTGTGAAGATGTCGACCTGCCAAAACAATTTTTACGACTAGTTTTTAGATACCAAAATAGAATAAAGCTGAAGTTCATAAAACACGTACTGCCCATTCGTCAACGTTCAGTAATGAGCCGAGATATTCAGCCGAGGGTTGCATCATAATATAGTATTGTTCGCCCTTGCTTGCAAGGGCAAGTCTGGTTCTGTCAAGACATGCTTTAGCGTAGAGAGCCCATTGGTCATCTTTTTGCTTAACCATTTCCAGGGCTTGATTCCATCCCTTCAGGAAACACATCAGAACAAAGTCGCCATCACAATCATAAAATAGAGTTCACACATAACTTCAAATAAAAGAATGCCACATAACTGACAATTCTAGATAATATCCCATGTAGTGTACAAATAACATCAATTGTGCATTCATAACGTTCAAATAGTTTGAACTTGATGCTTTTAGAAAAACTACAACACCATGTAGGCTTGTCAGCAAAACATGGTTGTATTGTGTTTCAAGCATATTAAAGTGTAAACAACTTTCCAAGCAATAGAGGTACCCATAAGTACAAGGAAGGAATAACTAACAAGTTAAAACAAAACAAAAGAGAAGAATTCTTTTGAGCAGCCATCTGATATACAAAAATAACTATACTATATGGCTACGCATATCAAATTAGTTAACAATGCAGACAAAACATTTTTTATCTGGATAACACGAAAGAGAAGATCAAATTTACCTTCAAGCAATATAAGATGTCTTCGTTGTCATCAGTGGACAAGGCAAGATTTTCAAGAACAAGACCGATGAAGTACATAATTTTCTGCACAAGGCAAACATGTTTGAATCAGAAAGAACAAGCACATGTAATGAAGTGACAAGAGCAATATTGGTGCAACCAACCTCCGGTGCTGCATCGTTAAGCTCCTCATACGACCTTTCAACTGCTGTCCTGAAAGTAGAATCAAGACAATGTCCAAAAAGATAAGATCCTTCAAGCGTTCAGATGATTCAGTGAGCAAAGGGCGTAGTTCAACTCGAGCCTCCAATAAACCCTGCAAGGTAGCAATTCAACATTGCTAACTTGGATTCACATGACAATCCAAAAGAATTGGTGCAACGGACAAAACAATAAGTTCTGAAAACGTAATCATTTGATGTGAAGAAAAAACCCTCACCTCAAGGAGTGGCTCTGCTGCTTTATCCTCAAGATGGTCAAGCACAAACTGAAGCAATTCCTACTCAACAAATGAAAGCCACAACGTAAATTTCACAATATAAAAAGGCAAATGCGTTAAGAAGAGAAGGCAGTCGTTAAATTGTACTCCCTCCGTATCAAAATATAAGACTCTCTAGGCTTTCTGCATTTGTCCTGATTCGTACGTATACAAACATGTTTATTTGTGTTGATTCACTCATTTTGAAACGAATCTGGACAAACTCAAAAAGGCTACAAAGTCTTATATTTTGATACGGAGGGAGTACAATCTAAAAAAGTAAATGTGCTAAGAAAAGAAGGCAAGGATTTTTACAGGAAATCCAGATGATAAACCCTTTACTGGGTTGATTTGAACACCAACCATGAAACCTTCACCCTGCACCCAAAAAACGCATTTCATTAGATATGACCATAGGTATCTAAAAAAAAAATACCAGAATGATCACCGATGGAGATGTTACCTCGATTTGTATCCCATACAGGTCGCTATAGCAGACTCAAGATCAGCACCAGAGTGCACAGCCTAAAAAAAATGAAAGAGGTAGAATAACATTCAATCATATAAGCAAATCGCATATGACTTTTTGTATGCTTCAACGGGAACCAAATGCAACTCCAAACGATGTTGTTTTCAAAATTTTCCATCGGCTATGTAACTAACAAATGGAAACTTCTTTGTGGCATTCATGATCAGCAGGACTACATCACAGGGTCTAAACTTCTAAGACATAACGAGCAGGCTTTTGCTTCACTTATTATTTTTATAAAGCATGCTAGATATTTCAGTTTGGTCTACATACATATCAAAATGAGTGAATCTATACAATAAACATGTCAGATACATGTATTTTCCAAAAAATCTAAAAGGACTTATAAAAGTAAACAGAGGGAGTACATGACTCCCCTATGTAGGCTGGCTTACATGAAGAAATAGAGATACATGATTCCCCTACAGTCATCGACTTCATTCTAATACATAATGATTAGGTTTGTTGAAGTGTATGTGTGGATTGCCTAGCCCTTTCCATCAGTTTGGACTTTGGGTTGCGTTGGCTAGTGCATGAAACATGACAAGGTTATGTCTCCAACTTGCAAATAAACTTTTAGATGTCTCTATTTCTTTTATCCAAGATAGCTGTGTTACATACCTTCAGGCTTCTCATATAATTGCCCAGATCACGGAGTAAACCCTCTTTCTGGTCACTCCTGAATTTTGGTTCTGAATGTATTGCACGATCATAGCTCAACAGACGTTCTTTAGTTATGCCATTTTTGTTCAACGTGTCCCAGTAAACGCTGATATCAAAATCACTGTTGATATAATCAATTATTGCCTGCCCACAGAGACATGACCATCAAATCCTCGAAGCCAAAAACACTATAATTAATGCAGAACACCAATTACCTGGCATATAACTACATCATCTGGGCTTGTATTATTGTGTAGTTTCTGGTGCCATTCTTCCATCATTCCACCTTTGCAGTCATTATTTCTCTACAAAACCAACAAGCAAATTTTTATTGACATACCAAAATTAACTCATTGCCAAGTTCATACAGCAATAAATAAAAACTGGTGCTAGTTGCCTAGGAGCATTAATTTTTACCTGGATTACTAATATTTCATCACGGATACGCTGACCAACATCACCTTCACCTCCACGACCAACAGCAGACAATATCATTCTCAAGATCTCTCTGTACTGTGGGTAACTTTTATACATATTCTCAAGATCATCTGTAAACCTGTCTTGTGCTTTGCTTATCTCACTGCATGGTTATAGATTATTATAAGATGCCAAATCAGATTCAACTGACCATAGTTTTGTTGGCGTGTTTGTAGCTGTTTTCACTCAGTTTTCTGCTAATTAGCTGGGCTATTCTCACTCTTCATAATTAATGAAAAAACACCTTGCCATGTTTCAAAAAATAGTTTCCAGTCTACTGAATTGTATTCTCACTCTTCATAATTAGCTGGGCTATTCTCACTCTTCATAATTATAGATTATTATAAGTATGTACCGTGGTTTCACATTGTAGTTCTTGTTCCATATTAGTTGCCTGGTTGACATGAATCTAATCCAAACAAAAAGTCCAACAATACCCAATAGTCCAGCATCTCTGGCTTGGTCAACTAGATCTGCTGCATGATTGAATCTGCCAGGAAATACAGCTCAATTTCATATATTTTCAGGAAAAAATAAGTCATTTTTAGTACAGATATTTGAGCATCTGACCTGTGCATAAAAGATCGCTGGGCATCTTCCTCCAATCTGCTATTCTTTCTAGGAAAGCCTTTGCAGTGCCTTTACCGGCATCGCCCGTATCCTTTAATTACGAATAGATATAAGAGTTTATAAGTCCAAGTGTTTCACCAGAGTTGAACAAAGAATGATTCGAGTAGCAAGGCTACAAATATACGTACAACAGCCTTTGCCTTCGTGGTAACTTTAGTCTTGAAATCCAAATAAAAATCTGAGTCATTGTTTTTTATCCATGTTTCACCACGTCGGAGAACAAAGGGCATCCCCTTGTATCCATCGTCATCAAGCTCTATCTCAACAACCTGGATATGAAGAAGTCCTGTGTTGTTCATACGAAGTCTAAAAGAAAACAAAAAATAGGTTCATCAAATTATATGTACCTGGTATTGCAAACCATCCAATTCAGACTCCACGAATGAAGTTTCGCATGCCTTGTCGAGCACTGTTGAGCCAGAAGGTACTAAGCTTGAAGGAGGTGCCTGCACAATAAAAAAAACACCTTGTTAGTACAGTATACCAAGTCTTTCTTTCACATACTGAGTTGCCAGCTTAAATGCACACAATTTATTTTTATTTACCTCCCACTCTCCGGCCTTTTTTGCCAGTGCCCAGTGAAGAATTAGTGGCTCCACGTCGTTTGTTGCCAAGTGAACTCTGGTTTTACCTAGAGCCTTTGTGGCAATTGCCTTCAGAACGGAGAAGTTCAATTAGCCTGGTTAAAAGCAAAGCTCAGAAATATGAAATATCTGTCAGGCATACTAACCAGTATCTCCTTATCACCGATCTTGAAAAGCTTTCTGCTTAGGACCTCGCAGTCATCCCCCTCCTGTAAGGACTTTGTAAAGAGATCCAGAACAGTTGGTTGTTTGGGTGCACCTTTTACTTGCTCTTCTGTGACTACAGGCTTATGTTTATTAAGAAGTTGTGTGATATCTCTGTTTCTGCGATGAATCCTTTCTGCTGAGTACTTCTTTTTCTCCGGTTGCTTGGAAACTTTCTTTTCACGTTTCTCTGGGACCTTAGTTGTGGTAGTTTGGTCCCTTTCACTTGACTCGGGTGTTTTTGTTAATCTAGCTCGCAGCTTCTCCAATGGAACACCTCTGTTTAATTCCTCAATTAACTCTACTCGTGCTGCTTCATACTCCACCTAGATAAAGCTGACAAGAAGATCAGTTTGTGCATGAAGTTCCTTTTAACAGAAGATGCAAACTAATACAGTACAAAACCTGCCTTCTCTTGGTCAGGTGAATATGACTGCTTTCCGTTTCTTTCCCAACGAAGGTATGACTGGATCTGCACAAGCTCCTCTGGCACCACAGTAGCACTAGATGCATCTTGCCCCTGATTACGGCTTGTCTGGAGCTGGATTAGGAAATTCTGGCCATTGTTTTTGAACCTGCCCAAAGTGGGGTGCTGCATTGCTGATATCTTCCACATTCATACAAGAAAGCAGGGGTACATGGTAATCCAACAGCAGAACTCACCATTTATTCCGCGCCTCGTCGAATAAAAGGAACTCAATGGCTCGAACCGCGGGATCCTCTATCTCGACTCTGAGGGTGGAGTTGTCACCTGACTGCACAGTTACGGACAGAACAAAGAAATCCATAAATGTTTTTTGTCGTAAGAGATAGAACCATCTGCGCAAGAATGTTAAATACCTTTACAAAAGGTGTCCTGAGGGCCTGATTCTTGTACGTGGTCGTTCCGTCCGGTCTTCGGGACGGCGGAGCCATTCGCTACAACGAAGCAGCTGAATGAATTAGCAAGTCTTGAAACAAAAACATGCACATCACGTGAGACGAAATGCTCTCATCGCAGCAGAGCAGATTCACCTGCTGTCCGGGCGAAGGGCGCCCCAATGCAGAATCAGGGAGCCGCTGGTGTTGGTGGCCTCGAGATTGATCTCGGCAGCCGCACCGTGTGGCGCTGGGTTCAGGGTTATCTGCCGCACACAATCAATGATGCATCATGGCCCAAACACAGAAACAAACAAATTAGCAGCAAAATAACTGATCCGGGATACGCTACACGTAGTAGTGTAAGGTTATCAGCACCTGGAGCTCGGAGTTGGACTCCAGGTTGAACCGCCCGAGATCTGCGGTAATAGAGAAGGAAGCGAGGTGAGTGCAAACCGTAGAGCGGCTCGCGGGCGGTAGGAGGGGAGGAGCGAGCGCGGGAGCGTACCTCCGGCGAGGCGCGGTCGGTGGACGCGGCGACGGCGCGGGGCACGAGGAGGCTGCGGCGGGAGACCGCGAGAGGGGCGGCGAGGCGGCGGACGGGCGGCGCCGGCTGGTGGTGCTGCGAGCGCGGGCGGGAGGACGGGGACGCGTGGATCCCGACGGCGCACCGCTCCGCCGCTGAAGCCGCCGCAGAGAATCCGCCCATAGCACGAATCTCAACCGCACGCCTGATGACGCTCACGCTGCTCTGTGGCTGCTCGGATCACGCGCTTCCTTCCTGCCCCAGACGAATGGAGGTAAATCGACGAGCTGTTACCATGCGATTCGGCGGAATGCGGTGGTCGTGCGAGAGGAGCCGGAGATCGAGCTGCGTGTGCTTCGCCCGCGCGCTCACGGTGACGAAGCAGAGGCGCGGAGCGGAGGGCGGGGAGTGGGCGGTGGTCGTGGGGAGGGAGGCGAGAGGCGAAGCGGCGGATGCGGAGGACGGTAATAGTGGACGCGCGCGGGTGACAGTGCCCGCCCGCGTCGCCTCTCTGCACTCGGCCGGTCCCGAGGAGTGTGCGTGTGGACGTCGGAAGTTTTTAATATCTTCTCTCTTGAGATGCGAGCCATACCACTACCTTTTTGCGTCCGTCTCCTTAATCTTTTCAGCATTTCCAGGCACGGAACACCGGAGGGCTGCCGACATGTCAACCACACGTCCTCTTGTACTACTATCATGCTTTGTCTCGTGCTAAATTATCAGCGCATCCTTCAAAGTTTTTTAGGAGGTAATCGTTCAAAGAAAAAGAGAAATCGGACTAGGGTACACCTTGGTTCATCCAAGCAACATGTTTTGTCTAGAGATGCAATTCTTCTGGAAATTTTGGCGCCACCTTTAAAATGTTGCTTTCGTCAAATTATGTATCACATAAGATAAGTGCTTCGTATGAAAAATCTAAAAAAAAAAGGTTAAAAGTGATGTTTTGGAGGCTACTAGTAGTGTTGCTTTGTTGGTTATAAAACTTAGAAATGATTAACATTATGTCTTTAGATTGGGGTATTGAATCAATCAAACCATACCATACCATATGCTATAAAAGGATCCAAATAGCTCCGTAAGGACAGTGGAAACGTAGCCCCAAAGAAACAAGAACTTGGAAGCAAGTTGGTGATTCTGAAAATGAACAAGGGTGTACGAGAAAGAAAGGTGCATCCATTGATTAGGGCCTAGTCGAAGCTAAGACAAACCGAAGAAGGAAGGCAGCAAAGGAAATAAGCGTCACGAGAATCAACGGCAGGCAAAGCCGGGATTGATCTCGAGAGCGAACCGGAAACCACCACGTGTGTTACTGTTACCGCCACGTGGCTTGCATGGCAGGGACGCTTGGCGCGGGCTGCCGTGCTTGGAGGAGACGAAACTTTGTCGCGAGCAAAATGTTGGCAGCGACAAACAGTTGTCGTTACAGGGGATCCGCCAAACAAGAATCATGTGGTGAATATGTCCGCAGAGCTCCATTTATTTTTCTCTAAATCAAGCAGTCCTCGTCACCAGCAACTGGTAATTAATTACCTCAACAAAAAGAAACTTGTAAGTACCTGTGATATCTCGGCCTTGTGCGTTGAAAGTCGAAACAGAATACTCTTCAAGACGTCAAACAGCTCGAGCCCTCAAGGAGTTTTTTTTTTCTTTTCGAGATTGGCCCTTGATGGGTATGAATATATTTTAGCGCAGCTAACCATCTTTCCGACAATATATACAGGATTCGCGGGGCAGAGCTTATCCATCTGAATGATAATGCTGGCCTTATGGAACAAGCGTACACTAGTTTGTTTGCACGGTACATGCATGGATGTTTTGTCTACCTGGAAAAGGGATCGGCTCGAAGAAACGGGAAGAGATGAGGCCGGGACCAGATACGTTACCATGGCTGTTAAGAAACTGTGCAAGGAAAAGGCCTAGAGCTTCTCATGTATAAACCGTGAAAAAAGAACAGAGCGCTCGCTTTAGTGATTACAAACCCGTGATCTGCATTGAGAAAACGTATAGCGATCGAGCTCAATTTCCCCAGCGATCTGACATGGAAGACTCGTCCTGCAGGACCAGCAACAAATACTCTCCTATTTTTGCTTTCCTACGTTCGCATCTTGACAGCTGCTTTTGCTTCCAGTCGCTTCCATTCACATGCCTAATAATTTTGCATGGACGGCTGGTATTTTCTCTCACGGAAACAAGGAACACAAAAGACCGCTAACTTGACGGCTCGTAGCGATCCGCACAGTCGGCTACATAATGCTTTGTCGCAGCTTGCAGGGCACCACAACGTAGGGTCCGTATCACAGTGCTAGTACAAGACACGGCAAGAATTTCCTCTAATCACGCCAAAAACAGATAACTCAACACGAACGCTCCGTGTCTTTCACCCTTCTGCGGAATTCTCAAAATCTCCATCCAAACAAACAGCCTCACGATTCTTTATAGATAGAGCTGCAAATATCTCAGCCCTGAGTAGATTCCTCCCAGACTGTTAACTAGGCGGCCCATCGTGCAGTTCATTACTACTTACTAGCTAGCATCGTAGTCTAGATGTTTTTAGTAGCTAGCTCTACAGGACCCCCTTATGGTAGCTGTATGCCAATTGCCAAACCATAGATAAATAGACCGGAGGTGCCTTCTACCATCCTGATAACCGCCACTACTTTTCTGCTTATATACCGGAGCATAAGTTAGCAAGGTCAGCTACGGACTTCCGCGGCCGGTGTCAGAGGCCTACTTAGATCCATCCAGCTCCCATGTAGGAGCTGTTGGCGAAGGGGCTCATCGACCGTTGCAGCGCGCTGAGGCCGTCGTGGAACTGCAACTCGTCGGTGAGGCTCTTGTGTATCCGTTGCCACTCGCGGAGTTCGTTTCTCAACTGGTCCGCCTGATCACAATGCCAATGGACCAAATCAGCTGTTAGGGTATAGAGATCAAGTGCATAACCCTGGATGGAAGCTGAACTGCAGAATTGAAGATAGGCTGCTTACCTTGCTCAGGAGATGCTGCCCTGCTACCTCGAGTTGCGTGCACCTTAATTAACAGCAAAAATTTGGAACAATAATTAAACATGGTTCACACACACAATGAAATACAGTAGTACCGAACTATGTTAGCTACCTCTGTGACTCTACAAACTACAAAGATATGACTCTACAAGAACAGTGGAATTTGCATAAATAGCAGAAAACTAGTGGCACACTCACTGTTTCAGGGTGTAGTGGCGTTTTGACATAAACTTCCCTACTTTATATTAGCTTATATATGCATGAATTCCTGCCAAAATTACTAAGTCATAATGAACTAAGGGTGAAATCTTGTTTGCATCAGATATAACCGTTTGTGTTAGTTGACCAAAGCAAATCACTTCAGTTTGTGCTTATTCTGACATTCTCTACAAACATTGAACAAAATGACCCAACTAAGAAGAAGCAATGCTAAAAGTAAAGGGTAGACAATTCAACCACTGTGTGCAATGATTGTAGCCGTACATTACTATAATTTGTCCATGCCATAGCAATTTATGATGTTATTTGGTTTGTCTTCAAAGTTTGGCTTGACCTATCGAATTTAGCCATGCCTCAAGGAATCTTTCAAGTGTTTTGGTCAAATCAAGGGTGAGTAATAATCCACGGTCAATTTTTCGTTCCCAAGTCTTACAACTTGTCTCCCAATAACTGAAAAGTGTCTCTCACAGTATTAATCATGCTTATTCTTGTGATTTTGTTACTTAACAATTAAAATTGGCTTCACACCTCATGATTAGAGACTAACATAATCGATTAATTCGTACGACAAACCTGCTAATGATATAAAATGTTTGCTTACCTTGTTAGACATAATACAGATGTAAAATGAGATATGCAGTTAAAATGAATTGTTACGTGGCCTACGCAACCCATACCAGAACTGAACTAAAAACAAGCTAAGAAACCATTACTCACTCGGCCTTTAGCATCTCGTTCTGATAGATTAAAACTCTGCTCCTTTCCTCTCCCATCTAGAAATGTGCAATCAATACTTACGAGTTAAAAAAATTGATTGACAAGAAAAGTACTAAACTAACACATTTCTAACCTCAGCAGCATTAACGCTTCCAGGGTCATCATTTGTGTTATGCCTTTTTTGAGCCCTTGATTCAATCACCAAGCCAGAGTTCCTTCTTTTGCTTGGTTCTGCTTGCAGTAACACTAATCAGAAAATTATGAAGGGATTCATCGAAGAGGATAAAAAGCATCTGAAACGAACCAGTTTGCTGAGGTATTCTTGGCATACAGAATGAAGTCCTCATGTTTCTACTTGTTGGCATGCATGCACCATTGTCCATTTGATCCCTCGAGACGCTGGCATGCAAATGGTTTCGTGAGTTACCTTCATTGTAACGGGGTTCCAATACTACAGATTCTTTGGCTGTTGAACGGTGGGCAGGGTAGATCAACCCAGCGTGAATCCTCCTGCCACAAATAGATGGTTGTTGTGATAGTCTCTTCTTTTATCTATCGAAAATCAATGCATATACAAAAATAATAGGATGATATCAGAGCACACAAAGAACAGATAACTGTGCATCTGGTTGGATGGTGAATGCAATATACAAACATGTTTACAATAAATGACCAAAGGAAGGGATTGTAGCAATAAGCACTTTCAGTCTCATAATATGATACATTGAACTTACCAATACTCTGTCGTCATGTCTTTTAATCTTGTATCAAGTCTCTGGAAAAGTTCTGTCTTCTCAAAATCTTGCTTATCATGTGTAGGTCTTATAAAGTTTGCCTCCAAAACTCCTAGGAAATAATATTTTGTTCAACACTAGGACACTTGTTTACAAAAAACTGTGGTACCAACACTAGAAGGACACTTGTTTACAAAAACTGTGGTACCAAGCAACAAAGTAAAAACTGCACTAGAAGTCCATACCAGCAATGCCTCTGCCGCGACCAAGACCTCTCTCAGAGCATGCAGACCAAAACGGCTGAACAAAGAAACCAATGAATTAATATAATATGATGCTGCAACAGAGTTGGAAAAGGTGACTGAACTACCACAACGAACATCATTTTGAATTTGTTAATCAGAAATTCATAATACCCATCTGGAAGGAAATTTTGGTAATGAGGGGAAACTCAAATTTGCAACTAGTTGCGGGCGCAACCCATACCGCATGTCCCACTTTCAAATTTTCAAAAATTGGGAGATAAATCATGGAGATAGATTATGTTGTTTCTTTTATATCTACAAAGTTTCACCCCAAAATATGAAACTATTTGACCTGTACAAAAAAGACAAATTACATGCAAATAGTACATGATACTGTTCACTTGGCTCTTTTCTTTTTTGCACAGGTCACATAGAGTCATATTTTGGGACGAAAATTTGTAGTTGCATAAGATACAACATAACCAATGTGTGTGATTTATTACAGATTTTTTTAAAACTCGAAAATACGATTTTGAACAATGAGTTGCGGGTGCAACTAGTTGCGGATTATTCGCTCTCGGTAATGAGGAAACACTTCAAAACAAAAGGGAGTCACTTTCGGGCAAAGATGGATCACCTAAACATCCAATATGTTCTAACCCAAAATCTACAACACCCACCTGAAAGGAAAGTTTGCAATGAGGGTCCTTTAAGTTGTATCCTAATTGTAATCAGCCCCTCTAAAAAGTTCTGAACTAATCCATATTGGACCTTAATCATTTCCATATGCTCACTAATCTGGATTCTATCTTTTGGTAATGCTCTTACTCAACATTTGCATTATTGCCAAATTTATTGTCTCCTCAAAGAACTTATGAGAAGAAATACTATGCAGCATATGACAAATATAAAAGAAGTAGGGCATGTGGATGTACTTATTTTACCAGAATAAGACGGTTCCTATGGTAGATATTAAATCCATAGATATGCAGGTTTGGAGCACCTTTTAAGAAGCCAATTGTAGTAAGGACATCAGCCTGAATCAAAACAAACGAATTAGGTGGACTACATGCTTTTCAGTACTTAGAGCAGTAGCATAACAAGAGCAACTAAATGCTGACTGCTAAAAAGGAATGATGTTGCAATGTGTCATCTTCAGATGTCATTTTAGAATACGTGCAGTTAACCATTTAAAACTTTGGCCACCATTGTAACCAATGCATTTGGATTTTCTTCTCCAAATGTTTCTCGAAGACCTTGTACAGTGCTTGTAAGAAAATTTTCGTCACACTGTATTTTTAATAAGTTTAACTAATTATTAAATAGAAAAGGTCATGGTCAAAATTCCATATTGTCGATCGTATCAATTTCCAACGCAAGCAGTACAAAAGAAGGCAGCTAGTGCCTAGCAATATAAATTCTAATGCACAGCACAACTGTAATATTACTCAGCAAAATGTGCATACATGTTAGTAGATGAACATTTATGAAAAGTTCTGGCCAAGTTTTCTAGAACAGACAAACCTGTACGCTTGCTCCAACTTGCGGTCGATATCTGATACATTCGCAGTATATGAGATCATTGACAATATGATGAGGTTCAACAACTCGTCCACACAAGATGACTTTAAAGTGTTCTGGTAGATGAAGGTATAGTATAGACGCATAAACCTGGCCAAGTTTTAGCTAGTCAGCCATTCTGAAAACCACATGTAAGTCGTGCATACAGTTTTACTGTTTGGAACTTACACGAAGTGAATACCGGAAGCGATTCGCGATATGCATATGGTTCAACAATTTTACTTTCTTGTGTTCCTCTGGTTTCCCAGGTGCTCCTGAGATCATAATATCCTGCACCACCATGCAACAAAGTTGTTCTTTAGCGAAAACTTGTGCAACTGACTCAGACAAGGGTATAGCAAGCCTCACTGTGCAAATGCGAATGCATTAGAACTGTAGTTCATTTACATCATGTATGAGGACAGGATCAAGGACTACTAGCGGAGTAGCAGTGATTGTAACTACAAGGGGGTCAGTGACTAACATCCAGTAGTTCTTCATGTACTGAGCCCATTTCTTTGCCAGTTGGTAGCCGGACAGGGTCAATCAGATCATACAAGTAACAAGTAAATAATTTATATATTTTCCTTTCAGTACTGCTTCCCTTGATCGAAGGTAAAAAGAAGTTATATTACTAAAGCTTATACTAGAACTAGAACTTCAATGTCTAGAAAACTGCAATTATCTCCAACTTTTACATTAACTATTTTTGAAGTGTTGCGGTAAATACATAATGTTTATCCTTATCTTGTACTCCCTCCGTTCGGAATTAGTTGTCTCAAAGTTGGATGTATCTAGACATTTATTAGTGTGTAGGTCACTCATTTCAGAGACAAGTAATTCCGAACGGAGGGAGTACATAATAAACACAAGGAGTACTGAAATGTGAAATCAATGGAGAAGAGTCACGGAGAGAAACAAATCTCACCTCGTCATCAGTTTCAAAGTCAAGCTCCATTTCCCATGCATCATTAAACCACAAGTTATACACGACAATTTTTGTGCCATGGAGTCCCATGTCCCCGAACTGTCAACACATGCATCAAAGTAAGTAGCTAGCAATCTTTAACAAACAAATCAGTCCACAATTCCACATATAAAATAGAAACTATATAGTTGTTGCGCTTCAAAACAAAGTCTAGATATTCACCGTGAAAATATTGCTTTTTGGGTAGAATCAGCAAGCAATCACAGAGTTACTATCTGAGCATACCAACATCCAATCAACTGATTTTAGACAAATAACTTACTACAAGAGGAGTTCATGGTAGAATTTCAATAAAAATGACTGGATGTACAAGTTGAGAGCATGTAACTTACTTGATTCAACAAATCGTCTTCTGTAGAAAATGGGGACCATCTCAAGAGAGTGGACAAATTGGAAGAAAAATTATTTTCACCCCGGTCCATTATTCTCTTGGAAGTACAAGATGATGGATCAAATTCATAGTCAACCTAGGAAGAAAAAATAACATCACTTGTTTAGTAGGAAATAGCACAGTATCAAGTTTCTCTCAGTTAAACCCCTACATACGCATGCCAATTGACTTCCTGAAGACAATATGTCAATATTACTAACTAAAGCTACTATACTGAAAACAAAATTCAGTCTACTCTTGTCCAGATACGAAACGAAAGCATGGTGATGTGACTGCAGATACTACACTGGTAATGTTATAAATTAACAAGTTTAACAAACTGACCACTGGCACTAATATGTCACTGCAGCCGGTTCTCGTAAGGAATGTGTAAGAGAGGAGCCCAACACTTCGTGTAAATCTGCTGTCATATGAAGCATTAAATTGAAACGTTACTTCGATAAAGCAAAGATAATAACGGGAAGATACTGGGTTTTGATAGCGAGTTGGCAAGAAATGAGCAAAGACGTTGAACACAAGAAGAGAGAAAAAACAACTTTATTTATGAAAGAGTAATAATTTAAAAGAGTAAGAAAAAGCTTCCATCATTTGCTAATGTCAGAAGATGAATTGGAAAACAAGATATTGCTAAAGTAGGACAGACCTCTTATCTTGTCTGCAGCTGAATATGATAGCATCTGCCCCAAGCCTCATTGTGCTAGTTTTCAAGCCATTTCCGTCTGTAGTTGTGATCACAAGTCAGCGACTATTTAGCAATGGACAGGCAACACAAGGCATTCGGAAGAATTGTTACATTGTCCAATTGATGAATTTGTGCACTTATTGGAGAATCCAAAGCTCAGACAATGTCGAAGATACTCTGGGCTCATACCGCCTCCATCATCTGGAACATATGATTAAAAAGGTACATAAAGTACTATATAAACAACTAAACATCATGCAGCGAGTCAGCCATGGTGCAATTAGATAGTACATATTTGTATGGTACCTTGTATCACTAGCGAATACTCTCCAACAGGAGAATATTTCATTTTATCCATTTTCACATAGGTTGCGCCATTTTGCACCTACTCCATGTCATCCATGGAAAACGGAAGAATCAAGAAAGAAAGAAAACATGAGATTCACGGATAATGGTGATACTATTTAGTGTTCATATATTTGAAATCAAAACCTCATCAACAGCATTGTCAAGCAGTTCTGCAATAGCTGTAGAATAAGAGTTAAGCATGCATCAATCTAGAGCCCAGATTTCAATAATCAGGAGCATAGACATACAAAAGCAGAAGTGAAGTATCAGGTTATACGGATGTATTATGACGCACCACCAAAGGCCCACTTGTGTGAAGTAGCATTCGAATGAAGAAACTTGGGATGAATCCTTAAGCAGTTCTGGCCATCTGATCAAATAAAAAAATCAATGGTAAGAACAAACTGCAAATGAATAAAAGGCGCATACAAATTGGGGGTCACAAATAAAACACTCAACCCTGACTAATCAAATATCCAAGGAACCTGTCAGTGCAGGCTTTTACACTTCAATTTTAATCAATAAAGAGGCTAGGGAGGAAACTTCTAACAGAAGATGCTTAACATATTCAGGCTTAATGAACTCTGGATACACCCCTCCAAAGTTTAGGGATGCCTTATGTAATAGAATATGCAGTAGACGGAAACATCTCTCTCTAGTGTTGAATGTATCCAAAGGAAATAAACTCAAGTAACAAGTAAATAAACTAACTAAAGACCAAAGTAAACAACTGGGTAGCCAGGGTAAAGTATCAAGGAGGACTTGATGCTGCATTGGTAGGATTCATGTAACAGTAACCGCAATGCAGCATTTTGGCAGTGCAGGTTGGATGCAGCTCTGGCATATATAAGAAATAAAGCAATATATATTTATAAATAGTCGATACTCTGAGGTATACAGTAAACCAAGACTTTTGTTTTACTGAGCATTTTTATGTCACATAAACGCAGGTCCCAATCCTGTACTTGGGTGAAAATGAAAAGCATGTAATATCTTCTATATGAAAGGAATTACAATTTTGGGAATTCCTTGGACAAATTCATGTTCAAATGAGTAGCACTGAAACAGGGGAGTGCATGTGAGCAATTTCCAAAACAACAACGGTGAGGAGTGGAATGGACAGACAAGAGGATCCACCTAAAGTGCAATGATGGGCACTCTAAACAGGACAGGTAATGTCTGTTGGTGGGATGGTAAATAGAGTGCCGGGCTTGAAAGATAAGGTTAAGAACATACTTTTGATGGGGGCTTGAGCAGCAACCTTGTACTCCCCAGCTTTCCAGAATTGCCGGGGAAAACGCGATGCAGTCGAGATGGGAGGGGAACCCAGCAATGCATCTGCCTTGCCACTCTGATGCTCATCTTGTGCTGTCATTGGTGAGGATGCAGTAGCTTCGTCTGCATGCTTAGACTGTATAGCCTCTTCAGCGCAATCACCCTGTGCTACACCTTGTTCTGTAAACAAGGATGGGGCAAAGGCAGCATTTCCAGGCTGCATAGCCTCTTGCACACCATTACCAGCTGCAAGAGACACCTGATTTCTAGGCTGCATAGCCTCTTGCACACCATTACCAACTGCAAGAAACGCCTGCTTTTCAGGCTGCAGAGCCTCTTCCACACCATTATCAGCTTCAAGAATCTCTTGTTTAGGGAATACAAGATGAGCGTCTTCAACGACATATTCTTCCGTGGTTAAATCTTCGACCATCGGCTCCTCATCGTCATCATCAGACAACTCAATCCAGTCCACTACCACCATTGCTTAACCTGAAACAACAAAACAGAGTGAGCAGCAAGCATGCCGAACGAAGGACGAACGCACGATCCGATTCGCCAAACAGTAATAAAAGGTTTATTTAAAGGTGTTATGAAAAGAAAGGGAAAAGGCTGCATTTCCGAAAATAGAAAGTCCATTTTATCCCCTCACACCACCGAAAGAGAGGAAGAGAAGAAGCGAGAACAGAACAGCAGAGTTCAGTAAACAACCACCCCATAATCCACCAGCGAAGAACAAAAATTCAACTAGTACATGGAAGTCTTGAAGTTGGGGATATCAGGAACCGCCGCCCCCGATTAACCCCCATCCAAAATGGAAAAAAAAAAAAAACTCGAACAAATACTCCACCACGCAAGAACAACAACCAAAGGGGGGAAAACGCAGCAAAAGTGGGTGGACTGGAGTATCCGTTCAAGGAAGAAAAGTTTTGGCCTTTGGGGGGCCATTCCTCACAGCAGAGAAACCCAAAATAAATTTAAAAGAATATACCAAGTTAGGGTTCCTCACCAAGAAGCGAAATCGATCAGGAGCCCGGGCGGATCGTCACTGCGCGGCAGTCCAGCGGAGGAAGAAGAGCGACGCGGGAAGAATTCCCTGTAGAATGCAGCTTCGGAAGGAGGGGGGAGGGCTCCGATGAGGTGGGCGAGTTTATCGGCGAGGGCTTTGATGATGGTGTGATGAGGGGTTTGCGACTGAGAGAACGCGTGTCATTACTGTGGTGTTTGTGTGAAATGGAAGAAGGCTGGGATGATTGGAGGGGAAGGGAAGCAGCAGGGAGACCTCCATGTGACCACAGGAGAATAGTGTGAATCGGCATAAAAAAACAAGACCACCAAAAGTACGATAAAAAAATACGGTAGTACCTTTTCCGCGATTTGGGGGACCGTGGGACCCGCTGGGCAGTTGTGTAAGGAGCCCAGTTGTGTAAGGAGCCTAACCACGTGGTACTCACCCCGAAATGATGCCGTGAAGGCTGCTTCGGTTTCTGGTGTCCACTCGAATTTGTCTGATTTCTTCATCAGCCGATAGAACGGGAGTGCTTTTTCGCCCAGTTTGCTGATGAATCGACTGAGCGCTGCCACTCGACCCGCTAATTTTTGCACGTCATGGAGCTTTGAAGGCCTTTGCATCGTCAAGATGGCCTGTATTTTCTCCGGGTCCGCCTCATTCCACGAGCCGAGACTAGGTACCCAAGGAGCTGCCCGGCTGGCACGCCGAACGTGCACTTCTTCGGGTTGAGCTTGATGTGGAAGCGTTTGAGGTTTGCGAACGTCTCTCGCAAGTCATCGAGTAGTGTGTTTTCCTCCCTTGTTGTGATGACGATGTCGTCTACGTAGATCTGGACGTTTCGCCCAATTTGCTTCTTGAGGCAGTCTTGCATCATGCGCTGGTAGGTTGCGCCTGCGTTCTTGAGCCCAAAGGGCATGGTTGTGTAGCAGTAGACCCCGAGTGGGGTTATGAACGCCGTTTTCTCTTCATCCTCTTCCTTCATCCTTATCTGGTGGTAACCCGAGTAAGCATCCAGGAAGGACAAGCGAGCGCACCCGGCGGTGGAGTCGACGATCTGGTCGATTCGAGGTAGTGGAAAGTGATCCTTTGGACAGCATTTATTGAGTGCTGTGAAATCTACGCACATCCGAAGGATATCTGTGTGCTTCTTCTCTACTAGTACGGGGTTGGCCACCCATTGTGATTTCTTGATTTCTCTGATGAAACCTGCTGCGAGTAGCTGTCGACTTCGGCTTCGACTGCGGTTCTTTTCGGGCCGGATATGCGGCGCATTGTTTGCTTGACTGGTTTAGCATCTGGAAATAATTGGAGAGAGTGCTCGGCGAATTCCCTGGGAATACCTGGCATGTCGGCTGGACACCACGCAAATATATCCCAGTTCTCACGGAGGAATTCGACGAGCGCGCTTTCCTATGCGATAGGCAGACTCGACGAGACATTGACTGTCTTGGTCGGGTCAGTCGGGTGCACCTGATGCGACCTTGTGTCATTGGTGGCATTGAATGCTCTGTCGACTGCCACCTTCTTGTGTTCCGGCATAAGTGTTCGATCGTTGGAGACCGCTAGATCGGCAGTGTTGCTTCCATGCCGAACATCTCAGAGATTTTGCTAAACTCTCGGTCGCAAGAGTCGGACTTTTGGAAGTTTCCTTTGACTGTGATTACTCCTTTTGGTCCAGGCATCTTCAGCTGGAGGTATGCATAGTGTGGAACCGCCATGAATCGAGCGAACGTCGGGCGTCCAAGTATGGCCTGGTATTGTGATTTCCAGTCGACAACTTCGAACTCAATCGACTCTGTCCTGAAGTGGTTCTTGTCCCCGAACGTTACGTCGAGTTGTATGGTGCCTTCTGGGCTTATTGCTTTGCCTGGGACGATACCGTGAAAGGTATTTGAAGATCTTGGCAGGTTTTCGACTGACCTGTTCATTTTGCGGAGCGTATCTGCGAAGATGATGTTTATGCCGCTGCCACCATCCATGAAGACCTTGGACATGGCATAGCCTCCAATTTGTGCGTCGAGTACCAGAGCAGAGTGCCCTGGATGAACGACTGATGGTGGGTGGTCCTCCCTGCTGAAGCTTATTGCAGTTTCGGATCCCTTCAAGAATTCAGTTACGGCAGGAGGTGACATGACCGCCATGTTTACTTGTCGAGTGCGAAGTTTTTGCTCCCTGTTGGAAGGGCGACCTTTCTGTATCATGTACATCTGCCCTTGGGGCGGAGGGTACTGAGGTTCATCCACCCGAGGTACGGGTTGTATGGCACCCGCGATATTTCCGCCTGCGGCAGGCTGTGGTGGTGGAGGTGGTGCCATCAGGACGGGCACATTGTTTGGCTGAGGCACAGGTGCAGGTGGGTGCATGTGCGGCTGTTGCCTTTCTGAGTTGTACGTATTCAAACGCTAGTTGGTCGAATTCTCTGCAGTTTCTCATCGAGTGATTGGAGCGCAATTTTCCGTCTTCCCCTTGTACAGGTGGAATCTGCAATCAGCATCCATCTTTTCTTCGAATGATCGCTCGGTTTGTGCGCCGGAGCGCGACTTGCGCCAGTCTTTCCTCTTGTAGCTGTCGCTGCGTTGGCCGCGGTCTCGACTGTCCCGGCGATCATCTCGACTGTCCCGACGATCATCTCGACTGTCCCGTCGGTCGCTTCTGTCTTGGTCGTTGCGGGGTGTGGAGAACCCAGCCGCCATGAATTCGGGTCTGTCGTCGTCGTAGTGACGTTTTGAACGCTTGCGCCTTCGGTCGTCTCTGTATGAGTCTCTGCGGCTTCGACTGCCGCTTTCATGATTGTCACGGGGTGAGGACCCGCGTGTGGTGCGCGCCATGTCTTCTCCGTCTGCCCACTCAGTCGCATCTTCAGGAGGTTAGCCACAGAGGTTGGCTTTTGGCGACCAAGTGCTTCTTTGAAATCTCGCCTGGCGAGGCCCATGATGAAAGCATCCATGGCCATATCTTCTGAAATTACTCCAACTGAGTTGCGTATCTCAGTCCATCGTCGGATGTATGACCTCAACGTTTCGTCTGATCGCTGAACGCAAGCTCGCAGCTCTTCGAACGTTTTTGGGCGCTCACATAGAGGCTCGAAGTTTTTGATGAAGTCAGTGCGGAAGTGATCCCACGAGTCATGTGCGTATCTTGAGCCAGTCGCGGGCTGTGCCTTCGAGCATGAGTCGTATGTATTGCATGGCTGTGATATTTGTGCCTCGCTGGCACGCGACAGCCAGCCTGTAGTCTTCCAGCCATCCTGAAGGTTCCTGTCGACCCGTGTACTTGGGCTGTTCAGATGTGAGTTTGAACCCTTTGGGCATCCGTATCTCGCGGACGCGTCGAGTGAAGCACAGAGCTCCGTGTGGCTCAGGCTCCCGATCAGAGTACGAGTCGCTACTGTAAGATCTGCGTGATCTGCTTCTGGACCTATGCCGACGTGAGCCGCTTATTTCCTTCGAGTGGTGGCGGCGACCACTGCGATTATGCTCTTCACAATGCGTGTCAACTATGGCACGATCTCGACTCCCTCCTGGAGTTTTTGGGATTTGTCGTATGGCTTTCGCCGCTAAGGCGAGTGATTTGATCTGTTGGCGATGTAATTTTGCATTGGGGTCATCAGCTGGAGGCTTCATTGCCTCTAGGTATGCTGCAGCCGTAAAGAGAGCACCCGCAGCTGTTTTGGGTACTGGCACTCCCTCCTCGTCGTATGTCATGAAAGAGTTGCCTAGGTTGCGGGTGAGTGCCGCACTTTCATCCGGCGCGAGGTGTGACAGCCTTGATCTGGGTCTTGTGTCTGCTCGCCCGGTGGAGCTCAGGGAGAGCTGTCTTCTGCGCGCACTCGACAAGCTAGCTTGCTTTTTACGGGTTTCGAGTGTTGCTCTGATCTGCTGCAGTTGAAGTGATTCCTGCCAGTTGAAGTTCTGGAAGGTCAACATCTCCTCCCGCGTTGCGTCTGCTGGCATCATTGTGCAATCTTTGATTACTTTGTATGCCTTTGCTGCCATCTCAGCAGTAATTGTGAGATTTGTGACTCCGTCCGACATAGTAACCATGCACGGGAACTCTGTAGGGCTGCGACTGGCCGCAGCATCAGATGATTCTGCGGCGAAGGCAACGTAGACCTGCTGGGGTATCACCCGAGGGTATGTGTATGTGTTTTCGAGTCCCGTCATGGACTCGACGTCGTCATCAAGGCTCATGTCGGAGTCGATATGCCCATCGAGTGGTCCGTCTGGACGGACCTCGCTGTCGATGCCTTCATCGCCTATGCTCATCTCGGCGTCGGCGAAGTTGTTATGAATCTCGAAATCAAGGTTGTTGTTGGTGCAGATCTCGGAGTCGACGTAGTTGTCAATATGAGTTTCGGGCTCGTCGAAGTCGCTGAGGGAGATCCCGCAGTCGAAGCTATCCTCAAGTTGAAGATTGAGCTCGGGATCGTTTGTGCGGTATGCTGATTCGGCCTCCTCGCCTTGGAGGACGTAGTTGATAGATCCACAGTCGAAGGAGCCGCAACCGATGGAGCCTCGGGTGCGGAAGTCGCGAGTTGGCGTGGATCTGTCAAGTCCTGCACACCGAGCTTGTTGACAAAAAATTGAACGAGCCAACGGTTAAACCCAAACCTGATTCGAGATCAGCGAACGACTCCTGGAATTCTGGCGAGTGTGGCTCGAAGTCCATCAGAGGATCTGATGTGATTTTTGCGGGTGAAGTTGGCGTGCTGCCATTTGTCGAGTGAGTCGGCGAGTTGCCGTGTGTCGTCTGAGTCGGTGAGTTCTGGTTTGTTGATGCAGCCGGCGAGTTGCCGTTTGTAGATCCGATCGGCGAGTCGCCGTTTTCCGATGGAACCGAAGAAACCGTGAGTCCAGCACTATTCTTTCCCACAAACGGCGCCAATTGACGAGGGGTTAACTCATCAAATCCCATGGTTAAGGACCTAGGGTTGAGATTATGGGGAGAGAACGTGGTAGTACTGGTAGTTTCGTCGGCTGACAAGCAGAGGCAAAGATTTACCCAGGTTCAGGCCCCTCGGGTGGAGGTAAAGACCCTACTTCCTGCTTGTCTGGTATTGATCGTGTGAGATTATGCGATTACAGGGGAGCTCCGGCGAGATGTCGATCTCGCTAGGGCTTTTAGTGGTTCGAGTATGGCCTGTCTAGGATCGACGGCCCTCCCAGCCTTTATAAGGGGCTGGGTCTCGGGAGTCCGTAACCGACCCTGTTTACATGTAAGGAAAGTATAAACCGACTATGCCTATGTCTAATCTTGGAGGGTACTCCATCTTGTTGGGCCTTTCGTCATGGGATTCATGTTAGGCTCTTGATAGTTGGGCCTTAGTCGACACGTGCACCAGGTATCCTCATGGTAGGGTACCCGAGATGTATATCCTTGTCATTTGGTATGGTAAGAAATTGTCCATATAGCTTTGTGAACTAACCCATTATGTGTGTGTGGCATTACTTTGTTTGGGTTAGGTATCTCTCCATGGTCTTGCATCAAAAGGAAGATTTCTTATAGCTCATGGAGGATGACGTCAAGTGGTGATCATCATCAAGGTTGAGTGGTGCAAGTTCAATATGGGCATCTAGAAGATATCATATGCTTGAAGCTTGCAACCCATGTGGAGATAATGGACAAGTGAAGATGTGCCTAAGAGAGGCACTCCCATCTTGGTGTATGGGGGAGCAATATGTGAGTCTTCACCAAGCAAAGCGCAATCAAGAAAGGTGGTCCACTTGAAGAGATCAAGATCGTCATCATCTAGCTCAAGTGGAATGCGCAAGGCAAAGGTATGATCTTGATAGGGTTTCTATTTTACCGGTCTCATGCTGTTAGTAAGAGACCGGGTTATAGGATAGACACCGTAATATCAAGAGGGGCTCAAATGAGTAACTTGATCGCATCTTTGTGGAGAGCTCAAACCTTTGCATTCTTGGCATATCATCTTTCTTGGTTCTTATTCGGTTCTTCGCCTTGTTGGGTTTTGGTGCTTGTCGTGATCTTCATGTCAAGCCCAAGTTCACTGAAATCATATTTCGTGTGAAAACCTTTTGCGCTTTCGTGTTGGAAATATTACCGGTTCTTCGTTGAGAAAGGTTCCACACCTTCCCATGAGTGGCATCCTCTCTCTATAGATGATCCTTAATATTTGGATTTCGTACGTGAAAGTTATTGGATTTGCAGTTTTGCTGGTTTACCAGCCGGAGTCTCCGGTGTGCCAACCGGAGTCTCCGGACTCAGGGTTTCTTGTCGGAGAGCTCAAGGTGGTGCCACCCACTGGACTCGGTCCGGAGAATGGCCGGAGTCTCCGCCAGGACCGGACTCTCCGGACTCAGGGAGCAAAGTCTCCGGTCCCAGACTCAAGTTTCCGGCCCTGTGCACTCGAGCGTCAAGTGGTGACACCCACTGTCCTCAGTCCGAAAACTTACCGGAATGTTACCGGAGTCTCCGGTGTAGGCCGGAGTCTCCGGTCACTCTGACCGGAGTCTCCGGTGTGACTTTTTCTTCAACGGCTATTTTTCGTTCTTCTTCCCCAAATGAACTGCTGGTTGTTGGGCTCGTTTTTCCCCTCTCTCTTGCCATTGTTGACCTTGGAAAGCTTGCCCATCTCTCAATCCCTCTCATGATTCTTGCATATCTTTGAGGGAAAAGAGAGAGGAGATCTAGATCCACATTTCCACCAATCCATCTCTCCTCTAAGTGAGGGGAACCCTTTGGATCTAGACCCTGGAGTTCCATTTGTTGAGTTCTTCTTTGTTCTTCCTCTCTTCTCCCCCACAAGCATTAGTTGCTTTTGGTGGGATTTCGGAGTGAAGGACTTGAGCACTTCTTGTGTTCTTGCCTTTGCTTTTGTGCATCGATTTGCTCTCTCCACGAGGATTCGTGGAAGTGAAAATTGTGCGCTTGTTACTCTTGGGTCGTTGGACCCTAGACGGTTCGTGGTGCTTGGGATCTCCCAATCCTTTTGTGGGTTGTGCCTCAAGTTTGTTGTAAGGGCTCCGGATTCCGCCTTGAAGGATTCTGATAGTGGAAGGTGAACCGAGTATTTGTGTGAGGTTCATCGAAGAATAGGGTGAGGCCATTTGTGGCGCTTGAGTTTGAAACTCACACCCCTCCAACGAGACATACTCCCCTAAAAAGGAGGAACTCGGGAATACATCATCGTCTCCGTGTCCCTCGGTTATTTCTATACCCGAGCTCTTTACTTATGCACTTTACATTGTGATAGCCTTCGTGCTTGAAGCCTTATGTCTTGCTATCACCTTGTTACTTGTCTTGCTTAGCATATGTTGTTGGTGCACATAGGTGAGCCTAGTATATTTAGGTTGTGTGCTTTTTAAATTAAAACACCTAGTTTTATTCCGCATTTATCAAGCCTAAACCAGAAAAGTTTTAAATCGCCTATTCACCCCCCTCTCTAGGGACATCCTTGTCCTTTCACCTTTTGTTTCCAGGCCGGATATTCTGGCCCCTGTTTTCCTCCAACGGCTATTTTTCGTGGGGACCTATAAATGGCCCCCTTCTTCCCCAAAAGTCAGCAGCTTTGCCAAGCACGTTTTTCTCTCTCTCTCCCACCATTGTTGACCTTGGAAAGCTTGCCTCTCTCTCAATTCCTCCCGTGATTCTTACATATCTTTGAGGGCAAAGAGAGAGGAGATCTGGATCTACATTTCCACCAATCCATCTCTCCTCTAAGTGAGGGGAACCTAGTAGATCTTTATCTTGGAGTTCTTGGTGTTTCTCCTTCTTTGTTCTTCCTCTCTTATTCCCCCATAAGTATTTGTTGCTTTGTTGGAATTTGAGAGTGAAGGACTTGAGCACTTCTTGTGTTCTTGCCATTACATTTTGTTGCATCGGTTTGCTCTCTCCACGAGGATTCGTGGAAGTGAAAGTTCGTGAGCTTGTTACTCTTGGGTCGTTGGACCCTAGACGGTGTTCTTCTGACCTTTTGTGGTCAAGGCCTTTTGTGGCTTGTTGGGACCTTTTGTGGTCACTTGGGAGCTCCCAATCCTTTTGTGGGTTGTGCCTCAAGATTGTTGTAAGGGACTTGATTTCCGCCCAAAAGGAAATCAATAGTGGAAGGTGAACCGAGCTTTTGGGCAAGGTTCATCGGAGAATAGGGTGAGGCCATTTGTGGCGTTTGAGTTTGAAACTCACACCCCTCCAACGAGACATACTCCCTAAAAAGGAGGAACTCGGGAATACATCATCGTCTCCGCGTGCCTCGGTTATTTCTATACCCGAGCTCTTTACTTATGCACTTTACATTGTGATAGCCTTCGTGCTTGAAGCCTTATGTCTTGCTATCACCTTGTTACTTGTCTTGCTTAGCATAAGTTGTTGGTGCACATAGGTGAGCCTAGTATATTTAGGTTTGTGCTTGTTAAATTAAAACACCTAGTTTTATTCCGCATTTATCAAGCCTAAACCGGAAAAGTTTTAAATCGCCTATTCACCCCCCCTCTAGGCGACATCCTTGTCCTTTCAATTGGTATCAGAGCCTGGGCTCTCTTTATTGGGCTTTACCGCCTAGAGAGTAAAGATGTCGTTTAGAGAATTAGTGCACGATCCACTTTTTATTCGATGGCACAAATTATGATGTTTGGAAAATTCGCATGCTTAATCTTTTTAGGGCCATGGGTCCAAATTATATAAGAGTATTGTAGATATGGGTTTTTCTCCTCCAAAGGATTCCCAAGAATTATCTTAGAGGATGAGGAAAACTCACATCTCGATACCAAGTATCTAATGGCCTTATATGTGTTTTGAGCGATGTAGTTCTTGCATCAATCATGCCTTTTCGGAACGCTCATGACTTTGGACCAAGCTTCAAGATAAATATGAAGTGTCCAACATTATTGAGGATGATTGTTCTCCTCCACCTCCGGCGTGATGAGTTCACAACTTCTTCCACTTCACCAACATGTGATTTGTCACAAGGTAATGATATGGTGAGTGGTGATAGAAATTGCATTGTTGATATTGAATCACTATTGACTATACTTCATCTCTATCTCATTGCAATGTTCTATCTTTGGACTTAAACACTTCTAGCACTCAAATGTCTTACATGCTAGTGTTGATAGTCCTTGCATATCATGTAATAGTTGTTTAACTAAATCTCATGATGATATGCTTCATATGTCTTGTTGTCATGAAAACAATACTTCCATATCCTCTATTTTGTTTGTGGCTAACAATGTAGAGGAATCCCAACATTTGTTGGAACAAGACATGGACCTCAATGGTGCTTCAAGCAATTCTTCATCATCATCGTCCATTACTCACTTTTGCCTTATGGCTAGGGATTCAAAGGTATCTTCACCTTTGGAACCCTCTACATCTTGTGATGATGAGGATGAGGATTATTATGGATTAAAAGAGAATGATATTGACTCCTTAAAGAGAAGAGTGATATTATTTTTGTGCTCTCCCTAAAGGTAGTAAAGCTTGCTCTTATTTGTGTGATATTGTGACTTTTCTATTAAGTGCAAGGAAATCATTGAAGAAAAGGGAAGGATTGAAAGAGAGGATGCTATGGAAAAAGCATCCTTAGAAAATGCTCTTGAGGAAGAACATGAGCTTCGAGTGTCTCTTGAGGAGAAACTTGAATCTCTTGATGAACAAATGATCTAATTATTGCTAAATCATTAAGGAAAGAGATCATGCTATTGCAAATATAAAGTGCTTAAAAAGGAAAAGGTTGAATTTGGTGTTGGCAATGCTAGACTAATTGAGGATATAGAGAGACTTGACAAAGCTCATAAGGCTTTGGAAAGTGAACACTCTCTCCTTACCAAGTCTCATGATCAACTCCAAACTCAACTATCAAAAATTGTTGTGCCTAGCTCTTTACTTCCTCTTGTGATCATGCTATATAGAGGAAAATGCTAGGTTGAATGATGAGCTTGCCAAGTTGTCTTCTTCCATTTCTAATGTTAATGATGCTTGTGCTACTAACTCCACTTCTCGTGAAGCATCTATTTTGAAGGAGAATGTTGAGCTAAGGGCTCAACTTGAGTTGCTAACTAGCAAGTATGGGAAATTGGAAGAAAGTCATGAAAAGCTCTCTAGCTCTAATGAGATCTTCTAGCATCCCATGCTAAGCTAAAGTTAGCTCATGAGGCTATTATGTCAAAGGTAA
This sequence comes from Poa pratensis, assembly GCA_947311845.1. Classification (NCBI taxonomy): domain Eukaryota; kingdom Viridiplantae; phylum Streptophyta; class Magnoliopsida; order Poales; family Poaceae; genus Poa; species Poa pratensis. Next base: position 23,596,469 of record CAMZMU010000101.1, on the reverse strand, counting down.
CATCTTGTGAGCCTCATGTGGACTAGCACAATCTCTACTAAAAATGCTATATTGTCTTGTGCTAGTCCTAGTAATTCTACATCACATACTATTGCTAAATCTTGTGATGAATTACTTTCTATGCCTTGTTGCTCTAACAATGAAGCTTACTTCCTCTAGTATTTGTGTTGATACTAACCATGTAGAGGAATTAAATGAGCTCAAGGCCCAAGTCACTTCTTTGAAGAAAGACTTGGAAAAGCGTCATGTTGGGAAGTCTACACTTGACAATATGTTGAGTGTTCAAAGACGCCCCAATGACAAGAGTGGACTTGGATTCAACTCCAATAACAAGAACAAGTCCAAGTATAACAAGAAAAAAGGGCCAAGAACAAGTTAAAGATTCGGCCAAGATTGTTTGCTTCAAGTGCAAAGTTGAAGGGCACCATGTTAGATCTTGCCCTTTGAAGAAGAAGTCTCTTAGTGAGAAGCAACAAGGGAAGAGGCCTCAAGCTCAAACTCAAGTTCTCAAGTTGAAGAACGGCCACTTCCCAAGAAGAATCAAGCTACCCTCCTCAAGTCGAGATTCCAACTAAGAAGAAGGAGGAAGCCAATGTTGCTACATATGCCGTGAGAAGGGCCACTTTGCTTCTTCATGCACTAATGGTACCTTATCCAACCCCATTATAATTGATGATGTTTATTCTCTTCGGAAGGATAAGGTTGGCAATGTGTTTGCCAAATATGTTGGTACTCAAAGTGGTGTCAAGAAAAGAACCATTTGGGTTGCCAAGCCTATTGTGACTAACCTCTTAGGACCCAACTTGGTTGGGGACCAACAAGCTAAAACTTGATCAATAGGTGTTGTTGGAGGGCATTGGAGACTTGGCTACATCATGAAGAATTAAGGGATCTTCATCAATATATTCTCTCAAGCCAAGTCATTTGGATTATATTGTTCTATCTCATATCCAATGTTCCTCCTTGCGGTAACTTGTGCTTATATCATATATACATTGAAAGTTGCTTGCACCCTTGCATGTGTTTGGTTTTGTACCTTGCTAGTGTTTGTATGTGTTGTGCTCTCTACTTACTTATCTTGAGAAATCAAGTATGTGTATGTTGGTTTGCACACCATTTACTTTTTTGAGCCTTATTGCTTTTATTTGATATCTTATCTTGTTGGCTCTCTTTGAGAGATTAATGGACTATCCCATTTTGGGGGAGTGATATGCTTCGTGCACTTCACAATCCTAAAAATGTGTATACATGAGGAATACCACTTAGTGTTGATATATAATATTATCTTTCTCTATGTGGTATGTCTTGCTCATGAGAAATTCAAATTCTATAATGTCCATTAATTTCTCTAGTTGGTTTTGTTTGCCTCTTGTTAAAAGAAATGGATTATCACATTATGGGGGAGTAATAAGCTTTGTGCATATTACAAGCCTAGAAAATGTGAACATGTGAGGTTTTGCCACCTAGAATTGATGTTGTTAATAATCTTATTCCTATGTGGCATGTTGCTCAAACAAGGTCCATATTTGCTTAATTTTTTTAGTCTCTCACTCTTTTGGATCTTGTTTGTGATGGAAGTTCTTGATATGGCTTTCCCCAAATATGTTCTCATATATCTTTTTGGGAAACCAATTGCTTCAAGCTACTCTTTGGAGTTGCTTTGCATGATCGCGTGAATATTGAAGCTATCGAGAATATCTATCTATCTAAGCATGGCTTTTAATTCCTATCCTTTGCCATATGCTTATTTGTTGTGAAGTTGGTCTTTAATATCATTCCTATATACCACCGAGAAATATCTCTATATACTCCTTGTCCATGACAAGTGATACTCATAATTGTGGTGGAATTTGTAGACCATCTTCATTTTGGCTCTTGCTTTGAATTGCCTTCTTTTATTGCAAAACTTGTTTTATCAAACTCTTTTTGTCTTCCTTGTATCTTTTGGATTCGTTGTGCTCTACCCAAAATTTGTTTTGTGCTTTCTTGAGTTAGGAAAAGCAATGATCCCATCCTTGTGCATTTACATTCAAGTCATACTTCTAGATAATGCACTATTCTTGGGAAGCTATCCTACATTGAGTAGAACACTATTCTTTAAATTGGTATTGGATCTTATTGCTCTTTCTTGAACATGACCTTTGTTTGAATAATATATATGGAGAGTGATGATCCCATTTGTGTGCATTTTGTATTCAAATGCAAGATCATAAATAATGCACAAATCTTGGGGGAGCTATCCTATATGCTTTTGAACATTAGTTGTCTTCAATTGGCTTTTGATCCCGATGACGTGTCTCTTAAGACAAACTTTTTTCTTGGTACTTTGTGCCATCATGAAAAGTGTAGAGGGTTTGATTTATTCCTTGGTCCTATTTTCTTTGGTATGTTTTCAAAATTGGTACCTCCTATCATGTGTTGATTTGGGTCTTTGATATAATTTGGGCAATTCGTTTTGTTGTCACACTTGTGTGTGCTTTATTGGTTTAATTGGCGTTTTGTCCAAATTGTATCTCGTTTGGTTCTTGAAAGTCTTGTGCATGCATATTTACTATATGTATATCTTATGGCTTGCTTATTTTCGTTGATCCAATATATAGGATAAACTCCATCAAATCCTAATTGGCTAAGATGTGCATGAAATTCAATTTCATATCAATACGCACATATTTATGTGGAGTTTGTCCTATGTATTGTAGTTGCTCTAACTACTTTGGACCCAATGAGTTTGGGTACCATGTTGTACTTGAATTTGTTTTAGGTACATTAGAGATGCATTGGAAGCTTGTCTCATCTAAAGGAAGGTGTTGTCACCATGTGCTTATTGGAGCCAAGCTTGGATGATCATGAACTTTATCTTTACATCACCCAATGCTATCTCGGTAACAAGTATCTACCTCATGCATACTTTTCTAGCTTTCAACCTTGTGTAGGTTGTTTCATGGCATGAATCTCTTTTGTTGCAATTCATTTGGTTCTTGCAAAACATCTTTATTGCAAATGTGAGTAAGCCGGGATGATTACATATCAAGGGAATATATATAATCATTTTCATGATTCACCAATCCCAAATATGTTAATCTAGCACTTTCTACTCTATGTCTCGCATATGCAATATTGATGATTTTTAAAATCATTTGCCTTTTCGATACTTGTTATCTTTCTCGGAGCATCCCATTTATCACCTTATCCCTTGTGGATATTTTTGATGCTATGATGAGTGTGTGTTGGAAGTTCATCTATATCCCTTTAAGATAAAATTGAGCTTTGTGCTATGCTTTTAAGCAAAGATCTTATTGGTGTATTTATGACTTCCTCTTGGATATCATGTTCTCTAACTGTGTACTATTTTGTGTGTGCATGTTTCTTTGTGGACTTATATCTTCATGATTGGTGTCTACTTAGAAACTTATACACATGAGAGTAGTTACATCTTTAATTGGTATTCCAAGTCTTTAGTGACCACCTTTTATTGCTTTTATTCGTTGGTGGTTTCTAAAAGGCACAAGCTTTGTTTTTCTTTTGATATTTCTTTTTGCATCTTAATAAGCTTGTGGACCTATTTGCTACATCTTCTTTGGGTTGTGTGTATGGAAAGACATGATATGCACTATGTGCCTCATATATTGAAACACCATGTTGACGCTCGCTCATCCTTGTCCTTTCATCTCCTAAAAATGTCTTTCTATATCACACCCATCTCTTTTCGGTTGAGCAACTTTCTCTATTTGTCAGTCCTTAATCTTGTTGCTCAACATTGGGTTTGTTGCAAGTTGCACTGCTTCGTTTATCATCTATGCTCTCTTGCACTTGTTTGTGTTCAAAATTATCTAGGAGGGAGTGAGGATTCCATGTTGTGCACACTATATTGAAATACAAATCCTTATTGTGCACGTACCTTGGGGAGTTCCCTCTTGATTATTAGAACACTTGGTTGATCTTATCATGATATCTTCTTATGTTCAATTGGTTTTTCGGATCCTTTGATTGGTTACTTCTTTTGTCGAAGTATCTTTCAATTTGATTTCCTTTTGCAATCGTTGGATCCTCAATATAGTTTGATCTCCCCCAACTATTCATCATTGGATATGTGCATTCGATTTCACTCATATTATGAGAAATGCACACACTATGGGGGAACTCTTTCTATATTGACCTTCTACATTTTCCTCCCATTTCTGCAATCGATGCCAATGGGGGAGAAGTTTAGAGGGTTTAAGGGAATTTGGTTTTATGCTAGTTTGTTCTTAAGCATTTGCCTTTCATGCTCACGCATCCTTGCTCATTGCTTTGCATGGTTGCTTAATTCATTATATAAACCCTCGTAAAAGGGATTGTCATCAATTACCAAAATGGGGGCGATTGAAAGTGCATGGTGCCCCCATGTGTGGTTTTGGTAATTAATGACAATCCTTATGGACTAATGTTTGCATCGAGATATTCTTGTAGATCTTGTCCATAGGAAAAGATTGGATTTCATGTGTTGGACTCTAGAAGCTTACATGGTAAAGTGTGGCTTGGAAAAGAAGATTGAGGGAACATTCATGTTCATCTCCAAGCCATCATATATATTTAGAAGATATGAAGTGCAAGTTCAATATGAATCATCTCGGAAGATATCATTTGATTGAAGCTTGCAATGGATACATGAAGACGGAGCTAAGCGAGGCTATCCCATAATGGAGTATGGGGGAGCATTTGGAGAAGTCTTCATCAAGCAATGTGCTAGCAAGCACGATCAAGAAAAATATTCCAACTTGAAGAGATCAAGATCGTCATCATCTAGCTCAAGTGGAATGCGCAAGGCAAAGGTATGATCTTGTTAGGGTTTCTATTTACCGGTCTCATGGTATTAGTGGGAGACCGGGTTATAGGATAGACACCGTACTATCAAGAGAGGCTCTCAAGTGAGTAACTTGATCGCATCTTTGTGGAGAGCTCAAACCTTTGCATACTTGGCATATCATCTTTCTTGGTTCTTATTTGGCTTTTATCCATATGAAGATTTAGAGCTTGTGTTCATCTCCATACCAAGCACTAGTTCATCAAAAACGGATTTCATATGAATATCTTGTTGAGTTTTTGATGTTGGAGGATTTACCGGCTGTTCTTTTTTAGAGAAGGTTTACCTTTCTACATTTGGTTTTATCCTCCCATGTTGGACTATGATGTTTCTCTCTATGATCTTGTAGTGCTTGTTGTGGTGATTCCAACGAGGCCAAGAACATCGAAAACGGAGTCCGGATATGTTCATTTCGTGTTGGGTGTTCCTGCAGTTTTTATAGGCCGGCCTAGCCGGGCCTCAGGCCGGGTGCCTCTGGTGGTCAGCCGGCCTCCAGCCTTTTAGGCCGGCCTGGCCGGGATCGCGTTTTGGGCATAACGGTTGGATTTTGGGGGTCCTATTTAAGGGGGTCTTCTTCCCCAACGACCCCCAACACTTGCAGCTCGTTTTTCCCCCTCTCTCTCCTCCATTGTTGACTTTGGAAAAGCTTGCCCCCTCTCAATCCCTCCCATGATTCTTGCATATCTTTAAGGGAAAATTGATAGGAGATCTAGATCTACAATTCCACCAATCCATCTCTCCTCTAAGTGAGGGAACCTAGTAGATCTTGATCTTGGAGTTCTTGGTGTTTCTCCTCCTTTGTTCTTCCTCTCTTATTCGCCCGTTAGCATTTGTTGCTGTGTTGGAATTTGAGAGTGAAGGACTTGAGCACTCCTTGTGTTCTTGCCATTGCTTTTGTGCATCGGTTTGTGCTCTCCACGAGGATTCGTGGAAGTGAAAGTTTGTGAGCTTGTTACTCTTGGGTCTTTGGACCCTAGACGCCATTGTGGTGGTTGAGACCTTTTGTGGTCACTTGTAGCCATCCAGGAACCCCCAATTCAGTTGTGGGTGTGTGCCCCGGATTGTTGTCGTAAAGACTCCGGATTCTACCTCGAAAGATTCCGATAGTTGAAGGTGAACCAATACTTTGTGGTGCGGTTCATCGGAGAAGAAGGTGAGCCTATTGTGGCGTTGAGACCAACCTGTTGTGGTGGTCCCACACCTCTCCAACGAGACGTACTCCCCTAAAAAGGAGGAACTCGGGAATACATCCTCGTCTCCGCGTGTCTCTGTTATTTCTATACCCGAACTCTTTACTTATGTACTTTACATTGTGATAGCCTTCGTGCTTGAAGTATTCTCTATTGTTATCACCTTGTTGCTTCACCTTGTTGCTTGTCTTGCTTAGCATATGTTGTTGGTGCACATAGGTGAGCCTAGTATATTTAGGTTGTGTGCTTGATAAGTTAAACACTAGTTTTATTCCACATTTATCAAGTCTAAACCAGAAAAGTTTTAATCGCCTATTCACCCCCTTCTAGGTGACATCCTTGTCCTTTCACATAGCTCCACCGTTAGCAGGCCAGGTCATCACATACACCACCCTCTCGGCGTTCCGCATGATGTTCCCGGACCACATGGCCAAGCTCAGACTCGTAGGCCACGCACACCGGCCACCATGCTCACGCCTCCACAACGCCGGCACAAAGCGAATGGAATCCATCTTCTTTCTCTCGCCAGCCAATCACAGGCGGTCAACTGTCCCACTACTATGGCGGCTTGGTCAAAACCAGAATCGGGCTGAGAAGGAGGGGGAGGTAATTTAGCTGCTTTGTAGACTTCAAGGGTGTATCCTAAACGGTCTTGACCCTCATCGTTGCAATTTAAACTTTAGGGTAAATTCAGGGTTGTATATGTACTTCTCTCCTTTTTAAAGGGGTGGACGAGCGTGGCAGGCTGCATGGACTCTTACTACTTTGTCCGATTATTTATATATTTGAGAACAATATTTTTAGGGGATGAGAACAGTATATGTGTTGTTCTTTAACTACATTGGCCTCTTTACCAGGCTTTATGTGACTGGTGCTTCTCAATCATTATCGCGGCAGTTAACGAGGCATTGCCTAGCGGCAGCTGGTGTTTCCTGTACAACACCCATAGCGTCGCTTAGTCGAGCGACACTCGCATGGAGCGCCAAGTGGGCTGGCCCAACACGCGTCAGATCCCCTTTCATGTTTATTTTTTCCTTCTATTTTTTGTTTATTTTCTATTTTCCTGTTAATTTTCTTTATTTATGTTATATTTCCTCTTTTCAATTTTCATTTTCTTTATTTATTTTTCTGTTTGTCGTATTTTCTTGTTTATTTTGTGTTTTTAATAAGTAATATGATTTTTATTGTGTAATATGTGAATGTTTCTCAAATCATGTCAACAATTATTTTGTATTGTCTGGACATTTTTGTCTCACACGGACAACTTTTAACCTTGTGAACAATTTTTTAAACTACACAATTGTTGTTTGATCCTCGTGAACCTTTTTCAGACCCCACGAATCATTATTTGAACTCCACAATCATTTGTTTATATCGTGAAACAATTTTTTAGACCCTAAAAATGTTTTTTAACCTCATAAATCCTTTCTCAAGTTTCCAAATATTTTTTTATAAATAATATTTAACAAATAATTTTCTAGATCTAAAAAAAAAATTTAAAGAACTTGTAATGCTATTGGGCCACACTAGATGTGGCCCATCTAGAAACTTATCAGACGTCGGCTCTTAAACTGTCGTAAAAATCGACGTGGAGGAGCGCACCCAACAACTTCTGGCTTCACATCGCATTCTTGAGATTTCGACGAGGCATCATTTTCTCGCGAGAAGAAGCTCAAGCACCGAAGCGCGTGACCTAGCTAGACTCGCTCTTTCATTTGATTCTTGCCGCCAGCATCTCCACCGCTGGCCAGCAACAACCAAGTTTCTCAAGGCAGGAGCTACATGCGGGCTAAATCTAGAATTTAATTTAACTTTGTTATTTTTTGTTAAATTTCAATGAGAGATCGTCACCTCGTTCGAATTTAGATTTCATTTTTAAACCTATTGGCGTCGACACTGGGTTAGCCGGTCACAAGCAACATGTCGACACTCCCAATAGACTTCGTCTAGCAGACTTGCCGGGGTGTGAGCACCAGTGGAGATGCTCTTAGCGCCCCCCCCCCCCCCCCCCAGCGCTCCCCAGGCCCAAAAATAGCGCCGGCGGAAGCAAAAAAATTCCACTCGCCCCCCCCCCCCCCAAACAGCCCACCCAGCGCCTGTTTGGCCCGTTTTTTCATCCGGCGCACCCAGGCCGAACCAGCCCGTTGGGGGGCAACTGGGGGCGCCGACGCAAAGGAAAATGGCACGAAGCCGCGGCGGGCCAGCGCTGTGAGCGTCTAGGCGAAAAGGGCGCAAAGAATCGGGAAAAAACCGTCGTCGTCATCTCCTCGGCTCCCGCGCCGGTCAAAGGCCTGCCGCGTCTGGCGAGCGGCCGCCGACACGTCCAATCGGCTGCCACGCGCCGGAGTTATGGCGCGCCACCGCCCGGCCGTCTCGCCTCCCCCCGCCACTATTTAATCCCCACCCCTCGCCGTGGCAGAGCACGCCTCTCTCTTGCCCTCTCTTCTCTCTCTCGCCTCGCCTCCCTCTCCCACGAACAGCAAGCCCATGGTGGAGCGTTTCCCCAGCGACAGCGCGGCGTCCAACGGCTTCGGCTGCTGCTACCTCCACGAGGACGAGGCGCGCATGCTGTACGAGGCGGACTACCCGGCGCCGCCTGACATGCGCGTCCCGGGCCAATGGCGCCTGAGCGCGGGCGGAGTCCGGGTGCCCCCCGCCGCCGGAGGACGCGGACCGCGTGTACGAAATCCAAGAGGTGCTCGCCGGCCTCACGGAGGAGCAGGCGGCGGACCCGCGCTCGGACCCGCCAACCACACATTTTGGACCTCCTACTTCGCCGAGCGCCAGCGGCGGCAACTGGCCGACACTAGGCGCAACGGCCCGGTGTCTGGCCGCAACAACGGCGGAGGGCGGCGCCAATGGTGGGGCGCTCCAGGACGTACGCTCACGTACGTCCTCGAGCACGTCGCCGCCGGCAACCAGCTGCGACTGGAGATGCCGCCGTGGGCTCCGCCGCGCGCTCCAACCTTCAGCCGCCGCAGCGGCGGCTCGTGGATGCCCCGGAGGATGGGCGCCGGCTCTTCCTCCTTCTCCTCGGGGCCGCGCTCATCCACCACGCCGTCGTCCACGCCGCCGGCGACGCCGTTCGCCCGCGCCAAGGAGGAGCCGAGGAGACGCCGCGCCGGAGCGGCGGGATCATCCTCAACTCCGGGCGCCGCGTCCCGTCGCCGCCAAGGAGAAGGAGCGGCAGTCTACGCATCAACGAACTGTGCGCGCCCGCGCCGTCTCCTCCCCGCGGCCAGCTGCGGCTCATCAGGCCCAAGACGGAGCCCGGCACCGGCGGCACCTCGTCGAAGAGGAAGAAGGCCGCCCCGGCGAGGGAGTGGGTGGCGCCGCCTGACTATGTCAGGGCGGCGATCAAGCTGTGATGATAAGATGTTTGCCCGATCTTTCACCGTGAGAACCACCGAGATAACTATTCTTCCAATCACGGGAGCAATCCGCGTAACCTGAAGAACGAGAGAACGAATCCCACGGCGAGCAACATGAAGATAAACAACACGCCTCACGCCAAGCTCGACAACCCTTGACAGATTCAAGGACCTTCTCGCCACACACGATAACTCTTGACAGATTCAAGAACACTCATGCCTCAATTTATTGGATAACTAACGAACGTCCGAGACGCCGTCATACACGTCGGTCCCTTGGGACGGAGGCAACCTTGAACTTTTAGTTCTACATAATTTTCAACTCCTCTAAAACCCTAGCCGCCGGCTCCTTTATATAGGAGGCCAACACCTAGTCGGTTGGAGAGGCCCAAACCGAAACCTAACACAATCCTAAATCTAGTTGGACTCGAACTGGATACAAACCGACCCATGGCGGGTTAGGCCTTAGATTTGGCACGCAATCCTAGTTAACACTATCTTAGACTTTGACATATCATTTAAATATGTCCTAGCGTGTCAACCAACCAACACGATGCCAACGATGCCCTCATCATCCTCCCCTTCTTGGAAAGGCATTATCCTCAACGCCGGAAGGTCTTCTCCAACGCTTGTGGCGTCAAATCAGCAATATCGCCACGCTTCTTCTCCCTTCTCAAGTTTTCACCAGCCTGCCACACCACATCCTCCCTCTCGGCTAGCTAGACTTGGTCTTGGCGCCCTCCATGTTTGGCACCACCAACCCGATTGAGACACAAAGCTTTCGGACTGCACGTGTAAACGAACCACGCAAATCATCCTAGACACAACAGGACAAAGTCCTGTGCACCAAAGACCCAAATAAGTTGAATACGCTTACAGATGCAATCTGAAATTGTGGAGGTTAACCGAGTGCATCACCCAAAACGAACAGGACAATTCCTCCATGCCATGGATCCAAATGAATTGAGTCCACCATCGCTTGGAACTAAAACCCACGTGTCATTCTTTTTTTTTCACCGTACCAATATTGCTCTGATCCGGACATATGAATTGTCACGTACGTGCATGACAATTACTCCCTCCATTTCTAAATATAAGATGTTTTAGTTGTTACACATGTTATCTACATGCATACTAAAATGAGTGAACATATACATGAAATATGTCTAGATACACTTGTGTGCATATGAATGTGGACAAAAGCTAAAACATCTTATATTTGGGAACGGAGAGAGTAATTTGCTCTTTCCTTTCCCTTGTACCGATCTGGATCAAGCTCCTCTCTTTTTCTCTTTTTTTTTTAATTGCCTGCACTCCACGTACGTAGCAAGGAAACCAATCTGAACTTTCCACAACTGAAACAATTCAGATCTCCTCTTCCCTTTCCAATTCCCACGCTGCGTCAGCCCAGTCCGATCGGATCTCCAATTTTTTCGCTGTTTTCTTTCTTCCTTGTGCAAAACCGTAACGATCCGAGTAGAATAGATCTCGCCGAGATTGGAAAACGATAACGGCCTTCGATCTTCCTCGCCAATCCTGACGCATACCCACCTCGCCGAGATGCAATTCCATGCCAACTCGTCGCTCTCCCACCAACAATTCTAGCAAAAATAAATCTTCCAATCATTGCAAATCTGCAGATCAATCTTCAACTGGACGAACCTCGCGGTGATCAACCTGGCGCTCTGATGCCAGATGATGATAAGATGTTTGCCCAATCTTTCACCACGAGAACCACCGAGATAACTATTCTTCCAATCACGGGAGCAATCCGCGTAACCTGAAGAATGAGAGAACGAATCCCACGGCGAGCAACATGAAGATAAACAACACGCCTCACGCCAAGCTCGACAACCCTTGAAAGATTCATGGACCTTCTCGCCACGCACGATAACTCTTGACAGATTCAAGAACACTCATGTCTCAATTTATTGGATAACTAACGAACGTCCGAGATGCTGTCATACACTCCGGTCCCTTGGAACGGAGGCAACCTTGAACTTTTAGTTCTACATAATTTTCAACTCCTCTAAAACCCTAGCCGCCGGCTCCTTTATATAGGAGGCCAACACCTAGTCGGTTGGACAGGCCCAAACCAAAACCTAACACAATCCTAAATCTAGTTGGACTCGAACTGGATACAAACTGACCCATGGCGGATTCGGCCTTAGATTTGGCACGCAGGCCTAGTTAACACCACCTTAGACTTTTACATATCATTTAAATATGTCCTAGCGTGTCAACCAACCAACACGATGCCGACGATGCCCTCATCAAGCTGGAGGCGCCGGGTGACTCGGAGGAGTTTCCCGGCGAGAGGCTCGCCTCGAGGATGTGTTGCCTGCGGAGGAGGAGTTCACCCTCGCCTGGTCGCGCGAGCAGCATGCCAAGGAGGAGATCGAGAGCCAGCATCGCCTCCTCGAGGAGGTGGCGGCGGCTCGCCGTTCGGCTCCCCCAACCGCACGGCGTCCTCCAGCACGGCGTCCATCTCCCCCACCGGCGCGCGGCGGCTACGGTAGCGTCATCGTCCTCGACGATAGCGACGACGAGGACTTCGACTTCGCCGCGCCACCGCCGAGCAAGTGGGACGACGAGGCCGGCCCGAGCCGTGCCACGGACGCGCCGCCCGGCGACAGCGACGACGACGGCGGCGACTACACGCAGCTGTACAGCCAGCGGCATGTAGATCACCGTGGTTTTAGTCTAAGTTTTTAAATTTTAGTTTCTATTATGTAATCGCCCAAATATGTACGAATTTCACCTATATTAATGAAATTCGGCTTAGTTCGGCCAAAATTTTGCCTAAGATTTAAAGTTTTGATTCTAGGCCAAACGTGCTGGGTTTCACACGGCTGGGAGTCGGCGCCACCCCAGGCGGCCCAATTTTAGCGACGGCAAAAGGGCTGGGGCCGAACGAGTGGAGATGCTCTTGCCCGATCATGTCTCCATGCTCTCTCCCGCAGCGAGCCCATGGCAATTAGTGATCTGAATCCTTAAGCCCAAGCATTGACACGAGACGTCACCGACACTCTGCATTCTGCAATAATCCGCAATAACAGATAGCGTGTTTCGAGAAAACAGAGCACTCCTTGTCCTTGCACTGTAGTTCAGTGACAACAAAATCACGCCAAACAAGCTAGGCTACTAAACCATCCCTGCAAAACAAAGTTAAAGAACAACGGTAACCGTGATTTAAGCAGAAGCAGCTCCTTTTACGGGCGTCCAGGGAAAAAAAAAAAGTCGTGGTCACTGCTACGAGTGGCGCACAGACAGGCCGACCGACCGCAGCAACGAGCAGCTGCCTTGGCTGCTTTCACTCTGCTCTCCGTCTCCTTCCCCTCTCCCTCTCTCTCAGTCTCTCACCCCTCCCCGTGGCCGCCGCTTCGCCGCCCGAGATTTCTCCCCTGTTTGATCCCGCATCGATTGCTCTCAGCCCGAGCTGCATAGGAACATTGTCGAGGTCCCAGCGCATACCCTCACTGAACCTGAACCAAGAGCTGTCTGAAGAAGAGAAGAAGACAGCGGAGGAAGATGAAGTCCCGGAGCTCGGCGAGGGGCGAGCCGAGGAGGCTCGGGAACATGGCTCTGCTGGCGCTCATGCTCTGCTCCCTCGTCGCGCTCTCGATCATCCGGGCCAGGTTCTCCCCAATCGGTAACTGACCACCGCTTCCTCTTTTTGCTCCTGCTCGTTACCTTTTACTCTTTCTTCTTTTGGGATTGTTACTGATTATGCAGATTTCTGAGTGCTGTCACGGTCTCACTACATTTCCCGTAGGCACTACACCCGGAGCAGAGGCCGCCATCAAAGCAGAGGATCCGAAGCCGGTGGTGGTGGGCAAGGCGGCTGTCGCCATGGACAACGGCGATGGCGCCGACGAGGTTGCCGCAGTAGCCGGTAAACTAACCTTTCCGCCTTCTATTTAGGGGATTAGTTGGGTGGAAGCTTGCTTTATGCAGCAGGTGGATGGGCGTGTCTAGATCTGCTTGGCATTTCTGTACCTGAAGGTTTCTTTTCATAATATCATATCCATTTGTTTCGATTCACCTTCGATTAAGTCAAGGAGAAGAGAAAAAGTGGAACCATCCATCCACGGATTTCAGTTGTGGTTCCCGTAAATTATACTACCTGATGATGTTGTACAGATTTGTGCTAAAATGAGAGCAGAGAGTGAGATTTGGTCGGTGGATTCGGCATCAGATCTGACCAGCTGAACTGAACTTCGTCTTGCAGTGGAGGAAAACAAGGCGGAGGAAGACAAGGTGGAGGAGGTTCAGCCGAAGCCCGAGCACGCTGCAGCCATCGCCGTTGACGCCAGCAAGCCGGTGTGCTACGAGACTAGCCGGCGCTCCGACACCTGCGAGGCGGCGGGCGACGTGCGCCTAGTGGGGAGAAGCCAGACCATCTTCGTCGACACTCTGGACCGGGAGTGGAAGACGAGACCGTACTGCCGGAAGCACGACGCGTATGCGCTGTCTCACGTCAAGGAGTGGTCTTTGAAACCTCTCCCCTCCGGTGACGGCGCCGCGCCCAAGTGCACGTCGAACAGCTCGGCCACGGCCTTCGTGCTGTCGACGGGCGGGTTCACGGGCAACCCGTTCCACGACTACACGGACGTGCTCATCCCGGCGTTCATCACGGCGCACCGGTTCGGCGGCGAGGTGCAGTTCCTGGTGAGCAGCTACAAGTCGTGGTGGATGAGCAGGTACATCCAGATCTTCCAGCAGATGAGCCGGCACGAGGTGGTCGACATCGACACCGACGACGAGGTCCGGTGCTACCGGAGCGTGGTGGTGGGGCCGACGTTCCACAAGGAGCTGGGCGTGGACCCGTCCAAGGCGCCTGATGGTGTGTCGGTGGCGGACTTCCGCAAAATGCTGCGCAGCGCGTTCGGGCTGGAGCGCGCGACGGCGACGCCGAGCGGGGACCGGTGGGACATCCGGCGGCGTCCCCGGCTGCTGATCATCTCCCGGCGTGCCTCTCGCGGGCGCGCGTTCATGAACGAGCGCGCGATGGCGGACATGGCGGGGAGCCTGGGGTTCGACGTCCGGATCGGGGACCCGGAGCACACGTCGGACCCGTCCAAGTTCGCGCGGCTGGTGAACTCGTGCGACGTGATGGTGGGCGTGCACGGCGCCGGGCTGACGAACATGGTGTTCCTGCCCGCGGGGGCGGTGGTGGTGCAGGTGGTGCCGTACGGGCGGCTGGAGTGGCTGGCGCGCAACACGTTCGGGGAGCCGTCGGCGGGGATGGAGGTGCACTACCTGGAGTACGTGGTGCAGCTGGACGAGACGACGCTGAGCGAGCAGTACCCGAGCGACCACCCGGTGCTCAAGGACCCCATGGCCATCCACAAGCAGGGCTGGGACGCGCTCAAGGCCACCTACCTCGACAAGCAGAACGTCCGCCCCCACCTCGGCCGCCTCAAGAACACCTTCCTCCAGGCGCTCAAGATGCTGCCGCACGGCCGGGACGACTAGATTAGATTTTTAATTAGCCAACCATCATAATCATCCGAGCTTAAGTAAGAGCTCATGTAGTAGCCTAGTGCCAGCACTAATAGTGTACAAAATGGATGCAGAGGACAAGTGTCTATAACCTTTGCTCTGCATTCCCCGAATCCGTGGGCTGCGATGCATTGTACCCTCTTTTTTCAACGCTGGGTATAACTTGCAGACATATCTGTTACTGGAGCACGCCCATGTTTTCTGTTCTTTTTTTAGATAAAAGTCACAAAGTGCAAATTAATAAAGGAATTATAACAAGTACATTGTGCTGATTTTTAGATAAAGAGTGTTTATTAATATCGAGACGATACAACATGCACCTAGCCTCTGCAACAACGTAATAACCGAAGCCATTACGGATGCACACAGCCAAAAGACAATAAGAAGAAGAAATAAAAAGAAAAGTCCCGCTAAAGAGTTACAGTCCTTGCAGCAGCCGCACAACCACACCAAAACAACACCTGATGTCCAATTCTTCAAAAGCAACGCCTTCAAGAAGAACAGTGCCAGGCACAACCAATTAAGGCCAGACCTTGGGTTTTCACCCTGAAGATAGTCCTCGCTCTCAGAACAGTGTCTTCAACAAGACCACTGTCAAGCACAACCAATTAAGGCCAGACCTTGGATTTTCACCCTGACAGGTAGGACGTTGGGCTTCACGTATGTTGTCGCCCCCACTTACATGCCGCTGCTCCAAATCATGAAACACCAAGCCAATTCCTCAACAGCACAAAGAATCAAACCACCATTGCCAGTCCTCAGATCTCGCCTTCCATGTCCTTCTCCGCCAGCACCATGGAACGAGAAAGCGTGCCCCATGATATTAACAGCCAGCAGAGCTTCGAAGCGCTCCCTCTAAAACCAAACGGTCAGAGAAAAAACACGGGTGCGCACGATCGAATACCATCCGATCCAGCAATCTCCAGGCATGAATCGCCCAGTGGAGTTCGCCGGCGGAGCCTTCCGAAACACGACCGTCCAGCAAGTTCGATGGTGACCAACATCCGGCAGATCTTCATCTTGGCGCGAATAAGAATCAAGGACCACCGCCATTATTCGCGAGACCGACAGGCCCCCACACCGTCGGTCGCCACCATGACGGATTGGCTGGAGAAGAAGGAAGTCCAGGCACAGGGCAGCAAGTACCGGTATTCCAAAGAACCACCAAACCCGCCGCCCCGGCCGTGGCCGAATTCTGGCCCGATTGGATCTAGCCCAGATCTTGCCCGATTCAGCTCGCCGCCATGCGCGATGAGGGCGCCCGCCATCTCCTTCCCGCCGCACCGTCGGAGGGCCTCAGGCCCCGGCCAGAACAGCCGCGCCGCCCCTGCGCTTCCACCGGCGTTCCCCCACTCCCAAGGACCACCAGCATCCGCACCTCGCCATCCCAGCCGCCGTCGTCGACGCGGAGGGAGCCGCTACCACCGCCGGGGGAGGGCAGCGGCCAGGCGGCGGAAGATGGGATCGGCCGCGCTGGTTTTGGAGAGGGGTGCCGCCAGAGTCGCCCGGGAGGGAGCGACCCGAGCGGTAGGTTTTCGTTTCTCTAGCTCGTACATTGTGCTGATAGAATAGCTTACAAGGCAACACACACCAAGCAAACAAAGAATGGAAAAAAAAAGGAAAAATAGCTTGAGTGCCGAGGCCTTCATTTGTCCGCCGTCTAGAGAAAGGATAGTGTGCCCCGCAGAGGCTCTCGTCGACTACTGCCACGCCGTCACATCATGTCATCCGCCTCCACCTTTGAAGAAGCCGCCTGCCTTCTTGCCCCGGCTCGATGGGCGTCGTACCGTTGAGAGGAAGACCAGCTCAACCAGAAGTACGCATGAACACAACTGATGGGCTAACAAGTAAACACAAGGCACGAACACCTCTGCACGCGAGCAACTCAAAGCACCAACATAC
Source organism: Poa pratensis (assembly GCA_947311845.1). NCBI lineage: Eukaryota > Viridiplantae > Streptophyta > Magnoliopsida > Poales > Poaceae > Poa > Poa pratensis. The sequence goes on along the minus strand of CAMZMU010000101.1, from coordinate 23,579,658 downwards.
CGACACCTCTGCACGCGAGCAACTCAAAGCACCAACATACCTGCCAGCCAAAGCCTCCGACATCCGGCCAGATGCGAGCTACAAAACGAGGTCGCCGAACGAAGACACAGACAAAGGAAGGCAACATGAACGCCGTGCAAGGCAAGCTCGCACCTATGTCGCTGACTCAAGACACACATATCGAGACATAGTTGCCGAAGAGGGAACCCCAGACCCGAACCGCAATACCCACGGAAGGGGAGAAAAGAAGCAGTGGAGGATCTCCAACCCAACACACCCACATCGCCACATCAAGATCGCCGCCACAAGCAGCCCACGAACCACACGCATCACCACCTTCCCGAAGCCCAAGAGTAGCGCCTCCAAGGAGGAAGCGACGCCAGAACCCCGCCGCCCCATCGAAGATTTAGGGTTTTCACCTAGGCACAGGGGAAAGAGAGGGAGGGAGGGGACCTTTACATCTCCTTCAATCAGAGGAACAACGCCAGGGAGGTCGTCAATGTCGTGGCAACCACCGCCGGCCAAAGATCTCTCCGAGACAAGAGCTCCCAACCCTCCCGCCACCACTACCTAGGGACCAGATCCGGTGAGGAGACGCCCAGAGGCAGGGCTATCGTAGTGGCGAGCCGCGTGGGTCAAGGACAACCGCCTTCAGAACCAGAACTGGAGGCCGACGAGGCGCCCCCCGCTGAGACCAACTTCTATTGCCCCCTCGTCCCCCGCGAGACCGAAGATGACCACCACCATCACGAACGAGATCCTCCGCCGCGAGGGCCGACGCGCCGCGACCGGGGCGAATGAGCGAGATCCTTCTTTCCACCTTCATTGGCAGCCACACCGGCTTCCCGCCGGCGATGCAAAGGAGGGCTGGGAGGAGGGCAAGGGGCATCTAGGGTTCATCGCCTGCCGAGTGGCCCCATAGCGGAGCGACACGGGGGCTGAGCAAAGCAGAAGTTTGTATGAACGGATCCACAAAAGCAGAGACTCCTCCCGAGCTCCAGTGCTCCCGCTATTTTTTTATTTAAAAAAAATCGAAAATCATCTTTACGAGATTGAAAAAATTCTGAAAAAATCAGCATGTAGCTAATGTGTATTCCACAAACGTTTAAAAAATCTGTTTCAGATACGTCTTATTCCGAGCTACTAAAAAAATGAGAAAAGTGAGGCGTTGAGTATGCATATTTTTAAATGTCTGAAATTTTGTAATACAAATCATTCAAAATTGATATTTTGCATGTTTGTTGGGTACACCATTAGCTACGTCCGTATTTTTTCAGAATTTTTGAAAATATTGGTAGCACTGTATTTCGGGAGCCAAAGACAATTTAGCAATGCCAAAAGGAGAGATTTTTGCAATGTAGGTCGCATGTATATTGCTTCACCCATCGTGAGGCTGTCTGTGCTGCGACTTTGTGCTGATTCTTGCCGACGTTTCGTCGGGTCGGCCAGTTGTCTCGCACCGGCGGAGGGAACCAGCGAGACGCTCTGCCCTGCGTGGGAAAAGGACACCGGCGTCCGTGCCGGAGCACCGCAGCTCGAGTCAAGTGACTCAAGGCGCTGTCTTCTTGCTGCTCTTGGGCATCATGCTGGAGCGTCAGCTCTACGTGCTTAGCTTATCGGAACCGCTCGAGCGAGAAAAAAAAAATACTCGCATGCGATAGCTTTGCTACAAGAGGAAGCGGGCCCTCCGGCGAGACCGTCATCGGCACCGACCGCTTCCCCGCCACCGCCGCCTGCAGCGGGAGCTCCTCCTTCTCGTCTGTCCGAAGGCGGGGGATCCTGCATTCCTGCGCCGTCCGTCCCTCCTCCTCCGCCGCCGCCGCCGCTTCCTCCTCACGGCCGCGGCAAGAACGACGACGAGAGCACGCGCGCGCGAGAGAGAGAGGAGGGGGGCGCGTCTTCTTGCATCCGCGATGGTGGTAAGCCTCGATTCTCCGCTCCGCATTGAGTCCGTACGTAATCGAACTGCTACTCAATTTCGCACTATCTTTTCGCTTCCTTATGTGACAAAATACAAAATCTGTGCTTTCCAAATTGATCTTTTTAGTCAATTTGGACGAGAGGGGCGGCGTTCCGTTGGTACAGAAATTGCCCGTTCATTTCTTATCTTGTTCATAGAAATCACTCCGTCAGTACAGCCATTGCCCCGTTGGCCCATGGTACTCGCAGACTCGCACCGAGTCTGGTGACGGTAAAAGAGAGGGGGTAGCAGCTATCTACTCCTGTCGGATATACAGATGCAAATCACAATCGTGTCCCTTCATACCGATGTCAAAGCTCTTTTATGTTCCATACCAGTAAAGGAAAAGGATATTGCACCTCAGACTCCAGAACTCGACTGTTTGTGCATGCAGTTTTTTACTGTTTGCGAGAACTATTCCAAGAAACTGACAGTAGCAACAGAGAAGGTTCATAAGAATTTGGCACCGATTAAAGATGAGCTCGATAGCACCTTCGCTGCTGCTTGTCAGGAAACTAATGGCTAATAGTACATTTTAATGATGACATGCTTAGCCGTGGTTTCTGCATTAGCAAGTTAGTCTTCACATAAATAAAGAAATGCAACTCTTTTGGCACAGTATGCAGCCTACATGAACTATTGACTGTAATGGAAGTTCATGAGTTAGAGCACTAAATTAAGGATGCTAGATGAACCCCTTTAGCATAATGGATGTAGCATTGATAGGTGGCAAAACTTGCACAGTAACTTAATAACTTAACTGTACACTTTTCATAATAATACCTTTGTTAAACCCATGAATAAAAAATGGCATGAGTTGGAGCGAGGATGTAGCAGTAGGTGGCAGACCAAAAGGATGTGGATGTAGCAGTAAGTGGCAGAAGCTATACCACAGCCTATTTTTCTACTTATCATACTTAATACCTATATCTAGCAGTTAAACAAAAATACATTGCTGCTCTCTTCAAGCAACACTGTGGTTAAACTTGTGTTCAGAGGCACCCTGGACAGCAGCATAATTCCTCTTGGCTCAACTTTGCATAGGTTCAGACAGAGAGCTACATAAAAGTTTAGTAGAAGAAAAATAGCAAACACCAAACTGAAAAGGATATGGAAAATCAGCTGCAGGGAAAACCATAACAACCTTTTGTGTTTGCTCTCCGAAGTAGCTCGGTAACATGAGATAGAACATATAATATGATACGTATAATTGTACTTAAGGTGGCATGGCGTCCAAATACAAAACCATGGAATAAATGGAGATGGAGAACTGAAGAGAAAGCTTACCATGCTTTTTAATTAGGTTTTGTACTTTTCTTTTGGCTGTAGTTCAAGTGTCTTACCAGAAGAATAGACAACAAATATTTTCCGATTTACTATAGTAAGGCCTGAACTTGTGATGGTACTACTTTACCAAGTTAGGAGAACAAAGGTAACAATATGTTTGCAATCATCTTTACATGTTATAATTAACGAGGAACCAACCATTATGTTAAATGAAAATTCAATGAGTCTGCGGTATCTGAAAACATGCACGAAACTAGATTTTGGTAATGAAAACTAATCGTTCTTGGTCTGATTGGCTTGCATCTATTTCTTTAGGAGGTTTGCAAAGAGTATTTCTGAACATACTGTCTTTTGCTGGCATTCACAGAGAGCATTTCCAAACTATGCTAATCCCTTTTTTTATTGGCATCCTTTTTACCACTTACTTTTCCAAGCCACAACATTGCCTTGCTAAGCCCGGCATGATCAAACAATTAGTGTATCAGGGCATGAAACACATACCCAAATGGATTTATCCAGCGCTTGCCTTAGAAGATGTGACCGGCAACGGCAACAATATATATCTCTTACAATGCTAGCTCTATTAACAACTTAATGGAGCATATGTAGATGCATAGTTCCGATTTAGGAATGTGAAAGGTCTCACACCTAAAACCTGCCTGAGTGAATGTAGTTCTGAACTGAACAAAGCTCATACTCCCTGTATGAGCTTACCAAACTACAATGTATAAGAATCTAGCTATTGTTTTGATCCTTACCAAACTTCTTAGGAGGAAGGTGTCACCTTTACCATTTATAAGGGTGCATAGAAGTACTAAATGTTTGAGATAAATTGCAACCAAAATCAGAATAAACTACACTGCACAGAATTCAGCAGCATGGGATAAACTCCTATATATATAGAAAATGGAATTTTACATACAACACATATGATACGATTGAGAAAGCTCTTAGTTCCTGACTTTGTAGATTAGATGAGGCAGATATCGCATATCCGGCGCTCCGTCCGTAGGTACGGCGTATGATTTGTCCCCTCATTGTACTCCACGTTAATTTGAATTTTCAAATGATGCTGGACACCTTGGAATTGATTTTGTTTGGCTTAACCTACAAGTATTGTAGATGATAAACATGGCTTTCAGTAAGAGCACTTTGAGATTTCTCGAATTGACCTTTAGATATAGGCCAAGCAACCTGTAACCCCTGAAAGCAATTGCTCACAGAAACAGCAACAGCACATAGCACTTCAGATGCGAGAACATGTGCATCATAGTAGCCAGATAATGTGTGTAGCTAAATGAATCATGTATCTTTCGACTGAAGTGCCAATGCAAGAAGCCACTGAAAGTATCTTCCCCAACAGTCGATGTGTGTTGGTTCTCTTGTCTGGACAATCTACTCGCTAAATTACAAACATACACGGCATTTATAGTAAGCAGAACTGTGCAGTCGTTTTATTCTTTACAACAAAGTACAAAATTTCGAAAATCCATTATATTCCAAGGTGTCCAGCATAACATCACAGTTTGTTCTTAAAAGCACATCTATAATAAAAAATGAACAAAAGCATCACTTTGACATGAGGACCGTGAAAAGTGTTGGAGAATGAGCAACTGATATTCTCAGGGGGCCAAAGGCCAATACATATACAAGTGTGGTAAAGTGCAGTAAGCCCCTTATACAATGGGGATCTACAGAAGAGGGACTATACACATCTAACAAAAAGAAGGTCATGGGTAGGACATGGAGTGGGAGAAATTTTCTTCTGTATAAGTCAGTTTTCTTTTCTATACTGGTACCGATGAAAGCATGATTAAATAATGTCACAGGTCTGTATTAGTGATACTGATGCATTTGAGTGGGACATGGATGGCGAGGCTGAGACCTCGTCGACTGGAGCCTTGAGGAATTTAGATGCTCCTTGGCCATCCACGCTGGTACGACGAGTGGTAAATGATATAAAATTGTGTCATTTAGCATATGGGCTTCATCTTGTTATTATTATGATTATGATGTGGTGTCATGTGACTTCACGCAGGATGCTAATGGGTGGGTCATCGGGAAAACATCATATGATTTAGTTGAGAAATACGTGAGAATGGGTTTCCCGGAGGAGCATGTCTTGAAGGGTATCAAAGAGATAGGTAAGACTAATGTAGGCAATGCCATTTCATTTTTCGTGTTTGTCTTTGCATCTTCTGCATTAACAAATTCTTATGCTTTCAGGGCACAGTGATGGAGATGAATTACTCAATCACCTTCTCACATATAAGGTATATGTTCATGTGGTTCTATTACTAAGTTTATCCAATAATGCTCATGGTGCATGGTGGTGGACTGTGTTACAATTGGTAATGTAAAATGTAGCTCCTAGATGATGAACCTGTGGATGGTTCCTCTACTTCTGGTTGCGCCCTCCTGAGTGTTCAAGATGACAATGATGATGATCTTGATTTTGACTGGGGTACCAATGAGGATGCTGGCGGGAGGGAACCCAACTCTGACAGTTCTGGTGATAAAGTACATGATTTCACATCTTCAGCTTGATATGAGTATGAGTAAAACAAACAACATGATAGCTTACATGAAGCAATCTAAATGTCTGCGAGGTGCATATGCTTGCCTTGTGGCATGAGTAAAGCTTGTCTTTTGCCTCATTGACTCAGAAGTTAAATCTGATTAGGTTATGCCTACTAGGTTTCACCAGACCATGAATGTCATGCTCAACAAATGAAGCTATTCTCTACTTGATATCACTATTCCTCCTGACAAAAATACAAGCATCCAATTGACACCTAGTTTTTTTCATCCAACGATTCTTTCATCCTTTTATCATGTAATAGTGTAGTATCCAAGAAAGTGAGGTTGACTGCCATCAAACCATTACCTCCCGTAGAATAATCAAATGAGTGTATTATTGTCCTGACCTGATCTTTGATCTTGCCAATTGAAAAAAAGGTTATTTCTTGGTAGCACTTATTTATCTTCATTTGAGTTGTTGTGCTTTCAGTTCGTGGTGGTGATAGGTTGGACGAGTAGCTGTTTGCTTGTTGTGGTGGTTACTCGCTTTAGATGGGTGCTCTTTTGATCTGGGCTCCTCTTTGTGGTGTTGGTCGTTGGTGTTCGTTGTATGGTTTTCGCCTGGTTTCTTCCGTAAATAAACCGGACACCTTCTTCTTAATTAATATATAGGGCAAAGCTTTTGCCTTCGTTTAAAAAAAAGATATATTTTTGTTGTGCGTTTTTGCAGGACTTTTTACAAGAGATGGCAGAGAAGGATGAGAAGATTTCCCTACAGAAAATGGGCTTTACTGGAGAGCTATGGCTATTAGCAGATGTGGTAACGGCTCTCTCTTCAGTTTGTTGATTCGATCATGCTTTGATGAAGGGGATCTTATGCTATATTTTGTGTACATTTTTGTAGGTGTGGATGCCCCTCTTGATGTACTAGTTGACTCAATATCTGCATCACAACATGAGGTAGCTTTTCGTTTTACTCTACATCTGAATAAGAAAATTGGTTTGCTCTTTGAACGCACGGGAAACAACTTTATTGCAATTTTGTGATCTAATAATGTGATATCTCAATTATATAACAGTAGTATTATTACTAGTTTGAATGAGAGTAAAGTTGAAGCACTTCGCATTCAATACTTAAATGCTCTGTAACAACTAGTGTTAGTTCTCCACTCTTTACTGTCCATGGATGCTTTTATTTTCAACCTCTAGAACAGAATATAAGTTGAATTTATTTTTAAAATTGTTCAAAATTTAGTTCTACTGTATGTAGCTAACTGATTAGTTAGAAGTATATTGCATTCCCAATATTTTTCTATCATCCGTTTTCTAATATGTTTGTTGAGTATATGTAATGATGTGCATCGAGCTTCATTGAATTATAGAATAACAATATAATTTTCTTTGGTCAGCATATCTAAAGGATTTGAAATATGCAAAATAGTGGGGTGCCATGGGGGTAGTGGTGCACCCACATCCAACCATTGGATACACTATAGGGAGCACAAGATTGATTCCGATGAAAACGGCAGATTTTAACGGCGTCACACCGAGAGCACGAAAATGCATGGAGAAAATTGTTGTGTGCATGCGGGTACATCATTCTCTCTCCTATCCATCTCCTTTACATATTGCTATATGACATGGATAGAATTGTTGCATGGTGGTGGACCGTGTCCTTTAAGAATTGTTGTGTGCATTCGGGATACGTCATTCTCTCCTATCCATCTCCTTTACATATTGCTACATGACATGGATAGAATTGTTGCATGGTGGTGGACCGTGTCCTTTAAGAATTTCCATCTCCTTGAGGTGTACATGGATATAGAATTGTTGCGTGTGGTGGTGGACCGTGTCAGTGTTTGCTTGCTTACTCTGAACTTTTTTGTCTCCCTGTTAAATATTTCAATTTTACATTTATTTAGTTGGACTGATTCCTACAAAACTCGGTTAAAATTCACGTGGAACCATCGGTACCTAATGTTAATAACCCACTAATTTGCTGACTGAAAATGCAGATCCTCCTAACCTGAAAAGATTGAGCACGAAGCTTCTCTAATAGACTGTCACTGTCACAATTTGGACGAACTCAGAACTATGTGTTCATGGGTTTCTATGTTCCGGCCGTCCGTACTATTGAACTTTAATTAAGTTGTACTGTCTCTTTTCCGTACACTCTTTCACGCAATGCATTCAGATTTCCACCACTAGAATTTGTCTACTGGATGTGGTGGAATTGTGTAATGGATGTGGTGGAATTGTGTAATGGGTGTGGACGCAACCCATGCATGAGAAAAAAAAATAGACAGAACCTGCCCTGCCGTTGCATGCACAAACGGTTTTGCTAAGCGTGGATTCATCAAGGGAGCACATGATTGCTTTATCCAACGGTGGGCACCTGTGCACCACTACCCCATGGCACCAAATCCGCGTCGTTTGAAATATAGTTATATATATGTGCACTAATTTTGATGACAGACTACATGATAGCTGCTAAGATAAAAGGGAATATGTTAGCTGAAAGACCTAAAAAAATCAGTAAAATTATTAACTTGTACCATATTGTACAGTTTGAAGCCATCCGTCTACTTTAGTAGAATAATAGAATAACTTGGATCTGTATAGATGATTTTGAGTAGAGCAGATAGTATCTTTTTTCTGGTTGTCCATCATATATTATTTTAATATATATGGTTTCTAGGCTTCTATTATGTGCTTTCGTTCCTTTGGAGCAAGGAAAAAAGCAAAAATTATGGTGTCGGTGGGTCTTCCAAACCCAATGGTTGGGTTCAGTCTGCCTACTGACAGGCATAGGCTACCGCCAGTCAACAGAACGCTTCCCAAGCAAGCAAGAGTACGCCCGTTCTTCTACTATGAGAATGTGGCACAAGCCCCTAAAGGCCCATGGAGCATATTTCCGAAACTTTGTATGAAATTGGACCAGAGATTGTTGATTCAAAGCACATATGCGCAACTGCAAGAAAACGAGGTTATGTCCATAATCTTCCTATCGAGGATAGGTTTCTTCATCCCCTCCCTCCAAACACAATACTTGAGACCTTCCCTCAGTACAGGCAGTGGTGGCCTGCATGGGACAAGAGGAGTAAATTCAACTGCTTACAAACCGTTGTGGCACCCTCAACGGTGACAGAGCGGATTCAACTTGCTCTTTCAAGCTCAAGCAGCCCACCAGTTGCAGTTCAGGAACAGGTTATTCGCCAGTGCAGCCAGTGGAATCTAGTGGTTGTTTGGATAGACAGATTTAGCGACGAGTTTTACCAAACCACGTTTTAGGAGGATGTTTCGTAAAACACGTTTTGCTCTTAATTCCGTTAGGAACGAGTGGATGGAGAACCACGTTTGGCTACCTTGACTAAAACAATATTCGGCTACTGGACGAGGCCGGCAAACTGCTCTGAAGTCTGAACCTGTTCGCCGGCATCTCCTACATGCAGCGCCGCGGACCTGTACGTGCAACCGGAGATGGCAGGGAATCCCGCTCCTGACGGTCCCGCCACGCGGCAGTTGACGAAGGCGACGGCCCGCCGCTGCCAGGCACCGCTGGTCCAAACCTCCGCCGTGCTGGCCCCCGTCTTCCTCGCCACGTCCTGGACCTCGCATAGCCCCGCGGCCTCCTCGCTTGGCAGGGTCACATACTCACATGGGCACGACCTCGCTATCCTCCTCGCCAACGCCTTCTTCGGCCTCCTCCTTGCCGCCATCGCCAGGGCCACCGCAGAGATCACGCCCTCGCCGTTCTGTGCCGTATCTTGTTCGGCTTGTACGAGATCACGCACGAGTGCCGCCGTGAAGAGGTGCTCCTTAACTAGCATCACGTCGCCGCCGCTTAGGATGTCGCCGCTGCGTGCAGGCATGGAGGAGCGCGTGCACCTCGTCGTGGCTGATGTGCTCATAGCTGGCGAGCCGGGCGGCTCCGAAGAGCTCTGAGAGGCAGCCGCGGCGCCATTGCTGCGCGGCCTCGTGAATCTAGAGCAGCGCCGTCTCCGGCGACGAGCGCACCACCACGGCCCATAGAGCTTGAAAATTGTTGCGGGCCACGATCCAAACGCTGGCGTGTGGCGGCCGGCAGTCATCGCCCAAGGTCGTGTTCGAGTTTTGCCTAATCGCGTTTTCACAAAAAAAGAGTAATAGTCGTTTTTGCCAACACGCACTTTCCTGGTTTTGTGGAAACCTAGTTTTGCCTATTCCCGTTTTAGTTGGTGCAACCAAACATGATTTTTTTTTTGAAATTTACCACCACATATATTAGGTCAGCAAGTCGCCTCATTAAAACCCTGCCAGTCCCTTTCGGTACCCTGGTTAGGTAAAGAGTGCGTCTGAAACTTGCCGCCTTTAACCATCAACCATAGTTACATCGTACAGGAGATCGTCTAGCAAGAAGTCTGGGGTTCATCGACCCAATTACAAGAAATTTTAGAAGAAAAACATTGCCTTGCTAGACTATCAGCTACTCTATTAGCTTCTCTTGGACAGTGGGTGAAAGTGACAGATCCAATATTTGTGATTAAATCAACACAATCAGCAAAAATCGCCGTGCACGCTTCCACCGTCTCCAGGGAATCGGATTCAGCAATAACCACCGACATCCCCAACCTGTTTGCAAGTGCAAGCCCTTCCTTCATTGCTAGAGCTTCCGCCATCGCAACAGAGGCCACATGAGGAAGATGAACCGTAGAAGCTGCTATGAATTTTCCATGGTAATCTCGGATAACTGCTCCAGTTGATCCTTCATGCAAATCTTCTATGAAAGAGGCATCCACATTAATTTTAAACTGCCTCGGAAAAGGCCTTGTCCAGCGCGGGTTTGTACCAGAACCCATCTTTTTAGTGACCCTAGCAGAATTAGCAGCAATAGATAGAATAGATAATTTGCATTTGAATAAAGGTGGAACATCCTCACCATGGGTACGGCGCCGCCTGATCCACCATATATACCAACATGCCACCGTAACAAGTTCTTTTAGCTGGACTGTACTGAAACCCGGCAAAGAATTATCAGCACGACGTAGAATAAATTCCAAGACTGCTGATCCTGACCTATCAACCTGTGTCGCTTCATCTATGATTTCATGCAGATTTAGGAGCCTCCATAGCTCATGGGCAGTAGGACATTTGAATAGTAAATGAAGTATATCCTCAGCCGCTTGATTACAGATGGGACAAGCTCCATTCACAGGAACATGGCGATTGGCCAGAATAGCTTTGAGGGGTAAGATGCCGTGCAGAGCTCGCCAAACAAATAGTTTTACCTTACTAGGAATTTTTAGCTTCCATAGAATCTTCCAGACGGGATTATGAATTGAGCCACCCGGTAGCGCGAGCTGGCCAGAAGGGGACCAAACCTGTGCTTCCATTGTAGGTGGTATCCCGATCGGACGGTGTACCGCCCGTGGCTGGTGAAACCCCAAGCAACAAAATCATCAAACCCATGAGAATTAATAGGGATCCGAAGAATACGACTCACATCTACATCATTAAACGTGGCTCTAATCCATTGTTCATGCCACATGCCAGTTTCAGGATTGATCAACTCCGCTACTTTTGTGAGACCAGAAACCCCTCTAGCTGAAATAATTTTCCGGTCTGAACTTGACGGAATCCAAGGATCAGTCCAGATATTAATTTTTTCACCATTACCAACCCTCCAAAGATAGCCTCTTTTAAAAGTACTCAAACCAGCCAGAATACTCTGCCATGTAAAAGATGAACCCGATTTCGGCCCAGCCTTCAAAATGTCACCATGAGGATAATACTTAGCACTAAGAACACGTGCACAAAGAGAATCAGGAACCTGTACCAATATCCAGACTTGTTTGGCAAGCATAGCTAGATTGAATGAGTGAAAGTCTCTGAACCCCATTCCTCCCTCGTCCTTCGGATAGCATAATTTCCACCATGCAAGCCAATGCATCTTATTACTATTCTCGTCATCTCCCCACCAAAATTTGGCAATAGCATCAGTCATACGCTTACAAATCCCTATCGGTAGTTGGAAAACCGACATTGCATAAACGGGAATGGCCTGTGCAATAGCCTTCAGAAGTATCTCCTTACCTCCAATTGATAGCAATTTCTCCTTCCATCCATTAATTCGCATGATAATCTCTCAATAAAGTGTTCGAAGCAGTCACTACGATCCGCCCCCACAAGAGCCGGTAGTCCCAAATATTTGTCAGACAGGGCTTCATTATCAATATGGAGAGCTTCGCAGATTTCTGCTCTGACAGAACATTAGTATTCAGAGAGAAAAAAATACTAGATTTAGCAAGACTCACCAGCTGTCCCGAGTTAGCACAATAGGTATCCAACACTTGTTGTAAGGAAGTTGCATTGTTCATATCAGCTTTCATGAGAATAGAGAATCATCAGCGAATAAAAGGTGTGAAACTGACGGTGCATTCCTGCACACTCTTACCCCATCGATGCCACCAACTTCTTCTTCATACAACAACATACTGGATAGACCTTCTGCACATAGAAGGAACAAGTATGGGGATAGGGGATCCCCCTGACGTAAGCCCCTAGTAGGAATGAACATATCAGTCTCCTCCGAATTAAACCGCACTTGGTATCTGACGGATCGAACACAAGCCATCATAATAGTGATCCATCTCTCATCGAACCCCAGCCGTCGCATCATATTTTCTAAGAAAACCCACTCCACCCTGTCATATGCCTTATGCATGTCCAATTTAACAGCACAAGTCCCAGTAGCGCCAGACCTCTTATTTTTAATTGAATGAACACATTCATACGCCACCAGGACATTATCAGTAATGAGACAACCAGGGACGAAGGCGCTTTGCATAGGAGAAATAACCTCAGGCAGAATTCCTTTGAGTCGGAAACCAACATCTTGGAAATAATTTTATAGATGACATTGCAAAGACTTATTGGACGAAATTGAGATACCAATTCAGGGAGTCTACCTTCGGAATAAGAACCACGGTCGTATCATTCCATCCATCAGGGATAATTCTAGAATTCAAGGCTTGTAAAACTTCAGATGTAATATCGGCTCCACAAATATTCCAGATTTTTTTATAAAAAATCGCATGGAGCCCGTCCGGCCCTGGCGCTTTGAAGTCACCTATGTTGAACGCCGCTTTTCTCACGTCCTCAGCTGAAAATGGTGCTAGAAGCCTCTCGTTCATTGCTTGAGTAACTTTGGGAAAGATTTTGTTTAAGACAGCTGGATCACACTCCTGGACTTCAGAAGAAAACATATCAGAAAAATAATCTTGAACAAGAGGTTTCAACATCTCCATACCTTCAACCCAATCATCATCATTATTCTTTAATTTTTTGATGAAATTCTTCTTTCGACGAGCAGAAGCAAAATTATGAAAGAAGGAAGTGTTTCTGTCACCGTGTTGTAACCAATTTGCCCTCGAGCGTTGCGCCCAGTAGACCTCCTCCTGCTCTAATAAAATTTCAATCAAGTTTGCATTTTCTCTAGCCTTCAACTCATTTTCAGCTGACATAGGACCATCCAGCGCTTCCTGTAGCTGCGCTGTGCTTTACGTAGCCGACGTTTCGGCTGCTTCAGAACTCTGTGATCCCATGCATGCAAGGTCGCGTGCATCCGACCCAGCTTGCCAAGCACGCCATCACTAACAGAACCAGCCTCATCCCAGGCCCGTTGGACCTCTTCCTGGAAGACTGCTTCATGGAACCATTTTGCTTCGATTTTTTTTGAACCCAATCGACTCTGAGTAAGCACAGGTTGGTATTCAGTGTCTAACAAGAGGGGACGATGGTCCGACCGAGTCCAATCCAGATGAAGTAAAACTGCTCCTGGATGCATGAGATTCCAAGCTCCGTTTGCCACCGCCCGGTCCAGTCTTTCTCTGATATTCCCACGCCTCCAAGTAAAGTTCTCTCCCGAGAACCCAATATCCTCTAATGAGCATTCCGCAAGTGCATCTCTAAACGCATCCATGAAGGAGTGAGGCCTAGGATTACCCCCTCCTTTTCTTGTGAAAATAGAATCTCATTGAAGTCCCCAATCACAATCCAAGGAAGATTTGAATTGCTTTTTAGCTCCCGCAATTTATCCCAAGTTTTATACTTATCTTCCCATCTAGGTTCACCATAAATACCAGTCAATCACCAAACTTTCTCTGAATTTTCTAATACCCTCACATCTATATACTTGGGAGCTGCATAAATTTGTTGGATCACTATTTCTTTTTTCCACAACAAAAGGACTCCACCACTCCTGCCATCACTTCTACTCACAATCTTCAAGTCCATCTTAATCCTCCTTCTCAAACACTCAGCCGGAAAAGTATCTAAATGAGTCTCAGATAAAAACATAACGTCGGGATCACATCGCCTTTGGACATCCAAAAGCGCAAGAACTGTCGGGCTATTTCCCGCGCCCTGACAGTTCAGACTCAAGATTTTCATTGCGCCCGGACGGATCCCACGCTGGGGCCCGCCGATCGTTGGGAAGGGGAGACAGCTCCGGCCTTCCGAATTTGAGTTTCTAGGTCATCCTCACTATCCATATCAACAGATGAATCATTCTCAGTACCACTAACCTTGGTATCAACAGCTACACCTTTATTCGACTTCAGCTTCTTCTTATTCTGATTTTTCTGTGGAGTTGATAAAGGGTCATTATCCGAGATTGGGGCGCTTGGATCAGTCTCCTGATCCCCATCGTCAAGTTCTGCTGCGGACGCAGGTTTCTCTGTCAACATCAAATCACACCTGGGACCCGGAGCAGATACTTTTTCAGTAGCCAAACTCGTCTCCAGACGCCTTTTAGCAGACGGCGCACTCTCCTCCATGATTAAATCAGTGTTAGTCGTTGAATTATGTGCCAGCAACGCCATGTTTGTGGCATTTATACCTTCAGTCCCTTGGTTGTAAGTACTATTCCATCTCCAGCTTTGTGGTGGAATTCCATCATATCTAGTATCTCCATCCCGGCCATTATGTCGACCGACAACATCATCACCATTAATTTCCTCCTCATCATACTGATCACCCAAATCATCCCGTGCGTGACCACCTCCACGTCCACCTCTGCCTGTAGCACCATCACGGCCACGACCACGACCCCTTCCACGGTTACCTTCAGATTTTTTGCCTTGTCCCAAACTCCAGCTCGCCCTAAGGTTTCTGAAAACAAGTGCAGAGGGTGGATGAATACCATCCCCATGATTTTAGTTAGTTAGACGGTTGTTAGAGTTTACGGAAAACTAGTTTGGCCAAAACTCCGTATCCAAACAAGGCCCTAGTGTGGATCGGAAAGAACAGGGCTGCTCCTCTAGAACCTCAGGAGATGGAGCAACTACTCGATTTCCCAAGTGGCCACACAAGAGGACTGGGAGTCAGCAAGACCGATAGGTACAAGTCCCTTGGAAACATTTTCCATGTAGACACGGTAACTTATCACTTGTCCGTGTTGAAAAGGATGTTTCCTAATGGAATGAATGTTCTGTCCTTATTTACTGGAATTGGAGGAGCAGAGGTAGCTCTCCACAGACTTGGGATACGCCTGAATGCAGTCGTTTCTGTCAAGATTTCTAAAGTGAACAAGAGGATATTCAAAGGATGGTGGGATCAGACTGAGCAGCAGGGTGAGTTGATTGAGATTGAAGACGTGGAGGACTTGAGCAATGAAATGATCGAATCACTCACTAGAAGATTGGGTGGTTTTGATTTGGGGCGCGTTTGGTAGCCTGCATGGGCATCTCGTTTTCTTGGGGGCATGCCCTGGAGAGCATGGCCACGGAAAAACGGCCGGGAGCCATGTTGTTGCTCAAGTTTGGTAGCCTGCAGCCGGGTTAGTCGCATGGGATGACAAAATATGAGCCCTTTGTTTGGTTCGATCTAATCTGGGCTCTTCGGCTGCGCTTAAACAAAGGGCCATTGTTTGGTTGCTTGCAAGCAGCCTGCTACGGTTACCACAGTTCAAACATGGTGAGATTACCATGCCATGATCATACACTACTACAATGATCATACACGATGATCATACACTAGAACAGAAGGAGTTTCACAATCACCACAACTAGGACGATGATTATGAAGTCCTTCATCCTAGAACCTACCACTTGATTATCCACGTTGGGTATGGCCTGAGCAATGACCTGATGTTCTATCAGGTCCTGATCTCCAAGGGGGTGGTGTTCAGATAGTTCATGTAGTTCGCCTGAGCCTCTTGCAAAGTCTCGAACCCTTGATAGCTGTTGTTGGAGAACCCTGCCACCTGTTCTTGGCAGCTCTGCCAAGAATTGTACACTCCTGGAATCCTTCCCCTGTACACAACGTACCAGTTCATCTGCAAAGGACACAAGGATGAAGGGATAGATCATATCATCATAAGTAGACACATGAACAACATCAACAGAAGCTTAAGAACGCGTCTCTAACATAGAACTAATGCAGCATGCATGATACTTACAAAAGTAGGATCACAAGTTCATCCTACACCTATGGTGTTACACCTACCACCACATCAAAAAGTGGGTGTCATCCTACCACCAGCACCACCAACAAGTTCACCATCATCTGAGGGGTTAGTATATACCACCTCATCAAAATATACAGGCCATAAGAGTAGTTTGTAAGCCCTAGCTAAGCCAATATATACATCGACATCATCAGTTCAACTTCTTCATGCATCTGCTGCTGCCACCCCTCCCCACCTCGCCAGTGCGAGATCACTCGTTGTAGTACTTGCCCATGAAGTTCCTCAGCCAGAGGGTCCTGTGCTGCTCTGCCATGCCGACGAAGTTCACACCCTGTGCCTTGTGGTCGACGAGGTGGCCGAGAGCCACCATCAGAGCCTCCTCAGTGAACCCAACAGAGTCCATGACGGCATTGTACAGGTCAGGGTGCATGTCCGTCGGCTTGCTCTCCCTAATGGCCTGGGCAACCTCCTTCACAGCTTCAGTCATGCTGGCAAAGGCCTGGATCTCCTCCTCAGCAAGGGCACCTCTCTTCCTCTTCAGTCCATGGGCGTGGCTATGTGTATCCCCCTTCCTGCCCGGAGGACCATCAAGGATCACGGTGTCAGACTCCTGCGTGTCGGCATCCTCCGGCTGAGGAGTGCCAAGGGGATTACCTGACCCCATGGCAAACTTGCCGGTGGCCAAACCAAAGGAGAAGATCGTTTGCATCTGTGGGTAGTTCAGAATAGGCTTGTTAAGAAACTCAGCATCTTTGGGGTGATCCTACGATTGGAAGATGAGTGTGTTAGAGCAGGATGGTTAGTACAAGTTTGAAAAGAACCCACTGTTAGTACACAGGTGCTCACCATGATGTGGCCCGTGTAGTGTGCATCCTCCAGGATGATGGTGTGGGTCTCCTCACACCACTAAGCGCCGCTCAAATCTCTGAGCTTGCTCACCTGTACCCACCTCAGCCTCCACTTCCTCAGGTGGTTGTACACCTAAGTTGAGGTCACCTCTGCCCCACAGTGGGCAAAGAGAGCCTTAGCACAAGCTTTCAGATGCACTTCTTTGAAACCCTTGTATGTCCTAACCCCTGTCCTGATGAGAGTGGTCATGTGCTTGAGCACGAAGGTTGACATGAAAGGGAGCCATTTCATGGTTGCTTTGGCCTGGGCCTTGTTCTTCGCAATCTGCTGGTTCAACGTCGTAGCTAACGAGCCTACAACGTCGTGCACAGCACCGTACGTGCTGTCGGGCATGCCCAAGTCCATCATGGGCTGAGAGTCCTCAACATATGAGCATGGGATTTGGGAGTCCCCAATTGGTACAAGTGACATACTAAAATCCTCGCTCTTCATCTCCTACATCGACCACGATAACACACCTTATGAGCCTACCATGTGTATGAACTAATGAAGTGACATCGAAGACAAGCATGTGTATGAACTAATGAAGTGACATCGAAGCTAACAGATCTAGAGAGCATGGCCACATGTGAGAACCTAGATGGAATCTAACAGATCTACACATCCTAGCTCCTCAGCTACAAGCATGGATCATACAGACATCAGAGCAGACCTCAAACACAGCTCAGATCTAGAACATACTACACGCATGAACACTATGGTAGCCAGGGTTTCGGAACTTACAGCCATGGATGCGGACGAACGAAGACGAGGTCACTCCGTGCCGACGAGGGTGCCGCCGTCGCTCCGCTACTGCCTGCCGATGAAGACTGCCGCCGCCGCTTACCTGCGAGCTCCGACTCCGACCGAAGACCTCGAACTGATGAAAATGGTGGACTCCGACCAGCGGTGAGAGTAGATGGTGTATATAGGGGAGGGTTTTGCGCGGGAGGTGACGCAAACTCTCCCGCCGAGTTTTCGGCTGCACCACGCGAGCTCCCGCCATCTCCAATCGAGCGCCGCGGCTGCAGGCGGGATGGGGAATCTGCACGAGAGGAGAAGAGGGAGAAGAGGAACGGGCATGACTCCCTGGAAACGGCTGATTCGGCCGTTCCCACTGGGCCTGGCCCGAGGGTGCTTTAAGAAGCGCGCTATGCAAGTTTTGGGCTGCAGGCAACCAAACGCGGGCTGTTTCTGCAGCCAGCAGGCCTGGCCCGGCTGGCTGCAGGCTACCAAACGCGCCCTTGGTGATTGGGGGCAGCCCCTGCAACAATCTCGCTGGCAGCAACCGACACCACCGCAATGGTTTACAGGGCAAGCAGAGTGCTCTGTTCTTCCAATACTTCCGGATATTGAGTTTCGTCAAGACTGTGATGGCAAGGATGTATGCGTGAGGAAGGCGCTGCGCGCTGCTGCTTCTCCCAAGGTACTGCTCTTCTCTGAGATTATTGTTCTTAATGCAAAACTTAGACACAGAGTAATGTCCCTATTCTTGTTCGAGATGCTGATTGGACTGAACTCTAAATTTTGTTAGTCCCAAAGATCAAGGAACTATGGATGCTAAATCTGAGATCAAAATATCAGATTGCTTGCGATTTTAGATGCCTTTGTTCTCAGATCTTGCAATTGTAGCACGCTGGCTAACTCTCTGTGATTCCTTATTTTCTTTCGAACGATTTCCTACATCTCTGAATATTTTCTTGGATGCCTATATACTATCGTTGGAGTTGCATATTTTTCTTTTAGACGGAAGGCTCGAGCAGAGCCTGGCTTTAAATTAATAAAGCCAACCGGCCAAGATCCAAGTACAACATAACACACAAAGGTCCCAAGGACTCAGAAATGAACGATCCAGGTAGCACGCAGGCTACAAATACATAGCATAACACGTCTCCGCCGTAACAAGACAGACGGGCACACACAAGCTAAGCTAGAAACCGGCAGGCAGGAGAATAAGACTCAGTCGCGGTCTCGCACGGTGTCATGAAGGGAGCGGATCCTGCCAATCGCCTCCTCCAAAGCTCTACTGTCCTGACGCCTAGCCACTGGCTTCCACACCTGCATATACATAGACATTTTGTAGAGGCAATCAGCCGGTTGTGAGGGAAAGATCCCCTCAATCGAGAATCTATTTCTCATGTTCCAAAGCGTCCAACAAAGGGCAGCGCAACAAATCCACAACACCCTACGTGTCTGACCCGTGGACTCCTGCACTAGCCTATACAGCTCCGCGAAACATGAGGGGCTCCACGAACATGAAAGCAGTTCCCTAACTGCACTCCATAGGAACCTGGCCATGGTGCAGCCGAAGAAGATGTGATTGGTATCCTCAGGCTCATCACATAGGGCGCACCTACCCGTGGATGGCCCGTGTCTCCGGCGTATGTTATCGTTGGAAGGTAGACGTTTCCTAACCAACTGCCAGAGAAAGATCCGCACCTTCATGGGGACAGCGATACCCCAGATCTCGCAGAAGTGCTTATGGGGGCGACCCTGGCACAACTTACGGTAAAGGGACCTGACCGTGAAGGTCCCAGATGGTTCTAAGTGCCAGGACAAGACATCTCTGCCCTCAGACAACGTGGTAGAAGATATCTCACGCATCACGCCCTGCCATTCAACCCTCTCCACCGGACCCAGCTCACGGCGGAAGGGAGTGGCCCACTCCCCCTGTTGGCACGCCTGTGCAACCGTAGCTTCCGGGTTGCTAGTAATAGCAAAAAGATTGGGAAACCTCTCCCACATGGGTCCCGACCCATGCCACCAGTCCTTCCAGAACCGCGTAGACCTACCGTTCCGGATGCTGTGCTTTGCCCCCAAGCAAAGTAGCTCCTTCACTTTCTGGATGGAGTTCCAGAATTGCGAACCAGGGCTATGCGAATTAGCTAAGAGGTCTTTCCTCTGGAGGTATTTGGACTTAATGATGTCAGCCCACAGACCTTGCGAACCGGTCATCAGCTTCCACACCCACTTAACCATCAAGCAGATGTTCATGAGTTTGGTGTCCATGATACCTAGGCCCCCAAGGCCTTAGGTTGGCAAACCGCAGCCCATCGGACCCAGTGGGCTGAAACTGTGATTGTCCAGCAAACACTCCACAATAGAACTTTGGTGGTACACATGTTGTGTTACTACTGCTGTGTTCCACCGATCACCAGTTGCGCTTCACATTTCTGATGTTCTCATACTTTCGTGATTGATTAATTGTTTTCTAGAGCCTCGATGGTCCAGATAGATCATGATGAAATCCCCCAGGCATTCATGGCGGTGGCGCCGTGCAAGAAGGGGGATGCAGGAATGCAAGGCTAATTAAGGATTTCCCTCGCGATTATGGAGCTGCTGCAGTGCAAGACTAACAAAGAAGTCCCCCGGCACTTTCTTCTGACTCAGGCATAAAAGTAGTTCAGAGAACCTTTTTAATCTTAACCTTGGGAAAGCTAATTTCTACTCCTGTTGCTAAGATACCAAGAAGGAAACTATGTTTGGTTTGAGATGGACCTATTTGAGAACCAACCAACGCCCCCCTCCCTCCCGGGCTGCTCGCGCGAGCGGCTCCGGAGGGCCCAAACCCTAGCAGAAAAACCTCCCCGCGGCGACTCCCTCCTGGCCGCTGCCGCCGGCGGTGCCGGCGGTGGCAGCCGCGCTTGGCCGCCAAAGGCGGCGGGCAGGATGGCGCGCCCCAAGGTCTCTTCTTCGTGCGGAGGCGGGGTCTCAAGCGGGTGGCGCCGGTGGTCGTGGTGACGGCGATGTGCGCAGCGAACAGAGCGAAGGAGGAGCCGGCGACGTCCATGATGGTGCTGAGGCAGCTCGGGCGGTGCTCCGTGGCTGTCGGCATGGGAGGGGAGGTTGCGGTGGTTCGGGCCCGATCTGGGCTCGATAGGGCCCGATCTGGGCTTTGGGGGCCGCTCTCGCGCCTCTTCCTGCTTCGTCCTGGCTGTGAGGCCAGCGCGGCAGCCGGTGGTCTGCTTGTTGCCTGGGAGGGGCTCCAGTCTTGGTCTGTAGGGTGGTGCGGCCGGCTTCGGTCTGGCCGTCCCGATCTGGGAAGGGGCAGGGCCCCTGGTCCTCCTTCTCGAGCCTTTCGGCCTCGCGCCCGATCTTGTGCCGCCGGCAGCCATGGGGGCTGCCAGTGGTTGATTCGGTGATGGAACTCTTCCCCTTATTTCGTTCTTGTCTTCGGTGCTCAGAGCGGAGACGCCGGGGCGGCGGCCCTGGACGGTGGGAGTTCGTTGGTTGGCGGGCGAGCCAAGGACTCAGATGCTGGCCGGCGACTGTGGCCACATGGGTGGCACGGTGGCTGGTGTGTGATCTGCGGTGGCGGTGGCTCTGGTGTCGCTTGTCGACGTCCGGCGCCCCGTGTAGTTGGTGTGGAGAGTTTGCCGGGGGGAAACCCTTGCCCGAGGTCTTCTCAGGATGCGGCGGCGACGTTCTTGGACGCCGTTCCCTTCTTGGAGGCGTCGCAGCGGCTTCTCCGGCCTACGCTCCGGATGAAAATCCAAAATCTTCGGATTGGGCGGTGGCGTCGCTCTGGCGTCGTGTGCTTCTTGAAGTCGCCGCCTTGGAGTCCACAGTGGGTTGTTGTGCGGAGGTGGTTCGTCTCCCTTCGGCCATGCTTGTGACTTGTCCTGCACCGCGGTGTTTCCTGCAAGGAGCTCTGCTGATTGAGCCTGTCTGTATCTTGCGGATAGTGGCGGTGTTGATCCTGTCGGTGGTGCTACCCTGGTTGGCGTTGTGGGTCTTGGCGGTGTGCCGCGTGTGTTGGTGTGCCCGTGCTCTCGGCGAGCTCCGGCCCAACACCTCTGCCCGCCCTGCTTGTGCTCCTTCTTCGGCGTTGTCCGCCTTGGTGTTTCACCTGTATTCTCGTCGGTGGCTCTGTATTCTGTTGAGTGTGTGCAGTGCGTGTGTTGTAAGCTGGGTTCAGCATCATGTATCTTTCGCCGTTCGTGGCGTTATTAATTTAACGTTGGGCCTCTCGGCCTTGTTTCTAAAAAAAGATGGACCTATTTAGGACAAGCAAGGTACACTGTGCTTATAAATATTTTTAAGTTTGTCTTTGTGAGTCCCTTTTTTGAACGGGAATGGCAGGAGCTCTGCCTGATTTCATTATAAAAGGGGAAACAAGACACGTACAAAACACCCGAACAGCCCTAAGGTGTTCAAACTCACACACAATAGTGAACACAAAACAGTGCCACGAACTCAAAGTACAGAAGGAAGCGCCTGGACGCCTCTGGCAAGGGACAACAACTCAAGGTCAGCCCGAACGAGGGCCGACAGAGCCAGCGCCGGCATCGTCTCGTTCTGGAACACACGTCTTCCTCTTTCCTTCCAGATATGCCAGATCATATAAACTGACAGGGATAACCGTATGTGCTTCTGCTGATCGATCTTTCCGCCACTGGCCTTTGCCCACCACGCACCCAGGGAAGTGTAGGCCGGGGCGACCTGCACAGCAGTATGATCCGTGGCCTGGAAACAATGCCACACCTCACGGGATAGGGGCAGGACAAGGCCAAGTGCGATGCCGTCTCGAAATTCTAATCACATAAGCAGCAACTGTCACTGTGGATCAAACCACGATCTCGCCGCTTCTCCGCCGTCCAATTGCGGTTTTGAAGTGCAAGCCAGAAGAAAAACTTGACCTTGCCCTCCGCTCTGATCTTCCAGACCTTGTCAAGATTGGGTTTTTGCAGCCTGCCCAGGAACTGAGCATGGTATGCCGATCTCGCCGGGTAGCGGCCATCGGCAGTAAGACGCCAGGAAATGGTGTCCATGTCCTCATTCAGGTTCACCTCAACTGCCAGAGGTTTGTGAGTCCCTTATGGCTATGTTTCATCGAGTTCTATAAATTCCTTTATATCTTTTCCAGAAGAGAAGTACTTGCCTGAATGATGAAACTTGTCCCTTATATCGAAGTCTCATGAGCCATATAAAAATATATTTAATATAAATTAGTGGTAAAAGAAATGTTTTGGAACCATGCCTATGTCCAGTTCACAAGTTGCTGACACTGTAAATTACTGACATTGATTCAGTATTGTTCTGTTCTGCACGAATCTGAATGCATTCAGTATGTAAGGATTGCAAAAAAACGTCCAGTATTCATTTCATTCCAGCTATAACTACATTTCAGTGGAAACAAAAGAACTCTCGCCACCCAATTTATTTGTGTGCAACTTACAAATCCAATTGACCAGCACACTAGGTCTTTCCAAAACCTTGCGAATTCGCGAAACAGAGTCACACTTTGATCAATATATGTGTATGTTGTTGTTTCGTAAAAGGTGAAAGATCCGATGAGTACATCTCAAGTCTCTTGCATTTTGAGTGCTTTCGTCAGCAATTTGACGACTCGTATAGTAGTGTACAACAGCAATGAAATAAATTGACTTTGACTAAAACTTACAAAATGAAACTCTGCTAAGTAGTAGATCCCATCGATATAATCGTGTACTCTTTGTTGATTTAATATATGTGAAAAAATTCAAAAAAAAAAGATCCCAATTGTGGTCAATCGAATTATGTCGACCCAAACGAACCGCACAAACGAAACAAACACTCCTCCTAGTCCTGCAGCTGGTCGAGCGCCTTGAGGAGGAAGGGCTTGAATCTCGTGACGTTGACGATGACGTCCTGCTTCATGATGATCTCGGCGATGGCCGGCCACCCCTGCCCGTGGATGAACATGGGGTCCTTGAAGACGTAGTGGTCTCTGGAGTACTTGTCCTTGAGCGTGGTCTCCTCCTCGGAGACGTAGTACTCGACGTACCGGAGCTGCATGTCCTTGGCCGGCTGGCCGTAGAAGTTGGTGGCCATCCAGTCCATCTTGCCCCACGGCACGATCTGCACCAGCACGGCCCCAGTCGGCAGGAAGATCTGGTTCGTCATCCCGGCGCCGTGCACCGCGAGGAGCACGTCGGCGGAGTTCACCTTCTCCGCGAACTCGCGCACGTCGCCGCCAGCCTCCGAGACGGTCACGTCGAAGCCGAGCTGCTCGCACAGAGCCGCCACGGCGTGCAGGTTAAGCAGCTTCCGCGTGCCCTTCCTCTCGATCATCAGCATCTTGGGCATGGCACCCGTCTTCTCGCCGAGCGGCGTCGGGACGTCACGCGGCAGGCCGAACGCGCGGCGGAGGAACCGGTTGTAGTCGACCATGGTGTAGTTGTGCGGGTTGCGCGTCGGGTGCGGGCCGATGATGAGGTCGCGGTCGCGGTACAGCCCGAGCTGGCCGCCGGGGAAGCAGTGCACCGCCTCCTCCTTGTCGAAGTTGATCACCTCGTAGTTGGAAATCTTCTTGAGCAGCGGCGCGTACTTCTTCACCCACCACGGCTTGTAGTTGGTGATGAGGAGCTGCACCTCGCCGGCGAAGTGCGTCGCCGACAGGAACAGCGGGATCATCACGTCCGTGTTGTCGTGGAAGAAGTTGTCGGTGTAGCCGGCCGTGGAGAAGACCACCGCGGGAACGTCGTGCCGCCGGGCGCACTCCGGTGCGGCGGACCCAGATGGCACGGACTTGATGGTGACCTCCACGACACCCGGGAGCAGGAAGGTGTCCTTGCGGGCGTACGGCCGGATCTTCTTCTCCCCGTTCTCGTCGAACGGGCCGGCGCCGGACGGGTTCACGAAGAACATGGTCTTCTCGGTTGGGCTGATCCTGACGTCGCCGGTGAGCTCGCACACAGACGGCCGCGCGTAAGGGAAGCCTTCGTCAACGGCGTTCTCGTCGCAGGTCATCTTGGTCTCTGCTGTATCGCCACCATCTGACGAAGTACGGATCACAAGTTCAGATACTACTCCAGTATATAAAAATTACGAAGTATTCGTACCTGATGAACTATTTTTTTCCTGACCTCGTACAGAAACTAAATTACATAATGAAAGCTGGAAATGGAGCTAAATTATTTCCGAAAACAGGTTTTAAGGGACACGAAGCAGTTACCGTTAATCTATCATCTGTTATACCAGATCTTTGTTTCCCTTTTAAGATCTCTATAGTTACGATCTATGTTTTCCTTTTTGGGATCCCAATGCTACTAGAGGGTGAGACAGAAAAAGAAGTGAAGATAAGAAGTCTCACCTGGCTTCGCTACTACGGCCTTTTCACTTGTATGGAAAGGTTCGTCCTGTTCTTCGGTCTTTGCCTCCTCGGGAAAGCTCGGCTCTTTCGGGTCCGCCTCATCTTTAGCCGGATCTTTCTCGCCGTCGACTTCGATATTCTGCTGGACCGGCACGGCCTCCGCACTGGGCACCGTCGTCGTCACAGGAGGGCCGTTCTTCATCACCAACGACGTGCTCTCTGGCGACAAACATATATCAGTAAACTTGGAAAGCCAAACAAGCATCCAAGAAATGAACAAGAACTGAACAGGAGTTGGATCCTCACCGAAGACCGGTGAGTAGATGGCGAAGAGGCGGGCGAAGGAGATGTAGGTGAGCAGGGCGAGGCAGCAGCCGGCGACCAGCCCAATCCCCAGCTTCTTCGGCTCGATCCTGCCCAGCTCCTTGGCCAGCCGCGGCTGCCTCCGCTCGCCGACCGGGCCCGGCGGCTTGGACGCCCGCGTGTACGCCGTGGACGCCATGGGTGGATCACCCAAACGCAAACCCAACACGCGCGGTCACGACCGATTCCTTGCTCCCCGGACAGCACCAAGAGAACAAACCTACGGAGAAGGCTACGCCCGATATATCATCATCGATCGGTCGTTGATCACCACCACCTCACCACCAAACCGCGACTTCTTCTTCTCAAAAAGAAAATCTAAAAATCCAGTACAGGGCGAGGTGATGTAACATGTAGGAGATGATTGGCCTCCACCAGAAATGAGTTGTATATACTATTTCGTTTTGTTCGTTGGGAGGAAGTACTACTAGCTTAGTCGAGGAGGCTGCTAGCTTCCTCCTCCTTCCTCCCGGATTCCTTGCTTTGTTTGACTCGTCTATTGAGCACAATAATTTGGACTTGGCACCTAATCCCGTCGTGGACAGTGGGTTCTTGATTATTGAAGAGTTGTCATCTTCTGCCTCATTGTTTTTCCTTGATTGCTTCGGTTGGGATGGAGACTTGTGGGGAATCCGTGGAACAAGTCGTTTGGACGTGGGAAGGTACCAAATGCAATTCTTTACACACTCCACCCTATCGCTGATGGGATTCCGTCAATTAGGCATTTGTTAGATCCAGTCTGCTAATTGGTCATCAGGTTTATTTTATCTCCTTATGATGAATGCTGCTCAGTTACAAAGCTGGGAAAACCTGAATTTGTTGACTATATGCTGAATAATGTTCTGAAAGAAGCTGGCCACTGAGTTGTCAAAATAAATGAAAGTGATGCAAGCACGAACTTGTTAGCACTCCTACCAATCGAACAAAGTACACGTTTCTGTTGATGGGGACGCGCTGCCTGCCTTGCCAACGATGGCGCATCTTAACCCAAGTGAAGATACATGTGCTGGATCTGCCCTCTTTTTAATTACATCCGTACGTATTCCCTTTCTGAAAGTTCTTAGCTATCGACATATCCACTCTTTCTTGTTTATAAAAACACGAGAATCGGTCCAAGCAATGCAAATATGCAATAGAATCTGCACTTCTGCTGTTATCGATGGATAAAATCGGTGAGACGATGTGGCGAGCATACCCAAAACGCGAGAAGTACAGCTGTCTTGGTTTATATTATATCCCTCCGCCCAAGTTTGCCCAACTGTATAGAAAAAGTAGTAATACTTATAACATTATATTAGTACAGTATGAAACTACATTTCAAGATGCATCTAATGATATTAATTTGATGTTGTAAATATTGCTAATTTGTATATGAAGTTAGTCAAGTTTAATAAATTTTGACATAGACAAAAGCTAACAGTAGACTTATTCGTAGACGGAGAGAGTATATGGATATGTAGTACGGCCGGAGGGGATTACTAGCATAACTCGAGGAGTTCTGTTAGATTCGGTCATGTACATAATTTGTATCCCGTACGTATGCGTACGTGTATTTGTATTCTGTCTATATATAATGATCATGTGGAGGCTTAGACCCCACGAAACCCTAAACTAAAACTTGGTATCAGAGCCGCACCTCTCCTCTCCCTTCCGCCGCCGCCATCCTCTCTCTCTCAAGCCGCCGCTAGGGTTTTTGCCCCGACGCCGCCGCAGCCGCGAGGTTTCGTCCTACCGCACGCGCCATGGCGTTCCCAAACAATGGCGCGCTGCAGCTCTCTTCTTCCGCGGGCGCAATCTTCCCCGCGATGCCCACCATGGCCGTCCCTGCACCGACCGTCCGCCTGGATCGCACCAACTTCATCCTATGGCGTGCTCTCATCCTCCCAAACTTCGTGGGAGCTGGTCTTCATGGCTATCTCGACGGCACGGTGGCTGCACCACCGCGGACCCTCACCGAGGGCCAGGGCGATGCTGCTAGGATCGTCCCCAACCCGGCCTACACCGCTTGGTGGACTCAGGACCAGCGCGTCCTCGGCCTTCTCCTTGGGGCAATGGAGCCCTCGATCGCCGCCCAGCTTACTCGCCACCAGACGGCAGCTGGTGTATGGACGGCAGTCCACACCATGTACGGAGCGCAGAACCGCGCCAACGTTCGTCACGTCCGGCGGCAGCTTCAGTCGCTGAGGAAGAACGATGCATCGGCCAGCTCGTACATGGACAAGATCAAGGAGCTCGCGGACATGATGTCTGCAGCTGGCTCCCCTCTCTCCGACGACGAACTCGTCGATCAGATGCTCACCGGCCTCGGCCCGGAATTCAATCCCGTCGCCGCTGCTCTCGGTGTCAACAACGCCGCCATGCCCCTTGCCGAGTTCTACTCCCTCGTACTCTCCTACGAGTCACTCATGGCGGGGCAGACCCAGACCGACGCGAGCTGGACCTCGTCGGCCAACGCCGCGATGCGGCCAGGCCAGTTCGGCACTACCGATCCGTTCGGTGGTCGTTCCGGTGGAGCGCGCCCTGCACAGGGCGGCCAGCAGCAGCAGCAAGGGTACGGAGGCCAGGACCGCGCCCCCTCTGCTCCGTATGGTGGACAGGGCGGCCAGGGCAACGGTCGCCCCCCCGCCAACTACAACTCCGGCGGCAACGGCCGCAGCGGCAAGCGCCAGCGCCCAAAGTGTCAGCTGTGCAAGAACTGGGGGCACGAGGCTGATCAGTGCAAGAGGTACTTCCTGCAGCAGGAGTACAACGCACGAGGCCCTCGGTCGGGCAACGCTGCTTCAACAAACTCAGGGGGTAATGGTGTCCACGAGCACTGGCATATGGACACTGGCGCCACCGATCACCTGACGAGCGAGCTGGAACGCCTTCAGGTCCACGAGCGCTATGGCGGGAAGGATCAAGTTCAGGTGGCCAACGGCGCAGGTTTGTCTATTTCGCATGTTGGTCATTCCACCCTAGCCGGTTCTTCTCTTAAATTGAACAATATCCTGCATGTCCCGCATATTAGCAAACATCTTCTTTCCGTTTATCGCCTTGTTTCTGATAATGACGTGTTTGTTGAATTTCACCGTCATTTTTTCTGTGTTAAGGACAAGGCCACGAAGCGCATCCTGCTCAGCGGTAGAAGCTCTGGTGGCCTCTACCCCATCCCGTTTAGCCACGTGTCATCTTCGCCGAGTCATGCCTCCTCTAGTGTCCGAGTGTCTTCGTCGCAGTGGCATCAACGTCTAGGTCACCCATCAGCTACTGTAGTTCAAAACATTGTTAAAAAGCATGAGCTTCCGTGTCTTTCGTCGAGTAATTCTGCATCGGTTTGTGATGCATGTCAGTGTGCTAAGAGTCATCAACTGTCTTATTCCGCCTCTAGTCGTGTTTCCACTATGCCTCTTGAATTAATTCATTCTGATGTTTGGGGCCCAGCTCTTGGTTCCTCTGGTGGTTTCAAGTACTATGTCAGTTTTGTTGATGATTTCTCTCGTTATTCTTGGATCTATTTACTTAAGCACAAGTCCGACGTTGAGGAAGTTTTCTATGCCTTTCAGGCGCATGTTGAGCGCCTTCTTGACTGCAAGATCAAGGCAGTTCAATCTGATTGGGGGGGTGAGTATCATAGGCTGAACCGATATTTTCAGCGCACCGGCATAGTTCATCGTGTCTCGTGCCCTCACACCTCCCAGCAAAACGGTATAGCCGAGCGCAAACACCGTCATCTTGTAGAGACCGGCCTCGCTCTACTTGCTCATGCATCCCTCCCATTGCGTTTTTGGGATGAAGCCTTTTTGACCGCGTGTTATCTCATTAATCGCATGCCTACACCGGTTCTTCGCCAGGAAACTCCTCTCTTTCGTCTTCTTAAAATTCAACCAAACTATTCGTTTCTTCGCACCTTCGGGTGTGCCTGTTGGCCTAGTCTTCGTAAATATAACTCACACAAACTAGATTTCCGTTCTAAGATGTGTGTGTTCCTTGGCTACAGTACCATGCACAAAGGGTACAAATGTTTGGATCGCTCCACGGGTCGCATTTATGTGTCACGTGATGTTGTGTTTGACGAGAAAGTGTTTCCCTATGCTACACCAGGCGTCACGGTCGATGTGTCCACTTTAGACCCTTTGGTCTCCTATCCATCCACCGAACCGGTTTTGAATGATCACATGCGGAATTATGACTTATCGCACTTGGCTACTAATCCTCCTACGGGAGCTGTTTTTCCTGCGCAGGATCCCGTGATCGACGTCACACCCCAGCCGGTGATCGACGTGCATGGCCAGCATGGCCTCGATCCGTGCGAGGCCTCCACGGGAGAGCCCGTGTCGCTCGCCTCGTCCTCGGCTTCTGGCCCATTCAACGCTGACGCCAACTCGCGCGCCTGCGCGACGCCTAGCTGTGTGCCGCACAGCCCGGCTCAGCCCGCGACGCCTCCTGCTGGGTCATCCCCAGCCGCGTCGCCCTCCGCTGGGCCTTCGTCGCCCTGCGCGACGCCTCGCTGTGTGCCGCACAGCTCGGCCCAGCCCGCGACGCCTATTGCTGGGTCATTCCCAGCCGCGTCGCCCTCCGCTGGGCCTTCATCGCCCCCAGAGTCGCCGTCGCCAGATGCGACCGTTGCACCAGCTGCGACCGCTGCACCCCCTGGTCACCCGATGGTCCGGCGGGTCAATCCCCGTGCCAAGCAGGTCACAGATGGCACGGTGCGCTACGACCCTCGTCGTCGTGCCTTCTTCGCTGCTCCTGTGTCCCATCGGGATGCTCTTCGTGAACCAGAGTGGCAAGCTGCCATGTCCGCGGAGTATGCAGCACTATGTCACACGCAGACTTGGGTTCTTGTTCCGAGGCCTCCGGGAGTCAATGTGGTTGGCAGCAAATGGATTTTCAAGACCAAACACCGACCAGATGGCTCCATCGACAAACACAAAGCTCGACTGGTTGCTCGTGGCTTCACACAACAGCATGGTATCGACTATGGTGATACTTTTAGCCCGGTTGTCAAACCGGCCACTGTCCGCCTGGTGCTCTCCTTAGCAGTGTCTCGAGGATGGGATCTTCGACAGGTGGATGTCAGTAATGCTTTTCTGCATGGTTTTCTATCTGAGGATGTTTACATGCAGCAGCCCCCTGGATTCGAGGATGCTCGTTTTCCCTCTCATGTGTGCAAACTTCAGCGATCTATATACGGCCTGAAGCAGTCTCCACGGGCCTGGTATGCTAGGTTGAGTTCCTTCTTGCTTGAGCTTGGCTTTGTCTCCTCCAAGGCCGACACGTCCTTGTTCATTTTCTCTCGGGATGGTGTCCAGATCTTCATGCTCGTCTATGTTGATGACATTGTTATCGCTGGTTCTACACCTGAGGTGGTTGATCGGCTCGTAGGATCTCTGGCTGCACAGTTTCCCATTAAGGACCTCGGTACGTTGGAGTACTTTCTTGGACTAGAAGCGACCTATCATTCTGGGGGCATGACATTGACACAGCGCAAGTATGTGCTTGATCTTCTTCATCGTGTCAACATGGAGAACTGCTCGTCCACTTCTACTCCACTTGATCCTACTAAGTCGCTGGCACGAGAGTCTGGAACCCCCCTAGGTGCTGATGATTCCTTCCGGTACCGTAGTGTGGTGGGTGGTTTGCAGTACTTGACCCTCACACGTCCTGACATCTCGTTTGCTGTTAATAAGGTGTGTCAATTCCTCTCACAGCCGACTAACACTCATTGGGAGGCGGTCAAGCGGATATTGCGATATGTGAAGGGCACAATGGAGACCGGGCTGCAGATTCGCCGCTCTTCCTCTACCGGTATCAGTGTGTTTACTGACGCTGACTGGGCCGGCTGTGTCGATGATCGACGATCCACAGGTGGCTTTGCTGTTTTTGTTGGTTCGAACCTTGTATGTTGGAGTTCGAAGAAACAGCCTACTGTCTCCAGATCAAGCACGGAGGCAGAGTATAAAGCACTGGCAAATGGCGCTGCTGAGGCTATGTGGGTAGAGTCACTACTCAAGGAGCTCGGTGTCAGACAGCAGCGTGCACCCATACTGTGGTGTGATAATCTAGGGGCTACGTACCTGACAGCAAATCCTGTGTTTCATGCTCGTACGAAACACATAGAGATAGACTTCCACTTTGTGAGGGAACGAGTTGCTGCAGGTGCTCTGGAGGTTCGGTTTATCTCCACCAATGATCAACTGGCTGATGTTTTTACCAAGCCAGCTACTAGACAGATGCTAGACCGATTTAAGACCAATCTAAACCTTGTGTGTAGAAGTTTAGATTGAGGGGGAGTGTTAGATTCGGTCATGTACATAATTTGTATCCTGTACGTATGCGTACGTGTATTTGTATTCTGTCTATATATAATGATCATGTGGAGGCTTAGACCCCACGAAACCCTAAACTAAAACTAGTTCATGGGATGAACTCGATGAGGGTTTGTGGTGTTCGTAAATGGGTGGAGTGCCCCAGATTCAATCTTCTTCTGCTGGATTAATATGACGAGCAATGTGTGGCAAACAGTGTCGGAGTACGCCTTGCACGCTCGCGACATTGTAAGGTCCCGTTGGTTTATCCCTTGGCAGCTGGAACCAATCGTGGAGGCCATCTTGCATTATCGCATCAGATCTAGTTTGCTGACTTTAGCTCCACTTCAAGACGACTCCGGATACATGGAAAACCTCTTTGTAGGAGGAGGGTACGGGAGGTAAAACCCCTTGCCATTGAAGACACAGTAGTCCATGGAGTTTGTCGATGTCGTCGAAGTATATCCGATCTGACGATGCGAGGTCCCCACCCTGGACACCAACTATCAAGCGATAAATCGTGATGATCTTATGACCTCGCAAGTCTGCCGGGAAGAGAAGGTAATTTATTCGATCGTAGAGATATTCAGATCACGAGATGCTACGACAGGTTTGAATTAACCTAGTTCAGGTTCCCTTGTGTGGGTAATTGTCTATGCATGCCAATGGTCTGTATAATGTGTGTGCAGTACACCGGAATTACAAAGTTGTAACAAGGCAAGTTCAAATGATGAAGTTGATGAGAGTTTATGGTGTCTGAAAAAAAAGACTACGTGTCCCAGATTGATCTTTGCTGCCGAATGTAAATGATGATGACGGTGGGTATGCTTTTACCGAGTTGGAAATGATTTTTTGTTAGTGTTGATATTTAGCTATTGAAGGTCATACATGGTATCTGCTGGAGCACGTCTTTCCCAATTTTTAACAGTTTGTAAGAGAAGTGGGTGTTAGAGGATGTCCTAAAGAGGATATAAGTCAATATATTCAATATCATGACAGTATTTATGTTTTCATGAGAAGTCAGATCAATCCTAGAAAAAATTGTTTTTAGTTATCAGTTGATATGTACTCCCTCCGTTACTAAATGTAAGATGTTTTAGATGTTACACATGTTGTATAGGTGCATAGTAAAATGAATGAACATGCACATGAAATGTGTCTAGATACATTTGTGTACATATGAATGTAGACAAATGCTTAAACATCTTACAATGTGAAACGGAGGGAGTAGCACGGTTGGATGGGCCTATACTTCCTATATATGCTTAGCATATGAATTTCGTTCGCTGAGAACATGTCGCGCACTTTTGGTCACTACGGACAGCATATATAGGACAGTTTCTCCATGCAAAAAAAGTTGATGATCAGAATTTAAGTTAAGTGCGATTATGTCCTGAATTAAGCATAACTCGGTTAGGTTTACTATATGGTGGAACATATCCACACGGTTTTAAATCTTAGATTTGGCAGGGATGCTCGTATTTTCTTGAATTTATTGAGATCTTGGTTACGACTAGTGCAGAGTTCAATGAGTGCCTCGTTGTCGAATGAGACGGATACCTTCAAGCGGCGGCTTACTACCTCAGAGTTGTTAGCCGTAAAGTCCATGTAAGACGACTTTTTTCACGACCACTTAATATTTTTGCGCAAATATTTATAAAAGCTTAAAATTCCATTGAAATTAAGATTTTTCTTTGGTTCGTTAATGGAGAAGTGTTGTTAGCAAAAAAAATCTTATTAAGAGACGTTCGACGGGTTGCAGGAAATGCGTTTTTTATGATGCGGATGAATCTATACAACACTTGTTTATCTCATATCCTTGTAGTAAGCATGTGTGGAGGTTAATCCAAGCACACGTTCGTGTTGGGTATTTTTTGCCAAATTTGGCCGTTATCACGAACTAATGACGGATCTGGCTGTTTCTGGAAACTATTTCCAAATCTGGCCCCTCAGGGTCGGCGCCACGTTATGTGGAGCCGAAGTTGTTCATGTCGGCGCCAATCTAACTGGAGCCGAAGTTGTTCATGTAGGTAGGCTCCACGTAACGTGGAGCCGACGTTGCCACGTCGGATTTTGATTGGCGCCGACATGAACAATTTCGGCTCCACGTAACGTGGCGCCGACCCGAGGGGACAGATTTGAAAATAGTTTTCAGGAAAGGCCAAATCCGTCATTAGTTCGTGATAACGGACAGATTTGGCAAAAAATACTCGTGTTGGTGCTGCCGCTTTTCTATGGGCAGTCCACCTGGACATTGCGACTCCATCTGCGACCTGGTTCATGGGTTGTGCCAGCTGAAACGCTTAATGCCGGCACTCCGCCTGGACATTTGCGATTCAATCGGCGACTTGGTTCATCGGTTGGCCATGAAACGCTTGATGTCGGTGCTCCACCAGCTTGCAGCTTCTACCACTTGACGACAGAAAATTTCGTGTTGCACATGTTATTTTCTGGTGATCCAAATTCCAGCGGTAGTACCGCTGGGTTAAGCGGTACTACCGCTGAGAGCTACCGCCACCGCTACCGCCTCCGCTACCGCCAGAATGGCCGTCTGACGCGCTTGTCCGGTACCGACTGGTACCGCTGGCGGTACCGCCGCCGGTACCGCTGAGGTGGGAAGAGACGAACCAGCCCACCCCAGCGGTAGTACCGCTGGGTTAAGCGGTACTACCGCCGAGGTGGGATTGATTCCGGGTTGGACTGCAGCCGACCTAGGGTTTGATGCTTCTATATATTCCTCTTGTAAGCCGCCGTTTTGGGGTAAGCCACACATTGTAAACCCACGGCGTTTGTAACCTCACCCGATATAGTGAAGTATTGCTGGCTGGCGCCCGTGGTTTTTTCCTCTCCTTTGTTTGGAGAGGTTTTCCACGTTAAATCTCGTGTCCCCTTTGGTTTGATCGTTCCGCTCTTCGTCGTTTCTTTGCTATCGTTTACAACAAGTGGTATCAGAGCCCTGTTTCAGATCTGTTTTCAGATTAGGGTTTTGGATGGCATCGATGAAGTTCGATCTACCGGCGCTGGACTACAAGACGAGATTTCGCTGTGGCAGGTCAAGATGCGTGCGATCCTCGCACAGTCCAATGATCTTGACGAGGCGCTGGAGAAATTCGGCGACAAGGATGCGGCGGCATGGACCGCCGATGAGAAGCGGAAAGACCGTAAGGCTTTATCGCTTATTCAACTTCATCTATCTAATGATATTCTGCAAGAAGTACTCCAGGAGAAAACCGCAGCGGCACTGTGGGCTAAGCTGGAGTCGATCTGCATGTCCAAAGATCTCACCAGCAAGATGCATGTGAAGATGAAGTTGTTCACGCACAAGTTGCAAGAAGGTGGTTCGGTAATGAATCACTTATCGATCTTTAAGGAGATCGTTTCTGACCTAGTGTCGATGGAGGTAAAGTACGATGATGAAGATCTAGCACTTTTACTTCTATGCTCGCTGCCAAATTCCTTTGCAAATTTTCGTGATACCATACTGTTAAGCCGTGATGAACTAACCACCGCGGAAGTATATGAGGCCCTGCTTGCCAGGGAAAAGATGAAAGGTATGGTACAGAAAGAGGAGTCGTCGTCCTCCAAGGGCGATGCTTTGCAGGTCCGAGGGAGGCCTGAGCAGCGAGATAACCACTACCACAACAACAACAGAGACAAGAGCAAGGGTGACAGAAGTCGCTCAAAGTCAAAGGACGAGACAAGTTCTGCAGGTATTGTAAGAAATCTAATCATGTCATTGATGATTGTTGGAAGTTGCAGAACAAGGAGAAAAGAAAAGGTACTTACCAACCGAAAAATAATGAAGGTAATATA
This sequence comes from Poa pratensis, assembly GCA_947311845.1. Classification (NCBI taxonomy): domain Eukaryota; kingdom Viridiplantae; phylum Streptophyta; class Magnoliopsida; order Poales; family Poaceae; genus Poa; species Poa pratensis. The sequence goes on along the minus strand of CAMZMU010000101.1, from coordinate 23,544,016 downwards.
CCGGTGAGGCTTGTTGTTGATGGTAGTTCTGATGGCGATGCCTAGCTGTTTTAGCTGCATGTGTTTCTCGTCAGGATGAATGGATTCTAGATACTGCATGTTCTTTTCATATTTGCTGTAACAAAGATTGGTTCAGTTCTTATGAGTTAGTGCAGACTGGAGATTTCGTGCGTGTGGGGAACGACCAGCAATGCAACATTGTTGGCGTTGGTTCCGTTCAGGTCAAGACACATGACGGTATGACACGCACGTTGACGGGAGTGAAACACATACCAACCATGGCAAGAAATTTGATCTCGCTCAGTACCCTTGACTGTGACGGGTACAAGTACAAAGGAGGAAATAAACTCCTAAAGGTATCAAAAGGTTCTCTCATAGTTATGGTTGGTGATATGAATTCTGCTAAGTTATATGTTCTTAGAGGTAGCACGTTATCTGGTACTGTTGCTGCTGTTTCTCATGATGACGCTAGTAAAACTAACCTTTGGCATAAGCGTCTTGGACATATGAGTGAACTTGGTATGGCAGAATTGATCAAGAGAGACTTGCTGCAAGGATGCAGTTTGGGTAAGATGCAGTTCTGTGAACACTGCATTTTCGGTAAGCACACAAGAGTTAAGTTTAATGCTTCTGTTCACACCACCAAAGGTACACTTGATTATGTACATGCTGATGTTTGGGGGCCATCTCGTAAGCCCTCTTATGGTGGTGCTCGTTATATGCTTACCATTATTGATGATTACTCTAGAAGAGTTTGGCCTTATTTCATGAAAAATAAGGATGATGCGTTTGCTGCTTTTAAAGAGTGGAAAGCTATGATTGAAAGGCAAACAGAAAGGAAGGTGAAATTACTTCGTACTGACAATGGTGGCGAATTTTGTTCGAATGCCTTTAATGATTATTGCAGGAAAGAAGGCATTGTCAGGCACCTCACCATCCCGTACACGCCTCAGCAGAATGGTGTAGCGGAGCGGATGAACAGGACCATCATCTCCAAGGCTCGCTGCATGATCTCCAACGCTCGCATGAGTAAGCGTTTTTGGGCTGAGGCGGCTGCCACCGCCTGCTACTTGATAAACAGGTCACCATCTATTCCCCTCGACAAGAAAACTCCCATTGAGGTATGGTCAGATTCTCCTGCTGATTATTCACAACTTAAAGTTTTCGGCTGCACTGCTTATGCTCATGTTGATAATGGAAAGTTAGAGCCGAGAGCTATTAAGTGTGTGTTCATTGGTTATGGTTCGGGTGTAAAAGGATACAAGTTATGGAATCCCGAAACTAGCAAGGCATTTATGAGCAGGAGTGTTGTTTTCAATGAATCTGTTATGTACTTTGATAAGTTGTCCTCAGATGTTTTGCCAGATTTTTCTGAGGAGCAGGTTCGTGTCGAGGTGGAGCACTCTGTTGAAAAGGAAAATGTCACTGTTGACAATGATGGTGCTGCTACTTCAGATGATTCTGATCCTGATTCTGCTGGTTCTGATGATTCTGTTCTTCTGATTCTGATAATAATAATGTTCAGAACTCACCCCCTGTTTTGCAGCCACAACAGTCTATTGCTGCTCGTAGGAACAGGAGGAATTGTGGTCCTCGACCACGTTTAATTGAAGAGTGTAACATTGTTGATTATGCTCTGAGTTGTGCAGAACAGGTGGAGCACGGACATGAGCCGTCCACCTATACTGAAGCTATTGGTTCCGGTGACCGCGAGAAGTGGCTTGCTGCTATGCAAGAAGAAATGCAGTCACTCGATAAGAATGGCACATGGGAAGTTGTGCGCTTGCCTAAGAAAAAGAAGGCAGTCCGCTGTAAGTGGATCTTCAAGAGAAAGGAGGGTTTATCTCCTAGCGAGCCTCCGAGGTTTAAGGCAAGGTTAGTTGCAAAAGGCTTCAGTCAAATTCCAGGTGTGATTATAATGATGTTTTCTCTCCAGTTGTTAAGCATAGTTCAATTCGTACATTTTTGGTATTGTTGCTATGCGTGATCTTGAGCTTGAGCAGTTAGATGTAAAGACTGCGTTTCTGCATGGAGAGTTGGAGGAGGAGATATACATGGACCAGCCAGAAGGGTTCATAGTGCCGGGTAAGGAGGATCTTGTGTGTAAGTTGAAAAGGTCCTTATACGGTTTGAAACAATCTCCTCGTCAGTGGTATAAAAGGTTTGATTCTTTTATGTTGTCACATGGCTTTAAGAGGTCTGAATTTGATAGCTGTGTGTACATTAAGTTTGTTAATGGATCACCTATATACCTGTTATTATATGTTGATGATATGTTGATTGCTGCCAAGAGCAAGAAAGATATCGCTGCTCTCAAGTCACAGTTGAGTAGCGAGTTTGAGATGAAGGATCTTGGTGCTGCTAAGAAAATTCTAGGTATGGAGATTACCCGTGACAGAAATTCTGGTTTGTTGTTTCTTAGTCAGCAAAATTACATTAAGAAAGTTCTTCATCGTTTTAACATGCATGATGCAAAGTCTGTTAGTACTCCTATTGCTCCTCACTTTAAATTGTCAGCTGAACAATGTCCTAGTACGGATGAGGATTTTGAGTACATGTCTAGAGTTCCATATTCTAGTGCTGTTGGTTCTTTAATGTATGCCATGGTTTGCTCACGTCCAGATTTATCATATGCTATGAGTTTGGTTAGTAGATATATGGCTAATCCTGGTAAAGAACATTGGAAGGCTGTTCAGTGGATTTTCAGGTACCTTCGTGGCACATCCAATGCTTGCCTCAAGTTCGGCAAGACTGATGAGGGACTCGTAGGCTATGTGGATTCAGATTTTGCTGCCGATTTGGATAAGAGGAGATCCCTCACAGGTTATGTGTTCACGCTTGGTGGTTGTGCCGTGAGTTGGAGGGCAACGTTGCAATCTGTTGTTGCCCAGTCTACCACTGAAGCAGAGTACATGGCTATTGCTGAAGCATGTAAAGAATCGGTTTGGCTGAAAGGTTTGTTTGCTGAGCTTTGTGGAGATGATACTTGCATTAACCTGTTTTGTGATAGTCAGAGTGCTATTTACCTTACCAAGGATCAGATGTTCCATGAGAGAACAAAGCACATTGACGTCAAATACCATTATGTGCGTGATGTTGTTGCAAAAGGTAACTGAAGGTATGCAAGATAAGTACTCATGATAATCCTGCTGATATGATGACAAAGCCAGTTCCTGTTACTAAGTTCGAGCTTTGCTCGGGCTTAGTTGGTATCACTGTCTAGCCCAAGAGGCTATTTGGCGCCGAAGGTGTTTCTTTGTTGTTTTCAGGTGAAGTTCTCTTTCATGCTACAAGATGGAATTTGTCTCAAGGTGGAGTGTTTTTTGGTGTTCCAAATTCCAGCGGTAGTACCGCTGGGTTAAGCGGTACTACCGCTGAGAGCTACCGCCACCGCTACCGCCTCCGCTACCGCCAGAATGGCCGTCTGACGCGCTTGTCCGGTACCGACTGGTACCGCTGGCGGTACCGCCGCCGGTACCGCTGAGGTGGGAAGAGACGAACCAGCCCACCCCAGCGGTAGTACCGCTGGGTTAAGCGGTACTACCGCCGAGGTGGGATTGATTCCGGGTTGGACTGCAGCCGACCTAGGGTTTGATGCTTCTATATATTCCTCTTGTAAGCCGCCGTTTTGGGGTAAGCCACACATTGTAAACCCACGGCGTTTGTAACCTCACCCGATATAGTGAAGTATTGCTGGCTGGCGCCCGTGGTTTTTTCCTCTCCTTTGTTTGGAGAGGTTTTCCACGTTAAATCTCGTGTCCCCTTTGGTTTGATCGTTCCGCTCTTCGTCGTTTCTTTGCTATCGTTTCACAACAGCACATAGTGAGACGGATCAACACCATACCACTAGACAAACAGCCTGGACATGACTACAAGTACAATCACACCAGCTTGGCGTCCTACACTCCTACTCAATCAGATGTCGTTCTCAGGACTTTTCTCTTTTAAAACGACGACACATGATCAGGCTCGTGTATTTGGTAAGAGAGGGTTTGTGACACTAATTACCCCATAGTATTTTTCAATTTTGAGAGTAATTCGTCTAGATTACCTATTTTTTTAAAAACTGGACCATCTTTTTCTGATGACCTTATGTTGGGAAGGTCCGAGGTAATGTTTGACACTCCAAAATATAAGAACGGCACTGAGGAATGGAGCCGATGGTGAATAGAAGGCCAGACATGATCGTCGATGATGTCCTCCGATTTTTACATATTTTTTTCAAGTCACATGGGCCCAATATGCCGGTCTTGTCTGTCAAACCATGCAGGATGCTAAAATAGGGTCAAAACATGTTCAATATTATATGGATGTAAGATTTCGATAGCATTTTCACTAATATGGTAATATGTGTCACAAATACACAATTTAATCCACTCATAAAAATATCATGAAACGGAAAAAGATAAATAAAAATCCAAATGTTACTTTTGTGACCGTGAGTACCCTGTTTAAGTATTTGATCGCTAACTCGTACCCCACTTAGATGGTACTCCCTCAGTAGGTGTTTATAAGTCTCTCGCATCTATTTTAAGAAAATTTGGATTATCGGTTTGATCAACAAAATATGAGTTATATACCACAACATTATACCATTGACAACTTTCTAAATGTGAATTCAATGATATACTTTTTTATGGTGTATTACTCATATAATGGTGATCAAATCTGTAGTCAAAGTTTTCTTAAAATACGTGCACGTCTCATAAACCAATACAAAGGAAGTACCAATTTAACGAACATCAAGTTAGTAGGAATTACCACATAGAGATGTAATTATCAAATATGTCGTCTAGCTAGCGTATGAGATGTCATCGGTTCACATTGTTTAGCCAAACCAGATCTCCATTATCGACCACAAAAACGGTTGGTTCGGTAGGCTAATGGCTGCTCTTTTACTTACGAGGAAGTGCACTATGGGATTATATGTGTATAAGTGGTGAGACTCTACAGACTAAAGTGTGGGGAACATTTTGTTAGTTTTGAAGAAAAGTATTAAACGAGCAACCTTTTATCACTAAGTTTCTTACGTAAGGTACTTTTTGAATAAAGGAAAATATTAATATCAAGATGACACTAATTACCCGGCATTTGCAAGATCTAACAGAGCCATCAAGGATACATATGGGCAATAATTACAAGAACAAAAATAACATTGCTCCACCAAAGTATTAGCGACTCGCAATAGAGACGCCTCCGTTATCACCTAATGTAAATACAAAGTTGGATCATGAGTTTTCATTCCCGAAAATTATGCACATATACGCCACATTGGTGAGAAATCATCAAATGGGGTACAAAGTGAAATTTATTCAAGCAAAATTGTAGAATGGTGAAATTGTATGACTCTGACTCTTGGTATTTGAAAATGTACTTGGATTAACCAAGTAAGACTGATTTATTTTACGAAAAATAATTTCATAATATCACAAACATAACATCAAGGCAATACAATCTGGTAGAGTTCACACCCACTATCTGCATATACATGATGCACACCCCAAGGACAAAACAAAAAGTAGGAATATAAAATGCCTAATCATGCAGGCATAATATAAATCATAAGCTGATGGAGGACTATTTCGAAGATTGCGCTGTCGTCCATGTTGGGTAAAAACATTTTTTTATCGACATAATCAAATACTACCTCCGATCTGAAATGATTGGCGTGGAAACAACACTGAGGTAGTACAAATTCCTACACTACTCACGACAATCAATACCGATCGGAGGGAGTAGAAACTATCAATCAAAGTTTTATATTGAATACTATTCTATCTTCACTACGTCAAATCTAAGACGATCGAAGCTTACAATTGGATAGAGGTAGTACACAATCAGGAAGGAAAATAGAGGAAAATGGAGATAAAATACATATTCATGCAAAACTAATATAAATCCTACGATGACGGAGGACTATTAATCGAAAGATTGCGCCTTCTTCCAGTATTATTTGGTAAATTTACATATTTTTACTCGACATAATAAACAAATAGAAACTATCAATCAGAGTTGTACAATGGATACTATTCTATCTTGACTACGTCAAAACCTAAGACGCTCGAAAGCGTACAATTGAATAGAGGTAGTACACAATCAGGAAGAAAAATGGTGGAAAAAGAATTTTACTATCATCTTTGTTCAATCAATCAAACTCTCAGTGCAAGTGCTCCAGTGCCTTGATCAGGGAAGGCCTGAACCTCTCAACGTTGATCCGTACGTCCTGCTTGGCGAGGTACCACTCGGCCACGTTCCCCCACCCGCTCTTGTGGACGGCGGCGGGGTCCTTGACGATGGGGTGCTCCTTCCCGAACACGTTCATCAGCGAGCTTTCCTCGGCGGCGACGCTGTACTCGATGTACCGGAGCCCCATGTCGCGGGCCGGGTGGCCGAAGTCGGTGCGGGCGATCTCCTCCAGCCGGCCGTACGGCACGATCTGCAGCAGCACGGCACCCCTGGGCAGGAACACGCAGTTGGTCAGCCCGGCGCCGTGCACGCCGACCATGACGTCGAAGGAGTTCATCTCCCGCGTGAACTCGTCGTAGCTGGGCTTCGGACGCCCAGCCACGATCACCTTGAACCCCACGGACTCCGCCGCCGCGATGACCTCTGCCAGGTTCAGGATCTTTCGGCTGTTCGTCCTCTCCAGGATGATCATCCGCGGACGCCGACGATGACGCCCGCCGCCGGGCGGACGAACCTCGCCGAGCTTGATCGGCCGGTCGCGCGGCAGCGAGTAGGCGCGCCTCAAGAACTTGGTGAAGTCAACCATGGTGTAGCCGCCGCCGATTTCGTCGAGGACGGGGTCGATGGTGAACTCCTTGCGGCTTCCGTAGCCCACGACGACGTGCGGGTAACACCGGACGCCGCCGTCGTCGCTCTCAAAGTCCACGATCTCGTGCCGCGAGATCTTGGCGAAAATCCGCTTGTACCTGTCCATCCAGAACGGCATCAGGTTGAGGACCAACAGCTGGACCTCCCCGTTGAAGCGGCGCGCGCCGATGAAGAGCGGGACGAGCACGTCGGTGAAGTCGTGCCAGTAGTTGCCCGTGAGCCCGCCGAGCTCGATCACCATCGCCGGGATGTTGAGCCGCGTCGTGCACTGCGGGGCGTCCTCTGGGTTGGGGACGGACTTCACCGTCACCGCCTTCAGCCCGTCCAGGTACTTGCGGGAGTAAGGCTTGATCTCCCACTCCTGCGGCGGAGCCCGCGGCGAGACGAGCGTGACGGTCGCGTTAGGGCCTCCCTGGGCTCGCGTGTCGCCGGCGAGCTCGCAGATGTCGTACTTGCCGAACGACGTGTCGCAGATCGGCTTGGCGTCCGCGACATTGTTGTAGTCATCCGTTCCTCCTCCTGAACATCCATCGATCGCATCAATAATGTCCAACGATTGAATTACGATTTGCAGTACTAATGTGAGGAAACGCTACCGAATTGCCTCGATTCAGCTGTCTCCTCTTTCTCGGCCTGGTTCTTTTCCTCCCAGTTGTCAGATTTCATTTCGTGGCCTGGCATCACACACAGAGAAGACAAAAAAAATTGATACGATGACCGGCCAGTGAATGAATAATAAACAAGATATGGTAGTACCTGATTGTTCCTCGATCGAATTTTTGTGTGCTGGCCATTGCTGCTCGCTTTCGCCCTGTTTCTCTGAAGGAGAAAGGGAAAGAAAAGGTCGAAATCCATAACTTGTTTTGTTCTTGGACAATCCATTGACGCAGCTAGCGTTTACCTTGACGCCGTTGTTCCGTGCGCGCCTTGGCCACCTCCTCCTCCCTGTTGAAGTCTTCCATTGTTCTGCTCAAATCTTCTGCAATTGCTTCGAAAAATTCAGCAAATTCAGCGGTACAAAGTTATCGAAAAATCCGTGATTAAGTATGTTCCGTTGATCCTACCTTGCGCTGGACGAATCCTTTTATGCTTTGCAGGGATTGTTCCAGCTGAATCAAGGTCAAACTCCAGCAAGGCTGCGTATGAACACGAAGGTATAGCTTGTAATTAAGGATTGATCATCGCTGTATATAATTCCTGCCTCCTCTAGCTAGCTCTTAATCAAGTTTCTTCGCTCAACGGCAATTAGAAGAAGAGAAGGATCACGGCAATACATAGTACCTTTTTGGCTGTAGCTGAACTGCGTCGATACCATCAAGTAGAGTAGCACGAACAGGGAGCCAAGTAGCAGGCCGTATGATACATAGCTGCTCTTCCACGATGACGGTCGATTTGCGTTCCTCGTCGCCTTCGCCGTCTTCATAGCCTCCAGAAAAGTGCTTTCCGCGGCATAGGCATCTATCTCCGGGTTTTCAGAGTTTTAATTTCCGGTTTCTGTCTTCGAGATGATGGAGGACTAGTTCGTTGTCGGAATAAAGAATTGGATAGACACGAGGGCTTCCAAAGGTTAGTTTACTGATTCTTTGTACTCGCTCCGTTCTAAATTAGATGACTTCCATTTGTATCATCTAATTTGGAACGGAGGGAGTACCACTTTGTTTCAATAAAGATTTTTTTTCCGAAAAGGGAGCTACCCAGCCTCTGCATCTAGGTGATGCATACGGCTTTTATTGCTTTTATTAAAAAATCCCAAGGGTCTTACAAATCAAGAATCACATAGGGTTGAGACATGTATCAACCAACGAAAAAGAGAGAGCAATATGAAATGCCTATGCATCAACATGCTATTCTATTTGCACAACGTCAGCCGAATTGGGTGAAGAACTCATGCGCGACCATCTCCAAACGGTTGCACCCAATATCCATGGCCTGCCGACGGTCCGTTGACTGGAGAAAGGACCCGTATGGATCCAGTGCGTGGCCAAAGGAATAACCTGCAAGAAAGAAGTATTTTTGGCCTTGTACCACTTTGTTTCAATAAAGAATGGAATTGTGATTTCCTTCTCCCTTTCTTCTTTTCTTTGACATGGACGGTCTTGTACCTAGAAGATTTAATTTTAGAACACATAAAGAGGGTCCTGCATACATGCATATTGGTGCAAGTTCCACTAAAAAAATCACCAGCATTAATGCAATAGTTGCTCAAACATCGCCATTACTAGTTGATATCTCAACATGTTTTGGTGGAACTTTTCATTAGAATTATTGTTTACTCTATAAACTGACAATTCTATAAGGATCAGAAAATAAGAAATATAGAACTATTAACAATAATGATTGCTAATTGAAATTTGAATAGTGTACTTCGAAAAGGAGCAATGTGTATCAAATGGGTCAAAAATAAACTGAAATATGTTATGTCACTTTACACCTATGTCATATAAAACTAATTATGACTTTATGGCTTCCCTTACACAAGGGGAAAGGGTGCACACGGTTGTATTAATTATGTCTGAGTTCATTAAGTTTTATTCTATGTACGAACATATATTGATGGATTAAATTTCTGAGTTCTTCATTTCCATAAGATCTAATTTATAAGACATCAAAGGCTATAGTTTGCAAAAGTTTGAGGAAATATAAAAACCAAGTTTATCTTGTGATGATGATATATCATTTATGTGCTTTCTTCAATCCTCAAATGCGGATGCAACTTACCTTCTTGGAAACCAATCAACTCAAATAATTATCTAAGTAAACATATAAAGAAATATAATGTTAATTAGAAGACATCAGGCAACACATAACCGAAGACAAGACACACCATGGTGAAAAGTATTGAAGAGCCATAAGATGAGATTAATGCATACTGTCCAAACTAAGTGTTTTGAAGCGTTTCAAAGTCAACTAATTGAAAAACAATATTGCAAAGGTGCACAAGATCATATTTAGAAGAAAAACATGGAAATGTTCCAACCCTAGAAAGTAATTATGGAAATAATCAATCAAATGCCTATGAAAAATCTTTGAATGTACACATAAGTCTGAATAACATGGTAACCAATAAGCAGTAGCAAAAGGTAAAGACTAATATTGGTCAAGAAAATAAATAAATATGTAATATCTGGATGATGAAAATATAGTGATCATGTTTTCATGATTATTGAAACTATTTTAATATTTTGAATGGCATTATAAAGAAATGATGGGTGAGTTAAATGTACGGAAGTAGGCAAGAGCAATTGAAGAAAGAAAACTCAGAAATCCCAAAATCGATGATGGCCTAGGCTCAAAGATTAAACATGGTTATCCATAAGCATGATATGTTTATTTCTTTGTTGTTCCAATTAGCACACAAAAATAATTATTTTGAAGGTCATAGTATGTAAGATTTTCCAAATAAATCATCATACGTTCTCCTATAACAACCTTGATAATGAAGATAAATAAACGGAATTTAACCTTGGCAGTCTTGCAAAGACTAATACAATAAATTAAGGTGTATAGCTAAAATAGTTTTTGAGCAATTAAAGGTGGACATTCTAGAACGATATGAAACAATTAAAGGAGGAGATCATGTTGTCTACATTTATAGATTGGAATTTGAAACTAAAGCGAATGACACAGCGAATGTCATAGTGAATCAATAATGAAGTGACATCCAAACAGTTTTATCCATCAAATCTGCAAAAGAGTAAATATTTATTGTTCTACTATGAGATCGAGCCTTGGTAAAATAAGAGATTGACGATAGAATAAGAAAGCTTATATGTGTTGCAGGCAATAGATATAAGCAAGCATGATGCGTGCCTTTTCGTCTACCCTGACCAGCAATGTAGAATACACTGATGGCAAATTGAGCCTTTATAAAATTAAGCATAGGGAGTACATAAGACACCAAGAAAATGGCTAAACATGTCCTCAGTTTATTATTCTTTGGCTTGTCAACGAAAGTCGAGTGAGCCAGGTCCAGGGAGGGTCATGCAAACGTTCTAAACCAGAGAAACTACAAGCACACAAAATTAGCATGTGAAATGTGAGGGTTTTGTATAAAACTGAAACCTTATTATTTATGATCCAGGTTGTCGTCATGTAAAAATGTAACAGAATAAGCAAAGGCACACCGCGCATTTTGTAGACTACATACTGCCATGATGGGGAGAAAGATTTGATCGATATATCTTTGCAGGCCCAGAAAAATAAGAATAATGGTCTATATATTTCTCAAGAATACACTTGAAGTGTTCTACAGAACAACCATGAGGCCACCCTAAAGGGCTAAATGTGTAAGATGATGATCGTAACTGTCATGGTTCGTGACTTCGTGAGCAAAGAGCTGATTTTCCTTTTCTTTTTGAAACGAGGCAAAATATTTGCCATTTTCATTAACAAAAAGTTTTAAGTGGTCTTACAAACCAAGTGGTCAAATGTTGCATTACATTACTAAGGGCCTTAGCTCCGGTGAAGCACCACAACGCTGCCTCCTCATTGATTTTATTCGCTAGCATGGTTGCGGTGGTGGAGTGATTTCGAAAAACCCTTGCCTTTCTTTCCACATCTCCAAGAGGTTAGCATGGCTAGCGTAGCCAAAGCTTTCCTATGGTCCCCTTTTACGAATAGCCTCATGAAACCATTCGTTGACCCTTTGTAAAGCTTGTTAATCTCCCGGCTCCACATCATGGAGTCCAAACCATATATGGAGTACCAAATCCTCATGGTGAATCGGCATTTGAAAAGGAGATGGCCAGCTGAATCTTGGACTTGGTTACAAAGCTTACAAAGGCCATAATTTGGCCATCCCCTCCGAGCAAGTCTATCCGCCGTCCACACGCGATTTTGGAGGATCAACCAAGAAAATATTTTGCACTTTGGAAGGGCTCAAGGATTCCAAACCGTGGAGGGCCTAGCAGAGGTGGTGTGACCCAAAAATTGCATATTGTAGACCGACGACGACGAGTAGGTTTCGATATTGGTAAACTTCCAAGCAATCTTGTAAGAGCTGATTACTATTGTTCACCCTCGCTGCTCAAGCGCGAGGAAAAAACTAACCTGCATTGATGCGGTCAACTTAAGGCATTTTATCAAATATGCAGCATGCACAACTGCAAGATACAGGGCGGAGGGGCATTCGCTTCATCTGGTTCTATAAACGGGCTGGAATAGAGGTACGCGTAGTCAGTCGTGCTCCTGCTGGGACATGGCCGGCGGCCCAGCTCATTTCCTTGCTGGAGGACAGGAGGAGGGAGATGAGGGCTGAGGGCTCCGGTAATGGAGGATGCTGGATTTGTCAATTGCTAGCTTGTTCAGAGCATGCATACGGAATGGAAGCTGAAGAGGAAGAGCTACCTTCCATGTGATCTAGCCATTGAATCCAAAGGCAAAAGAGATTGTGCACCATTACTTTTTGTTCAACCTCAACATTAGAGACAAAAATTTCGAAGTACTAGACATGGAGGACAATCAACAACAGGGTGTTGAGGGGATGTGTAGATAAAATCATTGTTTTAATCCGTATTCCATGGGATGACAAGTACAACACCTCCGAAACCCAATTGAACCCATTTCAACTATAACAAGTTAGTGTTCCAAAACAAACCACAAAGTATGCAATTTGCCTGCTTCGAACAATCAGTTTTCATTTTCGCGAAAAAACTAACCCACGACGTGTATATTATCTTCTCTTAGTTTTTGTCCATATTTGGTATTTTTTCATGTGTTAGCCAAGAGTGTGGTATCTGTACACTCACCAATTTTCAGATATAGGAAGGAACACTTCGTTCCATACTACACAACAAAAGATATACCAAATCTAAGAAAGTTAATGACGCACAACCTAATAACATCGATTCTAAACAAAATCAATCAGAAGCACTGAGATAATCTGATTAGTTGGTCAAAAACAATTGAACGCGCGAGATTAAATGTGTCTTAACTTGCTTGCTAATTTATAAGTAGTGCAAATGGAGCTGGGAGAGGCTAGTTTACGCGCGCGAGGTTTAAAACGACAACAATGTCAGAAGGAAGTAGAACAGCTCACCCATGCTGCTACCGCCGGTCGAACCACCACACCCGCGGCCACCTCGCCGCCCCGCTTCCTCAAACCACCTCCCCCGCCGGTCCGTCGTCGCCCCCGATCATCCCTCTAAGCTCCTCCCCCGGCTACTTTCTTCTCCGTGCTACGACGCCCCACCCCACACCCCACAACCCCCAAGTTAAGTTCATTACTCCGTTGCCACCTCGCTCCATCCTCGCCGGCGCCTTTTCCGCCGCAGCCCCTCCCGGCCGCACGCTCGAGAAAGAGTGATTTCGATGGAGATTATCAGTGGGACAAAATAGAAGAATCTCAACAACATATATTTCGAAACACTAGTAGGTTCCCGGAACATCGCACTCCCCCGCGACATGCCCGGCCCAAACCCCATTCAGCCGGCCAAATCAACCCCCACCACTTTCCCACCCCAAACCCTAGGTTGCCCAATGGTGCCCAACTCCCCAACCCCCACCGCCGACGCCGACGCCGACCACCCCTCTCCGCCGTCCCGTCTCCTCTCGAAGCATCGCCCGCGGCGCCGTGCCGCGCCCCCCCGCCCGACCTTGCCGCCCCCCGCTCCCACGCGCGGCCAGCCCGACCTGAACCGCTGCAACTGCTGCTGCGTTCACTGCCCGCCGCCGGCGCCGGGTGCCAAGCGCCCTCCAATCCGCCCCCTCCGCTCCCTCTGGCGCGTCGTCCTCCTCTGCTCTGAGTGTCTCGACATTGTTCGCTCTGGCGCCGTCTGCTCCTACTGCCTCTCCCTCGACAACCTCCCGTCCGAGGACTCCGCCGCCACATGCCGCAGCTGCAACCGCCGTGTCCACCACTGCTGCATCCCTGCCGAGCACCGTACTGCCCTGGTCCAGCCTGTCGATTTGGAGAATTTCGTCTGCGTCGATTGCTGCCCGACCCTGAAGCCGCGTAGCAACCATGCCGCCGCCACACCCGTTCCTAAGCTGGAGGTGGCCATCAGGGAGCCCAATTCTGCAGTTAGGGGGAAGGGTGAGGCTCTCGCTGTCGCTAAGTTGAGTTCCCTGAGGAAGACCGTGGAGGCGAAGCCAGTTTCCAAGTGTGCGAAGGAGTCGAAGGCCCTCATCGCTATAGGTGGGGGGTCAGAGAGCAAGGGCACCAGTGATCCCGACCTGCCAGATGAGAAGTTGGCATTGCAGCTGCATCTGGCGATGAACGGGTCACAGAGGATTTCACGTTCCGGTACTGCATCTGGGGTTGTCTCGGCTGGGCAGGGCAAATGGCAGAAAGGATTGGTTTCTCGGAGGAAGGTTAATGAGGATCTGGGTCTTTGTGTAACCAATATGATGGATCATCTGGACTATGGTGAGACTGGAGCAGAGATGGGAAGCAACTGGAATGCAAAACATGATATGGGGTTTGATCCCTCAGTCAAAGTGGTTCTTGCACTGGAGTGTACCGGTAAACACGCCAAGGACAGTATGCGAGATAAAAGGAAATCTCGTCCTGGGACTAATCAGCATGGTGGTTTGGTGGATCGGTATCGGATGAAGTATAAGAGGAAGTCAACTAAGCAGGCAAATGTTGAAAGCACTGGAAACAAGACCGCCCCCAATGGAAAGGCTTTGGATGTTAGTGACGGTGACAAGGGCATAACTCCCATGACATAGACTGCATCTTCTTCTTGGAGGTAAGAAAAAAATCTTGCACTATTTGTAACTGCAGTTACACTATCGCTTTCAGTGATTGTATCCTGTGTTCTCTACATTGTTCTTATAGTTGTAGACAAACAACATGCACTACTTCGTCCGTAGCCAAAGCGTAAGTTTATTTCCTGTTGAAAAGGCATGGCCATTTCAGAAGCCATTGCAAAAATGGTGCGGTGATAAATAACAAGGAATTCATACCTTTCCATAGTTGACTGGTTTATGTGCTAAGTATATTCTTCCATATCAAGATACACAACTATATTATCGTGCACCCTTACCCTATAACTTTGCTCAGAGTAAAAGTGCCACTTCTGTGAATCATTTGTACCTGGTATTGACAACTAAGGTTGTATGGGTAGTTTATGGTTTGTCGCATCAAATGTCGAGTTTTCAAAGAAGGTTAGCAGGGCTAGATGGTAGCTGATGAAGCAAGGGACAAATCATTGCTTTACTAAAAATTTGTGCAGTAGATCCTTCATATAGGTTTGGCCCTTGATTGACGAAGACATGGGCACTGAATCATTAATCACAGAGACTTGGCCTAGACGAGGATTCCTTGTTGACGTAACTAAGCTAATCCGCACCTACTCTGCTTTCAACGCGGGCCGACTTCAACTTCTCTCTTGCACCGGCATCTTCCTCTTGGATCATATTAACATAATGCTGTCTCCTTTAAAATTTTGTTTCTCATAGGAGCCACAACACTGCAACAAATCATAACTATAGAAGAATTTTCTGAGCACAATATTCTCTATCTAGGCATGCAACAAATACTGACAATTATCAATGGGGCTTGATCAGTATGGTCCCACAAAATGAAAGTACTATACATTGTATGTCTATGTAAATGGTTTACTTTTTGCTAAATTATCTGAGTCGGTCTTAACCAGCCACCACAATATACGCAGGCTAACAAACAAATGAAGCAGTAAACATTTATTTTAAAGCTTATGCTAGGCCGAAGTCCCCAAGTGCACGAAGTGAATTCTCACTTTGCTTGGGCAGATATCTTAGTCATGTGGAATCTTGTTCTGCCTGATGCTCCAATTAACAGGGCAGTTGGGCATGCCTGCCCGCTAAAATATGTGTGGAAGCTAATCATCCCTTGCTGCCCTGTCCATTTTTTTCCATAGAGGGGTGATAATTCTTGCAGTTGTTGATCCTTGTCCTGTTCAGCTGTTGGGGGAGCAAGCCCCTCTAAAAATGTTTTACCACGTAGTATAACTGATGAGTAGAGTTTCTTGGCTTACTGCATGGGAATCATGGCCTGCTTTTTGTGGTATGTATCTTCATTCCCATCTTGTTAGTCATTTACCTCAGGTGTTGTGGACATTAGTATAATTCATGAAGGAAGCGATAGTTCGATAGCGGCAGATTTGCTAGGAAGAAACCTAAGGTCATGATCATATTTCCGTATGAAATTGTTGGAAGGATTTGCATCATTAGATAAACAGATGAATGAGAGTTTGTAGAAAATATTATTGTAAAAGGAAGTTTAAGATTAAAAGATTCTGGTTCGTTAGGAGTTCGTGTTGTGTTAAGAAAAGTCAAGGACAAGTATCAAGTACATAAGTATTCCATATACTTATATTTGTGTGAGGCAAGAAGGATCAGTCTATTTTATCCCAATTATTCTCTCATCTAGCCTAGGTCTGTCTAAACACCTACAACCATGCCGTCTGGTCTCTTCGGTCTGTAGTTATCCTTATGTAAGTCAAGGTTCACTATGTACAGTCATGTGGAATATTGCTTCACAATGAGAATCGACTATAAGTAGTGAAATAATCAAATACAAGTTTATTATCAACAAATGATAATCATGTCATGCAACTTGGATTTCTGTTGCCATTTGAACTTCTGCTATTAGTATTTGGATTGTCCATGCAATTTATTTTGTTCAGCAAGGTATTGAATTATATTGCTGGAACTATAATCAGACGTTTAAGTGTTCGAAAAGTGACATGCACTACTAGAATTTACTGTTGACCTTGATGCTAAGCCTTTCTAAGGCGATAGCTGCCTCCACCATGTTCTTTTCTTTACGATTTATGTTGTTGCCGCCACACCAATGAAATTTCATGTGATATGAACAGGTGATTTTTTGATAGCAGTAGTTTGCAACCAGCAAGTAGAGGATTCGAAGCTAGCAGCTTGTTGGTAGCCGTGATAGCGACTACAATCAAAGTTATAGGTATGTTCCGACAAATGAGATGCTTCACAAAGGAATCAGTAGTAGCAGTACTTCATACCAGCACTAGGTACATGCAATCAACAACCAACGACATATTAAAATTGTACTAGCTGGTTGTTACTGCTTACATGGTTCAGCAACATTAATTGAAGACAGTGACGAGGCATGTGTGGATTTTTGTGTGGAACTTGTTGGTGGCTGTGTATTAGTAACTACAAACATATAGAACGTTTTGACAAATGAGGTGTTTCATGAAGGAGTCAACAACTAATACTTCATGCCAGCTACATGCAGTCAATAACCAAGAATGTATTAAATGGCGGTGGTTTTACTGTTGAACAAAATTAGTTATTAAGTATGGCGGCATGCATGGAATTGTAGGTTGAGATAAATTTTGTAAGCATCAGAGTTCTGCTGGCGTTCGATTATGCTATTTTTCTTTTGAAATTGTATGTTTAGCGAAGAACTGTGAGACTTGTACTAAATTGCAAGAAATTATTTTCTTAAGTTCTTAAACTTCAACGCTTTGGTATACCAAGGTAGATACATGATTACTATAACGTGTGATGAATAAGGTGCCAAGCATCGACTAGAGATGAGGTGTAGAAGCAGCCATCTAGAATTAATCATAGTAGAAGCAGCCATTCTAGGTGTAGAAGCAGCCATCTAGAAATATCTAGCACTCATATGTTAACATCACTGACAAAAGCTAGAGATAATGCTCATATAGTATAAAGGAGAGAAATATCGTCAGATCCCTTGTATTTTTGCTAGTTAAGAGACTTTGCTCAAGCTTATTCTCATGAAAAACGAAGTGTGCAGGCTGCACCCTGCAATCCTTTTTCCTACATGATTACTGAAAACTCGTCATGGTTAGGTGAAAGTCTGCTAGATTTTTGATATCTCTGTTTTCCGGACCCAACCAAAATTTGCATGAAGAGTGTGTTTGGTTTTAGCCCAAGCTCAGTAGCTCACCCCACCAAAATGTTGGCTTTTGTCAAGATATTGGTTGCCTATGATTTGGCCATCGTTGGCAAGAAAAGTAAACTAGAGTTAACAAAAGGACAAGGGCATGCCAAAATGTTGGCCACCATACAAACAAGTTCCAAAACTTTGGTCATGACCAAATTTTGGTAAGGTGGATATTTTGTTGTGTTGAACCAAATAAAACATCATAGCATATGGATACGAGTACAGATCTAATCATGTGCTGACCATGCTTTGATTCGTTAGTAACCAATGATCCATACATTGCATATTTTTAATTGCACTGACTAGATGATTGCTGACCCATGCTGGAATCAAATTAAGCACGGACCATATTTGAAGACACCGATCAAAATGAGAGCATGCTGGCGGCTGGAGCCTAGAACCTAGAGAATGGAAGGGAAAGGGATTGAGCGCAGGTTCCCCTTCCTGGACGTTGCTTATTCCATGCCACGGTGAGAGATGAGGATGCCGCTGGTTACTCTCGGGTGCAGCACATGATCAAAATGAGAGCATGCTGGCGGCTGGAGCCTAGAACCCTAGAGAATGGAAGGGAAAGGGATTGAGCGCAGGTTCCCCTTCCTGGACGTTGCTTATTCCATGCCACGGTGAGAGATGAGGATGCCGCTGGTTACTCTCGGGTGCAGAGTGCTGAACACCTGGATAAAAGGCCTTGGTGATATCCTTGTGGATTTCAGCTCGAAGGCAAAGGGAATAGCATTACCTGCGCACGACTTGTGGCGCTACATGGAACGGGAGATAAGATACCATATTTGGTTATTTTGGTATATTTAGTCGTGAAGACCACAAACAAATCGACCAAAATTTAATGCGACAAATGCATTAGCCCACACCCATGGCCTTGCAACCCCTCTTAGGCCATGTTTACTTCTAGTGTATTTTAGGGGATTATCCCGGATCCTGGAAAATCCCACTAGTCTGTTTACTTCTAGCGTATTTTACGGGATTAGAGGGGATAATCCCTAGATATCCCCCACCAACCATCTCATTTTTTCCTAAAACAAAAACTCTAGTCCATGCTAGTGTATTGTAGGGGAAGAGTATTTGTGGGGATTTGTGGGGATTGGGTGTTCACCAAATCCCCTCCCATCCCCACTCCTCCCATCCCCTAGAAAACCCTTGGAGTAAACAAGGCCTTACTGATACAGCTTGTCCTACGCTGAGGGCGACCAGTCCGCACATGACCAGCTATGTAAGATGGACAAGCCCTTGTGTAAAAAGAAACCCTGCTGGCCATGTTCCAGCTGTTGGAAGGTGCACCATCCCTGCCGTGGTAGGACTGAGAGAATTCCATATTTGGCCGGAAAAAAATTCTTCCCTATTTGACACTAGTTGTAATTTCTTTTCTTTATATGGCACTAGTACATTTTCGACACTAACGGTGTTAACAGGGGACTTAAGAAGACGATTTTGCCCCAGTGCATCATGTTAAAGATTTTTTTTACAAGACAAAAGCAACACAGTATTGTGATTTATTTGGTCATGGTTAAATGACCAAATGAATATTCCAATATTTGCAAAAAAAAAACAGTAGACCGCTACCAAGAGCTGGCCTATTTTGTGGCTGATGCATTACTTGAAAAAGCTATTGGACCGTTGGGCTCGACTTTCTATCTCTTTGGTACTTTCCCCTTTTCTCTCACTTTCTCCATCTTCTGTTCTTCTCCATTCATTCACTGATTCACGCAAGGAGAATGACCTTGCCATGGTTGCTCAAATCGCAAGAACATAGTTTAGCTACTTCTTGGGCTGCATCGCCCTGGAGCTCGCAACGAGAATGACCATGGTTGCTCAAATCGCAAGAACATAGTTCAGCTACTGCTTGGGCTGCATCGCCCTGGAGCTCACAACGCCAACCATAGCCGCACCAATGGGCTCGCTCTGCCAGAATTTTGACCGCCATGGACATGATCTCGAGCTGCCGCTCCTGGCCATGGCTGTATTTTTCGATCTTGCCCGCCCGTCCATGGCCACAACAACGAGCTAGCGCTGGTCGGATTTCGGTCACCATGTCCGTGACTCCGGGCTGCCGGCGCATGTTCCGAGCGCAAACACCACGACCCTTCCCAACCGGACGAGCCCGGCGGCAAGGACCAAGCATTCCGAAACCCCGTGCAAGCCGACTACCTCCGTGCGTGTCCGACGCGCTCGCGCGCACGAGCACCACGCCGACGACTGTGCTTGCGGTCAACCTCGCCGACGAGTGCACGTCGTGTTGGGCATGTGGGCAGAGGCTAATTCCGTCCAAGAAAAATAAAGGTAACAGCAGTGGCTAACGTAATGGATGTCGGTGTCACATAGGGAAACAAATCTACATCTAGTGTCAAAAAGGGAAGATTTTTTTCCTAGGGCCAAATAAGGAAGCAAACTTTTAAGTAGTTTCAAATAAGGAATTCTCTCTAGGACTGATGAGGGCCTTCAGGTGGTTGTGAAATTTACTACTCCCTGCGGTCCATAAAAAGTGTCGCTAGTATAGGAATGAAGTTGTGCATGGTAGGTTGATTTCCCCTGACACTTTATACGGATTGGAGGGTGTATCATTTGAGTGAAGCCATGGAGTAGCAATAACCTGTTCATATTTTGCTTGGCCGGCCCAGCCCTAGTACACCATTAACTGTTGAGGAGTAACATGCCCAAATTCCACTCCTCTGCTGTTGCAGCTCCTCCACAACCACCTCTCATTCCATGTCTCCGAGGTCAGAACTGATGGCAGACAACACGGTAAGAACATAAGCCAGCCGCATTAAAGCCATTCTGGCAATGACCACCATATGTAAGATATGGCAGATTCGACGACCGATTCGACATCTCCATCACTCCTCTGCCGCGTGTGGTGGCGCTTCTCCCTCCTGGTTGATGCTGTTGCTTGCTGTTAATCACTGGCGGTCGTCGGACCAACCGATCCATAAATTGCTACCTCTTCTTCGGCCTTCCCCTTCCAACAGAGTAGCATCCTCATGCCTAGCTTCGATTAGGTCACTGAAGCCTCATTGATGAAGCCCACCATCTATGTTAAAATTCTGGCGCTGCCGATGAGCACGCTCTACAGGATGCTCTGAAGGGTTGAGAGCAGCGCCACCCGCGGTGGGAAAAGTTGTCATGTCTATCTTTTCACCCCCACGGTTGGATGATCGTAATCCAAATTCAAACTTTAATTCCTAATCTTAACTAAACCTTATATGTAAGATCGTAATCCTGACTATCCCACTTTAACGAAATATAAGTTGTCTATCGGATCAGTAATGCTACATCGGCGTTGATCGAAAACAATGATAGAGATGGCGTGCTTCGCTTTTTGACACCCAGAGTTGTGTAATACTCCCTCCGTCACAAAATATAAGGCATGCTATTTTTCTGCTGTTTTTATGCTCGATTTGACCACTAATATATAATAACTAGAGTGATACCCCGTGCGTTGCAGGGGGCATCTTTTTAAGTACCCTATTGCGTGAATAAAAGTGTATAACATGCAAAATTTTATTGGTGACAATAGTTGTAAGGCTAAATTTGACGTGAATTGGTTTGTGTATTTGCCAAATTAAATTTGATAATGCATGCAAATTAGTGAAAATCATATATAAGATGAAATTAACTCGCTGAATAAACCGATAATGTCGATAGATTGCTTGATATATGCTATGCATGTTCCGCATAAAGTTTTTGGAAATGTCTTGAACGTTTTCATATAAAAGAGAACTTAGTTACATGTGTCTTCATTCAAAACAATATGCAAAAAAATCGCTTTGTGGTTGAATCAATTAAGAACGAAAATTATTGTGGTGTTTGAGTTGCCCATGATTTAATGGTGTAATTATATCTCACGATATTGTGATCTCATCGATCAGACGGTTAAAAAGGTTGATGTGACTAATTCGATTTCTAAAATAATAGATGACATGGATAAATTGAATGGAGAGATAGTCAAACAATGATGTGGATAATTGGGTGGCTAAACTAATGCATATGCTAATAAATATTAACGGGATGAGGTGGAAAATTGCATGGATATAAGGATGGATGAGGTGGACAATTGGTTGGTTTAAAAGATGGATGATGTGGATAGCTTGCATGTTGAGATAGAAAATAATTAATGCATGTTAGTGGGGTTTTGCTTTATAAGAGGTACAGATTAGATGGATCGAGAATGTATAGATGAGATACCGTTGGATTCGTCTTGCAACTTTTTTTCATTTCATATATCTTTATATAATTTCGTGGGTCTAATATAATTATAAATCATGGTCAAAGTTGTATGTTGTGAAATTAAAGGGGGCCTTATATTTTGGGATGGAGGGAGTAACTAGTAAAATTGTTATGTTCATGATGCACTTGTTTCCCACGAAATTTACCATCTGAACTCACCAAGTGCATTAATTAATAGGTAAGGATCTGGTTAGTTAGGAAAGTAGTATTAAATAATATTGTACCTTATATATCAGAGACAATATATGTTATGTTATATCTCTCTACCCTCTGCCAATTTGAGCACCGACATGTGGGCCCCAGGGCGCCAAGTCCTTGATTCTTTGCTGGCATATCCTCAATGAGCTATTTCGACTACAAAACCTAAAAATATACACTTCCCCTTCCTCCTATTCAGCTCATCGCCATGTCCTCTTCCTGCAACTCAGCTCACCAACACCATTTCTGACTCTTAACCGAAATCCAGGTATCTCCTATGTGCCATTCTAGCATGATTGCTACCCACATTCTTAGCGCAGCTTGTTGGATGATGTTTGGTTAATGTGCAGATGGACAGAAAGTTGGGGTTGAGGAAAGGGCTGCCACGACAGCCATGCATTTCTTAAACAAATCCAAAGGTGCAGACTCTTATACAACCAAAACTTCTGTTACCTGAAGTTTTCATATGCATTTTCTGTTACTAATGAATATAGTCTGCCTTTATGCATATATACGCTTTAGGAATGGCTTGCTCTGTAGACATAAGGAATATTTCTAAACCATGTCATTTTCTTCAGTTGTTATTTAAACCGATTGACAGGACTAATTGTTACTCTATCTATGTGGATTGCTGCTCTCTGCAACTTACAAACTGAGATCATCTTTCGAGCTGTTTGTATTATTTATGCTACTGATTTTGTGATGGTTGCATAAAAAGGTCGACTGTCTTTCTGCAGGATTTTTTTGACTCATTGGGATAAGGTCATCAAAATCATGACATGCATATCCGGGTCTGGGGAATTCGTAAAACTATGATCTTTACTTGCTGCTCCATCTGGACGTTACATCCTTCCAGGTTCAGAACCGGTCATGAGGTGAATCCAAATATTTGAGAAGTGCAGGAGCTTTTAAAACGCATATCTGCTTTTTTCAAACAAGTTAACTGGTTTCAAGATTTCAAATACTGAAATGCAAATTCTCGTTGTCGCAGATGGCTATCCGGAGGTAATATTAAAGCATGAATGTATGATCCGTTTCCCAATCTTCATACATAGTATGAGTGCAAAGATGCGGGAAGTTGTTTACGCTAATCTTGTTTTATGACACCAGACGTGGACCTCAGTGTAGTGTCTAATTTGTACCTTGAGGGACTTTCTATTAATATTAGCCAAGTTGGAATCCTCTAGTTCTCTCGTGATGTTGGGAATATAAGCAATCCTGAATTCCTGATATTACAATCTAGGCTCAGCATGCGTGACCTAGTGCTATCATTTGTTTGCCTGTGCTTTTCCCCATTGGAGTCCTACTGATCGTTCCTTATTCAACAACAAAAGAGTGTCAAATCCCAAGGTGCCATACTCCGAGCTAGTGTCTAATGTAAGGCCAAAGATATAGGCTCTGTGATTGCTGAACTGTGCTGCACTGAAGTCGTTATGATCTGCTTCCAAAACAATGCCATAGAACTAGGAAGTTGCTTAAACAAACGGTAAAAGATAGGCTAAGAGCTGCTCTAAAAGTAATCCACCGAAATTTCAAATGCAGCTTAAACAAATGATACCTACGAATATTCGCATTAATTGGAATCAGAAATTTATATGAGCACGCATAGTTCATTCCAGCCTGTGGTACATTGCCTTGAGATCGTGTGGGGACACGAGTGTGTAGTTATATCAGTCAGCTATTTTATGGGAAGCTTCTTGTTGTGGAAAACCGATAAATATATTTATTTTACACTTATGTGCTGAAAAGTGCGTTGTAAGATACTCCATTTTTATTTACTTTTGTGTTCTGAGTTTAGTCAAAGTCGAACTTTCTTAAGTTTTGCCAAACATTTAGGGAAAAATATCAACATCTATAATGGAGAATCTATAATATTATAATCTTCATAAAGTATATTTACAATGTCAATCCACATGTTTGTGCTGAGTTGGAATCTTCCATTTTTTTCACGATTTATGTTGTTGTTTTCAAAACAAGGCCAAAATTGTCGGTGTGACAATTCTTTTTTTTTTTTTTTGCGGAGGAGAAACTGATTACATTATCCGAGATTCATACAGAAAAGCCCAGAAAACAAAGAAAATAACAAGTAGGTCCTTCTGAGCCCTGACTTCGTCCTCGTCGCAGAGAACGCTACGCCGGCGAAACCCGCTGCGTCTCCTCCACTTCAAGCTTGGACTAGAAGGAGCCCCCGTGCGGCCGGGAAGTCGACGTTCCTCAGCACCTGAGCACCTCCATCCTCCGCCACGCTCGACGAGGCCAGCTTGGACAACATCAACAGTTCCACCAAGATCGTCAACGACCGGCGCCGCCATCTCACGGTCACCGGCGAGGGGGAGATGCGCTCCGCAGCTCCGCTGAGTCACGAACGCACCTGGGACAGCGGATCCGGCCCGGAGCTCCACCGGAACACCCAGATCGGAGGAGAGGACCGCCGTCTTCAAAAGGCTCTCCGGCCACGCCACCGCCTCCTCAGCACCACCAGCAGCCAACCCACACCAACCTACACTATTTACACGCCGTGATCCGTCGATCCCCCAACCTCCCGCCGCCGGAGCGGCCGCCGGAGGCGAGGGATCGAACGGATCGACGGCGGCGAGGTGGTCAGCACGGGAGGGTTTCAGAAATCGCCTTATCACACTGTAGATGGGGATAAGGAAGCGGTCCAGGCTCGCTTTTAGCAAAATGAAGCCTCTTACTGCGTCGGTGTGACAATTCATAGCTAAGAGGTGAATTTTTCAGACTTTTTTCATTGCAGTTGCGCAAAATCATGGTAGAGTTAGTTTGTATGATTTTTATCTATAATTTTGGGGCAAGAAAAAAGGAAAATTGTAAATGTTCGGTTTGACATAATTCAAAATTCAAGCAACTAATAAACATACGACATAATTATACAATAGATCAACAAGTGATATTCATTGGGGCCAAATACATAATTATACACTAGACCAACAATTAAAATGAACTACCACTCGTCCTCATCGTTGGAAACCTCCACCGGGGTTTTGCCCTTGCTATTGCCCTCCACCTTCCATTGGGGACTTGCCCTTGCCCTCCACCAAGTTGTTCAGAGCCTTATGCAGGTCATGCACATACTTCTCGGCTCTCGCCTTCTCTGCGGCTTCTGCATCGACCACAGAAGCGACCGGAGTATCCATGAGTTGTTGTTGATCGGCGGAATGCCTGGCCTGCTCTGTGGCTTGATAGTCGGCCCTGGCCCAGGCCATACCCGGGTCCAAGACCGCCACCACCTCGGATCGGGAGCAATGGCCCGACGGATGGCAAAGCTGCCCCTGGCCCTGTTCGATGTCAAAGGAGTCCTGCTCAAGCTTGGAGGAGTCCTGGTTGAGCTCGGAGGAGTGCTGCTCGAGCGCCCAGGGGTCCTTCTCCTGCCGCCGCCCTCGCTCGACTGAAGAAACCAAGGATAGCTTACGTGGCGGCGGCAGTTCGAGCTGGGAGCGGAGCAACCACCACCACGAGCCATGGAAAGATCAAGGGTGCCCAAAGATCAACCCAAAGATCAGAGGACCGGGACGAGGGTGGTAAGGAGAGGAAGAGGAGATCAGTGGGTGGCATGGGCACAATGGGAGAGGAAAATGGCTCATTTTCTAGCCATCTGCGTCTGGACCGGCTGTAATGGTGACCGGGGCATTGATTCGACTCGCTAGACTCATCTTGCGACGAGACAGACTAGGCAAGAGAGAGGGGAAGACGGCGGAGCAGATGTGTGGCCAAGCCGGCAGCCTAGGCGGCCAGCCAACTTTTTTTCCGGCTAGGGGACACGCCAATGAAGACACGCAAATTCGGGGACAATGGGCAGCAATCACTCCTCCTTCACTGGTCCCATTTGTAAGTTTTAAGTGGTGACGTCGAGCATCATGGGTGCGCACGTGTGCATGCACTCCGCTGGGGCCCACACGTTCACATGCTTCATTAACGGTCGAAATGGTTGACCCGACGAAAACGCCCCGTTTGGCCAAGTACGAGTCTCGAAAGAGCCAAGTAGGGCAAAACCGAGTAAAACTAAGCGAGTATGGCACAACTGAGAAAAACTAAGTGAAGTAGGGCATGAAAATAAAAAACCCTAATATTAATTACACAGTCTTGAACAACGTCTATATGGACAAGGTTCAAGAACCACCATTCTTAGTTCGTAGCGGCATGTGGGGCCCATGTCATATTTGACTCGGCAAAACGACCGAGCAGGAGCTAACTCGG
Source organism: Poa pratensis (assembly GCA_947311845.1). Classification (NCBI taxonomy): domain Eukaryota; kingdom Viridiplantae; phylum Streptophyta; class Magnoliopsida; order Poales; family Poaceae; genus Poa; species Poa pratensis. Next base: position 23,517,657 of record CAMZMU010000101.1, on the reverse strand, counting down.
CACACGCTGACCGAGAGGTGGTCCCAACGAACATGGTTGTTATGACTTGAAGGATAAAAGAATCAGACTAAATTTGAACAATTTCGTTGATTTTAGGGAATCACATATGAAAATGTACTCTTAAGCGCTACCACGTGAATCAACCATATCGCAAAATTACTTTGCCAAGTAAGAGAAACTATCTAAAGAAGGATAGAATTAATCTGAGCACAAACTAAGGGACAACTCGGTCCCTAAATAAGTTTTGGTGTTGATAACATTATGTGTATTATGTCAGGTTTTAGTCAAAAAAAAGAAAAGGGCATTAAGAATGGTGCACCCCCAGCCCCCACCCCCGCAGATCTACAAAGTGAAAAAGAGGATCAACATTTATTTTAGGTTTCTTCTACGTCTTTATTGAGTCGTAGGAAAATCTGCATTATTAAAACAGATGCTTTTTGAACTCATTTTAATTTGGCTGCAGATGTCTACTAACCATAAAAGTTTTTTCTTAGAATAATGTTTCAAATTATCCATTGCCAGTTTCCACCCTTGGGTCGCCGCATAAATATTGTTTACAAAAAGAATATAAAACATTCCTTTAGAGATTCCGATCCTTCTCACACTATCATTCTAAAATTTTCTGTACTACTGTATTTCTTTGCTGAGCGCTTCGTTTTGGAAGTACTATTAAGCTCAATAAGCACCAATGAATTTCCTGTAAAAAAAGTACTCCCTCCGATCCATATTAGTGGACATAGCTTCGACTAAATTCATATGTATCTAGTTAAGTATTTAGACTAGATACATGTGTATCTAGATAAAGTTGTGCCCACTAATATGGATCGGAGGGAGTAATACTAATGGAGTATGTTTTATTCTTCTGTTACCTATTTCCTATCCTCTATTCCCCAAGCGTCCGGAGCACCTGGTGCAGAGTTGGAGCAAATCTGGTGACGTTGAGTCTGATGTCTGCTCCAGCCAGTAATACTTCATGCCGAGCTGCCACCCCTGCCTATGTATCGAGTCTGGGTCACTGACCGCCGGGTGGTCCTTGCCGTACTTCTCGTACAGAGTGCTCTCCTCGGCGGTGATGCTGTACTCGACGTCGCGCAGCATCATCTCCTTGGCCTGCACGCCGTAGAATATCATGGCCGAGTGCTCCATGTGTCCCCACGGCACCACCTGCAGCATCACCGCGTTTGTGCGGAGGAAGAAGAAGTTGGTGAGCCCGGCCCCGTGCGCGCCCATGAGCACGTCGCACGAGTCCACCACCTGGGAGAACTCCTCCAGCCTCAGGTCACGGCGCGGCTCCACGACCAGCACCTCGAACCCGGCCGCCCGCGCCCCGTCGGCGATCTCCTGGACGTTGACGAACTTCCTGTTTCGACCCCGGTTGATGAGCATGAGCCGCGGCTTCCGTTTCTCCACGCCGTCGGTTGCGTTCTTACTGGCCTCCTGCTTGTATGGGATGCCCACGCCGTCGGGCGGCAGCGAGAAGATGTCCCGGATGTACATGCGGAAGTCCAGCAAGGTGTAGTTGCGCGGCGCGCGTGCAGGGTTGATGCCGAGGTCGCGGTGGCTGCGGAGCCCGACGACGACGTGCGGGTAGCACCGGACGCCGGCGTCCTTATTGAAGTCGACGATTTCGTAGCGGGACAGGTTGCCGAGGATGAGGCGGTATTTGTCCACGAACCAGGGCTGGAGGTCGGTGACGAGGAACTGGACCTCGCCGTCGAAGGCGCGGGCGGTGATGAAGAGCGGGACCAGCACGTCGCTGAAGTCGTGCCACGGGTTGGACGTGAGGCCGTTCATGGCGAACACGACGGCCGGGACCGCGTGCCGGGAGGTGCACGCCGGCGCCACCAGGGCCTGCGCGGCGCTCAGGGACTTGACCGTCACCTTCTCGATGTACTCCAGGTGCTTGCGGGACTGGTCCTTGATGGCCCATTCCTGGCCTTCGGCGCCACGCTCGCCCGGAGGCGGGACGTAGAGGACGGTCCGGTTGGTGGCCCGGGCGTCGCCGGAGATCTCACAGATGTCGTACCTGGGGTCGGACAGGTCGCAGATGGGCTTGCGCGGAGCTGCTGGAGCAACTGCATGCGGCCAAGGTTTTCACTGACTCAGGTGATGAATGCGATACATGAATTCTTAATTGTTGTATTGAATTAGGCGAGAGCAACTCACCGTTTGTGACGTTTGTGTCATTCTTATCATCGTCTTGATCAAGTTCTTGCTGAATGAGCTCCTCCTCAGTCCTATTCAGGGGATTGGTTTGCAAGTTACCTAAATTAACATGTGGTAATCAGTAAATCAACTCTTCCTCTGTATCTAAGTAAATCAACTCTCTCTTTGTATCATCGAAACAAAAGACGAGTTAGGTCGTAGGGAAAGGTCGAGTTACCGAAGTTTATATGAGTCTTGTTATTCCCGTCGGTTCCATGTACATTGTTTTGGATACGCTCTCCCCCATCGTCTTGTTTACGTCGTCCTTCCGCACATTATCTGCATTATGCACTGCACCTGTCAATTCTAGATACGTACAGAGTTCAAGAAAAGTCGAAGCTGTTTTTTCGTTAAAAAAGTCGAAGTTTCTTTTTACAAACAGAACTTCTGAATGTGTGAGCACATTATATTGGACTAGATATGTGAGTGCACGAGCGAACACGTTGTGCAGCTGAGAATTATATGCAAAATTTTAAAAACGGCCGACAAGCTATAATTAATAAAAGGTTAATAAGCCGCATGATCGTGCTCTCTAGAAAAATATCGGCATATCGCATATATGATCGTACACATCTTCTATATAACCCATCGCAGTCGTTCATACTATTTGTCCATTAAGCGCTGATTACGACTCAGCACCCTAACCACATGTGGCGTCGGGTGGGACAAGGAAGTTGGGTCATTTCATTGTCAAGACTCGGCACGTACGCCAGCAGTTCCATCATAGTTTAGACGAAATTCCAACAGGTTACTAAGTACTGTACTTAGGCTTGACTAACTAACTAACTAACTAACTAACTTCGACTGGGCATCATTCGATTCACTGGTTGGCAATCACGCCAAATAAGAATACAAGAAAGGTCGCCGCCACAAAGTATATACCTGGAATAGAATTATTCATCGCCGACGCCGGGGACGACGGCCGAGGAGGAGGAGAAGTCCTGGCATTCTGTTCGGCCGGCGTGGACTGCAGAACGACTACACGCACAAAGAACAAGCGGGCAGTATGGTCAGTATGACGAGCTGGCGAATCAGACGCACAAGTTTGACACTCAACATGCATAGTGTCATGACGTAATTTAGTAAACAATAAACAAAAATACTACAAAATGTGGCCATATATGACATATGTGGTGTCCTTTTGAGACTACCTGTTTTCAGCAAACTTTTTGAGACTAGGTAGAAGTGGTCTCTTTGTTGAGGCTACCTGTTTTGAGCATACGTTTTGAGACTAGCTAGAAATATGGTACTAGGTTTATCTTTGCGCCTATCTTGATTGGTACTACTCAGCGTTAATTTTAGTAGGTTGTATGGATTTGGAGAGGATTACAGGGGAATTATTTGGAAAGGTAACTGTTCCAAAAAATGGTGTAATCTTAATGAATTCAATACAACCATTAATGCAGTACACTAATTTGGATGGAAGCTATGCTTGGATATACTGTAGGTATCTTCTAAATACTTAATGAAGAAGCTTAATTTTCCAAAACAACAAGAAACGTAACTGATATCTACTTTTATTCATAATATTTTCTTTAGAGCATGCAGATGGAGCAATATTAATGTGTGAAGGAGAATTCCAAAGGGACATGGTAGGGCCATATGTCACCGAGTCTACCATTACGTCAAGTAAGAAATAAGCTTTAAGGTGTGTTTGGCGGTGCACCAGAATCCTATCAGAAACAAATTTTGATTATTGTTTGGTTTATGGCCAAATTTTTGGTTGCCAATGAATGTTTTCATCCATCTATCTCCCATGTCATTTTGGTATTAATATATTCCCTTTATCGAAAAAATATAATTATGGCCAAATGCCGATTATGAACTCTATGATTGTATTGTTTTCGTGCAAACTCTCAAGTTTATGAAAACACATTTTGTCGGAGAAAAGGATTGGCCAAATGAAAGCGAAGGATTCCTTGGCTAGAAAATTGGCAAGCCAACTCTTCCAATATTTGATAGGGCTAGTCTGCGTAGCAACCAAACAAACCCTTGACCAAAATTTAGCCACGAAATCGATCTTGACTCTTCTGAATAGGAATTGGATATGCATAGTTCTTGAACTGCTATGAAAATTACAAAGTTGTACGCTCAAATTATATGATGATGACGATTAAGAGAAACCCAAAAGGGCATTGCCCAGGAATTGTAACTGATAGGAGAAGGTTACTGCTACTAACCAATGGTATTCGTGGAGCCGAACTGGCCAGACACCGTGGTGTAGAGCACGAGGATGACGAAGAAGCCGAACAGGAACCCGACCACGGCCTGGTGGTGCTGCGCCAGCGTTCTGCTCACGCCGCCCTTCGCCGTCGACGACGACGACGACGAGGAGTCGGTAACCATCCCGGCGCGCCCTTCGCCGTCGATCACTTCTCCTTTCGTCCCTTTTCTCCCTCCGCCGCGCTCTACCTCTGTGTGCTAAGGCCTGCCTTATGCGACGAGTAACGTCTGGGCCTGGCGCTTATGTACTCGCAGGCAGGGCAGGGCAGGGCTAGGTACGTGCCCAGCGATTTCCATGTGGTTCTAACTAGTTTGAATATTCCGCACAACGTGCCGCTGGCGGCGAGACGTACTCTGCGTTGGCTAGCCAGCCAGCTCTGCACGCGTCTCCATCCGGTGGGCCGTGCCACAGCAACAGCTTATCAACGACTAGTCGGTTGTTTTAATTTCTTCCCTCCTTGTAAATGGAATGCCAGAAAATGGCGCAACGGAGCTATCAAAATGAAAATAATCATCCCAATGAATGAATTTTAGTGGCAAACGGACACTAGTCACTAATTTGTGTTGTCCGTTGACAAGAAAATGCTCGTGTGGTCATCAAATCCTGAATAGAACCGTTAAAGAAGAAGGATTAGACCATTATGAATAGGAGGGACTCGGGTGGCTACCCTACGGCCCTGCCTTTTGCGGACGCCGCCGTCCTCCGCTTCGTCCTTTTTGTTGCCGGCTATTCTCGATTTCGCGACCAGCTCTCGATATTGCGTTGTTGTAATTACCGAGTGTATTTGGTATTATCTTGGTATATTGATATGTTGCATTTATCATAAGGATATTCGGATATATATGAATTCTACTCGGAAGCTATCTGTGTCCGCTAAGACACAACTCCATGACTATATGAGAAGCCGAAGATCCTTCGTGGGATTGAAGATGATTCACACCCCCAAATAATCGCAGCACATCCAGAGCTATACACAGATACACAAAGCTAGTCTAGGCGCCATACAACCGCCTACAGATAGTCATTTGTCTGGACTCGACGCGTACGTCAACTGCTCCAGCACGAACAGTTTAGACAAAATTCCCAAGTATAATTGCGCCTGAACAATCAACTAGTAACATAACAGGGTGACAATCGCGCTAACCAATAATACAAGATACTGGTGACGCCACGAAATACCAATATGAGTAGAATTATTATCAGGAGCCTGCGCGCTGGTGTCGGCCGAGGAGGAGAAGTCCTGTCATTTTGTTCGGCCAGTGCGGACTGCAGCAGAAGTGCTGGACATACAAACAACGGGCAGGCTGAATAGTAAAGTATGAGAAGCTGGCGAGTCAAACACTCGGTTTGACATTCCACATGTAGAAGAATAGTGATAGAACTAGAAAGAGAGAATGATTGACCACACTTTGTGGGTTTCTGTTATCTCATATATATAGCAGATTACATGGAAACAACCGATTACAAATTATTGACCAACTGATCAAATTTTCGTCTCCACTCGCCCCTTGCGCCGTCAACGTAATCTACTTCATTCCGAACGCCAGAGCGTGCATTAGTGAGCGGGAGAGTATGTCTCTGGAACCAGTCGTCATTGTGATTATGTACGTGAGAGGGCGAATTAGCTTTTCTTGGAAGCGTTTTGCGTGACTGCTCGCATTTCTTTATCACGTTCCTTCAACCGTCGAAGTCGGGCAGTGCTGCTTACCACTGTCTTCAACGTCATCTGCTTGGCTGGTCTTCGCCAACGTTGTCGTCAACAGTATTACTGCTGCACCAACGTCTACTTCCTTTACGACTGATCAATAGTGTATTCCAATCTACTGTTTAAACATGTTTTGTGCTTACATGTTTTTGTTCATTATGTTGTTGTGTAATGCATATAGTATGTTCGAGTTACATGATGGCAGTTGCTTCAATTCTGATTTATATTCTGCACTTATATTCATGAACTTGCCTAATTATCCAACAATTCAAAAACTAGTTGTAGAAATTTCTTGATTTAAACATGCTGTTTTTTCTGATGCACTTAGGCCGGATAAGTTCACTGGTGTTGACTATAAGAGATGGCAAGTTAAGTGCCAGCTTTGACTTAATGCTTTGACTATAAGAGATGGCAAGTAAAGAAAAGTCTAGAGGAACTATATCTGATGAAGTTTAGAAAAGATTAAGAAAACCAATACTATCTTTATGGGATGCATTCTAAGCGGTTTTACTGATCGTCTATTTGGTGCATCATCGAAGGGCAAGAGTGTTGCATCGTTGAAGGGCAAGAGTGCTGCATCGACGGAGGCTGGAGGCTGCATTGACGGGAGATGACTTTGTGTAGTTAGCTGAAGTTTGTAATTTCCGTCCTAGTGTTTTAGTTAAAGTTGTAGTGTTGCTAGTACCGATGTATCTTCATTTGAGTTGTATCTTAATTTTATATTTTCGTGTAATTTGAAATGTTTGTTTAATAACAATGCGAAAAAATAGTTTGCGGTGTATCTCCACCACACCACAATTGCTCCAAACATATTAATAGTTCTCGTACATAGTAATATTTTAACAATTGCGGGCGTCAGCTGTGGCTATTGCTGCCAGGCCGGGCGCTATGCTGCTTGGCGGCTCGTGTGTCAACTGCACTCTGAAATTGGCACAAAGAGTATTAAATAAATATGGCAAATTATGTAACAACTAGAAGCATTAGATTAGGAGAATATATTTACCGTGTACTGTCTAGATCCCGAAGTAGACTAGTTCACATGTACATATCCTATGTTGCATGTGTCGGCATCTCCTCCGAGTGCTCGTGATGCATGAGATTAGTGAGCACCTGGGAGCTAATCGAAGATGTCCTTGAGGAAATCTTCCAGGGACATTGATACGTCCAAAACGTATCTACTTTTTCGAACACTTTTGCTATTGTTTTTCCTCTAATTTGTGTGATTTGAATGCAACTAACACGGACTAACGCTGTTTTCAGCAGAATTGCCTTGGTGTCTCGTTTTTGTGCAGAAAGTCAAAGTTTTAGGAAAATTACAGAAAAATTCCAGAAATTCTATTTTTCCAGAAGACCCACGGAGCCAGAAGACGAAGCGAGGAGGGTGCACAGGGGCACCACGCGCACCCAGGCGCGGGTGGGCCCTTGCCGCGCCCAGGGGTGGTGTGGCCACCCTGTGTGGCCCCGACGCTCCCCTTTGGACTACTTAAAGTCTCTGACCTAAAAACTTCGGGGGAATCGACGCTTTTTCCAGAAAACTTCCAGAGCTCCGCCGGCATCGAAAACCCTATTCCGGGGATCAGAAACTCCATTCTGGCACCCTGCGGGACGGGGAATTGGAGGAGATCATCGCCATCATCATCACCGCCACCTCTCCATCGATCATCCATGACTCCCCCATCCATGTGTGAGTAATTCCCCGATGTAGGCTGATGGGATGGTAGGGATTGGATGAGATCATTCATGTAATAGTTGTGAGATTTGTTAGGGCATGGTGCCTAGTATCCATCGGTAGTGCTTATTGTCATTGTTGCAACTTATTATGCTTAATGCTTGTCACTTAGGGCCCGAGTGCCATGATCTCAGATCTGAACATGTTATTGAATCATGATGATAATTATTGTTTTGGATCATATCTATAAGTTGTATACACACGTCACTGTCCGGAACCCGAGGCCCCAAAGTGACAGAAATTGGGATAACCGGAGGGGATGGTTGCGACGTGAGGATCACATGTGTTCACGGAGTGTTAATGCTTTGCTCCGGTGCTTTATTAAAAGGAGCACCTTAATTACCAGTAGTTTCCCTTGAGGCCCCGTTGCAAACGGGCTGGTAGGACAAAAGATGTTGTGCAAGTTTTTCATTGCGAGCACGTACGACTAAATACGGAACACATGCCTATGATTGATTATTACTTGGATACCTTATTATTTATCTGCAATTGCCCTATGTATGACTATTTCATGAATTATCTTATCCATGCAACGCCCGTTCATCCATCCCTATGCCTACAGTATTTTAATCCTGCTGTCTACTGCAATTATTACTGCTGTCTTTATTTTACTGATGCTATTATTTCATTACTGCTACTGTTATAAAACTGTTGCTACTGATAAACTGTGTCGAGCAAGTCTAGTTCCAGGTGCAGCTGAACTGACAAATCATCTGTCAAGGCTTATAAATATTCTTTGGCTCCCCTTGTGTCGAATCAATAAATTTGGGTTTTGCTTCCTTCGAAGACTGTTGCGATCCCCTATACTTGTGGGTCATCAAGACTATTTTCTGGCGCCGTTGCCGGGGAGCATAGCTCTATTTATAAGCTCACCAGGGAGTCATACTGCTCGCTGCAATTCATTCACCATGGGTAAACTCGTGATGATAAGGTTCGCATATTGCCATCCACTACAAGGAGAGGTACAACTCTGAACACTTCTGCTGCTCTTGATTCACGTCTGTTATAAGTCAACTTGTCACACACCACATGCACATGCTTCACGTGCTGCTACTTCTGCTGAATCTGAGAATGTTTCTGATGAATTTGATGATGCTTCTACTGTGCTTGATGAAAGAGGTTCACTAGGTCCTTTTCTAGATGCTACAATTGCTAAATCTAAACAACTTGAAAATACTGAAACACCTAATGAAACTCCTGTTACACCTGCTTATTCACCAGAAACGAGAGAAACTACTAGTGATGATCTTGTGGAAACTTATGTTGAACTTGATGATGACTTTATTGATGAATGCATGAATTGTGATACCTCTAAAGATGTTAATGCTATTAAAAATCTTCTTAAAAAACGAGCTGTCAATTATAACTTTCTCCTGATGCTAAGTTTGCTACATCTCCCATAAATATAAAAGATAAATATTATGATTTCTCTGTGGACTTGTCTTTTATAACTATTGCTGAGAACACGCCTTTTCGAGGAACTGAAAATGAAAGTGCTGTAGAACATATGAACACTCTCTACTCTGAGTAGTTTGTTTTCTGATGATATTAAGAAACGCAGTTACTTTCTTACTAAAATTTTCCCTTTCTCATTGAAAGATGAAGCTAAAACTTGGTTTAATGATTTATCTCCTGGATATATTGAGAGCCCTATGGGTTTAGTCAATGCTTTCTTTCAGAAATATTTTCCTGCTAGTGCTCAACATGCTGCTTTACAGAAAATCTTTAACTTTAAACAAAATGAGGGAGAGAAAATGCCTGAATCTTGGGCAAGGTTTTGTTCTTTACTTAGAGCTCGGCCTGGACATCAACTATCTAAAATGAACTTCTTGATATATTTTATAATGGACTAACTGTTGAATCTAGGACATACTGGATAGTTGTGCTGGTTGTGTTTTCAGGAAAAGAACTCCAGATGAAGCCGATGAATTTTTGGCTAGATCAGCCAAAATCATGATGATTGGACCCTGCCTGAACCAATTCCGGTACCTACGCCGAGGAAAAAAGGAGTAATTGAATTGAATGATGAAAAAATGAGAGAAGCCAAGAAATCTCTTAAGGAGAAAGGTATTAAATCTGAAGATGTGAAAATCTTCCGCCTATAGAAGAATTGTGTAAGCCAATTCCTCACTCATCTACAGTTGAGGTACACTCTCTCCAACGATTTGATGATAGAGATATCCCTTATTCTAAACCTCCTGATCAATGCTTAGATGAGTTTGATAATTTCATTGTTAAGCAAAACAATTTCAATTGGAGAATAGAAAATAGCTTCATAAAGAATTCCCATGGCATTAATCATTTGCATGATGTTTTGGAAAGAACTTCTAATGATGTTAAAATACTCATTAACATTTTCGTATGGTTCAAACTCAAATTGAGCAATTGACTAAAGTGCAAAAAGATTTGCTAGGTAATGCTTCTAGAGAAAATGATAAACATGCTTTTGGTATAGCAACTAGAGGTGGTGCTTCCACTCAGGATCCTTTGTATCCTGAGGGACATCCTAAAAGAATTGAGCAAGATTCTCAACTAGTTAATGAAACTACTACTCCTTCTAAGAAAAAGAAGAAGAAGAACATAAACATGTTGAGGAATCTCCTGAACCTATTAAAGACAATGAGCATGTTAATAATCCAAATAGTATATCTATCTCTGATGCTGAAACTGAGAGTGGTAATGAACATGCTAATGATAAAAATAAGAATGATGCTTCTGATAAAGAGGAAAGTGAAGAGGAACCTGAAAAGCATTCTAAAAACAAAAAGTACACTAAAGAAGATTTTCTTGCTAAGAAACATGGTAATGCAAGAGAACCTTGGGTGCAAAAACAAATGCCTTTTCCAACTAAGAAACTCAAATCTATGGAAGAAGAACATTATAACAAATTTTGTGAATGGATGAAACCTTTGTTTTTGCAAATTCCTTTGACTGATGCTATTAAGTTACCTCCCTATTCAAAGTACATGAAAGATATTGTCTCTAACAAGAGAAGGATTCCTAATGAAGAGATTTCTACCATGCTTGCTAATTATTCTTTCAATGGTAAGGTTCCAAAGAAGCTTGGAGATCCAGGTATACCAACTATTCCTTGCTCAATCAAAAATAACTATGTTAGAACTGCCTTATGTGATTTAGGTGCAGGGGTGAGTGTTATGCCTTTTTCTCTTTACAAGAGACTTTACTTGGAAAAATTGATACCAACTGATATATCTTTGCAAATGGCTGATAAATCTACTGCTGTTCCTGTTGGTATATGTGAAGATGTTCCTGTTCAAGTGGCTAATAATTTCTTGATATTAACTGATTTTGTTGTGCTTGAAATGCCTAAAGATGATAATATGTCTATTATTCTTGAAAGACCTTTCTTAACACTGCAGGGGCTGTTATTGATTGCAACAAAGGAAAAGTAACTTTCCATGTTAATGACAAAGAGCATACTGTTTATTTCCCAAGAAGCTGGACAAGATATTTGGAGTTAATACAATTACCAATATTAAAAGTATCAAAGTGGGAAGTATTGATTGCCCTATATATGAACCTCATGAAGAACTTCAATATCTTATGGTTGGATCTATAGCTATACCATTTAAGGTAACATAATTGTTCAATGTGGTTTAATTCTTTTATGTCATATAAAATGTATTTGGTGGCAAGACTTGATCAAACTTGTTAACAAATATGTTTTACATGCATAAAATTGCTAAACAACATATTTTTGTTTCTCACCTTTGTTTTTACCTGCTGTTTTTCTATTGTAATTTGCAAAGTCAAGTAGTGCTTGGTCTTTACATAAATTCATTTTGTCTAGTTTTCATTGTTTTAAGCACCCAGAAAATGTCAGAAATAAAAGTTTTCCAAAAATTCTGAAAAAAATTCTACAAGTCCTAGTTTTTAAAGAGGAACGTGGGAGTACCAGAGGATGACCAGGGGGACCCACAGGCCACCACACGCCCCCACGGCGCGGTGGAGGGTGATGACGTGAAACACACGTTCGTTGGGAGACCCCAAGAGGAAGGTATGATGTAGTCAGCAGCAAGTTTTCCCTCAGAAAGAAACCAAGGTTATCGAACCAGTAGGAGCAGCAACTCTTCAGAAGGTTGTCAACGGCGCCAGAAAAATAGCTGTCGATGGGAGTCTGGACTGTTGACGTGGAATCTGCACACAACACAATCAAACTACTTTGCCCCAACGAAACAGTGAGGTTGTCAATCTCACTGGCTTGCTGAAAACAAAGGATTAAACGTATGGTGTGGAAAATGAGTATTAAATTGCAGAGAATGAAAAAGGAACAGTTTGCAGTTTGTGGTTGTTTAATCAGTGTAAAAGAATGGACCGGGGTCCACAGTTCACTAGTGGTGTCTCTCCATAAAAGATAACTAACATGTTGGGTGAACAAATTACAGCTGGGCAATTGACGAATAGTGAGCGCATGACAATGCATATACATGACATGTTGACTACTATGATATTTAATTGGGCATTACGACATAATACATAGATCGTTATCCAACAGCATCTATGACTAATAATCCACCGCCGGGTTGTCATCCGAGTCCCCGTTGGTATTAAGTTGCAAGCAACGGATAATTGCATTAAGTAAAGTGCGTAATGTAAACAAACACATATGCCGTGGACATAGCATCGTTAGGTTATCCCTAGTGGCAACAGCACATCCACAACCTTAGAACTTTCTGTCACTGTCCCAGGTTAAACGGAGACATGAACCCACTATCTAGCATAAATACTCTCTCTTGGAGTTACAAGCATCTACTTGGCCAAAGCATCTACGAGTAACGGAAAGCATGCAAGATCTTAAATAACATATAAGATAGATTGATAATCAACTTGACATAATATTCAATATTCATCGGATCCCAGCAAACACAACATGTAGCATTACAATAATATGATCTTGATCATGTAGGGCAGCTCACAAGATCTAAACATGATGGCACAAAGTGGAGAGACAACCATCTAGCTACTGCTATGGACCCGTAGTCCAAGGATGAACTACTCACGCATCACTCCGGAGGCAGGCATGGCGATGTAGAAGCCTCCGGTGACGATTCCCCTCTCCGGCAGGGTGCCGGGAAGAGGTTCTGAACCCTCCCGAGCTAGGGTTGACGACGGCGGCGTCTCTGGAACTTTTCGTGGATATTTGCTCAGGTACTTAGGGTTTTCGCGTCGGGGGGAATAAGTAGGCGAAAGGGCGGCGGCTGGACCCCCGAGGGGCCCACACCACCCAGGGCGCGGCAGAGGGGGGCCGCGCCCTGGCGTGTGGGGCCCCGTGGCCCTCTCCTCGCTCTTTGCTCCGTCAGTGTGTTCTGGAAAATAGGGACCCCGTGTAGTTTCGTCCAATTCCGAGAATATTTCCAGACTAGCTTTTCTGGAATACAAAAACAGCAGAAAACAGGAACTGGCACTTCGGCATCTTGTTAATAGGTTAGTCCCAAAAAATGTATAAAAGTGATATAAAGTAGATGCAAAACATGTAGCAATTGGTATAAAACAAGCATGGAACATCAAAAATTATAGATACGTTTGAGACGTATCAGCATCCCCAAGCTTAGTTCCTACTCGTCCTCGAGTAGGTAAACGATAAAAACAAATAATTTTTGAGGTGACATGCTACTATCATAATCTTGATCATATAATATTGCAAGGCACATGTAAATGAATGAAGTGATCCAAGTCAATGGTCTATAATTTGCTATCAAATAGATAATGAGTAAACAATGAATCACACAAGCTAAACGTTTTCATGAATAGTACTTTCGAGACAAGCATCAAACAGTTTTGCATAAGTGTTAACTCATAAAGCAATAGTTTCTAAAAAAGGTATTTAATCAACACAAAGGAAGAATTTAGTTTCAGCATTTGCTTCAACTTTCAACATATTTATCTCATGGATATTGTCAACACAAAGTAGTATAACAAGTCCAATACATTGCATATAACGCATGTTGTAACAAAGTTGACACTAGTGTTTGCTTGTGGAAGACAGAAAGAATAGGAAAACTGACTCAACATAAAAGTAAAAGAAAGGCCCTTCGCAGAGGGAAGCAGGGATTAAATCATGTGCTAGAGCTTTTAGGTTTTTGAAAGCATATAGAGATTGCATAAAATATTTGATACTCCTCCCAACCTTGCTAACACAAGCCATGGCTAACCGAATCCTCGGGTGCCTTCCATCAATCACATACCATGGAGGAGTATCTATTTTTGAGAGGTGTTTGTTAATTGTCAACGAATGGTAGCGGGTGAGAACAGTATTCTACCTGTCGAACGGACTTTTAAGAGCGGCTCCCATGAAGGACGTTATTTCTACCAGCAAGGCAGATCATCCCTCTTTCTCTTTGGTTTACACACATTCAGGTATTTCACTGTTTGTCATTGCTTACTGATGAATCAGGGCAAAAGTGTGAAGAGAATTAATTGGTTAAAGTTGTAATTAATTGGGACTGGGCACCCCGTTGCCAGCTCTTTTTGCAAGTTATTGGATAAGCGGATGTATATGCCACTAGTCCAGGTGTAAAAGTCCACTCGACAAATAGAATAAAGAATAACCACACTAATTCCTCATGAGCTAGTAAACATTGACACAAAAAGGGAATAATAACATTTTGAATAATTTAAAGGTAGCACATGAAAAATTTACTTGGAGTGGCAAGGAAATACCACATATAGGTAGTTATGGTGGACACAAATGGCATGGATTTTGGCTCAAGGATTTGGATGCACGAGAAGCATTCCCTCTCAGTACAGAGTTTAGGCTAGCAAGGTTATGTAAGCAAACAAGAATATCAACCCGTACACCAAGTTTTATATGACAAACATATTGCAAACGTTATAAGACTTCATACCGTCTTCCTTGTTAACCAAACCCTGTTATTAGAAAATATCTAGACCTTAGAGTACCACGATGCAAACCAAATTTTCAACAAGCTTTACGGTAGTTCTTCACTAATAGGCTTAACTCATGTGATGCACAATTTAATCATGATCTACTTGTTAACTCAAAACAATTGACAAGCATCAAGTTATCCATTTTAGTGATCTACAAGATTAAGCAAGTTTTTCCTTATACCAATTACCACATGCAACATTTTCTGAACCAACCAAACACCAATCAATTTATTTCATCAACTCTCCAAACAAATATAAGTGAAGCAAGAGAGTACTTTCTACAAAAGAAAGCTAATAGCTCTGACAAGAGATACATGAAAACAAGAGCTAAAAGCTGAACAGCGCTAGATATGAATACTCAACAAATATAAGTGAAGAATAGGAGTATTCTCATGAAAAAGCGGAGCGTGTCTCTCTCCCAATCAAGAATGCTAGGGTCCAGTCAAGCTTTATTGAAAATAAAATGCAATACTGAAAATAAAAGCACACAGACGCTCCAAGAAAAGCACATATGATGTGAAAGAATTAAAATATAGTTTCACTAGAGATGACCTGATAATTTTGACGATGAAGAAGGGGATGCCTTGGGCATCCCCAAGCTTAGACGCTTGAGTCTTCTTGAAATATGCTGGGGAGATCCATGGGAGCCTCCCCAAGCTTAAGCTCTTCACTCTTCTTGATCCTATTATATCATCCTTCTCTCTTGACCCTTGAAAACTTCCGTCACACCAAACTCAAAGTAGATCTCATTAGAGGGTTAGTGCATAATCAAAAATTCACATGTTCTGTAAAGACGCAATATGATTTGTTACTTTAAACATTAGCTACAGCCACTGATGTTATGTGAAGCTCTTCCACCCAAAAAAGAATTTCACTCAACACTAGTAAAAGAGAGAATGCGAAAAATAAAAAGGCATAATCTGTCTAAAACAGAACAGTCCGCAAAGACGAATTTTTTCGAGGCACTTACGACGCTCAGATCGAGAAACTCTGAACTAATGAAAGTTTCAGACATTCATAAAGATTACGCACAAAAATTTCAGATTTTTAACAATCTGGTGATTTTAGGAATTTCGTACAGTGAACAGCAAAAATCTGTTTCTGCGCAGCAATCAAAATTAAGCATCATCTTATCATTAGAGGCTACTCTTGGCACAACAATGCGAGAAAATAAAGATACAAAGGAGTTGCTACAGAAGTAAACAAACTCCTTGACTCAATAAAAGAAAAATTGCAGAAAAATAAAATGGGTTGCCTCCCATAAGCGCTTTTCTTTAACGCCTTTTAGCTAGGCACAAAGCATGCATCAAGTATTACCAAGTGAAGAAGCATCAACATTGTAATTTGTTCGAACAATAGAATCATAAGGTGGCTTAATCTTCTTCCTAGGAAAGTGTTCCATACCTTTCTTGAGAGGAAATTGATATTTTATATTCCCTTCTTTCATATCAATAATAGCACCTACAGTCTAAGAAAAGGTCTTCCCACACAATAGGGCATGATGGATTGCACTCAATATCCAAGACAATAAAATCAACGGGGACATAATTGTTGTTAACCATGATAAGAACATCATCAATTCTTCCCAAAGGTTTTTTAATAGTAGAATCAACAAGGTGAACATCCAAGTAACAATTTTCCAAAGGTGCTAAATCAAGCATATCATATAATCTTTTAGGCATAACAGAAATACTAGCACCAAGGTCACACAAAGCATTGCAATCAAAGTCATTCAATTTCAATTTAATGATGGGCTCCCAACCATCTTCTAACTTCCTAGGGATAGAAGCTTCATGTTTTAATTTCTCTTCCCTAACTTGTATGAGAGCATTAGTAATATGTTTAGTAAAAGCCATGTTTATAGCACTAGCATTAGGACTTCTAGCTAGCTTTTGCAAGAACTTAATTACTTCAGAAATATTGCAACCATCAAAATCAAAGTCATTATCATCAAAAGTAATGGAATTATTCTCTTCCTTATTGCTAGAAATTTCAGCATCTTTATCAAGGACAGTTTCAGAGTTATCAGGCAATTTAGGACATTTTGCAATAGAAGTGGAAACATTACCAACACCAACTATCTTGCCATTAATGGTAGGAGGTTTGTTAACACTTGAGTTTGAAGCTTTTCAGAAGTAGTAATAGTATAAACTCTAGCAATATTGTTCTTTCTAGCAATTTCATCCTCTCTTTCCCATCTAGCATGCAATTCAGCTAACATCCTCACATTGTTATCAATTTTAACTTGTATAGCATTGAGAGTTTTGCTCTCTTTAACATCATGAGGCATGTTCTTTAGTTTCAATAAGTCAACATCAAGAGCAAGACTATCAACTTTAGAGGAAAGCACATCAATTTTCCCAAATTTCTCCTCAACAGTTTTATTGAAAGCAGTTTGTGTACTAATAAAATCCTTAAGCATAACTTCAAGATCAGAGGGTACACTCTTATTATTATTGTAGGAGTTACTATAGGAATTTCCATAACCATTGCCACTATTAGAAGGATAGGGCCTATAATTGCTATTACCAAAATTATTCCTATAAGCATTGTTGTTGAAATTATTATTTTTAATGAAGTTCACATCAACATGCTCTTCTTGAGCAACCAAAGAAGCTAAAGGAACATTATTTGGATCAACATGTGTTTGACCATTTGCAAGCATAGACATAATAGTATCAATTTTGGCACTCAAGGAGGAGGTTTCCTCAACAGAATTTACCTTCTTACCTGTTGGAGCTCTCTCGGTGTGCCACTCAGAATAATTAATCATCATATCATCAAGAAGCTTTGTTGCAGCACCCAAAGTGATGGACATAAAGGTACCTCCAGCGGCCGAATCCAATAAATTCCTCGAAGAAAAATTTAATCCTGCATAGAAGGTTTGGATGATCATCCAAGTAGTCAGTCCATGAGTGGGACAATTTTTAACCAATGATTTCATTCTCTCCCATGCTTGAGCAACATGTTCATTATCAAATTGCTTAAAATTCATTATGCTACTTCTCAAAGAAATAATCTTAGCAGGAGGATAATATTTTCCAATAAAAGCATCTTTGCATTTAGTCCATGAATCAATACTATTTCTAGGCAAAGATAGCAACCATTCTTTAGCACGTCCTCTCAAGGAGAAAGGAAAAAGTTTCAGTTTAATAATATCACCATCTACTTCCTTGAGCTTTTGCATTTCACAAAGTTCAACAAAGTTATTAAGGTGAACAGCAGCATCATCAGTACTAACACCAGAAAATTGCTCTTTCATAACAAGATTTAAAAGTGCAGGTTTAATTTCATAAAATTCTGCTGAAGCAGCAGGTGGAGCAATAGGTGTGCATATGAAATCATTGTTGTTCGTGCTAGTGAAATCACACAACTTAGTGTTCTCAGGAGTACTCATTTTAGCAGAAATAAAAACAGTACAGAAAATAACTTGAAAGTAAACTAGATGCAAGTAACTAATTTTTTTGTGTTTTTGATAATTGAAAGCAAACAAGATAAAATAAAATAAACTAAGCAAGACAAAAACAAAGTAAAGAGATTGGAAGCGTGAAACTCCCCTTGCAGAAGACTGCTGTCTCCCCGGCAACGGCGCCAGAAAAATAGCTTGATGACGTGAAACACACGTTCGTTGGGAGACCCCAAGAGGAAGGTATGATGTAGTCAGCAGCAAGTTTTCCCTCAGAAAGAAACCAAGGTTATCGAACCAGTAGGAGCAGCAACTCTTCAGAAGGTTGTCAACGGCGCCAGAAAAATAGCGTCGAGGGAGTCTGGACTGTTGACGTGGAATCTGCACACAACACAATCAAACTACTTTGCCCCAACGAAACAGTGAGGTTGTCAATCTCACTGGCTTGCTGAAAACAAAGGATTAAACGTATGGTGTGGAAAATGAGTATTAAATTGCAGAGAATGAAAAAGGAACAGTTTGCAGTTTGTGGTTGTTTAATCAGTGTAAAAGAATGGACCGGGGTCCACAGTTCACTAGTGGTGTCTCTCCATAAAAGATAACTAACATGTTGGGTGAACAAATTACAGCTGGGCAATTGACGAATAGTGAGCGCATGACAATGCATATACATGACATGTTGACTACTATGATATTTAATTGGGCATTACGACATAATACATAGATCGTTATCCAACAGCATCTATGACTAATAATCCACCGCCGGGTTGTCATCCGAGTCCCCGTTGGTATTAAGTTGCAAGCAACGGATAATTGCATTAAGTAAAGTGCGTAATGTAAACAAACACATATGTCCGTGGACATAGCATCGTTAGGTTATCCCTAGTGGCAACAGCACATCCACAACCTTAGAACTTTCTGTCACTGTCCCAGGTTAAACGGAGACATGAACCCACTATCTAGCATAAATACTCTCTCTTGGAGTTACAAGCATCTACTTGGCCAAAGCATCTACGAGTAACGGAAAGCATGCAAGATCTTAAATAACATATAAGATAGATTGATAATCAACTTGACATAATATTCAATATTCATCGGATCCCAGCAAACACAACATGTAGCATTACAATAATATGATCTTGATCATGTAGGGCAGCTCACAAGATCTAAACATGATGGCACAAAGTGGAGAGACAACCATCTAGCTACTGCTATGGACCCGTAGTCCAAGGATGAACTACTCACGCATCACTCCGGAGGCAGGCATGGCGATGTAGAAGCCTCCGGTGACGATTCCCCTCTCCGGCAGGGTGCCGGGAAGAGGTTCTGAACCCTCCCGAGCTAGGGTTGACGACGGCGGCGTCTCTGGAACTTTTCGTGGATATTTGCTCAGGTACTTAGGGTTTTCGCGTCGGGGGGAATAAGTAGGCGAAAGGGCGGCGGCTGGAGACCCCGTGGGGCCCACACCACCCCAGGGCGCGGCAGAGGGGGGCCCGCGCCCTGGCCACGTGTGGGGCCCACGTGGCCCTCTCCGTCGCTCTTTGGTCCGTCAGATGTGTTCTGGTAAAATAGGGACCCCGTGTAGTTTCGTCCAATTCCGAGAATATTTCCAGACTAGCTTTTCTGGAATACAAAAACAGCAGAAAACAGGAACTGGCACTTCGGCATCTTGTTAATAGGTTAGTCCCAAAAAATGTATAAAAGTGATATAAAGTAGATGCAAAACATGTAGCAATTGGTATAAAACAAGCATGGAACATCAAAAATTATAGATACGTTTGAGACGTATCAGAGGGCAGGCCGCGCCCTGCCCTGGTGTGGGGTCCACCTGGCCCTCCACTCTTTCATCTCTCTCCCACTCCTTTCTCTCTCCCGATCAAACACACCACCATTGCTCAAACTCGTGTTCTTGCTGCTCTTGCTCGAGATTTTTCGATCTACTTGCTCAGCCCATCTTTGCTGCAGAAATTTGGATCAATTGCTCTCCGGTATGTGACTTCTTCGATTATCCAAATAGAATTTTGTTTAGTTGCTTATATCTTTGGCATTTGGTACTGTAGGTGACATGTTATTAGAGCTTGCATGCTTGTTCTTGTTTAGATTAACTAGTTTTGATGCATGTTTAGTCCTCTAGCAAGTCTCCCTAGTGTTTCCCTTGAATTAATCACTCTAAAATCATTTTTTATGAGGTTTGTTTAAAATTTCAGAAAAGGGAGATGGATGGAAACCAACTTAATTATGAAGAATTGGAAGTATCAGAGGTCATGGGAGTCAACCGTGAAGACTCTGTGTTTCCTCTATTTATCCATGCCATGAGTTTATGAATGCTGCGAAGATCTTGCAAGATTTCAACACTCTAATCTCTAATGCAGGATTGGAATACTTTGTTGCTGATGAACCACATCAATATGTAAAGCTGACTATGTCGGTGGTTCAAAATTTTAGGTTTAATTGGAATTTGCCTACTCCCATGGTTCATTATAATATCTACAATAAAGATGTAGATTTGTCTCTTCATGATTTTTGTGCAGCTATTAAGGTACCACATTGGGGATCTCATGAGAGGATTAGAGGTCAACCAAAGTATTTACAAGACCTCTACTCAGGGATTTGCCAAGGGAGAGATTTTACAGCCGAGGATGGTAAAATTCGAAACATCCAACTCCCATCTATTCGATATTTTGCCTACTATATTAGCAAATGTGTTCTAGCTAGGAAGAATGCAAGTAAATTATCTGTTTATGATTTGGCATTTCTTTCTGCTGCCTTAAGATGTGATAGAACTTATAACTTGGAGCTATGATTGCATTTCGTCTCTCCACTAACCGTGAAAAAGGAGGGGTTTGTGGTGGTCTCATTGCTTCTCGTTTATTAGCCATGCATGGTGTAGGACCTCACCATTTTGATATTCAGCTTCCCATTGAAAGACTTGATCTTAACTCTATGATTAGCCACCAATTTGTTTCTCGCTGGTCCACCATTGATAATCTATCCTATGAATTGGTTTTTGTTAAGAAGATTAGGTGGAGAACTAAAATCTATGAACGCATAGTCTGTTTGCCTGCGCCTCTTTTGTTTAACCTTGATGTCAGGCAAGGATGGTCGTTCTCGGAGGGAGACCTTGATGCATATATGGAGGAGCATGGCCTTCATGCGGATAGTGAGGGAAGAGGTCCTGAGGAGGACTTCATTCAGCCCTTCGACACTACGAGCTCTTCATACCAGTATCCTGATTATGGAGCTGCATGCCCTTCTTCTTTACAGAATCCTGATTATGATCACGCTATGTATGATCCACCTGGATGGAGCTCTGGGCCATGGGGATGATTGGTCTCCCACTTAGGCCAAAAGCCTAAGCTTGGGGGGAGGTATGCTGACAAGTTCACTCATTTTATCATATTCATATCATGTCGGTGCTTTGTATATCCATGTTTTAGTTTGCTTCTTTTCTTTTGTTTCTTGTATCCATTTCATTTTCGCAAAACACCAAAAGACCAAAAATATTTCCTTTATTTCTCTTGCTTTTGAATTTGTAGTGCTAGTTTACTTTATTTTTCATTTCGGTTTGTTATTCAAAAATCCAAAAAGATTTTTCTTTGTTTGCTTGTTTCTTTCTATGCTTGCTTTAATTCGAAAACCCAAAAATATTTGTTGTTCTTCTACTGTTTTGTATAGTTGTTTCAGGAGTTCAAATTTTTTTCGTGGTTCCACTTGGGTTTGGTTATCATTTCACATCATTCAAGTCACACAAGTGAAAGGCAATAATGACGATCTACGACAATTCGGATGTGGTAAAAGGCTGGTATGAACTCTATTTGTTTTTCATTTTTGTAAATATACCTACTCATGTGAACATGCTTAGCTATCATGGTAGTGGTTATGTTATTTAATGATTACTTAGTAGTTCATGTATTCTTATGATCAGTACCAAATTGCTAATAGCGAATAACATGTCATATAGATATTTACATGCATTGTTCTATTCGTAAAACGGTATGGCAAGCTGGTATCCTCCTCTGAACAATTCACTTGATTCGACTTGGCACATACTCACACATGTTATGACTGAAAACTAAAAGTCAATTAAGTCTTGATGATCTATTTTGCCTCAGAGTTTTAGTATCATCTTTATGCCTCCGTTAATTTTATTTTGTCGCAAGCATGATTATGACCGTTATCGCTCTCGTGGTTGTCGCTTCCAGTCTATTGCTAGCCTTCACTTGTACTGAGCGGGAATGCTGCTCGTGCATCCAAAATCCTTAAAACCAAGTTATCCCAAGAGTCCACCAAAAATTCTTATGCATGGTATTTCGAGCCATTCCAAGTAAATTTGCATGTGCTACCTTTAAAACCTTCAAAATATTTCCCTTTTTGTGTCAATGTTTACTAGCTCATGAGGAATTAGTGTGGTTATTCTTTATTCTATTTATCAAATGGAGTTTTACACCTGGACTAGCGGCATATACATCCGCTTATCCAATAATTTTGCAAAAAGAGCTGGCAACGGGGTGCCCAGTCCCAATTAATTACAACTTTAACCAATTAATTCTCTTCACACTTTTGCCCTGATTCATCATAAGCAATGACAAACAGTGAAATACCTGAATGTGTGTAAACCAAAGAGAAAGAGGGATGATCTGCCTTGCTGGTAGAAATAACGTCCTTCATGGGAGCCGCTCTTAAAAGTCCGTTTGACAGTAGAATACTGTTCTCACCCGCTACCATTCGTTGACAATTAACAAACACCTCTCAAAACTTTTTACCTCTGTTTTAAAAATAAAAAGCTCTAGCACGTGTTAATCCCTGCTTCCCTCTGCGAAGGGCCAATCTTTATTTTTATATTGAGTCACCATCCTTTATTTGAGCACTTCTTCGAGAGCATAACTGTCGTTCTTAGTGTAATGTGCTTGTCCCAGGATACGATTAATTGAGGCATAACTATGATACTCTTATCTTTGATATTTTTATATCTAGTCTTCACTTGAATCTCAGAGGTGCCTTGGCATTTATGTTTTGTCCTTCAAACAAAGGCAGCGAGATACCACTTTGTCATGTCTTTTTACGAACATTGCAATTCTTGTGAATAGATATATGTTATGTTATTCATTTTTAGTACTTTGGTATCTTTTCATGATTTGCATAACTACTAGTGTCATTATTTGCATGGTTCCTATTATGAATTGTCTAAGTAATTGATCATATAGTAGGTATGTATACATCATATGAAGCAAATGTGTTCGTAAAAGTTTCTTTTATCGCACTCAGTTGTTAACTGAATTGCTTGAGGACAAGCAATAAGCTAAGCTTGGGGGGATGATATGGATTGGATGAGATCATTCATGTAATAGTTGTGAGATTGTTAGGGCATGGTGCCTAGTATCCATCGGTAGTGCTTATGGTCATTGTTGCAACTTATTATGCTTAATGCTTGTCACTTAGGGCCCGAGTGTCATGATCTCAGATCTGAACATGTTATTGAATCAGGATGATAATTATTGTTTTGGATCATATCTATAAGTTGTATACACACGTCACTGTCCGGAACCCGAGGCCCCAAAGTGACAGAAATTGGGATAACCGGAGGGGATGGTTGCGACGTGAGGATCACATGTGTTCACGGAGTGTTAATGCTTTGCTCCGGTGCTTTATTAAAAGGAGCACCTTAATTACCAGTAGTTTCCCTTGAGGCCCTGCTGCAAACGGGCTGGTAGGACAAAAAATGTTGTGCAAGTTTCTCATTGCGAGCACGTACGACTAAATACGGAACACATGCCTATGATTGATTATTACTTGGATACCTTATTATTTATCTGCAATTGCCCTATGTATGACTATTTCATGAATTATCTTATCCATGCAACGCCCGTTCATCCATCCCTATGCCTACAGTATTTTAATCCTGCTGTCTACTGCAATTATTACTGCTGTCTTTATTTTACTGCTGCTATTATTTCATTACTGCTACTGTCATAAAACTGTTGCTACTGATAAACTGTGTCGAGCAAGTCTAATTCCAGGTGCAGCTGAACTGACAAATCATCTGTCAAGGCTTATAAATATTCTTTGGCTCCCCTTGTGTCGAATCAATAAATTTGGGTTTTACTTTACTCGAAGATTGTTGCGATCCCCTATACTTGTGGGTCATCAGACATCTTCGAGAAGTTCCGTCGTAGCATTGAGCCACCTTTTGTGTAGTTCAATGATACTGACACATTATTTCCAGCCTCTCACGATATTCCGTCGCTTTTAATTTCTTGGACACATACTTTTCTGTTTTTGGGAGAACATCTACGGGGAGCCTATCGAAGATGTCTTAGGACAACTTCCTAAGACATCTTCGAGAAGCTCTGTCGTAGCAGCGAGCCACCAACCTGCTTGTTTACTCTTGAGATGTTCGATCTGTGCTGAGAGCTTGCGTATTTATAGCCCATGAGCACGAGAACGATCTGCCGGCCGGCCTTTTATCAAGACTCTTGATAACACGAAGGGACGCTGACCCTATCTTTTTGGAATGGTCGCCAGTAGTAGCAACGTGCATGGAAGGTACACGCTGCAGTAAGTCCTTGCGGCAACGTGCAGGAAAGGCACACGTTGCTACTATGGCATGCGTACCAACAATATAGGGTCATGCACCTGGGACAGAAATATCAACGTGTGTTATAAGGGCACGTTGTCAGTATTCGGACAGTAGCAACGACAAGAAGATACCCCATATAGCTATACATAGGAAACATGCCCGGCGTTGCAACGGGCGAGAAAAATATATCACACGGCCCGTTCTCTATATTAACACGACGTCCCGCCAGTATTGCCTCTTGTCCTCCTTTCGTCCTCTCTTGTAAATTTTTTTCATCTTAATAAGCGTTGGCTTCTATCTTATTTTGTGCATGTTTTTTATTTTATCTATTTGAACTTTTGTTTAGTTCATGAGTTGATTTTTTCATATTTTTTTGTCGTTTGAGTGTATTCTAGCACCGAGTTGTCGTCTCTGATTCCTTGCAATCATGAGGGTGTGACAGCGGCGACCTGTCTGTGGCACTATGTTGTCGGGATGCGTTTCGTCACATGAGGGTTGTTTTAGGGTGTGTGGCGCGGGGGACCAATTTTTATATTGTAAATAATGGAGTGATCATTTATTCATCTTGACATAAATCATCTACGCATCTAAAAAGCTAATGACAGACTGCATTAGTTACTGGATTTTATGAAGCTAACGTACGTAGCAGGAGAAGTAAAATATTTCCATTTTTTGAAACGCAGCGGCCAAATCTACCCAGCTGATTTTGTTCATGGATTCAACAAGAAGTAGCTGTAACTTAATTTTCTAAAATTGGTTGCCACAGTTAAAGTTTAGTCAGTTCCAATGTAGTCCGTCGAGCAATATTTCGTTCGTCCTATGCTCTAACTTAAGGTGAAAAAAATGCAGTAGCTCAGGTCAAACAGGATCTCGGCAGACTGTACCTATAGTTTCCAGGAAAGCTGAGTGATTTGAGTGAACTACACGCGAGTTTTTGCCTTCGGAATAGAAACAAAGCTCAGGCTTTGCATATTAAGCTGCACCAATGGTACTTTCCTTTTTAGATAGGTACTGAATATTTTAACACGAAATGTTTTCTGGAAGCGATGTTGTTTAGGCCATGGGCCTATCGCTGCAGCATTAGCCGAATCCAGCCCAATGACGTACGGGAGAAATCTTCCTCAAAATCGTGTCCGATCCGTTCTATTTTCTGTACAACGAAAGGAGACGGACACGGACGAAACCAAACAAAGGAAACATGACGGACGAACAAGAAGCCTTCCTGCTTTTATTATTAGGTAGAGATATCTGGCAACGCTCAAAATATTCGTTCAAAATATTCGTTGCCAGTCCTTAGGTAGATACACATATGTATGTGTTGTAGGGCACATGCCGCACATTTGTTGTGGATAAAACAAATGAGCCCAGCCCACTAAGCATGACTCCCACCATCCCACGTTGCCACAACTCACGCCTGCACTCTGCAATCCCACTCCCTCGCCTCGCCCTAAACCTAGCCGCCTACCTCCGCTTCCCCATGTCGCATCTTGGCCGTCTGCGAGCAGGGTCTCCTTCTCCGTCTCCGGCAACCAGTGGGGTCCGGTGACGTGGCTCACCCGCGCTCGCCGCCGTCTCCAGCTACCACAACGGCTTCGACCGCGACCGCATCATCGTGATGCCTCTCTCCACCCTTTTATCCGGTACACTGGGCCGATGCGGGAGGATTTGCTGTGAAATAATTTCGAGTTGTTTGCTTTGTCCCAGGAGTGTTCTGGAACGTGTTGTCTATGAATGAATTTCCCAAAGCTTTTCTCTCTCCAAGCCTCACTTCAAGATCTCCCGGCCGTGTGTGGTGATAGCGCCAGCGGCCTCTTGCGCTGGTTTCCTACCACCGCTCCCCTTCCTATTCCTGGTGACGCTGCTCTTTTTTCCAACCTTCTCCGCCAGATCTCTCTAGTCTCTCCTCCACACTCAGGTAATGCTCTGCCCTCTAAGATTAATTTTGCATGCTAGAATAAATTTCGGCTTGTGATTTAGATGTGAAGTAAAATGTCAAGATGAATAGGACTACTATAGCACAACCGTCAGAGTCAGACCTTGATTCATTGATAAAATGATTTGAATCTGTCAATCTAGCTCGGTATTAAAACAGTGAATGCCTAAATTCGTATTGCCTGCAACCTTGGAGTTAAAATGCTGGCTAGTTTCTTTAATCAGAATTCTAAATGTATGAAGTTATCCTCTTGTTTCGATGGTAATAAACTTTTGTTACTTATCTACAAATTCTGTTTTTATTTAAAGTGACTACCTAAATTTATGGTATCCACACTTGACGGTTTACAGGACTGGGTATATATATTAACAGAACAGGCACTTGTAGGTTGATACACGTTACAAAGCTGAGGTTGACAACTTGAATAGTTTGGTCACGAGAGTTAAGTTCATTTGTTTCCTCCTTGTTCTGCTTCAGCTGCTGTCCATGCTTTGCTCCTTCTATTGCTTGTTCTGCTCCTTTTCTATGAATTGGTAGCAGGCTAACACTGTTTTCTCATCTAATTTGGCAGAACCAAACATTGCTGGTGCTAGATGAGAACCACTCCTATGCTCTGTAAAATTTCTACAGGAACATGTCATACGATTCTTTATCACGGATGTGACTATATTAATATTTGGTTCAAGGTGAGTGCACATTTCCATTTTCCTAAACTACCGCCTCACCGACAGAACTTCAAGCATTGGAACAGTTCCCGTTTAGTCTATATGGTCTGCAAACATTTCTATATTTTGATCCATATACTTTGGCTCCAAATTGCCATAATAGGATGTTTTATGAATTGATGCACTTCTTATTTTATGATCATGCAGTCCTATAAACTATTGTTGGTCGCTGATATGTTTTACCAAGGAAACTATGCTCTAGTCATCTGCAGTTTAATTGGGTAAGTTTACTTCCTCCCAGGACTACACATTCGGATATCAGCTTTGTACATCAGAAGACGGAACATTAGAAGGAATATATGTAGGATTAGTTGGAATATCATATTTGAAGCAAGATTGTAATTTGTGTACTCTTAAGAAAAAATCATGTACGGGATGGTGATTCTAATAATCAATATTGAATTGTTTCTTGGTGCAGTGCATTCATACTATGATTTGTGTGTTGTCGTCCTTGATCATATAAAGTATTTTTACAGATTGACCGGTTATTTGGATGAAAACACTTTAAAAACGGTTATTTGGCTTTACGAACTATTTTTACAGATTGACCGGTTATTTGGCTTACACATAGTTTTTACAAATCGGTTTTCTTCAAAATAGGCTTTTTTATGTATTTGGTCAACGTGCCAAATAATTTTTACAAATCGGTTTTCTTCAAAATAGACTTTTTTATGCATTTCGTCAATGTGCAATATTATTAGAGCATCAAGATTGAGTATACAAGAATAAAACTCTAGGTTGTCAAATGTGATATTGTGATTGATTGACTTGATTTTGGTTCAAAATATGGTTCACACGATAAAACTTACCGTATTTGAGACGGTTTTGGGCATATACGTCAACATTTTTTACTGTACAAACGGGCGTGGCAAAGCGTGCTTATCCTTCTAGTTTGTTTCATTTGTGATGGTCTGTACAGCGTTTAGAGAACAAAGGCACGTTTACGGATCGATCCTCCATCGTATTAGAGCATCTCTAACAGAACCCATAAAAGGGCCAAACCCGTAAAAGTCCGGCGACTTAACGGGCCGAGGCCGTTATTTTGGCCATAGCAGAACCCGTAAACGAGAGGCGGCCCGTAAACGGGATAAGGGCGCCCGTAGATGTGCTCTGCCGCCCTTTATTTATGCCGGGCGAGGGCCATTTGACGGGTCGAAACCCTCATTCCCCACCGCCGCCGACGAGCAATTCGCCCACCTCTCCGCCGCCTCCGACGCTCGTTTCCGGCCTCGCATTTGCAGATCCAGCGCCGCCGCCGCGCTAGGATGGCCCCGAAGAGGGAGAACTCGCCGCCGCTGCCGGGCGACGATCGATTCGGGGGCGACTACTCCGACGAGCGGCGGGCGAAGTTGGTCCACAGCGACGGCGCGTGGAAGCGCTCCTCGCGCAAGTGGACCAACGACCACTTGCCGGTGCCGCAGCGGCTCCGCTACCGCGCCGTCGAGGAGTCCGACCGCCTCCGATGGGAGCGCGAGCTGGAGCGCCGACGACGCGCGCGCCTCAACGGAGGCGAGGGCAGCTCCAGCGGCGCCGTGAGCAGCTCCACCGCGCCACCTGCTCTTTCTCCGCCGGAAGAGTACGACGCCGCCCTCTTTGGGTCCTCCGTAGAGCCGGAGGACTTCGTCCCCGACGAGATGCTTGAGTCCATCATGGCTCAAGTGAAGCTCCGTTCCGTGCGGGAGGCGGCAGAGCTGAAGGCGCAGGTCGAGCAGATCAACGAGATCTTGCTCTACCAGGGGCTCAAGCAAGACCGCGTCGCCGCGGAGAAGAATGCGTACTGGGAGGACGACGCGTGGAACGTCGTCGACCTCGTCTCCGACGAGGACTGAAGCTCCAACGCCTCGGCCTCGACCTCGTCGCCGCCGCACCCGAGGCTCCGGTGAGCCGAATTTTGGAAATAGGATTAGGGCGGCGACGATTAAGACTAGTTTAGCTTTTGGTTTAGTGTAGTTTTTATGTAAATTACGTATGAATCGATGATGAACTCGTGTGTGCAATGAATCGATGAAGAACAAGTGTTTGTTCCCACCAAAATTAAAAAAATTGCAGTTTCGTCGCGCCGTCTTTTTTTTTCCTGTTGTGTGTATCGTATCTAAGCAGAATGCACACAAGCCTTTGGCATTTTGCCTTCGCCAATTAATTTCCATATGATGTGACTATCAATAACCTTTAGTTGAAAAAATGGAAGGAAACAACAAAGAAGAGCATAAATTACACAATGATGCATACAGGGCTGGCGTCTATGTGATGGTGATGAACTGGTAGATCTGCTGCATGACTCCTGTGAAGCGGTACATGTCCAGGGTGACGTTCTGGCCCTCGAGGAAGATCCCCCACATCTGGTCGAAGCCCTGCCTGTGTATGGACATAGGGTCCGTGAAGACTGGGTGGTCCCTCGGGTACACGTCCTTGAGCGTCGTCTCCTCCGGCGTCACCTCGTAATCGACGTACCGGAGCCCCATGTCGGGTGTCGGCTCGCGGAAGGCGTTCCAGCACGCCCAGTTCAACCCGCCCCACGGGATGATCTGCACGATGGTGGCGCTGCGCGGGAGGAACACCAGGTTGGTGAGCCCGGCGCCGTGCACGCCCATCATCACGTCAACCGTGTTCACCACCTCCGCGAACCGGGCCATGTTCTTCACCACATCCGGCCCCGCGACCACCACCTCGAACCCGATCTCCGTGGCCTTGGCGATGACGTCCGCCTCGTTGGTGATCGCCCTCGACTTTCGGCGCTGCATCATGAGAAGACGAGGCCGCTGCCCCGAGCTCCGGTTCGCCGGGGTCGACCACGCGCGCTTGAGCGAGTAGGCCGACCGGAGGAAGCCCTGGAAGTCCGCCATCGTGTAGCCCTTGCGGGACAGAGCCGGGATGATCCCTAGCTCCTTGTGGCTCTCGATGCCGACGCGCATCGCCGGGAAGCAGCGCACGGCGTCGTCGGCATCGAAGTCGATGACCGGGTAGACGGAGAGCGCGGCGAGGAAGTGCCGGAGCTTGAAGATCAGCGTGCGGTCGTAGTTGGTGACGATGAGCTGGACGCGCCCGTCGTACTCCCGCGCCGTGTTGTAGAGCGGGACGACGATGTCGGTCATGCTGTGGAAGAAGTTGTAGCTGTAGCCACCGGTGGAGAATATCACCGCGGGGACGTCGTGCGTCACTGTGCACCGCGGCAGGGCGCCGTCGTCGTCCGTGGCGCTCGAGCGGATGGTCACCTCTCGGACCATCTGCATCGTCCGTTCCTCAAACTTGCGCGTGTATGGGCGGATCGCGACCACCCCGTTCTCCGGCTGGTAGCTGTCGTTGGACACCGCGACCACGTAGACGGTGGCGGATCTGCCGTGCATACGGACGTCGCCTTCCATGGCGCACACGTTCATGCGGTTGCTGCTGAAGTTGCAGCTTAACTTGCTTGTTGGTGGTGCCACATCTGTTTATGTCGACACAAGAACAGTCAAAAATGTTTTCTCGTTGCCTGGATCTACAGATGCCAGAGCGCCCGCAATCAAATCGTGCTGACTATCACTTCGTAGTTAGTTACCTGAACTTCTCAAAGAACCATCTGTTTCCCCGTTCATGGCAAGAAAGTCTTTGCCATTTTTGAGATCTGCAACAGATTATTACAGTTGATCAATATCACAGTGTGCACGAACTCTCTACTGCACTAGAACACCGGCATAGCCCAAAACGTATACATACTCATACTGGAACAAAAAACAATTACCGATGGACTGCTAGAAAGCTAGTTTACGTCAGTAAGAGATGTGACTGTTAAGTGACATGTAGTGCACTGAACGGTTGATTCGACTGTTTTGTCTGAAGTTAGACTAGTTATAGTGGGAGTATCATAGGTAGTATCATGCATGCCACGTAGGCAAAAAGATGACGTGTCACTGCAATTAATGATGAGAGAGGTGATCGTGGTATCATAGATAGATACCGTAACATAACGGATTCTAAGACAAGATGAGTGTGCATGTTAATAAATACACTACTATATGATACCACATATATGTTACTACCCACTATGGAAGTAGTAACATAGACTAGTATCATATGCATGATACTAGTGTATGATACTCCCCACTATGGCTAGCCTTAGAACGGACAGCTTTTTTTACAAATATAGCCCCCTGCTCAATGCAATTGTCAAAATTAGCCCCCTCCCAATTCTTTTGTCAAAAGTGGCCCTGGCGAGAAGACCACAAAGCGACACGTGTCCTCCCGCCATCTCTCATACGTCGACACGTGGCACTTTCCGCCAGCTGGAGTGGCCGGAGGTGGTGGGGTCAGTACGACGAGACGCAGACTGGTGCTCCGTGTTAAGGGACTTCCCGCCACTTGGTACGGCGGGAGGAGACTTCCCTCCACTTGGTATGGCGGGAAGAGACTTTCCGCCACCCCAGATGGCGGGAGGACATGTGTCGCTTCCCTGTCTTCCCGCTAGGGTCATTTTTGACAAAAAATTGAGAGGGGCTAGATAATTACATTGGGCAGGGGGCTATATTTGTAAAAAAATCGCTGGAATCTCGAGTTCATTCTAATGTTGGTCAATACTTCGACCTGTTGACTCCAATTTATTTTATTTTATTTTATTTCTTTGGTTCTGGCGTTGGATCCGCTGACTCGATTCTCAACTCTACTAGGCGTGAGTAGCACGTGAGATACACTGCACATTAGTCAGACGTTTAGATTAGATTCTGCAGAAGACTGGCCATTAATTACCTTTGATCCCATCGACGCCATCGCCGGCGATCTCGTCGCTTGACGCGGGTGATGGTGGTGCTTCGGCGACCGAATCTGAATTAAATGAAGAACGTCAATCGATGATTATTGACAGAACCGAAGCTTCCTAGATTCAGAGCTAAATAAGAGTATTACTAGTACTACTACAGTACAGTATGAGTTTACCTGTTTTCTTTGGCATACCATCCGCTGCTTTCAACTTGTGTGCGCCTGCTAGTTGTTGCTCCTGCTGCTGCTGCCATATTCTTTCACTCTCTAAGCCTGGGACAGAGAAAGACGTGGCAATGAAGTTAATTTACAGGATTTCAGAAAGACGTGGCAGGTTAACACACGCCGTTAATATTGTTCACCATCATCTATATGGATAATTAAAGCCAGCTAGCCTCACCTGAAGCCGAAAGCTTGGAATGACGCAGGCCATGTTCACGAACCGTTTCAACTGTAACTTGGGTAAAGATGGTCTCTCTAACTGCAAAACACATGGAAAGAAGGTCATGTCCCTATGCTGTTCTATCGTGATCACACATATTTATAGCAATTGAAACGAAGACGCAGATGAACAGCAAGCTCTCTCAGGAGTCGCGTTGGAGAATGAATTAACAAAAAAAAAACGATTTCTGGACAGGTACCCTTAATGTATCACAGTATCAGTAAATGTTGATCAATCTCACGGCGTGGGTTAATATCAAAACTATTTATTGGCATGTACCAAAAATATTAGTAGCAGTTTGTATTGTTTAATTCGTATCAAACCCAAAATCTCAAGCTTACTTTATCTGAAAAAAAAAGGTCAAGCTCATGGGAAAATATTGGAAATGCACGTACTCATGCCGCAGCAAATATTTTAACACGTTTATTACTGATCAGTTTAATGGACCAAAATTTTGAAGAAAAGGTTTTAACAGTGGAGTTACACATTTAGATTAATCCAACCCCCACACTTGGAGAGCTGCATGGCATTGGCATGAAAAACCGCCTATTTAGTCCTTAGATTTGGCATGCCGATAAAATTGAGAACAGCAGGAAACAAAAATATGAATGATGAAGATGAGCAAACATACAAACATGAACACTTGAAAACAAAACGTTAACTAGACCGAGAAGCCAAGGAAGTTTCTCTATTCAGAAGACTTACGGCGAGTGAGCTGCGGCAGGCGATCGGTCTTGAGCACGACGAAGACGAGCAGCGGAACCAGAAGCCACGCCGCCGCCACTCCACCACGACGAGGCTTCTTGCTGCTCTCGTTCCTCCGGGGCTTCATCTCGCATCCAGTTGCTCTTGCACTAGCTTGATCGCTAGCGGTAAAGCAAGATCTTCTCAGCAGGTTGTCACTCTTGCCTAAGCTAGCCAGCTTGTTAGCGTCGGAGTTTTTTTTTTAAAGAGAGTGCTCTCTCTGAACTCTTACAAGTGAGCTTTGTCTGAAGTCTTACAAGTGAAGTATACTAGTATAAGTAATGATCTCCTATCGAAACGAGCTTTAATGCGCGAGCCTAGTTTAATCCATGGCGCCACTCTCGTATCCCCATTGTCTTTGGGTTGACTTGCAGCGTCATTAAATCCTATGCACATGCATTGCACGCTAATGGCATCATTGCGTCGGTCGAACATAGAGCCCATTGCTTGTGTAGTCCCTCCGTGCCAAAATTGTAAACATATTCTAGCTTTTTAGTTTACATATAAAAAATATACTCCCTCCGTTCATAATTATTTTGCATTCTGGGTTTAGTCAAATTCAAACTTTTTAAAATTTGACCAAAAATATAGAAAAAATATCAACATCTACAATATAAATTTAATACTATTAGGCTCGTCATAAAAAATATTTTCATATTATATGAATTTGATGTTATAAATGTTTATATTTTAAATTGGTCAAACTTTTAAAGAGTTTGACTTTGAAAATCCTAAAAGGGCAAGTAAATAAAAACGGAGGGAGTACCAACACCTATAGCATCAAACAAGCGTTCACATCGCTCTTGAGGAGGGGGGAGGGAGGGGCGTCATGGGCCAACCCTAGCCGCCGCCCTCGTTCCACTCCTCCTCCCCTCTAGGTTCCTGGTCCGTGCAAGATGAGGACGGCGGGTGATGGAGGCCGGGCGAGTTCCTTCTTGCGCGGCTAGCACGGCTTGCTGGACGAACGGTGATGTAAGGAATTGCGGCAATTGAAGTGTCAATCGGCGACGTAGAAAACGAATTAGGTCTAATGACATGTCATATACATTTTTCTTGATACTAGCAAATGACAAAATCTCATTACATCTTAAAACATGTATGTATGATTCGATGATCTCTATCATCCGAGTAAATACTATCAGACTGGTGTCTTTGTGCCCATAACTTGTGAAACATGGTCATTAGCCGAGCCTTACTAGTCATTGACATGTGTTCTCGTAACCTTGTCGACATAAGGACCATTAAAACATTCGACACATATAGTTCTATAGTCAAATTACGTACTTGATGATACATATTATTGATGATTATCAAGGACAATATAAGTAACTTATGTATACATATGGAAATATCATCATCATATGATTGTCTCATTCTCCTACTTGTGCTCGAGTCAATCATCTAGGTATCTCATAAACATTGTCCTTCTATGCGCCTCATGATTTGGTTTTGGATGAAGCTTTGTCAACGGATCATGCATCAACATTTGTATATGTGTGTACTTTGCATAGTTTCACGTCACCCCTTTCAACGATTTCTCGAATAAGGTGATAACGCCTGAGTATATGTTTGGATTTCATGTGTTTCCTTGGTTCATTAGCATGTGCGGTAGCGCTCCAGCTGTCACTATATAAGTCCAAAGGGATATGTCCTGAACAAAACCAAGTTATGTTAGGAACTTTCTAATACAAATGCCTTTCTTGGCAGCTTATGAATATGTGATATACTCGTCCTCCATTATAGAGTTGGTAGTTGTATATTTTTTTGGAACTCTTCCAGTTCACAACACCTCCTTTCAGGCATGATGACATTTCCGAACTACGAATGATTTTCATCCTTATCAGTTTCTAAATTACCATTGGTGTAACCCTTACAACGAGCTCATCCTTGCCACTATAAATTAGGAACATATATATATCTTAGTCCTTCTCAAGTATTTAAGGATAATCTTTACTATTGTCTAGTGTTTGTCATCGGGATCAGCCTGATATCTGCTCGTCACACTTATAACATATATAAGAAACACCTACCCAAGCGCATATCATTATGTACATGATGGATCCGACTGACGAGGCACACAAAATCCCATTCATCCGACTTCACTCATAAAATGTGACTTCGAGTCTTGCCAACACTTACACCATGTGACATTAGCAAGAACCTCTTAGCCTCGTTCATGTTTAATCTCTTCAACACCTTGTGAATATGTGTACTCTAAATCACTCAAATGAGCCTCATTCATATATTTCTATAGATCTTGATTCCCCAGTATATAATCTCTCCTTCTACCAAAACAATTATCCAAAAAATCATTTTCAATAATTCCTTGTAAGATTCTAGCATCAGAACTTAATTTTTAATCAACAATATGACATCCACATAGAAGACTAGAAATACAACTTACATCATACTAATTGTGTTCTATAAACAAGGTTCTTCTTGGTTTTTGATGAATACAAACTCTTTGACTATATGATGAAACAAACATTCCAAATCCGAGATGTTTGTTTCAGCCCATAGATAGATTTTTAAACTTGCATAGCGTACTAGAATTCTTTAGATCGACAAAACCCTTGAGTTGTATCATATACACGTCATCGGTAAACATACTTTTAGGGAAAACGGTTTCGACATCCATTTTCCATATCTCGCGATCGAAATATCGTCTAGTGGAACCAACTTAAGCATCGTTGTCGGCGAGAAAGCCTTGTCATAGTAAACTCCTTGGACTTCTCAAAAACTTGTTGCGATAAGTTGAGCTTTATATATGTGAACATTTTTATTCATGTAAGTCTTCTTCTTAAATACTCATTTGAAGTCAACGGTTTTTAGCGGAATGGTGGATCAACAAAGTCCTGAGCTTGATTTTCATCCATGTATTTTGAATCAGACCTAGGCCTCAAGCCATGGCTCGGAATCAGGATCTACAATCGCTTCCAAATAAGTTGATGCATCCTAATTGTCCAACAGAAATACATTGCATACATTATGCAATATTGCTGACCTCCGTGGTTCTGATGCCGCTTCAACCACAGGTTCCTTGACTGGTTATGCCTCCATAGCTTCGCCCTCCGAGTGATTTATATCGAATATTTTTCGCTAGCTAAGTGAGGGCGCTCATTATCCTATTAATAGGTTGACCTCTCTTCTAAATTTCGTGATTCAAATTCCATACAACAAGTTAACACTTAACTCAAGTCACATGACCATGACTTTCGAATCTAATCATTTTGAGATGGTCCAGAAAATATCACTCCTAGTCAGAGAAAAATCTCGTCTTTCTCGACAATTCCACGCAGGTTGCTTTCTGACTAACCTAAAATCTACCTTTGTAACTACTCAATTACTCAATTACCATATCTTTCCTCGATGTTTATATAAATACATTCGGAGTCAATTAGCCTTTCTACATGGATGGTCTCTTACTCATTTCCATGGACAAATCTCCAGAAATCTTTTACGCGGGCTTTAATATATTTGCCGGTCTAAACAACTCGCACTTCAGATTTATATATGTTTTGCATGAACCATGTTTCCTTATACCACGAGATGACAATCATATGTATACTAGTATAAAGTTCAAAAAAAGCAATATACTAGTATACTCCCTGCTCGCTCATCACGAAATAATCCTAGATAATTGGTGCAATTGTCAGAATATAGCAACGGAAGTACGGTCATGCTGGAAAATAGTTTTTTTTGTGCGGGGCTGCTGGAAAATAGATATAAGTCTCTTCTATACCACCCCTAAGAAAAAATATCTTCAAGGCATGCAGCTTCCCTCCTCGAAGGCATAAAACTGGAGCACGGTCTCTAACACCGATGCAGTGGCGGACCTTGGGGGGGGGGGCAAACTGCCATGTGACGTGAAAAAATATAGGAGTTCATAATCTTACAACCCCAAGAAAATAGAATTTGTAGCATTTAGAAATTTTTGGACTAACTTGTTCACATTGGCTGCAAAATATATGTTTGACATCAATATAAATATAGGTTTCAGTTATTCTAAATTAAAAAAAACCGGTTGTACCAAAATTTCAACGTAACCATGTTGTTAGCCATGATAGATTACTTGAATTCGTCACTAAATTTTTTGAACAAAAGTTAACCTTTAACTTCTTAATTAGCTTCACATTACCTATCTTTAGTTTATAAAATGACTCAATAGTTACTCCTTAACTATTCACACTACTCCACAAAGAAAGATAAAAATCTGCAAACAAAAAATTATTTACTACAAAATCGTAGACCTAATTAGACTTTCCCCAACTCAGATGCAAGAACCAAGACTAACAAGATAATGAGACTGTATAGGAGGGGCTAGGAAGTACTAAATACTTACAAAGACAGAATAAAATAAAGAGAAGACAGGACAGATGATAAGCTGAAACGAAGGATGCAAGTGGTCACTACAGGACTGCAGCGTAGGTGGAGGAAGGATGCTCACAGTCCAAAGGCCAGGCAAACTTACGAAGCGCTTTCAATTTAATGGGCCGTGTAATTTAAAATTTCTAGTGGGTAATCAAAAACTTGTCTGTGTGCTGGGGGGGCCACCGCCCAGGTTGGCCCCTGAGAAGGTCCGCCAGTGCACCGATGCAGATCGATTGACACACCTTATATTATCTTTGGTTCTAGGCGTTATCAGTTATCACCGAGCACCAGATATATGTAGGTATGTACAATGAACTGTTGATAGAGGTGACATCGTAGCACATATACATCACTCAACGCGTATCTGGGAGAATATATTGTTTCCAGAGTCAGAATCAAACACAGACACTGACGTATTTTAATATTTTATCTCGTAGAGCCTACAAACCATCAAAAATTATTTCAATGCAAAACTAAAACAGGAATATACTCGGAGGTACTTCAACAGTTCAACTGATTATGTGAAGAAGGGAATTGCTTCACGTACGACAGTTTCTGTCCGATACCTGTACGAGATACTTCCTTGCTAATTTAGTTCAGGGCTAAGTAATTCGATGTCCCGTGCCCAAGTCTCGCCAAACCCAAACCTCTGGACACATTCGTGAACTATTCGAGGCGCTAAGCACTACAGCATAGGTGCTCTCAATTTCCAGAGGCATAATCGCTAGATTCCAGCGGAAACAGATTAGCACAACAAGAAGAGAAGCGATGCAGGCATTGCTGATACGCCTGGCCACACAAATTAGCACAATTGGATAGCCGTGAAGGACGAGTATTCCGCGCCGGACAACATGGACGATTTAATCTTGGCTTCAGAGCTTGGCAGTTTAGCATGGTTCGACAGTCCTCACATACTCGCTGCCACCAAACGTGGGACGGGTATCGGAAAAATTTCGTCGTACGTATAGCACGACTCAAGAAGAAAGCTTCGTTAGGGGTCTGCCGCACGCGTGGGCACAGCTCTAGAACGGCCCCGTTCTGCTTGAGGCATATGTTATAGTCAACTTTCATTTTCTTCCTTTATTTTTACTAGTAAAAGGGCACGTGCAACGCACGTCTACAAGATAATTACGTGTATATATGTAGATTTTCTCACGGTTGCACCAAGCTACCAATATTTAACACTATACAAAGAAATGGCTGCCTACTTCAAAACAAGCTTGATTATGAAATCTAAATAAGTAGCAAATATCTATTTTAAAAACATGATAAATAGCCCAACAAATGATATTTGCAGAGAGGTAAATGCATTATAAAGAGCACCAACATATTTGTCTATGCATATACACACATTTATGCATATCAATGGCACGTTGAGGGGTTAGACTAAGCCTGTTTTGTTAATCATGGGTAGAATAAATTCTGAAAACAAATATTTCTGCTAGGTGCTTATACAGAAGAAACGCCTGAACATCATATTCCAAATTTTCTTTAGGTTTAAACAATCCAGTTTAATCGGTGCAAAATGCTCAAACAAACAGAGTTCAGGAGTTAGATTACCCTCAAAGCAGAGGATTCCATGAAGCGTCCATGTAAGCCCAGTAGCTGTGAAGCTCAGATTACCGGAAGTAGCGACGCAGTTCACAGTACGGGGGAGCGGTGAGCCGGTGACATTAAGGTGTACAGTAGTTGAGAGAAGAGAGAAGATGCAGTTTGGACTACTGCGGTTGGGTTAACGTGTGGCGCTCGAGGGCGGGCGGTTGCCGCTGTTCAGGAAGACAAGGGTGTGCCACGGACAGAGCCAACGACTGCCGCTGGTCGGGAGGTCGAGGCGCGTCGTGGACGGAGTTAGGAGACGACATGGACACAGCGGCATTGCCGGTGGAGGTACTGCACGGCAAGGTCGTTGGCTGGGCGGCTTCAGGTGGTCGACTGCTTTGGGAGCGTAGGCGGCGGCAGGGTGGAACCCTCGCAAGAGTACCTCGTTTGGGATCAGGGTCGTGACTCGCAATCACATCACGTACAGGCTATGGGCCAGTTCTATCGGAGAAGAACAGTTCTAGAGTACATTACGCAACAACAGCTACAAAAGCAATCATCATTATAGATTTATCTGCCAGAACACGTACAGGCAATAGCCCATATCGAGCAGAACACATGCAAGCAATACTGCAACAGCCCAGAACTTTCGTCCGTCCGGTGGTCCAGGACGTCGGGGCTGAGGCTGGGACAGAGCTGGGCGAACTCTGGACGGCGGACCTGCGCGAGGTAAGGAGGGTGGAGCTGGGCGAAATTGCGGACCGGAGATGGACGAATTCAGGACGTGGAGGCGCTGCGGCGGATCTCCGTGGCCGGTCGGCGTCGGAGCTGCTCGACCCGAGGCGGCGGCGGCGCAGACGGTTAGGGTCGGCGTTCTCACCGGCAGCGCTGCCTGCGGGAGGTCACCGGCAGCGGCGCGTGCGAGAGCTCCCGCGGGGCGACGCGCTCGGGAGGTTACCGACGGAGATGCGCGCAGGAGTCGCCGGGGACGGCGTACTCGGAGGTAGCCGGGTGGCGCGCAGTGGAGGTTGCAAGGCGGCGTGTCGCCTGCACCTTGCGGCTCGCCACCGGAGGCCTGGAGCATCGACCATTGCTGCTAAAAAAGAAAAATAACGTTTCGCTAACTCAACACGGACTAACTCAACATGGACCAAACAATCTCATCCGTTGATCAAAAATCGGACGCGTAATATTTAATGTATCCGGCGAAGTTTGCTCTTTTAATAGTAGTATAGATATAGATACGATTTTCTAAAAATGGATAGAGCAACTTAGCACATCTGTTTTCTTGCTTTATTTTTATACGATTTCTGAGGTGATCTATCCAACAAAGTAGAAGAGGACAGCCGAGTGCAGAAAGTTTTCTTTGGAGCACGGGTTCCATAGAGCCCTTTTTTGTATTCGACATTTTAAAGTTAAAAAAAAAATCTTCATGGGCTAGTTGACGTATGAAGCTTCAAGTATCGCTTAAGCTTGTGGAGGAGAGCCCTTGCCATGGGCTTCCCCAAATCCCATCGGATTAAGGCTTAGCTAGTGAGATTTTGGCTTCTTCATTTTTCTTTTCCTTTTTATAAAATTGACCATTTTCTTTATTTAGTTTATACTATTTCAACTTTACTTCTCGACCTTTTTATTATTGTTTTATTCTTTTCATTTATGTTATTTTTTATTGTGTGGTTTTCACTTTTTTCCTTGATATATTTGTATTTTGATAGTCCTAATACATAAATTTCTGTGAAGCGATTTTCTTTTAATATAAGAAGACGTGGGCTATAGGAGCTTTGCACGGCCCGGCTTTACATGGGCTGGTTGCTTTCCCTCGGGTACAACTACAAAAAGGCTTCCCTTTAGAAAGGGAACTTTGGGATGCCGTGAGTGTGCCACGTGGTGGCCTGCTGGGAGGTAGGCAAATCCGATTTGGTAACCGGCTCGTCTCAAACGCGAAGGCCTTGCGTGACAACGTGGCACGCAACGCAGCTCTTCCGTCGCAGACGCGGGCGCGGATGTGCATCAGCCCGCGCGTGCGGCATGCATGTACAGGACCTCGTTAACATGCATGCATGCACTAGCGATGTACATACAAGACCATGCAAATAAAACAAGCTATGTACAGAAGCTGGTTACGTAAATTGAAAATTTGTAATGTACAGGTTATACGGACAGTGTACAAACTAATAAAACCGTAGTACAAAATTACACAGAAAGTACAGGTACACAGAAAGCAGAGTACAAAAACACACAGAAAGTACAGCTACACAGAAACCGTAGTACAAAATTACACAGTAAATACATGTACACAGACACATGTTGTACAACTACACAGACAAACGTTGTACAACTACACGGACATATGTTGTACAACAAGACAGACACAGATTGTACAGACACAGGTTGTACAACTAGACAGACACATGTTGTACAGACACAAGTTGTACAACTAGACAGACACATGTTGTACAGACGTAGGTTGTATACTATATAACCACATATTGTACAACTACGTAGCACAGTTTGTACAGAAACAGGTTGTACAACTACACAGATACAGGTTGTACAACTATACATAACCGGTTGTACAAAAAAAAAGTTCGTCGAAACCTATCAACATGGGATCTAGTTTTGAAGATCTCGACGCGAGGATCTCAAAAAGGAAAACGGTTCGTAATTTGGATAAACGGTTCACGAGATATTTTATTTCAAAAATTCAGATTAGAAAAATAAAAGGAAAAAAACTGATCTCCCACCTCACTATCCCTTCTCTCTCATCATACAAAAGTATAGAAAACAGGAAGTACAAAGTAGAGAGAACTGGGAGTACGAACTATACAAAACAAGTTGTACAAACTATACATAACCGGTAGTACAAAAAAAAAGTTCGTCGAAACCTATCAACATGGGATCTAGTTTTGAAGATCTCGACGCGACGAGCTCAAAAGTGAAAACGGTTCGTAATTTGAATAAATGGTTCTCAAGATATTTCATTTTTTAAAAACGAATCTCAAAATGAATGCACATACAACCCTCCGCACGGAGAAACAGAAATCTCACCAAAACTCTCTCATGCTGCCACTTGTCGCATATTTAATCACCCACGGGGTACCGCGTAAAGGGAGAAACTGACACTTGCCATCACGCCACGGTTCACTGAATTCCCTTCGCAAAGAGAACCTTTTTTCTAGTGATTTCCCTTTCCCTCTCTGCCTCTGCAGCTCCCGCAGGCTCCTACCAAGCTCTCTCTCACCCACCGGCTCACCGCCTTGAGAGTTGAGATGATCGTGAACGTCGTGGTAAGAAAACTTTCTGTCTGTGCTCCAACCAGTAAAGCGACCGACCGCTCCGATCTGGCGACTGGCGGTGCAGGCAAACCCGACAAGGAGTGAGCTGTGTATCGCTTGTCTCACTCCAAGGCTTCACCGGCCGCCACTCTGGAGCATGCAGAACGAGAGCTAGAGATCGACTCGCTCATCATCAGCTGGCCGCCGGAGCCGGACATGTCGCCACTGACTGGCAGGCTCGCTAGCCTCTAGCTTTCCCTCCCCTCCCCTGACTGCTACTGCGCACTGTGCGCTGGGCCTCCCGTCCGAATCACATGCACATCCATGTATGCCACTGTGGCTGGCTGGCTCTGGTGCATCTAGCCTCTCCTTCCCTCCTATATGCATGCCATGCCTTTCTCCTCCTCGCTCGTTCTTCATCGCCTCGCACACACAGATCCATGTCTTCTTCCATCTCTTGAATTGTGTAGTTCGTCGAGGTGTCAGACGACAGATGGTGCAATGCAGGTATGTAAGTGCCTGCGCATGGCTAATGCTGCATGCCTGGCTCCCTGAATGCCATCTGAGAAGCACGCCGGTGTGCTTGGCGTTGCCTCCCGGATGGCGTTGAGGGAGTCATG
Source organism: Poa pratensis (assembly GCA_947311845.1). Taxonomy (NCBI): domain Eukaryota; kingdom Viridiplantae; phylum Streptophyta; class Magnoliopsida; order Poales; family Poaceae; genus Poa; species Poa pratensis. The sequence goes on along the minus strand of CAMZMU010000101.1, from coordinate 23,474,522 downwards.
CAGGCTCCTTCACTCTCTACTCACTCATGGTACGCCTCCTGCTGCATATATTGCCTATGAATTCTTCAGGTGCGTTGTACAGATTCACATCTTAATTGCGACCACGCCCACCCTCTACAACCGCATCCGTGTGTGTTTTCATGAAGCAAATTATCGAAAAACATGCGACAAGACATGCAAGTTTATCATCTAGGCGTGCATTACAAATCATACCAGTGTGACTTTTACCAGATTTAGTTAGTTGCACACGCCGTAACAAATCTGCATTTAGCGCCAGGTCACGTACACAAGTGCAACCAAATGTATCCATCAAGTAACTAGAAAAGAAGGCCACACTCGTTTGACACCAGATGTATCCATGTCCCATCAACTGGTAACAATATAGGTTTGACCGACACAGCTAGATCGATGCTAGCTAGTGCCTCGTATTTACACTTTCCTTGGTAGGAAAACACGCTCTTTTTCTCGATATCTAAGTGTGCTTAGAAGTGGTGATTGTATACAGCCGCTCGATCAAGAGCATCAGTAGAGCTTAATTCTTGTGGAGATCTGCCTCTGGCAAAGCGGGCAAACCTTCAGATCCTTCCCGCAGTCTGCACAAGTCTGCATTCCAAGGCGATTATAGGTTCATTAACAGGGTCAACATAGCTGATGATGTACCATCAAACCCCAAGAAAAATAGGACGACTTTCAAGACGTTTGTACCTGGTGCCCACACCCAAAAGCAAGGTTCTTTGCTTCAGTCCAGCAGATTGGACAAGTCTGCACAAACATGAGTTCAGGATACAAGTGCAAAACATAAGCACATACCAAGCATAGACAAGCTTAGATTAGAAAGACAGTCATTCTTGTCAAGATTACACTGAAACATACCTGCTGATCCCCTATATCGCTATCCTGTGGAGGTGCTGATGCATTCTTCTTAGGTGACTCATAGCTAGTGCTAGTCGACTGAGTCTGCTTGACTGCAGAACATCCAGATTGTTGTTGATAAACACCCCAGGTGGAGGTAGCACTGATCGATGCGGAAATCCTCTTCGTTTGCTGCCCAAGAAAATAACGATAAAGTTGGGATCACTGCTGCAAAAGAAAAGGGGGGTCTAGATTTTCAGCAATTATGTGAGTTCGATTTAGAGAGTAAATTACCCAAGAAGCTGGAGGTTCATTGTCGCCTTGAACTGAGCTGGGATCTCCATAAGTGCTGAAAGAGCAAATTCTGCCTCCTTTTTGCTGGTGGGAATTGGTCTTGACATGATCTCGGTGAAGTTCACAAACTGCATTGAACCAATATTACAACTTATCATGATCAATACAAGTATAGAGGGTAAACAAAAGGTTAAGAAAGGAATTTACCTGGAAATTATCAAATGCACGAGATGGTATGTTGTCATCAAATTGCCTCATCATGTCCCATGGCCCATCGCCGACTCCAACAAGCACAATTGACAAAGGGTAGTCACTGAAACAGAAAGTCATATTTGTGTTGAAATGTAAGAGCTCAATATGACAGCAATATGCAAGTTACAACACACAACTCAACAGTTATCTTAAAATAGTAGGTAGTACCTTGCTTTCACAATGGCATCTATAGTTTCCCTTTCCTGTGGGCTCAACTGGCCATTACCTGTGTCAACACTGCGTGTAACCTGTGCAAATTTGCAAGGAAAGCAGAAAGAACAGTGAAATTATAAGTGATGCACTCACTAAACCAGGTACTATGTTGCAAACAATCAGCATAGTACTAACAGAATTAGAGTACTGGTACAAGAATAAACCTGTCCGTCTGCTATTATAAGCAGGACATGGTATTGGCCACCACTACTATCCACAATTCCAATAGCAGTCTCAATCATAGGTGCAAAGGAAGTGGGACCTGATGATAATAAAAGAAACGTATGAGCGAAATGAATATCCATGGAGTGTGGTTTATTTAAGGACTACAAAAATTGATAAACTGACCAGCCAAACGAAGCTGTGGAACAATTTCTCTGTACCGGCCAAGTGCTTGTTCAAAGCCATCACACGATTGGTTGTCAGGATAGAAGCTGAATACCTTTTGATCATGAGTAGTAGCTGTAAGGTGGATACAAAATTGTTACATATGTCTCATTTTTACACCAACAAGGCCTAGAGGCAAGCTATGAACTGACCATCGCCAAATCCGAAGCATGGTATCAGATTGTCCTCATCAAATCGTGCGAGAGTTCTCCCTATAATGGATATAGCCTGCTCATATGGGTTTGGAGTATTCCCTATTGCGTGCAAGCTCCGGTTGTTGAAGGACCGTTTGCCTAATTAAAAGCAGCAATCATAGGTCACCAGTGCTTTTCGAAGAAAAGACAAAACAAAAAAGTGAAATTTCTGGCCACATATTTTTGAACAAACCTGTCCATTCATTGCTCTTGGTGAAATCAATCCCAACGATCAGATTTGAGGACTCCAGTCCAGCATGTGAAAGAGCATCAGTTACCTAGATTAAGAAGGGAAACAGAGACCGTCATACTTCGGACAAAACAAAACAAATCAAATGTTCGTGGTAACAGAGGTATGTGCTATGACGCATAACATAAACTAGTTCTACACAAAGAGCATTGCGCACAAACAAACAAGAAACAAATAACTCTGCATGAGTAATTCAGTTAGAATCCACAGTCCACTGTGTTCTAGTAGCAACTTAGGATATAAAGAGTTCTACATTTACCTTCAACGATCAGTACACGACTGCAAAACTTCACACATCTGGGAATATTTTATTAAAGTATAAAACAGAACTATTTTGCGACGCATACATAATCTCTACTTATCATCCAAAGGAATATTAACCACTAACTCCTAAGCCAATAAACGAACTGCATTCAACACGAAACTACTTCCAGCCAATCGAAGCCCACGAGGTCCGCGTGCACCACTGTAGTACTAGGCAGCAATGCGCGATTGCACAAACAAGAAAGCAAGAACCAGGGAGCAAGCATTGCAAGAAACCGGTGGATCGATCTCGCTCACCTGCTCCAGGGTGTGGTAATCGTCGCCGAACTTGGCGAAGCGATTCTGCCCTCCCGGCGCGGCGTTCCTGCCGTGATTGTTGTTGTGCTGCTGATGCCGCCCTGACGAACTCTCCTTGGAGCCGAAGGCGCCCATGGCCACCTAATCGATCCCCCCTCCTTACTCTCTGAAGTCTGAACGACAGCAGAACCAACCGCGAATCAGAGATCTCCCGAGAAGAGCGAACCGATCTTGGAAGCGGAAGGAGGGTAAGGGTTTAAGAGAGCAGCAGCTGGAAACGAGAGACGAAAAAACCCTCGCCAAGAACCGACGAGAAAATCGCGGAGGAGAGACGGTAGCAACTGCCGGGATAAGATAGAACAGAACCGGCGTGAGAAAATATAGGGGATTTGAGTAGGACTCTGGTTGAGATCAAACAACCCACCTACCCACCCACATTGCGCAGGGGAAGTCCTTCGCGGCGAAGGATCCCGTACTGTGCCCGTGGCGTGGCGGTGCAGGAAACCGGAACCGGAGAGCCCCCAAATCGGGCGGCGGATGCGGACGAGAGCAAACGGAATTGGACTGTTGGTGGAGATAAGCAGGACGAGAGTTGGACGGACTTGGTTCTACTTGGTTTGTGAGCTGGATTTGGGCTCTAGGAAGTTTTTGTTTTTCCGAATTGGGCTCCAGGAAGTTGCGAGCATGTGACCTGTCGCGACCCAGGTTCGCTACGACGGGCCCGGCTGCCAGGGACCCAGAGTGATAGACTTGTACGAACAAATGGAGTAGTACTACTTACTTTGTAGTCTCTGTTGCGTCAACGAAGAGATGAGATATGAACAGAAACAGGGCGGATATATTTAGCTGGTTTCTGGCCAAGAAATGTTGATCTTATCGACGCCCGGCTTCTTATGTGCACCATTTACAAGTGGGCGGTTCATACAAACAAGGAAAATTTGTCATCTTCACGGAACCTTGCCAGTATATCACGTGAAAGCATGTGCGTTGATCTGAAAGTTTCTCAGTTCAGCGCCAAGGACGAGCAAAAATTGCACGTTCCTTCACCTTTCCACCGTTCGGATCTCACCCATTCGAACAAACCAGAAAAGGGAACATGCACGTATGCCTCCCCACACCGATGTTTGGATTTGCAGACGATACATGCATTCCCGTGAACCCTAGTACCAATGCCCATCTTTCACTCATTTGAGTATCTGACGAACTGCGGCAGCAAGTTTCTCAACCCTATCTATCTGGCGATCGATCGATCGATTCCCTCTCATGTCGACTGGCCGTCTACGTTCGCATCAATGTCGTCGGAAACATCTCTGTAGGTAGCTAAAGTACTGACCAATGTGTTTCAGTCCTGATGTTTTTTTTTAACGGATATAGAAAAATGAATTGACCAGTTTATAAAAAAGACTGGCCGAAAATAGATACAATAACATGACGCCCCACGTCGGCCCCGAGGCCATGCACCACACAAGCTGACGGGCTAACCGTCCAATCGGTCAAGGCCTTAACGTGACACAACAGAGGCAAAAACTGGAGATGCCGCTCAGACATCCACGCCGGCCCTGAGGCCATGCACCACGGGCCGACGACAAAACCGCCCAAGCGGCCAAGATCGACACGCCAACACCTCACACTACAAGGAAACAACTAATCACCGGCGTCGCGACTTTGACATCACCGGCGAGACATGACCACGCCGGTAACCTCACGCCAGTGCTACTTGACATCACCGACGAGTGCGAGGCCACGCCGGTGACTATTTGAGATCACCGGCGGGTGCGCGAGGCCACGCCGGTAATTCTATCGGATCACTGGCGAGGGCAGGCACGCCGGTTATCCCGCTTTTTTTCGGTATCTGGTATTAGTGATTACCGGCGTGATGTGGTATGTCACGCCAGTAATTCTTTTATTTATTTAAATTAAATTTATAAATAATTTACGTAATTGTTGTATATTCGATATTTCATATTTAGAGACCATATTCGAGAATTCGTTTGTAGAGACTATATTCGAGAATGCACGCACAGAAATATGAATAACTTTAGAGGTAGTTAAATAGGAAAGTCTCAGCCGCTAGCTAGCTATTACAGCGATAAGTCTTGAATATGTTTTTACAGACACAAAATAACACAGTTCTGCCATGAAATGTAAAGTTCACGGAAGGTACATAAAGGATAAGACGCTATTACAACGACAAGTTTTGGAAACGCTCTACTGGCTGATGGTGTTGAAATCGCAAAGACCATCAATTGTGAATATCCCCGTGCCACCCTATGTCTTTAGCCGGTTGATGATGTCGTCTTTGTCTAGTGGTTGGCGGTGAGTCGGTGGTGACGGGCTCATCCTCATCTTCATCCTCCGCTGCGTCTTCGTGACGCTCCTCATCTTCATCCTCCGCCGCGTCTTCGTGACGCGCATCTTCGGGAGGCACGTTCTCGTGACCAATCGCCTCAGAGTCGGACACGTCCTCATCTTCCGTGTGATGCTCGCTTTCATGCGACACATATGCGGGGTCTATAAATTCCGCGGGCATGCGGATCCGTCCCGACGAAGTTAAACCGTCGTGGTTTCCAGACATCTACAATTGTTATAGCAATTGGATGATAAATCTCTTAAATTGTTAAGTCCTGCCAAAACATTCGGCATGACCTTTGCTAAAATTGGACATATTAAGTGCCAGAAATTCGATGAAACAAACGTGAGTCAACGTTTCGTCAAAACATTGGCACTCATATACCTGCATAGGAAACAACAATAGACGCGAAAATGTTCGCGAACAACACATTCCATAGACCTCAAACACGTATTAATCCATCTAAAAAAATGAGAACACACTTCTAGTGCATCTCCATATATACACCCAAATTCATCTCCCCAATCTGCGGTAACCACATATATCTCCAAATAAAATCCTAGTTCATGCTCCAAAACATGTAAAAATTGGTCTCGGCGTTCCAACAAACACCTCGTGAGCGACACCGGGGTGGAGGGGAAAGGGGTGCCATACCTCGCTCCGACGGCGGCGGCACCGAAGCCCAGCGTCGGTGTTGAGGCGTGGTGCGTAGACGAGGCCGGGGACAGCTCGCGCCGACGACGGCAGCTCCGGTGGCGCTTGGGGGGAGAGGCGCGGTCGAGGGACACGGCGGAGGGCGGAGGCGCGGCGTCGGGTGGAGGCGCGGCCGGCGTCCAGCGTGTGTTCAGGGGGACGAGGCGCGCGGGCGGCGGCGTCAAATGGCGGCGCGGGCGCGAGACAGAGGAGAGAGGCGCGGGCGTGAAAATGAAAGAGGGTGGGGGAATTTCACCAAGTTTTTTCCTATACAACTATTCGAATCGAATCACCGGCGAGTACTGGTCACCCACGCCGGTGATTAGAATGTTTTTTTTCTATACAACTATTATAATTTCATCTGTTTTTTCACGCCCATAAATTCAACTACGTACGCCCCTAAATTTTATATATTATAACATTAGTTAATTCATCATTTTATTGACACATATTTCTTCTTCGATCTCAGAAATAAATCTCAAAGTCACATATCACTTCTAGTTGCCTTTTTGGGACGCCAATTTTCTGATGAACTTTAAATACAAATGCAATACCGCCACGTATTGTGATTTATTGTTTTAAAGTAATTACTGGCGTGGGAGACCAGTGCAAGCCGGTAACGTTAAAGTAATCACCGGCGTGGGAAGCTTCACACGCCAGTCATTCTAGCGTGGCCACCATGTCAATTCAGGACAAAGTAATCACCGGCGTGTCCGATGAAACCCACGCTCGTAATCAGCACCGTAATGACTGGCGTGGATGTGTAGTCCCACGCCGGTGACATTTTTCCTCCGTGGTTGGATTTTTGGGCCCACAAATCACCGGCGTGGCTCTAAGATGTCCACGCCGATGATCCCACCGTAACACCGGCGTGGAAAAATTCCCACGCCGGTGATTAGCTGCAGAATTTGGTCCCAGCAGATCACCGGCGTGGGTTTTGAGTGGCCCGCCGGTGATTACGAACCGACTATTAGGTGTTTCCTTCTAGTGCAAACGTGATGCAGCGGAGGCGAGCACCAGCCCCAAGGCCACGTACCTCCTAGCCTAAAATGAGAAGACCAAGCAATGCCACCCACACAAACAGAAGAATATGTAAGGGTCATCTTCACAATCGTCGACAGCATGTTTGTCAACCATATCCGGCGATATACGTACCGATCGATCCCCCTCATGTCGACAAGCCGTCTACGTTGGATCGCATCAGTGTCGTCGGAAACATTTCTCTGCGGTACTCCAGCTAAATTAAGAGTAGTGACCGATCGATGCGTTTCAGTCCACAAGAAGACACATCACCAGCAGCAATCAACTCGATCCTGTTTTGACGACGCGACGCAAGCTTCCAACGCAGCCCACAGCCACAGGTAACCAAACCCCAGCGTGGAGGGAGCCCGCACACATGGCGGCCATTCCCGATCGGCCACGTACGAGTGCGGCATGGACAGGTGGGATGAACGAACCAAATCGCACGGCAACCTTGATCATCGGCTCCCAAATCTCGTCGGCTGAATTGCTCGAGCTGTAATCCGCAGGGTTTGCCATCTGTCCTTGGGTATTAAGAGGCGGTGACCAGACCAGACACACAAGCGCCTCTATATGCTCAGAAAGAACATTTGGTAGTTATACGAAGAAAATTCCATTTGTAGAGGCAATTGGTGCCATAAAGCACGTACAGGCAATATCTCAGTCGCCGTCGGAACTAGTTTGGTGAAAACCGGGTGAGCCCAAAACTCTGCATTCTCTTGGGCGCTTGATCCCATCTCCTGTCAATTGACACCGTTGTGGTGAGGACCTTCCTAATCAACACGTATGTATTACTTCTCTCGCACTAGTATTTGGTTTTTTACACATCTGCTAGATATGTCTAGTTTGTCGCATGTGGTTAATTCATATGTGATGTTGATTTCGATAATTAATCTCATATGAAAATTACTTAATATTCTAACATAATTCACAAAGGTTGTACGTGTAAATGATACTGGCGTGTGAAAGGTGTTTGCTGTTTAATTTGGGGATATAAATTTGGAGGTCAAACCTATGCGTACGCATGTTTTGACTCGATGAATTAATACAGTTAATGTCGAAGTGAGGCCACTCTGTTTGCAGGTTTTGATTATTCAGAGTTTCATGCCATTCGAATGAGCTAGCGTGCGCGTGCCTGGAGTGGACGTAGACTGATGCGCTAGTTAAACCAGCCAAGTAAGAGCATTTTGGGCGTCCAAATAGTCGTCTAAAGGCTTCTGGGGTGTGTCGGTCTAAAAAGGTTCCCACTCGCGGCGCCTAAAAGCGAGTTTGGTTCGGCGCGGCTCAATTTTGGTCCGACACATCCAACCCACGTCCTCCACTTGACGAGTCGATGGGCTAATGGCGCGCGTCGCCACGTCGGCCTCCGGCCTCCGGTGCGCGGGCCACGCTTGTCATTGACACGGCAAACCCCAACAAAATCCCGGCTTCCCACTAATTCTCCTCCCAGATTTCATTTCTCCCGCCGCGCCGCCCACCCAAAACTCTCGCTCCCGCCTCGTATCCATGGCGCCGCCGCGTTCACCCAAGGTACGCAAGGCAAAGGGGAAGGCGCCGACAAGGGCAAAGCAGCAGGGGTCGACGCTAGGCGTTCGCAAGCAGCGCAAGCCTCACCCACCCATGCAGCGGCCGGAGGGGATGACGAACACCGATTGGCAGCTGGACGTCCTCCGGCGCCGATTGGAGACGGAAAGCCGCGGTGGTCGGCGCGTCGCGCAGAAGGCTAGGGCTCTCGGTGGGCAGCCGCCATTGATGGCGAAGAGCATCGCCGCCATGAACAAGGGCATCGCCGCCTTGGTAGGAAGCCAAGACATATTCCGCGCCGCGATCTTGCAGGAACTTGGGCTCATCCCGGTGACCGAGACCGGCGGCAACCAGTGTAGCCAGGGCAACCAGGGCCACGACCACGGGCACGACCACGATCACAGGGTCCAGGGCGACGGGACAAAGGATGACGACGATGACCTGACCCAAGCCCGGCGAAGGCTACGTGCCCCAGCCCGGCGACACCATCTAGGCAGCGGCAACGACATCTCCCGACGTATTTTTTGCTATATTTGGCGTGTTTTGATGGCCCAACCTTCGTGTTCGTGGCCGAAACTATAAATTTGTGGCCGATCGTGGCCGATGGCGGCTGAAACTTTGAATTGTGGTCGATATTTTAAGTTTCTCTAATTTGAAATTGCAAAAAAAACTGTCGTCTGGGCCGATTTGCGCGCCCCAAGTGGGGAGCGACGACGCCCATAGCCACAAGCTCGTTCGGACGGCGCCCAAATGGCCCGTACGGACACGGCCTTCGGACGCCCATTTGAACGCCGTGAGTGAAGATGCTCTAATATCTCCACAAAATAATAAACTTAGAAATGAACATCAGATCGTGCCCATCCATACTGGCACTGTTTGATGATGAGGTTTTGCCTAATTCTGTCGCCGAGCTTTCTTTATTTCCATCTCTCTTTTTTTTTTGCGGGTGCTAGCTATCAGCCTATCCTAACTCTTTATTCTCATCGTTTCATCATAATTTTAAGCTGCAGCACCAGACTTATTTTAATCTCTGGAATTCTCAGTAGCAATACATCATTCGTTAGACAGATGACAGGACGTCATAATATGTTGCTTCACAGGCGCGCAATAGAATCCGCCGGCAGCCACATTCGGAGAGCAAGGCAGAGAGAATCAAAGATTCCAAGGCATGGGGCCCTGCATCGGTTGCTTGTGCGGCGAAGAGAAAGAATCCAGGGGGCAACAGGCGCGGGCCCCACGTAGAATCACGCAGATACTTTCCTTGTCCACTCGGGATCTCGAAACAACACTCCTCTCAAAAAATGTTTTTTTGCGAAAAACTCGCTACGAGATACTTTGCGTGCATGCGTATCTATCTCGTCGACACCCTGATGATCCTTTTCTGTTAATCTAATCCCCCACTTGTCGCTCGGAATTCGGCGAGCGTTCTTCCGACAGAGGAAGATTCAGGAAGGGAGCCGGCGGAGAAGCAAAGTGGTTGGGCTCGCCAATTTGACGAGTTCTTTACGATTTTGGAGTCAAAAGAAAGCGCTCGGTGCCGTAAAAAGCTGAAATCTTTGCTAGCGACGAGAGGAAAAGCAGAAATGTCGAGAACAAAAATCTTTGGGCCATGGACAGGGACAGTAGACTCAACGATACGATACAGCCATACGGGTGCAGCCGTGCAGGATCATCTGTGGTTGGCTACTGGCTAAGGGCTAATGATACGCTGATTAACCGCACCTTGGCGACGAGTAATTGAAACTCCATGAACAATCCGTGCGTGTTTGCGATGAGTTCGTCGCCGAAGAAGAATGTCTCTCGAAAAGAAAATGGCAGCGGAAATTGTTGGAAATGTTCTCAGCAGTGGTTGGAGTGGAGTGGAAGCACGAAACGATCAGTTGGATAATTAAGTGGAGCATTCACCATCTGTCTCCCCCACTCGCGTAGAAGAAAGTCCCCCATTTGCGTGGCGGATTAACCCTCTCCTCTCCTCTCTCCCCCGCAACAGCAACGTCACCCACCTCTCTCTGCTTCCCTCACTCCACGGCCAGTCGCCCACCACCATATAGCCGCCACCATCCGCAGCTCCTCGCATCGTTGCGCGCGCCACTTACCAGTTGCTGGTGACTACTACAGTGATCTGTTCTGTCCATGTCGTGCTGAGCTCTTGGTGTTTGGTCCGTGTGGTTGCGTGGTTGGCGGCAGTACATGAGGAGGAAGCCTGGGGAAGGAAGGGGGAGGGGCGCTGGGGCTGCTGGGCTGCGTCGATGAGGTGGTGGCGGCGGTGGCGTCGTCGTGGGGTCCGATGAGCGGCGCGGGGTCCCGGGTGGAGGCGGCGCCGAGGCTCGCGCAATGGCGCGTCGACACCCTCCCATGCTACACATACCGCAAGTCCGACCCCTTCCGCGTCGGCCTCTGGAACTGGTCCGTGCCCGCTCAGCCCCTCCTCCTTCCCCGCTGTCTGCAAATCTGTTGCCTGCTACCTGTTTGGTTTCTTGATTGTCATGTCCAAGAAAGCAGAGTTTACCTGCTCTGTGATGCTTGTTGTGATTGAGGCTCTTACTAGTTGTGTTGTTAATCTGAGGTTTCGTGGTGGTTTACGAGTTCAAAGAACGGTTTGATGGTTTTCTGCTACTTGTTAGTTCTAAATGATGTGGGGACAAGACTGTTTCTGTATTTTTTCTTGTTTGTTTGATTCTCAAAAAAGGTTTGGAGTTTTGGTAGCAGAGCAGCATCAATGGATTTCTCTTCTTCGGTTTGCTAAGGTGTTAGCTCATTAATTCTGGATGCGTCCGCTTAATTCTTAGTATTTTTCTGTCAAAGATTTCACTGAACTGACTTTAAGTTGAATTTGGAAACTTTCGTCCGTGATATCTAGTTGAGATGTTTTCTTCGCCATATTTGGTCTATAGGAGAGACGTAAAGACTTGGCTTGAAACTAAAGATATTGAGACAAAAGTTTTCACTTTCCCCAACGCTCACTTTCAACTAATATTTTTTAAATGGTGTCTCAACTACTATTACCAACAAAAATCTTTAATTGGATTGTACGTTTACTTCCTCAAGCTATTTTAACACAGCTAAAAGCATAATAGAACAATATAGGGAGCTATGAGGTGCTGCCAATGTGTCACTCATGAGCTAACTTCAGTTTCTGATTCTAAAATATGAAGGTACATATCTGTGGAGAGAAACAACAAGCAAACTTGCGTTAAGCTCTTTGCAGAGCTATCAAATTCTGCCAAGAACACAGCCCCAGCACCAATAGCTTCCTTTGTCGCGAAACTTCTGATATCCTTTCCTCCAAATCAAAAGATCATAGTTCATCCAGGTATTTTTTTTACTAAAGACGTCTTCTACTTCCTCTCGCTATAATTGCAATTCCCCTTGTGTTGACATATTAAAGATGAGCATATATTTTGACATCCAAATATGTAAATGATTATTGTATAAGTGATTTTTTAGTTCATATGGCTACGAGTTTATTTGTGCAGAAATTGAGGCTCAGTTTGGCAACGAAGTGTTTCTAAAACCAAAGTATTTCAAAACCACAATATTTTCATGCCTAGGCAAGCAATACTTCAGTTTTAGAAAAATAGGTCCAAACCTCTTTATTATACACTTCAAAACTAGTGCAGTGTCATAAATATTGAAGTATATAAAACTACAGTTTTTGCTAAAGTCAAACACCTCAAAGTATTGAAAACCATAGTATTCCTAGAAACCACAGTTTTTTTGAAATAGTTTGCTTCCAAACACAGCCTGAGTGTCATGCAACAAGCAGCATACAAATTTAAACTACTGTACATTATAAATGATCAGGCATACATGCCGGTTTGAAATTCTAGGACTTATAATTATTAAAAATTCAAGTTGAGTTGCCCACATATCATCAAGTGCAGAAAGCATGTGCATATTTCATTTATATCTAACTATCAGCTGATTTACATAAACACAGGAATCTTTGACAAACATCTGAAACACGACGGATTTGTGTGGACGATTGACAGTAGTGTTACAGGAAGATTTGTGATTGAGATCGAGTTTCTTGACCTGAAAGTTGCAGATCCATCTGTAAGCACTGTTTCACTCTCTGCTTCTGCTTTGTCAATGTTTGGTACAACCACAATGAGAAGATGTGGAGTAACATTCTGACTCACCTGGAATCCTGTCTAATCTTAGTCATATATGCACACTATATTAACATCTCATCAGGACAGATGGACACAAACGTAGAAACATCTACTATTTTTTGTGTGAGGTGTCTACAGTTGTTTTCTATCACACAGACATGTTTGACCAGAAAAGTTTCAAGTCCACAAACTGAAACCTAAAGCCGAAATCTGGTGCCACTTGTCAATCATTACTCGACCCAGATAGAAAGAAATCGAAAATCTTTCAGAGAAATATTGAAAATGATTTTAGATGGACACTACCTTCTGCTGGTGCTGATATCATCAGCTGAGAACACCATGCCAGATGGAGATGCAACACGGTCCAATATTTTCTTGGAGAGCAAAGTCAAACTTTTTGTCTAGTTACCAGCAGACCTCAATCAAGAATATAGAGTTAATAAGAATTCAGTGAATTGAGCAGAACGAGAATTGCACTAACAAAAAGCAACACAAGAAATTGTTATTTGTGCATGAATATAGTACGTTTTTACCTCATGCTCCTGGGCATACCACTTACTGATCTCTAATCTCTGCATTCCAGGGTGGTGAACCTGCCTCCGTTTGGACCTCACACCAGATCAAGCAGTCTTCAGACAACACTGCACTGTCATCCCTTGCAAGAATGCTGCAAGAAGGCATACTGACTGACATCACAATTAACGCCGATGACGGCAGCATAAGGGCCCACCGCGCGATCCTGGCCGCCGTCACCCGTCTTCAGGAGCATGTTCTCGCACGACCTCAAGGAGAAGGAGCTCGCCACCGTCGACATCTCCGACATGTCCCTCGACGCGTGCCGTGGCTTCCTGAACTACATCTACGGCGATCTACGCAACGAGGAGTTCCTCACCCACAGGCTGGCCCTCCTCATAGCCGCCGACAAGTACGACATTGCTGATCTGAAGGAGGCGTGCATCGAGAGCCTGCTAGAAGACATCGACACGGGCAACGTGATCGAGAGGCTCCAGACGGCGCATCTGTACCGGCTGCAGAGGCTCAAGGGCAGCTGCCTGCGGTTCCTCGTTGACTTCAGGAAGGTGTACGAGATGCACGACGAGTTCAACGCGTTCCTTCAGACGGCGGACAGGGACCTGGTGGCTGAAGTGTTTCAAGGTGTTCTTGCAGCGTGGAGTGGCCGGTGACTCTGAGCATCGGATGCCTGCTGTGTCTGGGGACTGGGTAATGGGTTCATTGGTGCATTGTTTGCTAGATGGATTCTTGCTGATAATACAGCATGTAAATAGCGCGTACAAGCCATGATTAGTTGGCGGTAACATTTAATGTGTATACCTCGATTGGATTTTGTTCATGTCGTATGGTAATCCAATTCATGTATATTAGACTCTGCAAATAGTAAAGATATATGTGTGATCCTGTAAACTGTAAGTCTGAAACAATGACAGTGATTTTGTGAAGCCAAGCGAGCTTCCTCTCCCCGTCTTCTGTTCAGTTTGAGACCAACACGAACTTGTGGGTGGAAATTTGGTCTAATCCTGGGTGACATGCTCAGCATGGCATCATCGGTGGCTTTATTCACTGAGAGAACTCTCATCGCTGTCTTTGAACTAATACGAAATCCTGTAACGGTAGAAAAAGTAGATAGAAATGCGGGCACCAAGGAGTTATATACAGACTACATATGTTTAAAACGTCTAAGGCCTATTAGCTCAGCTGGTTAGAGCGTCGTGCTAATAACGCGAAGGTCACAGGTTCGAGACCTGTATGGGCCAACTTCTTTTTTATGGTAGAAAATTTCTTTTCTTTTTATATTTATCAGAACTTTTTTTTTGGAATTTCTCGAATCTCTGGATTTGCGGGAGGCCAACTTTTTATGGTAGAAATTTTCTTTTTATATTTTCAGAACATTTTTTGGGGGAATTTCTCCAATATCTGGACTTGCGGGAAATGCTTGCGCCGGCTGAAATGGCATGGCCAGAGAACGTGGAGCAGAGCAGTAACACAGGAAGATGAACAAAGAGGTAAAAAGAATTGACTGCTGGCGTAATAAAACAGCAACCCACTGATTCGTAAATCCACATCTCGAAAGGAAAAATTTCAAAAGAAAAAATTACTCAGATCTTCAAAAGAAGAGAGAGAGAGCGCGCGCCTAAACTTAGTTTTTGTATGTTCCATACTTATTATATATCATTGCCACATGCTTTTATAATGTTTTATATCATTTTGGCACATTTTATGGAATTAACCTATTAAAAGATGCCCAGTGCCAGTTTCCTGTTTTTGCTGTCTTTTTGTTTCAGAAAAGTTGTTCTGCGAAGTTTCTCGAAATCAGCTCATAATTTAGGGGAATTATTTTCACGAAGAAACAAAGACGGAGCCAGAAGGGCGCCTGCAGGGGGGCCCCCACAGCCCCAGACGCCACCTGGCCCTGGCCAAGGCTGGGCCGCGGCTGGGGCCCACCTGGGCGACTCCGAGACCCCTCGAGTTGCCCTTTCGCCTATAAATTGCCTTCGACGCGGAAACCCTCGACACCCGATCATATTTTCCAGAAAACATCTGAGGCCGCCGTCGTCGTCAACCCTAGATCGGGAGGGTTCTGAAACTCTTCCCGGCACCCTGCCGGAGGGGGAGATCATCACCGGAGGCATCTACATCACCATGCCTGCCTCCGGAGTGATGCGTGAGCAGCCCACCACGGGACTACGGGTCCATGGCAGTAGCTAGATGGTTGTCTCTTCTCCCTTGTGCTCCATTGTTTAGATCTTATGAGCTGCCTACATGATTAAGATCATCTTTATGTAATGCTATATGTTGTGTTTGAGGGGATCCGATGAATTATGGAGTCATGACATTATTGTTCAATATATTTATGATATGTTTTATTTATGATCTTGCATGTTCTCCGTTGCTTGTGTAAGCTTTGGCCGAAGTAATTACTTGTGTCAGTAGAGGGAGTATTTATGCTAGATAGTGGGTTCATGCCTCTCTTTTCCGAGCTCGAGTTGACAGAAACGTTAAGACTTGGGATAAAACAGCGGTGTTTATTGCTTTATGTTGTGTTCATTACTTACATTACGTACCATGCTTATTGCAATTATCTGTTGCTTGCAACTTAATACTTTCGGCAGACGATCGGCGATCGGCCAGGGCTTGCGCTCGTCGGGGCGGGGCCACTGTGTTGGGCACTCTTGCAGCTCTGCAAGTGCATGCGTAACCTCCGAAAAGAAAAATGCAAGTGTATGCATGGACGCCACCGCCGCCGCCGTCTCGTTTACGGTTCACCTCCCCTGCCGCACCAGTACACCACCTATGCGGTCCGTCCGTGCGTCTCGTTTAAGATCACGCCCATGATTGACTCTGGTGTGTCCATTCTAATTTCACGCGCCGTTGGTCCATCACCTCGATCCATTTGCACGGTCTAACTACAAGTTTTGGAAAAGTTGAGCTCAACGAGTAAGGAACAGAGGAGTGATTGATGCATGTAAAATGCATACATGAACTTTGCATTATATTACTTATATTTCAATCATATTTGCATCATATAAGGGTTATATCATTGTTTTATATTGATTTTAGGAATATTTCACAATTTCCCCATTTTTCTGGAATTAACCCTGCACTGTCAGAAACCCTATTTTTCAATGTTTTTACCTTTCAGGGACCCAAACGACGTCCAAATGACCTAATATTTTGCGAGGATCATTTTTTGGAAGGAACGAAGCGTAGGAGCGAAGGAAGCGAACAAACGGAGACCCGAGGGCCAAAAGAGGTGGGCCCACGTGGCCAGATTCCTTGGCCGCGTGGGACCCCCCATCTTGGGCCTCGTGGCTCCGATGCCGTCCGTTTTCGTCTCCGTGGCTTCGTCTTGACCTAAAACCGACTATAAAAATAGTCCCCCGAGGAGTTTTGCGAGGAGGGGGCGGAGAAACACAAAACCACGAAACAGAGAGTCAGAAGGCTGCCGCCGGAGAAGATCGGAGGGGGGAAACGCCGTCGGAATCACCTCCGGAGGTCTCCACCCCCTCCGGCGTGTTCATCATCAACATCTACAGCAAGATCATCTCCATCTCTCCACTGTAAACTCTTGGCAAACATGATGTATGATGCAATATACTATTCCCTTGATCTATTGTGTCTCCCCATCTATGTTTGAGAAGTGATTTGTTCATGGCAATAGTGAAATAGTTCGTTGATTGGTTGCATACAAGTTTTGTTATCTTTTATGATTGTCTTTATGTACAATATATGAGTGCACACATATGTTGGGGAATGCATGTAAGGTGATCACCGGTAATGTAATGGAGTGAGGGGGACTTGGGAGGACATGTAAACCTGAGACCGAGTCATGAAGTTACTTTATTGGGGGATATATATAGGGGACCTTAGAACTTAAGGATATGGTGGGACTTTTATGTCTTAATAATTCTTGTGTGCTCATTTACTTGGCCATGAGATCCATCATAAGGGGTTATAGTTCATTTACTTGGCTACACCTATTTATGGCTCCTTCCTAGAAGAAACAATTAAGACTGAAACATGTGCTTTACTAATTGTGACAACCACACGAATGAAATAACAATTGCTAGAACATTTGCTCCCTTGAGATATTTGCTACTTGCTTCTCTAAGAAACTTGCTTGAGAAAACTGCTGAGAGAAACTTGCTCTAAGAAACTTGCGTTTGAAACTTGATTGAGAAACTTGTTACTAGATAAACCCATTCCACATCATTTGTTTTCATTAGTTAGTTCCTTTCATATTTAAACTTATTGCTTTGCACAAACGGCCATATAAGAGGGTTATAGGGCTTTAGAGAATAGATAGTTTACCTTCAGCTCCTCGTGGGTTCGACACTCAAATACTTATCGAATTGTGCTACAGCGATTCCTTGCTCTTGGGGATTATCAAGCACTTTTCTGGCGCCGTTGCCGGAGAGCGTTGTGCTAAGCTTTTATTCTTGTTTGCATTGCATACTAACATATAAATCTAAAACACAAAAAAATTATAAAATGGAAAACAACCAAACAATACACAACCATAAAAAAATTATAAAATGGAAAACAATCTAATACACATTTCATTAGTTCAAAGTTTTCTGATTTGAGCAACGTAAGTGCCTCTGAAAATTCACTCTTTACGGGCTGTCCAGTTTTTGACAGATTCTGTCTTTGTTTTGCATTACTCTCATTACTTGTGTTTTGTGTGGTTCTATTGATCAAAGAGCAATACACAACCATAGTAATATTAGCTAATGTGTAGAATCAACTCATGATATGTCTTTGCTGTACCTAAGAGGATTTCATTTATGGAGACACTAACCCCTCTAATCAAGTTTTATGATGAGTTTTGTGTGAAGAGAACTTTCAAGTGGAAGAGTTGAGGGTGATGAATAAAGATCACGAGGGACAAACACTCAAGCTTGGGGATGTTACCCCTAGGCTGACCCTACATATATCAAATAAGTACAAGAATTTAAGCTTGGGGATGCCAAGCCAACTCACTCCAACCATCTTGATACCAAGTAAGTAAGCATAGCTATATGGCTATAAAGAAAGCGCTTTACGGGAGGCAACCCGGTTGTTTTTACTTTTGATTTTCTTCGTGTCCTCTTGCTGTAACAAGAGACTTAGTTTTTAGTTTTGTTTCTGGAATTCTTAATAAAGTGCCAAGTTTTACCTATTTTGGCTTGAAAAAGTTGCTATTTGTATTCGGAGATTTTATTCCAGCACGAATCTGTGCACGGTATGATTTTTCATTCCTATTCTGTAACTCCGAATGAGCTGATATTTGAACTGTAGCTGCAACTTTTCATCCTCTGTAAGCATGAATTTTTTCAGATTTGTTCGACATATTTAAGTAGGGTATAAAAATACGTTTTGCTGCTGCTGTTTTTCTGGACAGATTCTGTCCCGTTTTGTTTTATGCATTCTTTGAACTTTTAACTTGAATCTTTTTTATCCAATTAAGTTTATAAGTAGGCATACAACATTATACGCTTTCTGGACATTCATATGAATTTTTGTTTAAGGATTATATGCAGCAAGTAATTCGTTTGTCTATCACTACTAATGTCACCCCACAGAAAAGAAATGGGAGAAACGGTGTTTTGAAGTTTTTTCACAGGGATTAGAGGAGATGCACCAAGAGCTATCCCAGGATGGTGAAGACCATAAGCTTGGAGATGTGAAGACAACCCCACTGGACCAACACACTCTCGGTTTGCACACGTCTAACATCTGTTTTTCGATCAATGCACTTTATCGCATAAACTTGGAGCGTCTTTTATTTGCTTTTTATTTCGGTTTGATTTTTTGTTTGTCTTGAGACCACCACTATCATTTATATATGAGAGAGCTACTGGAAATTTGGGTTGAATTAAGTTGGATGCTATTAAAAAGATTGGAAAAGGGATGTTTGAGTTGATTCAAAAAGATACATATAGTTGCATGATTCATGTGCTTTTTAATGAGTATTAATTTGCAAGTGTTTTATTAAGAGCTATCTTTTATTCATGTTTTGATGCTGAATGTTACTTTACTTTGTTTAACATGGATTGGTTAGTTATATGGACACTTATGCATGCATTTAGACGGTCAACTTTCTCCCTCTTGCTAGCCCAAAAATTCCAACAAGTAAAAACTTGTTTTCCAACACCTTCAACCAAAGTTTTTCCAGTGAGTCCACCATATCTTCCTATTAGCTTTATGCTATTCCGAGTATGTTTATCATGTTATTTTGTATTATCTATACTTCTGAATTAAAATGCTTATGTTATTGATTGTTATGGGAAAAGTTGGTTAAAGAGCTCTCACGAACTTGATGCACACTTTACTTTCATTGCACTTAATAAACATGACCCATTGTGATTAAAATTATGAAGTTGTGAGCTTGATAAGAGTCTTGGTTGGGAGTTAGCTCATATGTGCTGTCACATGGCAAGCTTTCAACGTGCTCTTTATATTTAGTTGATATCATGTAATTTTGTTTATGGATGCTTATCATGGTGCCAAATAAATGCGGAAACTTAGTAAGTTTAATGAGTTTGTATAAATGGCTAGAGAGACGCCTGGGCCGCTAATCTAAGCAATGCATCATTCATGGTGGAAATTTAATTACATGCTATGGTGAACCTTCAGTGATGCACCTCACAATAAAAAGCTATACCAATAGTAAATAAAAAAGGTGTTGAGATTGTTCATTTTGTTTGTTTGTCTTGTCATTTTGACATGGGCTTGTTCCATGTCCTGGGACAAGAGGTACCCCAGTTGACGTTCTTGATGACGCTATTATATTACTTACAATGACCTTAACTTGAACTTGATGTGTGTCCCAAGTTGAGTAACACCGTGGTGTAGGTACTCGTATTCACGGGGCATGAGACATTCAATCCATACTTTGTCAAGCACACTACTCATATTTGCTTTCACTTTAAACTTTAACCATTCAAGATGCTATGATAGGGGCAATGAGAGCTTGACACCAATGAATACCACATTGCAAACATTAACTTAAGTAGAAGCATTTGGAAGTTAGATGAAACTTATTCATGTTTTACCTCTACTCATTTATCTATCTTTTCAAAGTGTCCACCTTTTATATTCAGATTTCATAAGAATACTCTATGACCATTATAGGATTTTTTTACTTTTCATTATGCATATATTTGGTCCATAGTACTTTCTTCTATGTTACACTTTGTGAATTATCATTGAACATCCTTTCATTGAATATTTGATATCACTTTATAATCCATCTTGTATATTGCTACTCCTTTGAAGAATGAATCATTTGACTCTATGTTGCAATAGTAATCATCTTTGATATCCATTGATAGTATTAAAATGCAAAGTCCATGTTTAGTTTTACTAGGTAGATGCCCGTGCGTTGCTACGGGTTCTCATGTTTTTCTTCATCACACAACATGATCTTAACAAATATTCCAATGGAAATGTCATCCAGCCAAACAAAGGGGCATATGTTGGGTTATGTCTGTCTCTATAGCTAGGTCCCCCTCTCATTTATGTACACGCGCACAAAAACCAGACAATTGCAAGGCATGACAACGATGCATTTGCCCGTTCTTCCTCATCGGCCCGCCAGCTTCACCATTTTCATCATTGTGCTTCGTGATAGCTGCACTAAAAAAACACCACACTGTACTTTGTAGTCACTCCACTCCAACAACCTAGGAGTTTTCCTTCCAAGCATAACGACACCATATAAGATAAATTGTTCAATAAATAAATAAAAGTACAAATAATTCCCAAGAAAACTGCTGCACTCCATAGTCTTTAAAAAATACTCCCTCCGTTCCAAAATATAAGGCACGTTATTTTTGTGCTGGTCAACGATGTACAAATTTGACCAGTAATATATAAAATATCATATGGATTCAAAATGTATAAATGATACCGTTGGATTCATCTTGCAAAATTATTTTATTTCATATATCTTTATACTAATTTTGTGGATATATTATAAGTACAAATAATGGTCAAACTTGTACGTCGTTGACCAGCGAAATTTAAGGACGCTTTATATTTTGGAACGGAGGGAGTATAACATAGTTTACAGCCTAGAAGCTTATACAGTTCTCTAAAAGTTTCTTTAATATGACGTGCCAAAGTGTAGTAAAACAAGTGCAGGGCACCATCTAACAATAACTTAAGGACGCATATACACAACCGTACCTGCAGTGTAACTGGAAACCAATAGTAGTAGGAAATAAGACCAACTCAAACAGAAAAAAGATAATGTCCATCAGAACAAGTTTTATGGCGAGGCACAAGCACACAATGCACATGTTATGAAATATTGAGTTATCAAGAATAAGTCGTGTGTATCTTCTGTAAAGAACAGTTGCAAACAAAAGTGGATACTGAAGTCCCAAGACATGGTATATAACGTACAAACTTCCAGTGGCTGTAAACAAACCAGGTCACCTTATTTTGGCATAAATGAGAGATTTCCATGCTTTTAAATTATGATATATCAACTGATCATTTTAAGGGACTGAGCAACACCAAAAATCCTTTTGTATCCACTTTATTGTTCTATTCACATTTTCAAAATCTTAAGGTACAATTCTTTGAAGGTCTAGTATGGCAAATGTTAAGTGGAACTATTACTTTCAGTGTACCAGATACATTTATTTGAACTACTATGCAAAACTATTTACCAGAGAGGACATTAAAATTAACAATATGTAAAGATGAATAAATCAGATAAGGTGAAGTTAAAGAGACTAACAAAGTATAACAAGTAGGAGTACCTTCTAGCATTGTCACTGCAGATGTCATCCCTATTAATGAACTAAACACGGGATGCACACCAATACAGAATAGACTTGCCTGCTAACAAACCAGATCACCTTATTTTGCCCAACTGAGAGATTTCCATGCTCGTAAATTATCCTACCTATCGCTAAAACTCCCATGAAATTCCACTATAGAACGTACCAAGCAAAGCAGCCGTCAAAGTGTTGTTCTCCGCATATTCATACACCAATTATCGGTTATTCCCTCGGACACAGCAACCAATCAGCTTTACAAGGTTGGGGTGCCTGACATTTGAGATGATATCGATCTCCATCAAAAACTCGGTAGTTCCTTGCTCTGATTCCGCTGAAAGACTTTTAATTGCAACTTGAGAGCCATCTTTAAGGTTTCCCTAAATGAAGTAGAATCATTGTCACTCATTCCATATTTGTGTTTTGGTCAACCATAATTCTTTCAAAACAGAACCCATGCGACATACAACAACACAACTCATGAAATCAGATACATTTATTGGACCTACTATGCAAAACCATTTACGAGACCACAGTTAAAACTAATAATATGCAGAGATGCATAAATCAGATAATGTGAATTTTAAGAGGATAACAAAGTAACAAGTGCCTTCTAGCACTGTCAGTGCCAACGACCCAAAATTATAGCCGACAAGAGGCTGGTTTGGGCAATAGATGGAGATATACTTCAAGAAACTGATGGCACCTGGATAGTTTCAATATTACAAGTCTGAAACCTTAGATAGCATGTAGGAAATCATCATCGTTGTGCATACATCATCGTTATGCATAATTTAATTCCAAATAAGTTTGTGCATGACACCTACTCAACAAATCATTAGCAGTATCTGACCATTGTATGCTTACAATATCTGATTGGAATAGATATTCTAATGAATGGTAGCAGTGAAGGTGTTACCCCATGAATGAAAGTGGTGTTTTTTAATTAGTTCTGGGATGCGTCAAGAGTCCTATAATTGTAAAAACAACAAGAGAGGTAAGCACAAAACCTGTGATAACAAGCGTCTCGAGGATCATCTCCACATATTCACCACCTCCTTGCATTTTGTACTGATAATACGCTCTGCCCAAGGTCTGGAGACATGTAAATACAAACATTTGAGCTATATAATATATATTTTGAAACATGTACAAATTAAGAGGTAGATAAATGCATACTGTTGGTCCAGCAAGCAGATATGTCCCCCGAGTCAAAAATTGCAGCGCAGCCACCAGCACAGAAGACATTTGATTGGCCATCAATAAGAAGATCACCCATGTCAAACTGACAGTAGCCTTTGGAAGTGATAGGAACATAATTCAAGCACCAACTATAGTTGATGATGAGAACACCAACTACAATCCCGATCCGCCTTGGTCACGTCACTTGCTCACAGTCATCGCTCGGTGAGATTAGCCAACATAGCATGTATCCTATAAACAAATTATTATAGCAAGATGTTAATTGCACAAAATAGAAAGGAAATAGCCAGATTAATAAATACAGAGGGGCTTCTACAGGTAACCCATCACAGCAACCAATATGTTCTCGCATGCTTCTCAATAGATCATAGCAGAAGGCAGTATTTCTCGGCTAGTAAAGCACACAGCAGCAACATCACACGTCCAAGCACAACAACGCCCCACAACAACAATATTGAACGCACAAGCATCAGTAGCATCTCACATGTATACCAACAAACTGAAGCTAGGGAATAACACAGGCTGATACAATTTGTTAAAGGGGGCGGTCACCTGATTGAGGGGGACGAAGCCAGGTGAGAGCTGAACTTGGCACCCATGGCAGGCGACCTGGGATGGTGGAGGGGGCTGGAGGCGGGGAGCCAGCTCGGGTTCGGTAGGCCGCGACGGTCGGAGATACGAGAGGATGGGGCAGGGCGGTGCCGGTGTCTGACGGATGGGGTGGGCCGGGTGGCGGCGGCGGCGGCCCACGGACAGCGTGGCGGCGGCGCACACGCACGAGGGGGAATCGAGCAGTTCGACCTAGGAGGCCACCAGATCCAAGCGGCAGAGCTCCTCCCCACACCTCTTCCCTGATCACTACGGGGGGAATGGGAAGACGAAGGTCTAGCGCCTGAACCCCTCTCGCGCGAGTTCTGGTGGTGTGAAGCGGCCGTGGGGATCTCGTAGCTACGGCGGGGGGTCTTGGGGATGGCGGCGAGCTCGTGGCTTCGATTGTGAGCAAGCGTGAGGTCGGAAACCTAGCGGCGCGTGCAAGCGACGAAGAAACAGACGTGTAGGGGTCTATTCCGGCGTTTGGTCACTCGACTCGTTCACCGGAGGCCCTGATTCGCCAGCGGCCAGCGTGAATCGGGCGGCGGCGCGGGTGGAGTGAGATCCGCTAGGGTTCTGCTAAGATTGGTCAGAGAGGCGACGGGTAGGAGGCAGGAGGGTAGGGCGCTTCGTACCGCTTCGTTCCACTAAGCGGTGGCAATCCTACGTAATATTCCCATCACGAAGATCGAACGGTCTAACGTTCACAGGAGACGTGGAGAGCCGATGGACGGTCGCGATGCATTCAATCGTCAACCGGCAGAATTTTTGCCAGCAACGTACGTACGAACTCCCATTTAATAGTAAAGATCACCTTCATACTCGAGGACGAGTATAGGTTAAGCTTGGGGATGTTGATGCATGTAAAATGCATACATGAACTTTGCATTATATTACTTATATTTCAATCATATTTGCATCATATAAGGGTTATATCATTATTTTATATTGATTTTGAGAATATTTCACAATTTCCCCATTTTTCTGGAATTAACCCTGCACTGTCAGAAACCCTATTTTTCAATGTTTTTACCTTTTAGGGACCCAAACGACGTCCAAATGACCTAATATTTTGCGGGGATCATTTTTTGGAAGGAACGAAGCGTAGGAGCGAAGGAAGCGAACAAACGGAGACCCGAGGGCCAAAAGAGGTGGGCCCACGCGGCCAGATTCCTTGGCAGCGTGGGACCCCCCATCTTGGGCCTCGTGGCTCCGATGCCGTCCGTTTTCGTCTATGTGGCTTCGTCTTGACCTAAAACCGACTATAAAAATAGTCCCCCGAGGAGTTTCGCGAGGAGGCGGTGGAGAAACACAAAACCACGAAACAGAGAGTCAGAAGGCTGCCGCCGGAGAAGATCGGAGGGGGGAAACGCCGCCGGAATCACCTCCGGAGGTTTCCACCCCCCTCCGGCGTGTTCATCATCAACATCTACAGCAAGATCATCTCCATCTCTCCACTGTAAACTCTTGGCAAACATGATGTATGATGCAATATACTATTCCCTTGATCTATTGTGTCTCCCCATCTATGTTTGAGAAGTGATTTGTTCATGGCAATAGTGAAATAGTTCGTTGATTGGTTGCATACAAGTTTTGTTATCTTTTATGATTGTCTTTATGTACAATATATGAGTGCACACATATGTTGGGGAATGCATGTAAGGTGATCACCGGTAATGTAATGGAGTGAGGGGGACTTGGGAGGACATGTAAACCTGAGACCGAGTCATGAAGTTACTTTATTGGGGGATATATATAGGGGACCTTAGAACTTAAGGCTATGGTGGGACTTTTATGTCTTAATAATTCTTGTGTGCTCATTTACTTGGCCATGAGATCCATCATAAGGGGTTATAGTTCATTTACTTGGCTACACCTACTTATGGCTCCTTCCTAGAAGAAACAATTAAGCCTGAAACATGTGCTTCACTAATTGTGACAACCACACGAATGAAATAACAATTGCTAGAACATTTGCTCCCTTGAGATATTTGCTACTTGCTGCTCTAAGAAACTTGCTTGAGAAAACTGCTGAGAGAAACTTGCTCTAAGAAACTTGCGTTTGAAACTTGATTGAGAAACTTGTTACTAGATAAACCCATTCCACATCATTTGCTTTCATTAGTTAGTTCCTTTCATATTTAAACTTATTGCTTTGCACAAACGGCCATATAAGAGGGTTATAAGGCTTTAGAGAATAGATAGTTTACCTTCAGCTCCTCGTGGGTTCGACACTCAAATACTTATCGAATTGTGCTACAACGATTCCTTGCTCTTGGGGATTATCAGTGATCAACCGTGAGTGTCGCCGGTCTCGGCTACATGAACTCTCTTTCTTACCAGCTGGACAAATACCCACCCAATTTTGTTGTCACGGCACACCTGGTTCGAGATAATCTAAAAGGAAACACGACCATCGCGCACTTTGTTACTTTAATTAGCATCACATTCACATCAATCTGAACTCAATTCCGAATCTTTCCCTTCGGGCCAGTTTTGTGGTTGTGCATATGATGCCGTGGAATATACCGTTGTAGACGTCTTTTGCTACTAATTGGTAATAACACTAACATCTTTGGTTCATATATAGAGACATATCTTTTGCTAATTTTGCACCGTTGTAGTAGTTGATTCTTGATTGACGTCTAATATTAGTTTCATTGTTATAGTTGTGGCATGCTACACTAATTAGTATACTCCACCGGTCATAGACACGTAATTTTCGTGAACTTTGTCAAAGTTGTCGCGACCAACTTCTTCGCCACGTTCCTTTACTAGCCACATTTAACATGAAAAGTGTGGTGGTATGAAGTTCAAGAAACAGAAGAAGACAAAATCAGTGGAAAATGATACCGAACTGTATGCGTGAAAAATAACACATCGGTACCCTCTCGCTAGGGTTTTTCTGCTCCGGTGGTGATCTTTCACCCCGTGAGATCGGATTCGTTTCCGAGCCTGATTCCACCCCCGAGTTCCCTATTCATCACTGCTCGGTACTCACTCTCGTAGAACAGATGATCTCCTAGAAAGAGCGGTCAAACTTCTCCAGTTTGACTACTCCCTCTGGTTCACGGAGAAGTGGCATTTTCGGTGGTAAAATTTTCAAAAGATCAACTTACAATATGTCCATATTGTCACTTTTTGAGAACCCGTGGGAGAACATTAATAGTAAAAACATTGAATTTTCATAGTTATTTGCAAATGGTTTAAGGGTATATATTGGCAAGCATGTTAGTATCTAAAGTATCTTTTTTCTGAGAGACAATAGTATACATTTCGAAATAAAGAGTCATGGTAAAAATGTTGATACAGAGTTTAAATTGTGTTGATTTATGGGACTACTCAAATTAGGGGCCTCTTTGGTTCAAAAGATTTTCTAATGAATTGTATAGAATTTCAATCCATATGAACTTTTCCTATAGGACTCGTTTGGTTTAAAGGAACGAATTCTCCCAAAAAAAATTATGAATTGCTTTCCTACACTACTATCTTACAGAACTTCTAGTAAGAATTGAGACCTCTTGAAAAAATTCCAATCTGTCTATCCCTATACAAAATTCATGCGTTTTTCCTGCGGTGCAACCATACAACACCTAGTACTAATTCCTACGTTTTATATTCCTGTAGGATTCCAAGTGACATGACATTCTATTACTGTGATATTCCTATTATCCTATGAATCATACATGGCCTAAATATCACAGGAGTTCACATCGTATATCGCATCTAACTGCAGGGTGTTCAAATTACAATGCCAATCATAGACGGAACTAGATTTTTTTTAGATAAAGGCTATAAACCCAACATTGAATTAATAAAGCCAGCCGGCCACATGATACAAGGTGTTGAGGAGAACCTCTTACAAAACAGAACAAGGTCAAGCTAAAACATGGGCTACACTACGTCGAGCAAAGCAGGAGACGAAAGATCAGAGCCTCCAGAAGACGTCAAGCACGAAGGAGAACATGCCGAGCATCACAGTGCCGAACCAAGGAGAACACCTACTCCAAGACAGTGCCTCCAAGGAGGTCACGACACAGTAGCGCCATCACCACCCGGTTTGACAGACTAGGGTTTTCACCCGGAACATAGACGAGGGAGGTGGGATGGAACCACAGCGTCGTCCCCAACGGGAAAACGGCGCCCACAGGCGTCGCCGACACCGGCGTCAACTGACAACTTGACCTTTCGCTCGGCCCAACACTCACCTACCCAACGTTGAGGGTCAACAACTCCAACCCCCACCGCGAAGGGGCAGGGGACAACATGCTTGCAACAGAGCCTCCGGATCAGTATCTAGGCGAGAAACGGTGCCCTCGCCGAACCTCGCCAAGAACTCCAAACTACATCATCCATGCTGCCCTTGCGAGCATAGAACACGACCAACACCGCTGCCACGGGGCTTGCCGGTGAGCCACCCAAGCGTCCGCCACCCAGATCCGGCGCTCCGGCGTCTGAGAGAACCAACCTTACCCGCCACCAAGTAAAGACGAGCCGCTGATGTACAGCCGGCCACCTCCGCTGCCACACTGGCGCACCTCCAGCACCTACACCCAACTTCCCGATGACGGCCAACCGAGCGACGGAGAGGCCGACTTTGCGCAGACCTGGGAGGCCCACGAACACAAACAACGTCGAGGTCAAAGGAATGGCCGCCGAGCGGCCCCCTGGTCATGGCCCCAGATCGACGCCCTTGTCAGATCCGGCAGCCTGGTCGCGTCGTTGAGCCGTTGCCCGCGAGGGGACGCACACCCTCGCACCCGACGGAGGAGACGGCTCCAGATCGAACATGACCTCCGGCGCGGCGAGGAAGAGTAGGGCGAAGCAGCCATGGTCGTCGCGAGCGAAGAAGCGACATCAGGAAGGGGAGAAGGGATGGGGGAGGAAGGAGGTGGAGAGGCCTCACCCACTGATTTCCGGGTAAACGCTTGTGTATTCACGTAGGACGTGTTTGGTTACCCCATGCATTTTAGCCCTTTTGGCTCCGTGGCTTCGCAGGGCCTGGCCCAGGATAATGAGGCCCAAGCCACGTTGTGCAGCTCGTTTGGTTGCCCAAAAAGTGGCAGCCATGCCCATTTCCCGTGAGCAAGTTTTTATGCTCGTTAACTGCTTCTGCATATACGAGACTTCTTTTATGCTTCTGCGGTGGGCATGTCATTGTGAGCTACTATCACAAACAATCGCATCTGCATTGTGAACAATGATTGTACACGTAATATATTGTGTAAGATATTATCACTTTGTTAAGTACACATATCAAATCTAGGGGTGTTATAGACATCTCACAAGTCAACACCACAAATAAGCCAAAACTTTAGAAGCCCAAAAGAAGTATCCAGTCAGTTTCTAAGAGCTTCTACCCACAACAGTTTCTCCCCACCAAAATCCATAAGTAGACTTATGCACAAGCAGAAGCCCAAAAGAAGTGGCCCATAGTCGACGAAACTTGAAACCGAGTATATGAATAGAACCTACTCATCGACGTACATATTTCGTATACAAATTATTTTAAATCGAAATATAGTTGTATAGATTATAGAGCACTTAATTGAAACAGTGTAAGGGAGGTGATAGCAAAAAGTTTCGTATCCACTCAGCCACCGAGTGCAGCGAAGGGTGCCCAAAATGCACTAACCGAAGGTGACTCTGAAAAAATGGCCGAAGTGTGTTTTGAGGTTCCTACTATGCACATGCGCGATGCTGACCCAGCTTGCCAAACACTCGTTTTTGCATGTACATGACTGGCCCAACTCTTCACAGCTAACCAAGCACGCCCGTATAGAACAACATATCACATATAGAACAGCATATGCTCCGTATCAAATAAATTAGGAGAGATCCTGATAAATCTGTAATTTTAATGGCTCATTTGTCGGTCAAAACGATCTACCGAGGGAGTCTAAAGGTAGACATACTAGTAGGGGTAGATAATTGTTTTGGAAATTAGGAGACCGCAGATCTTTGAGTACTCCAGATCTTGCATCTTTGTTCGTTTCGCTGCAGAGCCGCTTCTCTCCTGATTGGTCTGCTTTGGGAAGCAACAAACTGCTGCGTTTGCGATCGGTCAGGCGTTTCCCAAAGCATCTGAATCAGCAGCTGCACAGATGCGGCGCGCGTATCACATTGGACAGTGCTAGGCGTCCCCCGGGGATCTGGGGAAAAATCCCCTGGGTCCCTGCTTGACACGTGTCCTACTACTTTGATGCTACGGGCCACACACCGCATCCCTCACGTTGAACCACATAAATACAAAAACAAATCCCCACCTCCAACTACCCCACCTCGCTCGAAAAGCAGGGCCTGGCCGGTAGGTGCAGGTCGTCGCCGGAGAACACCGTCGCGGCGTCGCCAGAGCAGCCCCGTCGCGACGTCGCCGGAGCAGCCCCCCTCGCGCACAGCCGCGCACCAGCCTGCTGCATCCACCTCCCTTGGTCGCTCGCAGCGCGAGCGCCACCGCTCGCCGCCTCCGACCCGCCTCTGACCATGACCGTCGCGCCGCCTCCGACCACGACCGGCACTAAAACTATCAAGCGCTTGTAGCCTCCGACCACGACCTGGCCGCTTATAGCAGCAACGACAAACGTTGGTAGCAACGCCGTAAGCCCCACCACTGGCAGCCCCTGGCCGCCGATGGTAGCACCACCATCTGCTGCTTAATACCGCCATTTGTTGTTGCGACTGTTTCCTTTGCGCGCCCATCACAACAGATTTCACCTTACAAATGGTACAAAACGAAAGAATGGAGGTAGCAACGATTTCCTTCTAATAATGCAAAGCAGAATAGCGTTGGTAGCAAAACAATCCTTCTACTGATGCAAACCAGAACTATTGTAGAAGTAGAAACATCTGCAAGAAAGAATAACGGTCGTAGCAAAAAAATCTCTGATATAAAACAAAAGAACGGTGGTAGCAAAAAAATCCTTCTGAAGATGCAAATCCGAAGAATTGTTGTAGCAAAAATCTCCTTTTAATTATGCAAATCGCAATTATAGTGGGAGCAAAAATCTCCTCTGAAGATGCAAATCCGAACAATTGTTGTAGCAAAAATCTCATTTTAATTATGCAAAACGCAATAATAGTGGTAGCAAAAATCTCCTTCTGAAGATGAAAATCGAACAACTGTTGTAGCAAAATTCTCCTTTTAATGATGCTAGGAAAAAATTTATCAAACGAATAAGGATTTTCAGAATTTGCATCAAAAGAACAATTTTGCTACAAATCTTTCCGGAATTTGCACCACATATAGAAAAAGATGCATCGTACGAAAAATAAGGTTCCTATGGTAGCACCGTGGTAGCACCGCCACACATCCACGGCAGCACCGTGGGCTGCCTATGGTAGCACAGCGGGTCGCCGGCCGCCGTTGGAAGCAGCACCGGCCTTCCGTGGTAGCACCACCACGCGCCTATGGTAGCACCGTGGGCCGCCTATGGTAGCACGCCGGGCGCCAGCCGCCAACGGAAGCACGGCCCAGCACCGATAGCAGCTTCTGGCGGTCTTCCGAGGTGGCGCTGCCACGCACCTACGGTAGCACCACGGCGAGCTGCTCGAGGCGGACCAAGGGCTTCCGTGGTAGCACCACCACGCGCCTAGGGTAGCACCGAGGGCGACGCCGGTCCGCCGTGCCACCATGGTAGCACCGTGTCTGCGCGGTAGCAGGTGCCACCTTGGTCGCACTGCACAAAGGCGCCACCGAGCCCGGGCATCGGTTCCCCTCGCAGCAAAATTGGGCGCTCGAGGTGAGGAGGCCACGGGGTGCTCGGGGCCGAGGGCGACGCCGGTGGCTCGGGCACGAGCTCGTCGACGCCGGTGGCCATGGCGGCAGGAGCAGGACCATTAGGCCTCGGGCATGGCGCCCTATGCTCGCAGCATCCGTGGTCGTTGATGGCGAGTAGGAGGGACGAGGAGTCCATGGCGTCTGTTCGGACGCGACTCCTGGCCCTTCTGCCCCGGAGAAGGCGGGGAGGGGCGGTGGCGGCGGCGGCGCGGGAGGTCGTGGAGACGCAGCGGCTGGCGCGGGCGGTCGGGAAGGTGCGAGCGGCGCCGGTGCGGGAGGTCGTGGAGGGGCGGCCGGCGCGGGATGTCGGGGAGGGTCGGCGGCGGCCGGCGACAGGAGGGGAGAAGAGCTGCAGGTGAAGGCTGCGGAGCGGAGGGGACGAATCTGGTGCGGGGGTTGTGTGGAGGAGAAGAGATAACGTGGTGGGCACCATTATTTTCTTGCCACGATAGGGACACGCGGCACGCAGGCGATGTGGAGGACGGAACGAGAGGATCCCCCGGATGATGGGTAGGCTTTTCCTATCACATTCCTGCTCACGGGAATATGAACCCACCACCCACAGTCTCCTGGGCCCGGGCACTGCGGACGACCAGCGGAGAGCTCGGAAGAGTTCGGAATCAAATGTATCTGCACCGGCACCCGTTACCCATAAAATGATCTCAAACATCTAATGGGTAGGGCGCGCAGTTAAATAGCACGCTACAACGTTTTGAAAATTGTCTCGCTAAATAAATTATGTACAATGTCTTGCTAATAGCATGTTTTAGCGTGATATAGCACGCTAATATCACATTTTAAAGCCGAAGCTATTTTCCTATAGTGCGCTATTTTTTTCCTTAGTCCAAACAAAGAAATTGATCCCAGCGGCACCTCCCATCTGTACGGGCCGATCCAAATTATGTCCGGCACATCCGAGGCACCTCCAAAGTTTGGACGCCCGCTCGCTCGAGTCCACCGGATAACGCCTCCAACAGGCGGCCCCCTTGTCATAGACCCCCTCCATTTCCACATTGGCGCCGCCGCAACCCTCTCCTTCCCTGATCCTCGAATGGCCCCCTTCTCGCACCTCACAAGGCGTCGGCGTCGAGTGAGGAGCTGACGAGGATAAAGCGCGAGCCGGAGGAGCACCCGGAGGGGTTCATGCCCCAGAAGATTAGCACGGTGCCATCCGCCAGTCGAGTTGGCCGACGGCAACGCGCGAAGGAAAGAAAGCAGGTGCAAGCCGTACGTGTCGACGACTTCGTCGCCGACATATTGGCCGATTTGAGCCAAGAGACTAAGAGAACCGTCCCTTCTAAGAGTTCCTCGCCATCTTCCCCAAACTATTATATCGACCCGCCGTGACCTCGATGCAAACACGCGTGTCCTCTCGCCCGAGGTGGACAAGAACGACGCTGGCCACGTCACCCAAAAGCGGTTTTCAGGAGCGGCTGGCCAGCCCGGAGTACGACGATCCCCACCGCGCGGCCGCCTCTACCTACGTCGTCCCAAGCCGGAGCCACTAACGGTGGAGGTGACCCCAACAGGCTACCACCTGTCGTCCCCGCCGCGGAACGAGCACGACGGCGACAACCCGGGTTTCCTAGCGGTGATCGCCGACTCGGTGGCGACAATCGAGAGGGACTGGCCGGTACACATGGCGACCCTGGCGAGCTCCGCGCAGATGGTGGCCTCCTGCTCGTCCGGCGACGCCTCCACCAACGGTGCTCCTCGAGACGGCGCCTCCAGCAGATGTGCCGTCTCGTCCTCCTCCGTGGTGGTCCTCCACGAGGACAACGACGATGTCGACTGGGATGACGTCGAGTAGGGCTAGGGTTAGGGCAAGGAGACGCCTCTCAAATTTCATAATATATAATCAAATATGAATGAAATTTAAATCTTTTGATTAAATTTACATTCGTCAACTTTTTTTATATTTGATATAGGGGCGCCGGTGGGGCAACACCCCCATTGTGGCGGACACATATCCAATAACCTAAATAGGGCACAATTGTGGGTGTCGGACAAAGAATTTGGCGGCTCCGCTGGAGATGCAGAGGTGCCGTGAAAAAAGAAAAACGGGTAGCGTGGCCGAGTCGGATCTCACGTGGAGTCCCGATTCACAGCCTGGAAAATATCCCAGAAAGCGACGGCGCATCTATGCAGGCCAACCAACCGCTGGCATATTCGACGGCAAAAACGGTTTCATATTCGATCGCGTGCATGGACGGGACTGTGGTTGTCCGGATTCGATGGATCGGGACGCGCGATGCATTGCCACCGGAGTTCTTATCCAAGCCCGATTATTACAGTTGTGTTCGTCTGCGCATGCTCCTACGGAGAGTTTAAATTTGCATTCTCACCTCGAAGATAATAATAAAGAAAGATAAAAGTACAGGACGACGCCGGCGGGAACCATATCGTCTGTACTCCGGGGGTCGAACCGCAAAACTCCCCACCCTGAGGCCTATAAAACGAGTGACACCACGGGCGGGCGAGGAGGAGGAGCAGCAGTAGCACGCACTCGACAGACTGTGTCAAGCCGCCGTCACAGTGTCAATCAGTTTGATTGGAGGACTTGTGCTGTGGGGAGGAAGATGACGGTGGGAGCCGGGATCGCGTTGCAGGAGGACGGCAGCCTGGTGGCGCTGGGGGCCACGGTGCTGACGGAGGTGCGCGACAATGTGCTCGTCACGCCGGCGGCCGGGGGCGGCATGCTGGACGGCGCGTTCCTCGGCGTCCGGTCCGCCCCCGCCGCCAGCCGCAGCGTCTTCCCCCTCGGCAAGCTCAGGTGAGCTGTTCGTCTTTTCTGATATATTTTTCCTTGAGCTCTGTTCTGGTCAGCTGTTTTGTTTTGTCCCTCCCTGGTGCCAGAATCATGTGCAAATTCGTTGTATGACTGGCTGGTACGCAGTTTGCAATCTTGTCTTCTCTGCGCTCTTGGTAGATTGGAATAGTAGTTCCTGGAACGTAAAACTTCAGAATGTGCAGTAACTTTTGTTGGTAGATGGTGACTGTGTTTGTTAATGGTTAAACAACTCATGAACACTGTGTTGGCAATACAAAAAAATAATCGATGAAGACTTGGCTGGCAAAACAAAAATTCTTACTGCCGGACCTCCTGCAACACATAAAGAATACACTGAAAAACATGTGTAAGCCATGGCATGCTGGTGTTGCAGGGACCTGCGATTCATGTGCACGTTCCGGTTCAAGATGTGGTGGATGACGCAGAGGATGGGCTCGTCGGGCCGCGACATCCCCGTCGAGACGCAGTTCTTGATCGTCGAGGCCACCGACGGCGCCGGAGACGAGCAATCCGCGGTGTACACCGTGTTCCTCCCGATCCTGGAGGGCTCGTTCCGTGCTGTTCTCCAAGGAAACGCGGATGACGAGCTGGAAATTTGCTTGGAGAGTGGTAACTGACAGAAGGATCACATAATTTTTTCTTCTTCGGGTTCAGCACAGCTGTTTCATCATGTGTGATAGTGACAATCGTTTCTTTTATTTTGTTTGTAATTTATATTCAGGTGATCCAACTGTGGAATCATTTGAAGGCACCCATCTAGTTTTCGTCGGTGCGGGATCGGATCCGTTTGAGGTCATCACAAACGCTGTCAAGTATGTCAATGGTTTCCGCAAATTGATCCTCCTATTTTAGTTCCCTACTGTTGTCCAGATCAAATTTGCCAACTACTACTTTCCTTCAAATGCGTTGCTTTCTCGCTGACACCACATGAATTGTCGTGTTGCAGAGCTGTTGAG
The DNA here is from genome assembly GCA_947311845.1 of Poa pratensis. Taxonomy (NCBI): domain Eukaryota; kingdom Viridiplantae; phylum Streptophyta; class Magnoliopsida; order Poales; family Poaceae; genus Poa; species Poa pratensis. The sequence continues at coordinate 23,439,212 of CAMZMU010000101.1, read as the reverse complement.
AGGCACTTGCAGACATTCTCTCACAGGGAAAAAAAGAAGGTACCTAGCATCTGCATTTTGCATCCATATTACTACTCTAGGGCCTCTAACTCCCACCTTTCTGCAGATGCCAGACATGCTAAACTGGTTTGGATGGTGCACATGGGATGCATTTTACACCGAGGTGACTGCTGAAGGAGTGAAGGAAGGATTGCAGAGGTGTTTTGCCGATCTCGCCCATTTTCCGCAGATACTAATGCTTACCGCGCTTGTAAATTATACTGAAACTCCACGATGTGTTTCTTATTTTCGCAGTTTTGAAAATGGTGGAACAGCTCCTAAGTTTGTCATAATCGATGACGGATGGCAATCGGTCAGTATGGATCCTGCAGGAACTGCATGTATAACTGATAATGCAGCCAAGTAAGCAACCTACAAGAATTCATGTCTCAATCTTTACCAGTCATTTTCTTTTTCAAGTTGTTAGATCTTCATTTGTGATCACTGATATATGCATGTCCTCTATCTACAGCTTTGCGAACAGATTATATGATATTAAGGAGAACCACAAGTTTCAGATAAATGGGAGGAAAGGTCACAGGGAAGAGGATCCGGCAAATGGCCTCGCACATATTGTCAGTGAAATTAAGGGGAAGCATGAGCTCAAGTATGATGTTGCTTCTTAGTTTGTTGCCCCATACATCATGATAATTAATATTTGTGACAGTTCTCATCCTTCCTAATTTTTATATGCCAAAATTAAGGTATGTTTATGTATGGCACGCGATCACCGGATACTGGGGTGGAGTAAGGCCTAATGCTGATGGGATGGAGCATTACCAATCCAAGATGCAGTACCCTGTGTCAACACCAGGAGTTCAGAAGAACGAACCCTGTGAGGCCTTTAACAGCATAGCAGCTAACGGCCTTGGTCTTGTGAACCCTGACAAAGTATTCAGCTTCTACAATGAGCTCCATTCATATCTTGCGTCTGCCGGGGTGGACGGCGTGAAAGTAGATGTGCAGAACATTCTCGAGGCGCTAGGTGCTGGTCATGGTGGGAGGGTGCTTCTGTCTAGGAAGTATCAGCAAGCTCTAGAAGCTTCCATCGCTCGGAATTTCCGTGACAACTGCATAATATCTTGCATGAGCCACAACACTGACAACTTGTACAGGTAAAGCTTGTTTTGTACCTGAAAATATTTTCTTAAAAAAATGCCTGAATAATATACGGTTACTGATTTACATGATCCTGATCTTGCAACAGTTCAAAAAGAAGCGCGGTTGTGAGAGCGTCTGATGATTTCTGGCCTAGAGACCCGGCTTCACATACCATACACATTGCATCTGTCGCGTACAATACCGTTTTTCTTGGAGAGTTCATGCAGCCGGACTGGGACATGTTCCATGTGAGTGAGAATCACTACTTTCCTCTGCTCTCCTGGTACTGTCAGTCATCTAATGTTTGAGCTTCTAATTTCCCTTTCGTGCTGACAGAGCGCTCACCCGATGGCGGAATACCACGCCGCGGCACGAGCAGTCGGCGGTTGTGCAATATACGTCAGGTAACAAAATATTACTAGAACAGAGCAGTACAGAGTTTTCACCTTTTTTCATGTGCTGATGATGCTAACCCTGTGCGTGATAATGGCAGTGACAAACCCGGAAACCATGACTTCGATTTGCTGAGGAAGCTCGTGCTTCCTGATGGATCGATCCTGCGAGCCAGACTACCCGGGAGACCAACCAGAGACTGCCTATTTTCTGATCCTGCGAGGGATGGCAAAAGGTTCGCAGTGGACTAGCAGAAAATATATCGTTCTTACTAGCTGACAGTGCTGATAAAGCTCTGAACTGTTCTGAACATGTTGGTGTTAACTGCAGTATTCTCAAGATCTGGAACCTGAATGCGCACTCCGGCGTGATCGGCGCCTTCAACTGCCAAGGCGCCGGCTGGTGCCCAGCAGGGAAGAAGAACCTCATCCACGACGTGCAGCCCGGGACCATCACCGGTGCCGTCCGGGGACGGGACGTCAGCCGCCTTCCGGAGATCGCCGGCGATGCCTGGAACGGCGACGTGATCGTCTACTCGCACGTAGCACGTATATATATATATATATATATATATATATATATATATATATCATCACTCAACCAATAACACGGCGTATTGTGATCTTGACTGCGGCAGGGAGTGATCTTTGGTTCTGCCCCTTTGGGTTTTTCAGGAGAGGTGGCCGTCCTGCCCAAGGACGCCGCGTTGCCGGTGACGCTGAAGCCGCGCGAGTACGAGGTCTTCACCGTGGTTCCCCTGAAGCGGCTGCCGAACGGCGCCTCCTTCGCGCCGATCGGCCTGATCGGGATGTTCAACTCCGGTGGGGCGGTGGCGGGTGTGAGCTACGGCGATGACGGCGGCGTCGAGGTTAAAGTGCGGGGCGCGGGCATGGTCGGAGTTTATTCTTCCACGAAGCCCAAGAGCGTGGCTGTGGACTCGGAGGTGGTCGGTTTCTCCTACGACGACGGCTGCGGCCTGGTCACCTTCGAGGTCGGCGTGCCGGAGCGGGAACTCTACTCGTGGACCGTCTCGATTGAGTACTGAGACGTGATACTTGGGGTGACAGCCTTGTCAGGAAAGGGGCGTGATGCACGAACGAGGGTTCTCAACATTTCTTAAGAACAAAAGACTGTTGTTTGAGTACGAGCGAAGGAACGGGCGACCGCGAGGCGATTGGCGGCGGCCTAGGGTTTCAACCCTAGCCGCCGCCGCTGGTGACATCTGCAGCTTTATCGTCGTCGCCGGCAAAGATTCGACGGGTCCTCGCCTCCTCTAGGTGCCGTTCTGGCACTAGGAGGGGTGGGGACCTCGGACCTGCGCACGGCGCTCTTCGAAGGTACTTAATGTTAGAGATTGGTTTTGGTCGGCATCTTCTTCGTTAATGGAGATGATATCGTCTGTAATAAGTGATCTTCCACGCTTCGTTCGACGGCGAGATACCCTTCCCGACGTCAATGGTGGTTTTGGAAGATTAAGTCTGTCTAGGTATGGTTCTTCAGATCTTGTTTCGCCAGATCAATCTTGGATTGTTTCTCATGGTTGCCGCGAGGAGGTTTGTCCTCGCAATATCTATCCCGGCTATTACGTCTTCGGCAATGGTGATTCGTTCTCTCGGCTCCCAACGACGTCGACAAAGTGGTTCGGTTATCTGTCCCTGGAATATCAGTGGTGGTGCTCTTGCCGATGTTGTTTGATTAATTTAATGGATGCGTGCGTGCACAAAGTCTTGGCATTGCGGCTCAAAATTAAAAAGGGAGAACCTTCGGTGGTATTCACAGGTCTGTGGTTTGTTGGCTTCGACGTTGTTCTACGGCTGCCTCCAGAAAAGTACAAGATTGTGTCATGGATGAAGAAAGGGTTTGAAGATCTCATAGATTTGCTAGTCTCTTTTATTATTGTTTTGTAATCGATATAATCGTGTACTCTTTGCTGGTTTAATATATGTTGAAAAATTGAAAAAAAAAGATTGTTGTTTGAGTCTTTGAGAATTGAGAGTATTTCAGGGTCGGTTGCCACATTTCTCTCTGATTATGCATCACAGGCTCACAGCAGTACAAAATCGCTTTAATGAAAGTAGGAATATCAAAAGAGTCTTTATGGTGGAAATAAGAAAAACACACAAAGTATGTGCTCGTTTGTACAATGAGAGCCGAGCTTTTAATGGTGAGCTCATATGACCGAATAAAAAATCATTTTAAAAAATTAAGGAAATTGGTGACGGACATATACAAGTGTTCTACATATGTGCTAAGTTTAATGTTGAAACGACATTTGTGTTGCTCTGCGAAAAATATTAGAACACTTGTATATATTTGTCGTCAATTTTTTTAGTTTTTTTTTAAAATTTACTACTTTTTCCATTTTCTTTTGAGACATGAGTATGTGAGCCCCGAGAGCCCCGAGAGCCAAAACGGCCCTCTTTAAGATTTGTCATTTTTTGTGTAGTTTAGAGTTAACAGAATTTAGCATCACGCAGGTTTGTATGATACAAGATTGATTACATCTATTTTTAGATTATTTTGAAAATATGATTCCTAATATTTTTTAAATAAAGGAACACTAGCACTCGGCAGCCAAAAATGCAAAAGAATTATGGGCACAATGAACCCATAATTTTTTTTGATAATCAAAGAACCCACTAGTAGCCTTGCACGTGCACGCACGTCACACATCTTATGATTCATTTGAATGGGACCTTTTAGTTTTTACATAATCCCTCTATCCCAAAATAGGATCGATGTCTATAGGTTTTTTCTCAAAGTAACTTTTTTTATTAGTTTGACCAAATATATAGAAAAAAGTGTTGACCCTTATATATCCAAATCAATACAGTTGAAACCATCCTGAACCATATTTTCATATCGGGTGAATTTGGTATCGTAGATGTAGATCTATTTTTCTATATAATTGATCAATTTTAAAAAGTTTGGCTTTAACCAAAAACTAAGGCACTTTATTTTGGGAAGGAAGAACTACACAATAGAGAATATATGAGGTATAGACGGATAGTGTATTAGGGTGTGACTAACTCTTAGTTCGGTTAATCTGCGACCAGCAGCACCCTTGGCATGAATAACAAGGGAAATGCCGCGTTGCAGCCACGAACTCATGGCTGGCCACTACACCTGCGTAACCTCGTCATGTTTAGGCTTCGATATTGTTACGCAGACAAATCAGAAATTGTGATTTCGGTTAAAGTTTGAAGCCGCTAGTAGATGGGATCACCAGTTATTATTTCCAGCGGGGAGGGATCATGGGAGTAGCTTGGGGTTTTAATGGAAATCAATGTTCAATACCAAAAGAATATTCCTTTACAAAAATATTAAGAGGCCCTCAAAATGTGCTTATGCAACATACACCATAACACAAAGCTTTAGTACCAAGAGTTTACCAGAAATATCAAGAGGCAATCATGCGCCAGTCAAAATGTGCTCATGCAACAGACCAGATAACAAAGCTTTAGTACCAAGACTTGCAAAATCATGAGCTACCGCATTCCTTTATTTAACAAACAATAATATTTCACCACATTGGCTTATATTGTGTCATATTAGATCCTGAAGATTGGCTCGATAGATAAGCTTTGTTCGCATGCAAGGAAATCAGTTCCATAATCACTTCATTGCCAGATTCCAAGATAACATTGTGCACAACATGATTCAAACTCCGCCGCCGCCTGCATGATTCTTTTTCTTTTCAAAAACATGCCTGAATGACTACGAAGGGAAATGATCGAGACATCCTGCAAAATACTATATGACTGGAGTAGCCGCAGTATCATCGACCTCAAAATCTACATTCAGTTTGGTCCAAACCAACATCTTAACTTCTCAGTGATGGAAATAGAAGAGAAACATGCGACAAATGCAAGCATGAAGAAACTGGACTACATAATAAAGACCTCCAAGTCAATAGATTTACTGTCTTACTCCAAATCAGCAACAGTATATGAGTAGAAAAATGAAAGGGACAACACCAATGACTCATAAATTAGTTCCCCATAGTACGTATTAATAAGAGATGGCTGAAAATCTTAGAGGTTGACACAATGAAAGGTATTAAAAAAAATCTTGCAGCATCTGCATTAGTATATAATCACATATCGCCTGACCTAATTCCTTAATTATGTGATGGATCATTCTTCATTAATTTTACCTCATGGTTCCTTCACGCAAGTATCTTCACCTGTTCACGTTTATAGCAATATGATTCCTAATCTTAGTCTGTTACAGTTAGCTACTAAACATGACTGTTATTGAACCAGAGAAATAAAGAAAGAAATACTCTATACGGCCATTTGGCTATATACAGATCAATTTTCAGCGTGCATGTGTGCTAGCTAGTAGCTACTAATAATTGATCAATTGCAAATAGAACTAATTCGTACGTTGGCTGGTAAAGAATCTAGTCAATTCAAGACGGACATGTTAAAGAATCTGGTCAAGGCGGACCTGCTCGGGCGTCTCGAGCTGCCTGCTGATCGTGGACGGGGCAGATAGGATGGGAATAACACTGTCTTTTGAAGAACCGAACAGGTGGCCGATGCTGGCGGAGGCGGGAGAATGGGGTGGCCGCCGACGCGTACGCGTACGCGAGGATGGTACAGGCTCCGGCCGCACAGCCGGGAGCCGCATCGCCGCCGGCGGAGGGGTGGACCCTGCACGCGCTCTGAGCCGGGCTCGACGACACGCAACCAGCTCTTCCCCGGGTGGTGTAGTCTATCGCCTTGCCCGGTTCGACGCCCAGCTCGGCCTCATCGAGCTCCTCGCTCCTGCGTTGCACGCCGTCCTTCGTCTAGGCTGTCGTTGGCCCGGCGGATGCATCGTGGTGGGTTGGCGTCAGCCTCCCTCGATCCGGCAACCGTGGGTTGGCGGCGGCGAATTAACCCTAGGCAGGTGCAGGGGACGGGCGGCCCGCGGATGCAGAGGAGGCGGCGTCGCGTGCAAGGCGACGGCAGCTTGCAGGGCGGCGGCAGGGCAATGATGTGGCCGGCGGAAGATAGTCGCGCGTGAGGGCGATGGTTCAGGAAAAATGGAGGCGCCCCTGATTAGTGGTGATTATTGCATTAATGAAGCGTTGTCGGACGCGGGCGTTGGCAGAGTTTTCGTCCATCGTAGGTAATTGCTAACTGCACACCAACTTGGGATTAAAGTAATCACAACCATTAGAGGTTATTATCTCGGGCTAATCTGACGGTGCATATCAAGCGGGGTACATTTGTGGGGTGGCTTTAGAAAAGAAAATGTTTGCTCTTTTATAAGTAGTAGTAGAGATAGCTCGTATTGGACATTTGGACCTAACCTCGGGGTAGCCCATTTCTGCGAGTAGACAGTCCCACGCACCACATGCGTTTTAGTGGAAGCACATGACGTGACCAGCGCCTAAACCCCACAATTTTTTCCACTTCTAAAATCTCCGACGAGCTCTCCCTTCCGCCGCCTCTTCCTCGGCCAGCCTCAGCGCCACAGCCCGCCATGATGGGCAGTAGGGTGGCCGCGGCGCTGCTCCGCCGGGGCAAGGACCAGGCCTCCACGTTGATGACGAACCCTCGCCTTCCGAGGAGCTCCCCGGCTCCGGCCCCCGCTCCTCCTAGGGTTGGATCGGGCTCCTCCGGTGGCGGCGGCCACCTCCTCCCGCCGCCTCATCCGCGATCAACCGGCGGCTTATTCTCCGCCTCCCGGGTCGCCTCGTTCCACGCCTTCCGCTCTCTCGGTCCCAAGGTGAGCGCTTCTCCGCCCCTTCCCCCTTCCTCCTCTGCTTGTGTGGCTCCTCGAGGCGAGCGAGTCGCCGAAGAAATCTCTATAGTTCGAACGGCGAGGGGAATGAGCCGTCAATGACCACTCAATGAGGGATATTTCTGTTTAATTGGAATTTGTGTCGGTCCCATGCGAGATATTGGGGCTTCGGTTAGAGGTTATCTTCTGCTGTAATGAAAATGTTATCTGCTGCATATAGCTTGGCCATGGTCGTGGTCTAAATTTTGCACTCACAAGAATATCACATGCTCCTAACCTGATAGGCTGGTAGCTTCTGCCTGGGAATGTTTTTGTGTCGAAGATCAAATGGTGTCTCAGTTGTGCTGTAATTACTAGAATGAAAGTGTTGATTGTTTTCCTTTGATATGTGGGTATGAAGGATGAATTCGTGGTCTATATATGAAGCACACGCTTTGGCGATGCATTCCATTTTTAGAACTTTTAAGGAATATGATGTGTAGCTCATCACATGCATATCTTAATCTTAAATTTGTATTGCAAAGTAATACTCTTATTGAAAAGAATTCTACAAAATTTACAGTATATCTATTTGCTTTTTTAATAGAGAATTTTGGACCAATGCACACGGAAAATGTCTACTGCGGCACTGAATCCAAATGTGGCAAACGCAACAGCAAATTCAGGACTGAAGCTGCTCGTCACCAAAGGGCCTCAGGCACAGAAGGCAGTTGGGATATGGCTCTTCGGATGTGCTGCCTGGGTATTCAGCATGGTCATACTTGGTGGAGTCACTCGGCTCACACGTTCAGGGCTTTCAATGACTGACTGGAAGTTTGCTGGGGGATTGCCTCCTATGTCAGAAGAAGAGTGGCTAGTGGAATTTGAGAAATACAAGCAGTCACCTGAGTACATGAGGTAAGAATGCATTTACTGCCTTCCTCATTGAGGATGCAATCCACTTTATTGTATTGAATTCAATTTTGTGATCCTCTTAGATGACCCTAGCTTTCAAGGAAGTCCTTATCATGTAGCATTGGTGCTACTGAACTTTCACGTCTCTTTTGCATTAGTCCTTTTTTAACAAACCCCTTACTATTTATGAGTCTGAGAAAAGATGTTTACTACATTATGCAAAAACTGAAATTAAATGCAATAAGATGTGGGAAATGGACTAAAGTTATTTCCTTCCTAGAGATGTTCGGCAAGGATTGTTTGATCGTCATCCCTTGACCCACTAGAACATTCCAGATTTCCAGTTTTAACTTGAAAATCTTTGCAGTAGCTAATTCTTATCAAGGTGTTTGTAGAAATTGTGAGAAAATTTCAACTCCACTCTGTTCTCCTATCCAATGAGTCCTTTAGAGAAGTCGATATAACTTTGCTAGTTATGTGTCAAATAAATTTTACATGTATTTATTTTGTGAGGAAGAAAGCATAAAATTACTTCGGTTCTTAATGTGAGATTTTTCCTTTCTCCGACCCGTGGAGAGTAGAATCTAGTTTTCTTTTTGCATTTTTTCTGCTAATGCGGCAGCAGCATTCGATGAACATATGTAGGGTGAACAAAGGAATGAATCTTGAAGATTTCAAATTTATATACTGGATGGAGTATGCACACAGAATGTGGGGAAGAGCTTTGGGTTTTGTATTTGCTGTTCCCTTTACATACTTTGTTGCAAAAGGCTATGTTACGCGCCAACTTGGCCTCAGGCTCTCTGCTCTTTTTGCACTTGGTGGTGCGCAAGGATTAATTGGCTGGTGGATGGTGAAAAGCGGTCTTGAGGTACTAATACAATGCCCTTGTTTTGTACTAGCATGTTGCTTGGAAGTTCACTATTCTTTTTTCTCGTATTAGGAACCAGCATCTGAGTATGTTGAACCAAGGGTTAGTCCATACAGGCTGGCAGCTCATCTGACCTCTGCGTTTGTTATATATTGTGGTATATTGTGGACTGCTCTGTCAGTAGTGATGCCAGAACCTCCAGCTGAAGCGATGAATTGTGTAAAGGGCGCAGCAAAATTCAGAAAGCTGGCAATTCCTGTCAGTGCCGTGGTAGGCATTACTGCGATATCTGGAGCTTTTGTTGCAGGAAATGATGCAGTACGTCAACTCTTCCTTTCTTTTGCTGTCTTAAAAACTGTGCTTAGCCTTCTTTTTCCTTACACGCCCTAATTATTTGTTATGATCAGGGGCGTGCATACAATACATTTCCAAAGATGGGTGACACTTGGATTCCTGAAGATGTGTTTAGTATGGAACCATTCATACGCAATTTCTTTGAGAGTACATCCACCGTGCAGGTAACATTTTTCTCTACTCATGATAAGATTTTATTGCTCTGAAAATTATGCAGTCTGAAACTTTTGTTATTCATTCTCTTACCTTCTTCACATTACTCATTTTGGTATATTCACCAATAACAACTGGTTTATTTCAAAAAATGCATTAACCAACATTGCAACAAGTCTTAAAGTATTACTCAGTTCTTCCGGCCAGTTCAATAATGCTTGTAGCACATAACCAACTTATCACTCGGCAGAGACTGGAAAACTTATTGAAATTCGTCATTGTGCTTTATCCACTTTTTTTTCTTTAACATGTTTCTTTGCATTTTGTAGCTCAATCACCGAATTCTCGCAACAACCACCTTATTGTCTCTGGGTGGGTTATGGTTGGCCGCAAGGAAAATAGATATGCATCCAGCAGTCAAGTCTCTGGTTGGAAGCACACTTGGCATGGCTGCTCTTCAGGTACAGTTCACAAATCGAATCCTTTGGCTTTAGGCCATGTTAAGATTATTGCGAATTACAATACATAACTTATTCTGTTAACTGATGAAGTTATTGCATCACATGAAAGGATATGTTAAACATAATGTTTTTGAAACTAGATCATTGGATGGTTTTTACCACCCATACTAATAGGCAACATGATTTTTCATTCAGGTGACATTGGGAATATCTACACTTTTGATGTATGTTCCTACCTCTTTGGGCTCAGCTCACCAAGCTGGGGCGCTGACGTTACTGTCACTAATGATCCTTCTCACTCACACTTTAAGAAGACCGTACCAGCTCTCTTGAAGTCGCTTGCATCCGCTGTGAAATCAACCTGATATGATGCCATGGAAATTTTCCTCAGAGTGGCTGTTTGATATTTTTGGCCTTCTAACATGCAGTATCTAGCTAGATTATTTGGCATGGAAAAAAAATACAATTCTTGATTAAGGCGTCTTTATAGATTTCTAGCTCTAAATAATGCAAACCCTTCTCAAAGTTATTGTGATTTTGCATGCAATATTTCATTTTGGGCATCGTGTAGTCTGATAGATGATATGTATCGAAGCTTACCTTCAATTCCATGCTGTGTTCAGTAGATTCGCATGTATCACATTCCGGGGGCTGGCGTTTTGGCACTCGGGTCTAAATGCTCCTGGTATCTGTACCATTAAACAATCCATAGAGATCTGTGCAAGTCAGAGTTCAGGACAGATACAGACGCGCAGAAATTGCCGTAAACAGGGGCGCGTATTCAACCGCACGTATGGGTTGGCCCATCCGACTCCGTTTGCTCCAGACAGATTTAAGGGCCAGAGCCACTTTCATGTACTGGTGGTACAGGAAAACTGCAATGGTAAACTGCAAACTGGACCATGTTACCTATTTTGACCACGAGATCCCGGCGAAAACATGAGAGCTGTTTTTTATTTATCGGTTTTGCTACGTCTCAGCTTATGTCTCAGTCACATCCGTGTCCGTCCGATCTGTCTCCTGCTTCGCGATTCATGCTGTTGGTGGGTTGGCTCGTTTGCATGTGTGTTTCTGTTTGTTGGGCTTTGTTTCGCGTGCCATTTTTTTTTTCCTGGAGGTGCATGGTGGTGGGTTAGTCTGTTTGTACTAATGGGCTGGGCTGGGAGAGTTTGGTGCCGGAGGGGGTGGGCTGGGTGTGGTTTTTTTTTTGCTAGCTATTATTTTGTCTGGGCTTTGATGGTTGTTAGTTAGTTGCGGTCCGTTTTAAATTTTTTTCCTGTATGTTTTTTTCGTGTCTGATCTAGTTTTTGTATGTTCGTACTAAACAAAAAAAATATCTATATACTTCTTTTTTAGTTTAATGTGCCGAAGTTATTTTTTGTGAAGGCAATTGCTCTTTCTTTTGTTGTAGATTTTTTGTGGATTGGTTTATTTTTTTTGTAACTGTGGACTTTTATTTTGTGTTTGGAGTTTTGTCTTTTTTTTGTGTTCTATGAAATTCACTTGATTCAGTTTGATTTTGGTTTGATCGGCCATAATTAGTCGATGGCAAAACAAATTGACAAACTAGTTGGTTAGATGAAGGAATTAGCTACCCATAGTTTGCATGCGTTTTTGTATAGATTATCAGCAGGTTATGAGTTGAACATATTAATCATTTATTCTCGTCAGTTGAAATTAAAGTATTAGTAGTACCTGCTTGGGTTAAACCGCTACGTATTTTTTGTGTTGTTTTTGTTGTTATTTTTTTTGCAACTCCTTTTGCAACTGAGTTCTTTTTTCTAATTATTATTTTAATTTATATTTGTATTACTTTTGTTATTTTTTTTGGATTTTAGTTATTCCGAGCCAGTTGCAACTGCAGTTGGAATTGAGTTTTTCTTAGAGCTAGTTGCAATTGTACTTGCAACTGAGTTTTTTTCGAGCCAGTTGCAAATGCACTTGCAACTGATTTTTTTCTGAGCCAGTCGCAACTGCACTTGGAACTGAGGTTTTTTTCACATCCAGTTGCAACTGCACTTGCAACTAAATTCTTCTTGAGCCAGTCGCAACTGCACTTGGAACTGCGTTTTTCTTGAGCTAGTTTCAACTGCACTTGCAATTGAGATTTTTTCTGAACCAGTTGCAACTGCAGTTGAAATTGAGTTTTTTTCTAAATATTATTTTAAGTTATATTTTGTATTACTTTGGCTATTATTTTTATTTTTTTGTTTTGTTTTTTGTTTGGTAGCCAGTTGCAACTGCACTTGCAACTAGGTTTTTTTAGCCAGTTGCAACTGTAGTTGAAACTGAGTTTTTTTCAGAGCCATTTGCAACTCTTATTATTTTAATTAATTTTCTTTATTTTTTTTGTGCTTTTGGTTTTCGTTTTTTGGAAGCCAGTTGCAACCGCACTTGAAATTGAGTTTTTTCCGAGCCAGATGCAATTGCACTTGCAACTGAGTTTTTTTTCAAAAGCCAATTGCAACTGCACTCGCTACTAAGTTTTTTTTGTTTGTATCTAGTTGCAACTGCACTTGGAACTGAGGTTTTTTTTTTCAAAACCAGTTTTAACTGCACTTGCAACTAAGTCCTTCTTTGAGCCAGTTGCAACTACACGTGGAACAGAGTTTTTTAATTATTATTTTAATAATTATTTTTTATAGTTATTTTATTTTTGATTTTTTTTGTTTTGGTAGCCAGTTGCACCCGCACTTGCAATTGGGGTTTTTTCCGAGCCAGTTGCAACTGCGGTTGAAACTGAGTTTTTTTTGTTTGGTAGCCAGTTGCAACCGCATTTGCAACTGAGTTTTTTTCATATCCAGTTGCACTTGCACTTGCAACTGAGTTTTTCCTGAGCCAGTTGCAACTGCACTTGCAACTGAGATTTTTCAGAGCCAGTTGCAACTACATTTGCAACTGAGTTTTTCCTAATTATTTTTTTAATTTATATTTTGTATTATTTTTGTTATTTTTTTTGCAATTTAGTTTTTTCCGAGCCAGTTGCAACTGCAGTTGGAATTGAGTTTTTTTTAGAGCTAGTTGCAATTGCACTTGCCCGTGCATATGTATATGTAACCGTATACTTTTTCTCAGAATTGTTTGAAACAGAAAAGTGTGATTTTCGAATTTTAGAGAAGGGGATCGGTGGTGCTCTCGTCAAATCGATTTTCATGCGTTACAACAAAAAAAATGACGATAGGCCCAAACAACTAGCTAGGCCCAAACAACCATCCAAGCCCAAAAAAATACCCAGCCTCTTTCTTGTTGCCATCGCTCAATGAATGAAACGAGCATAACAGAAGGCTGATTGAAGTATTAAAAAAACGATGCTGACGTAACTCAGTCAGCCGAGACATAGACATCCCCTTTATTTATTTATTAAGGAGTCATGAGAGAGCTGATAGTTAGAATTAAGCACGGGGTGATCCCAGCGAGCAGGTTTGCCTACTATTTCCCGCTCACAATCTTGCACTGTTGTGATTTTGTGGGACGGAATTTCCCAGCCAAAACTCATGGGGGAAGAATCGCAGGGAAGTCATGCAGTGCCGGAGCAATCAACCATTGCAGTCATCGTTGAGGAAGAGGGGATCAACGTCGGCAATCAGTGCGATTTGGTATGTCCCACATTCCCACCTCGAGCAGCAGCAGCAGCTTCTAGAACGCGCCCACACTGCGGCAGAGTGCGGAGACGGCGAACTCCGTGGCCATTTCGGACACGCGGAACATCTTCTTGACCAGCACCGGCACGACCGGCGCGTGCGCGCGGACTGGAGGCCTGCGTCGGCGCACAGGTCAGGACGCCGTCGAGCACCGCCAGGGCCTTCTTGCTCGTGCCCTTGTCGGCGTCCACGAGGAGCTCCGTGACAACGCACGGTTCGAGGCGGAGACGAGGTAGTAGGCCGTGACGACTGACGCCCGCAGTGTTGGTGGCCTGCGGGGAGACAGGGTTCCTAACGAACGAGTCCGACGACCTCGTCGCACACGCCGGGCGTTCTCGGGAATTGAGATGGTCTCCACGGTGTGGTGTGCCGGTCGGCGGAGGATGTGAGCTCGCGAGGACGGTGGCGCCGCTGGCCCACGCGGCGATGTCACCAATGGAGCCGGCGACGCGACGCAGCGGCGCAAGTGCTCGTCGACCAGGAAGGTAGGAAGAAGCGGACACAGCGGCGATCGGCTTCAGGAAACAGCAGTGCTCTTCCTCGAAAAAAAAAGGAAACAGCAGTGCCCAGTGCCCAGTGCCCACTCGCAAAACAAAAGAATGCGGAGCCGTAGGAAATTAATTTCCCGGTCCGTGAACCCAACGTGAGTCCGTGAACTACACCATCGGGCTCAAACGGCATGCATCACATTTACACGCAAAAGGCATCTCAAATGGAAATACACGCAAGAATACAGTTGACAGTGCGAATCTCCTGGAGAGTCACCGGTACAGATATAAGGTGTATCTACACACGGGAGCCAAATCGAATTTCGTACATTCTGCACTTCTTGACGTACACCCTCGGTTTACCTAGAAGCAGTAACGCTATTATGTTGCCACTTGCTGTAATCTTGTGGCCCTTCAAGGTACTGGCATGCGAACACATACAACTTTGGACGATGCGCGCGTACAGAATTAGTAAAACTCACCTGCGTTCCGAAGTTAAGTGTCGGCGAGATGAAGGCTGTGAAGTTAACTAACAAAGCTGGATGCTGTGAGAACGATTGCAGTGTTTGTCTTTATATTCATAAAGAAAGCTAGTGCATTTAGGATTGTAGTAGTTGGTTGTAGCAAAGTGCCAGGACGATATGTTGGATCTCTCTGAACAAATCTTCAGTGTCCGCCGTCTCAATCCATGGGCATAAATGCATAATAATCACGCATGTTTTTGTCCCAATCCATTCTATTTCTCCAGCCATGGCAATACTCCCTCTATCCCATGTTAGGATGCGTATTAGTTCTTATAGAAGTCAAAAATTATAAATTTTGACCAACTATATAGAAAAATATATTAATATCGCTAATACAAATGTGTATAATATAAAAATATATTTTATGTTGGTTTTAATAACATTGAGGTAATATGAGTAGAATAGATAGGTTTTCTATATGGTTGATCAAAAGTTGTAAAGTTTGACTTTGACAAAAACTAATAGGCATCCTAATTTGAGACAGAAGGAGTATGTTCGCGGAGACGGCTTGAACGAAGTAAAACTTCCACACATAAGCAAAAGAAAAATAGGGAGATGAAGGTTAAACTCTATCTCAATATGCATCTTTGGCTTTTAAAAAAAAGAAACGAAGTCAAAAAACAATTTCCCAACCAATATAATTGGAGCTCGCCAGAGGGTTTCACAAAGAAATATCAATAAAATCCTCGAACGATGTGGGTGGTATGTTCCAACCCAACACATCTTTGACACACCACCAATTAAACCGATTATAGCGGGCACTCAAACATCAAGTGAGAGGTTGTCTCAATCTCACAACAGAGTTTTGATCCACGCTCACCTTGCCACCCCTTAGCTATTAAGTTAATTAGACGCTAGTTAGATACGTCTCCAAAGAAAATACAACGAAGATTTTGTTTGTAGGGGAAGAGTTGCCTTCCACAAGTTTATCATAATAATGTCACACACCCCATAGTTCACCATATCCACATAAAGAGACTTGTTTGTATATTGGTTCAAACTATCAAACACTTGTAGTTCAAATTTGAATTACTTTCGGAAAATCAGCATAAACTTATTTAACTAGGCGAGATAGAAATCAAGAAAATTCCTAATATTTGGTGATTATCCATCAAATGTGGACTACTCTTTGTGAGAATTAGATGGGTGCCATTTTGCACCATATGTTTTGTACTTAGTTCACAAAAAAGTCATTTTTGCCACTTAGAAAAAGGAAAATGATATTTATAAAAATAATTCAAAAAATCCCTTCGGAACCATTGTTTCCTATACCAAGATACACCTATTTGTCGAATATGAGAACTTTATCACAAACTATGCCGTGGGAATGGTCATAACTTGGCTATTTGGCTTGAAACTTATAAATATTTATACATAATAGACCTTTTTGTGAAGATTTTTTTGAACAATTTGTTAAAAATCAAGTTTATCATTTTTCATATCAACTACTCCCTCCGTCCCAAAATAACTGTCTTATATTTGTCAAAAAATGGATGTATCTAGACATGAAACAAGTATAGATACATTCACTTTTGGACAACTTTGAGACACTTATTTTGAGACGGAGGGAGTAGTACATATAAAAGGACTCCATGCCAGATGATATTTTTTTTGAGGTTTTTTCATTTTATTTGTTTTAAAAAAAAGATTAAAATGGCCACCATGACTATTCATCGAAAGAGGTCAAATTTTCTAAAACTATCGATGTTTCTATTATATAACCAATAGTTGTGTACCTTAAAATGATTTTTAAAAACATTTTAGACCAAACTATCAAACACTTGTTGTTCAAATTTAGATTACTTTCGAAAAATTAGCATAAACTCATTTAACAAGACGAAATTAGCTACGCATTCCTGTGGTGCACCCCATAGCTGCATGCATACCATGGTCGAGCAGGAAAGAGCCAGTGCGCCGGCCATGGGAATGGAAGAGCCAGTGTGCCGGCCGGCGCACGGAGGCCCAGACGCGACGACGACGCCCATGGGTTAGATGGATAGGATAAAGCCAGCGGTAGCGCGTCACCCTAGCTAGCCACGCACTGCTTTTGCAATCCCGTATGCAACATACGTACGCGCCAATTTTGCTCCCGGGTTTCTTCGGCCGCTTAGTTAAGCCGCATGCATGCGATGGATATGCATAATCGTCGGCTGGAGACACTTGGACAAATGGCCCCGTCGGCCAAATGGCATGTCACTCATGCATGTGCTAGGTACTCCCTAAAGAATGTACTTCAAACTTTTTAGAAAGTCAAACCTTTTAAAGTTTGACCTTGTTTATATAAAAAAGGCACCAACATTTGTGCAACCAAAACTAGTATCATTGTATCCATGATAAAAAAATATTTTTATCATAAAACTATTTGATTTTATAAAATATTGTTATATTTTCATGTATACGCGATCAAAGTTTAAGATAGTTTGACTTTCCAACAAAACTGGAAATACACTTTTCGCGGACGGAGTGAGTAGTGTGCAATCTATTTTTCCCTTCTCTTGAAGACCCATTCGGGAGAAGGAGTATCAAAGGCCAAGTAGGGGATTTCTTCCAGCTGGCCGTCCCATCCGGCCACTGAACCGATGATCCACGGGCACAAATTAAACATTATATTATCATTGATGTTACTTGGTTGATCGAATGACACCAATTAAACATCATAACATGGTGATTCCAAGGTTTTAATATTTACTTTTTGGTGATGGATACATGGTACTCCCTCTGTTCATGTATGTAAGGCTTATAGTTTTTTGAGGAAAAAAATCCAAAATATAGGGTGTATTGCGATTTATGGACAATTTTACCCATCTAAAAATGAGTATCAATCTCGAACGGAGGGATATTACACATTGTTTTTATTTTGTAGCTATTAGGGACTCCTCCTTTTTTATTTTTTTTGAGAAGCAAATGAGTCCACCGTATGCCAAATACCCATGTTTTAATATTCGTGCAGAAAACTGTAAGTCTTACATTCACTACTAATGGAGGGATTAGTATATAGTAGGACCGAGTAGTGCGGCCCCGCATAATAGTGTGCTCTTTCTCAATGACATGGTCTAATAAACTAAAACTTATGAAATAATTTGCCATTTTATCATGAAAAATACGTAATTTTTATCGACCACATGAGAAAATGGTATGAATATTAGTTGGTGAAGGAGTTGTAAAGAATTCTATTTTACACGTAATTTCCCTACCCCCAGATTGTATAAAGCATCAACCAACCCGTCCCTCTCTTCCCTCACTACTACTTTCATTGTTGCGATGTACCCCCTTCCGCTCATAGTGCAAGCTTGACATTTTCTTCCAACTCTGGCTACCCCTCGTTGTCCCTCGACCTCCTCGCGTATATAGGTGACCAACACGATCGACTAACCTCTTAGGGATATATACGATCGAGCAACTTCCATCCTACAACCCCTCAGGTTTCTCTTGCATCACTGCCCCCATCATAGATCGACGTATCAGGTATCGTTCTCGCTTCATGTACTCAACACCTTCATGCTCTTCATTTGACAAAGCTCGCCTGCCATGGTTAGGACATATGCCTCCTCACGCGATGCTATCTTTACCACATCTACGAACACGTTTGTAGCCGACTGGAACAAAAATCCCTCAGTCATCCACCATAAGATTCTCGAAGTCGAGTGAACTATCAGACCCGGATTTAAATCAAATGGAGAGAAGTGACATTCTACTAGTTTACCCCTTTGATAGCAACTGTCTCTTTGATCTTTACTCAATTGTGTACCAAAAAAATCTTCCAAATCATTATGCTACTATTAAGAATCACTGGTAATCGTCCACCAAAAAATTCTTGAAATTGAGTGACCTACACAGATATAGATCTGAACCGATGGCGAGAAGTACCATTCGACTTTCCCCTTCGATAACAGGTATCTCTTTGATCTTTACTTAATTCTATACCAATTTGTTTTCTTCCAAATCATTACGCTACTATTAAGAATTACCGGTAACCGTCCATAAAAAATATCGAAATTGACTTACCTAGGTAGATTTAGATCTACACCCGCGATGGAGAGAAGTACCATTCGACTTTCCCCTTCAATGACAGTATCTCTTTGATCTTTACTTAATTCTGTTCCAATTTGTTTTCTTCCAAATCATTATGCTACTATTAAGAATCACCGGTAACCGTCCACCAAAAAATATCTCGAAATTGACTGACCTACACAGATCTAGATCTACACCCGCGATGGAGAGAAGTACCATTCGACTTTCCCCTTCGATGAAAGGTATCTCTTTGATCTTTACTTAATTCTATACCGATTTGTTTTCTTCCAAATCATTATGCTACTATTAAGAATCACCGGTAACCGTCCACAAAAAAAATCTCAAAATTGATTGACCTACCCAGATCTAGATCTACACCCGTGATGGAGAGAAGTACCATTCGACTTTCCCCTTCGATGACAGGTATATCTTTGATCTTTACTTAATTCTATACCAATTTTTTTTTATTTAGAAATGGGTCACCCCGGCCTCTGCATCAAAGTGATGCACACACCGTTTTTTTCTTCCAAATCATTATGCTACTATTAATAATCACCGATAACCGTCCACCAAGAAAAAATCTCGAAATTGACTGACCTACCCAGATCTAGATCTACACCAGCGATGGCGAGAAGTACCATTCGACTTTCCCCTTCGATAACAGGTATCTCTTCAAGCGTTACATAATTTTGTACCATACAATTATGATTCTAAAATATTGTCCTACTATAGGAACCACCTACGATCGCCAGATAAGCAGATACAAAGCGAGGAATTTATTTAATTCAATACCATATATAAACATGGATTCTAAATTATATTCCTACAACAAGGAACATGGAGAAGAGCAAACGAAAGAACACAAACTAATGTATAACACTCATTAGCTAGCACCCCTAAAATCAAGTAAATATTTTAGACAAAAGGCTTAAAATGAGCACATAAAACCACCTCCATCCATTTCAAACCGCACCAGCGAAAAAATTAAAAACCAAAACTAGCTGCCTCTTCCAGTGTCACATCTAATCCATACAAAACGAAGGCCGTGCATGCAACACGCTCGCCCATCGCCCTCGGCCTCTCACCCACCCAGGCCGCCCAGCACAGTGTGCGTTATATATATCCACACCAAGGCATGGATCCCACCCACAGACACCAACCACCACCGCGAAGAACACCTGAGGGCTGAGGCGATCTATCATCCTTCTCCTTCCTTGCTCCGCTCCCGATCAGGTAGGTGATCAAATGCATGCGCATGTGTTTTTTGGCCATGGATGATCAAACGCATGTTATGTTAGCTCTCTTCTGTCGTTACATGCAAAAAAGGAAAGATTGGTTTGCTGAGATGTTCGTGCATGCGTGTATATGTTGTTAGCGCGGCTCATGGATCAGCAGGAGGTGGCCAGGAAGCGCCCGCGGGGAGAGGAGGATGAGCAGGAGGGGGACTCGTCGGCGGTGAAGAGGCCGACGGCTCCGGCGGACTTGGTCCCGGAAACGGCGTTTCGCGGTGGTGGAGGCGTTCCAGCCACCGCCGGGTGTTCGAGTTCCCTGGCAGAAGTGCCGCGGCGGGCTGGGCGTCCCCGCCGGCAGCGCGACGGCGGAGCTCCGGGACGTTTCTTCCGGTCGCTGGTGGACGGGCGCGTGGCCTTCGTCGGCGTGCCCGGGACCGCCTCTTACCGGTGGCGAGCAAGAGGGCGCCGTTCGACGACGTGGACGATTGGCTGGCCGCCGCCGGCGATGGCGAGGTGGACCCCGTGTGGCGCTCCGTGCTGGAGGGCCCCAGGCCCGCCGCATGACGCCAACGTGGCGAGGTCACCGTGGGGTCCGGACCCCACCTGTCACGCGCCCGAGGGGGCCGTGTCAGCAGCGATGCGCTGACGTCGTCGCTGGGCCAGGACTCAGGAGAATAGTAGAGATACTAGGAAGGAAATGATGGATGCGTCCGAGGAGGTCATCTTTTCGTTTCCTTTTCATTTTGTTGGTTTGCTTCCCAACTTTCTTTTCTTTCAAGACATTTCAGTCACCACTGTTTAATTATTTTCTGCTTAATTAGATGGTTGGGGTTCTTCTACAGTCCCCGGAAATAGTTAAGACAGCTTTAAACATGTTCATGGTGGTTAATTACCATGGATTAGTGGTAGACTTGGTGAGAATTCCTTTTATTTCATGCATGTAAGAACATCGCCGCAACCGCTAGTAGAAGAAATCCAATGAACCAGTATGTAGTGTAGAGCGGTGACTGTCTGGCGGAGATTCTGGTTCGAGGCACGATGCTTTAGCATGTTTGCCATCGAGTATGGATTGCTTGGCTAGGTTGGACGAGTGGCTATTGGATCTGAAGAAATTTGGTAGCGCTTTCAGAGAAGCAACTCGACCTGAGCCCTAAAAAAATCTCTTTGCCCAGTTAACTGCATTCTTAAAATTGGGCGCCCCTTATTTAACCCAGTACATTGATTACTGCAACGTTTATCCAATTAACCAGCGATAGAGCTAGTTTGAGGCACGACGCTCTCGTGTGTTTTCCAATGAAGTATGCATTGCTTGCCTAGATTGGACGATTCAATCTCAAGAACTTTCGTACAGTTGCTTTCAGAAAAGCAACTCGACCTGATGAGCCCTAGAAAATCGCTTTGGCCATCAGTTAACTGCATTCCTAAAATTGGACTCGCTTTACTTAGTACATTGATTACTGTAACGTTTATTTCGTGGAGTTATTGAGCACAGTGAACTGTAGATGATGATGTGCCACTGTCATGTGAGTTTTGCTTTATGCCGGACGTTCAGGTTCAGGTTCAGCAGGCACGAACCACGCGCGCGGCAAGCTGCACGCGTGCACATGCGGTGGAGCGGAGCAATCCGGCCGGTCGGGCGCTACCGGGAACGGCCGGAGCCGCGGAATGAGGGAAACGCGAAAGGCGTTGGCGTGGAGTGCTGCCTCTGCCGATGTCTGCACCAGGTGGGTTCCGTGATGACTGTCCAGGAGCTCAGCTCAGGGTGATTCGGGTCCCAGTCCCAGGTGGCCGACGACGCTGGAACGAATCCTTTGCGCCAGGGGCAGGGGTTCACGCGGGCCACGCCAGCCTCCGGTTGCCGGCGGACCGCGCGCAACCGTCTCCTTCCTTGGTCGACCGGACACGCCACGCGCACACGCCTGCTCTTGCGCTGCGCCCGGCAGGGGAGGAAGAAGGTTGAGAACCGCGGGCGAGATGCCTGCGCCTCGGGAAGTTTTGTGATTTTGTCCGGAGCTCCGGGCCGAATCTCGATCTCCTGTCGCGGGCCGGGGTGGTTGCGTGTAGAGCGAACGGTTATCTGGGAATCGGCCCCCGCCGGAAGGGATGGAATGGTCGGTGATGCTAAACTCCACTGCGCGCGCCCAATAGCGTTCGGCTATGTTGCCCGACAAGTGTTATTGCAAGCGTCACCATAGGTTGTCACGCTATTGGGAGCGGCTCGACTCACCGGTTGCTCCTAATAGACTCTCTCAATAGAATTTTGATCAAATTCAAATAAAAACGATGTGATGGTCAAGTTCGAATAGCGTCGGTCAAATTCGCACACTCAAAAGCATCGTCATCCGGTGATCATATTACAAAACATCGAATACATGCAATCAATCGATCGTCATCACCAGCTCCTATGTCTCCTCCTGTGTCTCGGCGTGTTGCCAACCCGGACGCGGCGTTGGCTCCGGCTCGGAGAGCGTCATACTCATCGTTGGCTCCTCCGTCGTATCCACCAGCATCGGCTCCGGCGGCAGAAGCCTCATCTCACGCAAGATGCGTTGCTGACAGAGCACAAACCAATCCCTCACCGGCGGTGTGTAGGCGGAGAGGTCGGCGGTCAAGATCTTGGATTCCTCCTTCATCTTTCGGACGACAGATTGCGGTCAAGATTCTTGCCGTGTCAGCTTGCATGATATATGTCTCCCGCTCGACGGAGAGCCTCTCCTTCTCGACAACGACCTTCTCCTTCTCCACGGCGACCTTCTCGTCATGCTTGCTCATCAAAGACGACCAACTGTCGATGAAGGTGCTTGCATTTTGCTTCGACATGGTTGTGACATCAGCGAGGCACTTGTCAACGGATGCTTGCACGGACGCCGCGGACGATGCGTCGTTCCTGTCGGACTTGGCCTTCTTGTTTCCAACACGGCGTCACTTTGACGCGGGGAACGTCGGGTCGTTTGGCCCACGGGAGCCGTGGCGGCCGTTGAGATCGATACGGAACTTCTCCCACCTCTTGTTGTTTTGAAGCTTCACAAAGCAATACATGAACTTGAAGTTCTTGTTGTGCTTGTCGTTCTCTTGAAAGACCATGAGCCGGTGAATGCTAGCGATGCGGCTACGAGATCGAGCTGCTTCTGCCTGGCCGCCACACTCACGCGTCGTCCCCTCCTGTCGATGGTGGCCGCAGATCGACGTTGCTGCTCCTCCGCCCAATCTACATCCGACATATCCTCCATCCGCGCGCGGGATTTGCGAGGGACGACATAACCGGCGGCGCCACCGCGAGCAGCGCCCCGTCGTCCTGTGTCACCACGAGCACCACCACGGTTGCGCGTGAGGAGAGACATCGGCGGCGGACGTGGATCGCCCAAGGTGGGAAAGGCGGGAAGGAGGTGGGCGGGGGAGGTAACGGCGTGAGACTGAAAATTAATGGGAGGGAGGGGAAAGTGATATAGATCATCGCGTGCCGCTGACGCGTCGGTCCCGCCCGTTAGAATCCGACGTGGCGGAGTTGCCGTGGTTTGTCGACGCGCCCCATTTGCCTCCCTAGAAACAGGGCGCGAAGCAGGGGTGCCGGACGATCTATTGTGTCGCTCCGGAAACTTTCGACCTATTGGGTTCACCGCTGGGGACGTTTTGATGCCGGCGCGCCCAATAGGCCTATTAGGAGCGTTATTGGGTGCACCGGTGGAGATGCTCTAACACTGGCCATTGGTTCAAGCCAAGTTCGGCTACCTGAAGAAAAAGGGTATGCGACACTCATGTACCAAAAGTTTGCCATAGTTTTGGTCAAACTGCACAAAACGGGTGAGGCAAGGTGTGTTGGACTAGTTCCATCCTCCATCTTGCGCAGTGTGTGTTAAGAGAATCCGGCACAGTGGGTTGCTGCCCTAGCGGTGCCACCCAAACAAAAATTTGAAAGAAAAATATTTTCGAACGAATAATACTAAAAGCTTCAAGTTCAATTCAAATTTGAAGGCTTTTTACAAGAATTTGATGGAAGTGTGAGTAAATTAAGCCCTAACTAGGTGGCATCTACTCGTCGTCGGAGATATAGATGATGTCGCCGTCGCCGGGCTCCGGTTTCACCGCGGTCGACAGCGGCTGCTTCGGCTCCTCGGCTTGTGCTTGTTGCGGCTCTCGCGACACGTACAATTCACGGTAGTAGCGGTGCGGTCCTTCGGCTCGTCTTCCTTCTTCATGTGGCGGCTCGGGCGGTACTGGGGCTCCGGCGGCACGCTGCTGTGCCCAGGCAACGCCCTCTGACATGCGGCCGTGCCACCAACTCCTCCGCCGCTGAGTGGCCCACCTCTCCATGTTGTCCCAGCGCTCTAGGGCGATGTCCCTCTCCTGGCAGAAGTGTTGGAAACAGCCCCCGTAGTTGTTGTCTACATTGTCGGGGTGACGTCGCTGCTCCGGTGTCATCGCGTCCCGCCGCTGTAGGCTGCGCATGCCGCTGGGCAGCGGTGGCACGACACGGCATGCGGGGCTCATTCGGCAACCTTTCGGAAGCCAGTAGTCCGGCGGTAAGTACAGGTCATACCACTCGAACAGCCATGCCTCGTCGAGGAGGTGGTTGTGGCCTCGGTAGGCGTCGCTCGAGCCTTCGGACTCGTCGTTGGCCCCATTTAGCTGGATGGTGGGAAGATTGGGGCCAAAGTTGGAGCAGGGGCGGGATCGGGGGATTGGGGCGGAGTTGGAGGGGGGGAATCGGAGGCTTGAGTTGTGCGTGCCCTGCGTGGCAAGAGAAGCAGCCAATGCACCGGCAACAATGAGGGTGGATATGTGGACAAGCTGCACGGTGGCGCTTGAGGGACAAGCGAAGCCGCCTAGCTAGCTAGGGAACCGACGAGCAACCCATTTTCTACGCTGACCGGCTTTCTTCCTCCCGTGTATGTATGACATGTGGGGCCCACCTATCGTAGGCTTTGTCCAGCACCCCGAGCGGGTCTCCAAACTTGGGGTGCCTCGCGGGCCAGACAGTTTCTGGTCCAGCCTAGAGCATTGGAAGGGTGCCGATGGGGCTGATTTTTTGGTCTGGGTCCTCATTAGGTCTTTTGGGGATGCTTTGGCCGTGCTGGTGGAGATGTACCCAGGCTAGAAATAATTTGCCCACTAAATATAGTATCCATGATGGATATGTGTATAATCATATCAAAAGGCATGTGAGCATATGACATGACCAAGTTTTTTCTTCTAGGAAAATAGGGTCGCCCCCGAATCATTAATGATGAAATCTAAACGAGTAATACAGTTTTGTTTTTAGAACATAATAACAAAGGTACACGGAAGTCATTTTGGTTCCCAAGCTCTAGTGATTCCACAAGTTAATAAATTCAGAGAATATTAGAAGTTTAAAAAAAAGTCTGAAAAAAACATATCAAAAGGCATGTGAGCCTATGACATGGCAAAGTTTTTTCTTCTAGAAAAATAGGGTTGCCCCTGATTTGTTAATGATCAAATCTAAACTAGCAACACAGTTTTGTTTTTAGAACATAACAACAAAGGTAAACGGAAAGTCATTTTTGTCCTGAGCTCTTGTGATTCCACTAGTTAATAAAATTCAAAAAAAAAGTTTCAAGAAAATATGAAAAAATTCCACACGTTTTCAATGATGTGTACTATAAGCGTGCAAAATAAAAATACGAAATGTTTTGTATTATGGGCTACAAAAAAAATGACAAAAGTTTTTTTAACACAGTACAACGCAGGCGCTCACATACACGTGCACACACTCACCCATATGAACGTACGCACGCACACCCTACCCCTATGAGCACCTTCGAGAGTCTGAGCCGGCGGGTCTGAGTCTTAAGATTGACGAAGTCACCACAGGCGACTCGCTGTCGACGGGAACGTCGCCTCGCACTGAAGAATATTCCGCCTTAAATGAGAAACACCAGCGTCAAACCTGTGATTTGAACTCTGGTGGGCTGGGGTACAACCACCCTCCTAACCATGCTACTACAAGTGGAGATTTGAAACTATACATTGTTCACATACTCATACCTGTACATTTGTTATTTTGTGTAGCTCAAAATGCAAAGTATTTTGCATTGACATTTTTGCACGTTTGTAGAATATATCATTGAGAACACGCATGTTTTTTTTCATATTTTTCTGGGACTTTTAAATATATTTTTCTATTTTTTTAAATAAGGAGATCACTGGAGGCTCGGGAGTACGAAATTTCCACTTCAAAGGTACACTTCTTTTTTTTTTTTTTTGAATTTTTCATACTTGTATTCATACTAGAGGATCATTACAAGGCCGGATACAAGCAAAGAAATTACAAGAAGGATACGAAGGACGCCACCGCTGCGCCTCGCCGTCTTCAACCTCGAGCAACTCCAGCACGCGCGACCTCCACCGCCGGAGACGAGGAAGGAAGCAGACGCCCAGAGCCCTCAACCACGGAACGGAGGAGCTTCTTGCCGTAAGGCTTTGATGAACCGCAACAGCCACCAGCTCCGACGAGCTGGATCTGGAGTCGAAGAAGAACCATCGGTCGGGGACGCGCCCCGAGCCACCCCCGTCCCAGACCTGGGGCCAGCGCCACACCACCTCAGCCGAGGTGGCCAGATCTTCCACCAGCACCCCACACACCGTCGCAGCAGCCGCCTCGCACCTCCACCTCCGGCCCCCTGTACACCCGTCACCAGCCTGCCGCCGCCGCCGGAGAGAGCAGCGACAGAGCGGAGACGCACCTGCGGCCTGGCAGCCCTGTCGAAGACGACGCCGTGGAGGGGAAGCCGCAGAGCTCCAAAAAGACGGCGCCGACCACCCCACCGCAGCCGTGCCGCCCAAAAGCACCCTAACCACACGCCGGAGCGCAGATCTGGGGATCCCCCATCCTCCCGCCGCCAGAGCGGCCGGCGGAGGGTGAGGGATCCCGCAGATACGCCGGCGACCGCCGGGAGAAGAGGAGTCGCCTCCGATTCACCTCTGAGTACTGTAGCTGGGGAGCGGTTTCCAGAAATAGGACGAGTGCACGCCCGCAGACTGCGGGTGATGGATCTGGGATCTTCAAAGGTACACTTCTAATGAAAGCTGAAGATAGCAAATCAAAATGAATAGAACAGAAGTAGCCCATGTGCTGAAATAAAAGACTCTTGCAGCCTCACAACTCACAAGACGATAAATGCAATGCAGTGAGCTACCATAGCACCTTCGCGTCAACAATGTCTATCAGATAAATATGCATGGACACATACTTACATTGCTAGTCACTGTCGTCCTCCGGTGATGAGAGATGAAGATCATCCGTATATTCAAGAAGTAGCGACTGCGTCTTATCTAGCAAGTTGGGTAGGCTTGGGAGGCATCGGGGACTATTCTACATCAAAGCCAATAGATGAGTTCAAGAAAATTGGTCCTTTAACCTCTACCACAGTTTACCCATGGGCTTGCCATGTATAAGTCATCATCCATGGTGCTATGGATCGACGAATGCTAACAGTGCTCATGGCTTGCTGCCTATCACATCCTAAACATTGAGGAGTTGCTTGTTGTCACCTCTTGCAGTATTGAGAAAAAATGCATGCGGTGTGATTATGTAGTGTTGTAGTCGGGCAACGTTCCACGGAAACTCGACCATGACAAGCGGGAGTTGCTTTGTTCGTATCCTTAGACTCCATTTCTGCTCTAAGCAAGCGAGCCTAAGAGACATGCAACTAATTAGAGGCTATCGATTAACAAGTTGGCTGGTTTTTCTGTTAATTTGGTCACTTTTTTGTTTGCTCTATCTTAATCCAGTAGACATCTCATGATATGTAGATTTTGCTTCCTCGGTGACTTTATAGATCTCTCGAAATAGGCTTGCGCCTCGCTATATTAATATAGCAACCATCCAAAACAACTGAGATCGTTGGGGCAAACAGCACAATCACGCCCAAGAGGAAAACAAAAGAAAGAAAAGAGAAAAAAATGTCAACAACGCTAGATCGACGAAAACGAAGATGATCCGCAACTGCTGCGCCCTCCGGAGAATTCCACCACGCTCCCGTGCCGCCGGATTACCGCGTACCAAGCACCACCTTCAAGAAGGAATGCGACGGCGACGACGCTGCTGCCCGGACTGATCCTAGGATTTCTCCCGATACGCGGATGGAAGTGGGGAAGGGCTACACCCGACGCCCTTCAATAAGGATGGCGGCGCCCGGAGGCGTCACCATGTCGGCGCCGGTAAAATCTGGCAGGGATTTCTCCTGACCCCTGACACTCCACACCATGTCCAAACCGTCAACTCCACCTAGCTCGCCGCCCACGAACATACGCCAACAGTCTTGAAATCATCCACGACGTCTCACCACGGCAAACGTTGCGAGGCCGGCCGGACCGGGAAGAACAAGCCGTAGATAGGGGACGACAATACCGCAGCCTCGTGGGAGGGCACAACCTCCACCGCCGAAGGCAGTAGCCGACCGGACGCAGCAGCAGGAGCACGCCGGGCCACCCTGCCCGGCCGGGCCCAGATCGGGCCCGTAAAGCTCCCGCCGCCGTGCTGCAGCAGACGTGGCCGCCGTAGTCGTCATCCCCATCCCGAACTGCTCTTCAATCCAACCGGAGGTGACAGAACAGAGCCCGAGCCAGCCCACCCGTATCCAGATCGGGCCCAAAGGGCCAAGATCAGGGCCTTGAGGGCGCCGCCGGCCACGCCTGCACCACATGCCGCCACCGCTGCCAAGCAGCAACGCCACCGCGCCGCTGCCATCCGGCCTGCGCTAGAACGCCGCCGGCCGAGCCGCACCGTCGTCGGCCGAAACTCCCCACGGATCCCCGCGAATCTTTGAGAAACTCCTCCAAATCGTGTGGGAAAAAGCAATCCGCCGCCGCCGGCACCGCAAGGGCAGCGCCCGGCGGCCCTCGCCGGTGGCGGCAGGGAGGGAGTGGGGGAGGAGGAGGACTGGAGGAGGCACGGTCGGGCGGCCCGTCCCGTCGCCCGCGGGGGCGAGCGGAACGAGCGAGAGCGAACCGTTTTTCTCCGCCGGACTTTATAGATCTCACCATATCCAATGTTGCTAATGTTATATTCGGCCGACATGGTTATGCTTGTGTTACACCATGGAAATGGGTGCATGGCATGTCGTGGGGTTTTTGTCCCACAGTTTCACGTCAAAAAAAAAGGGTGGAATGTGTCGTAGCCTGTTCAGGTGGCCTAGTGTGTTTGTATAACTGATTAACCAAAACCATCCAGAGGAGATTACATTAAGGGTTGTTTCAATATTTTTATGTATTTACCAACCTACCAAATCTTTATACAAACAAATTTCGGTTATACATATTGTCGTACAAGGAAACATAGAGAGAGGAAAACACGGATGCTAACTAATATCTTTAACACTCCCCCTCGTTCCAAACTTCCTTAAGTTAAATTGTTTGTGACTGCTATGAGCTGCTAATTGGCGAGAGTTTTTGTAAAGCCATCAACAACTTGATCTACTTGGCAAACCGAGTGTCAAGTAACTTTTGTACCACTCTTTGGCTGAAAAAAATGATACTCGATTTGAAGAAAAGTATGTAGCACCAATGTTATCACACAATAAAACTATTGACTTAACTAGGATGTGGAACGCCTATTCATCTGAAAGAGTTTGAACCCACATCAACTCAGTTGTGCATTTTACATGGCCTTATATTTAGATACAGTACGTGTTGGATCTAGACATTGTGGGCTGTTTGCGTGCACTGCATGATATTAGGTTAGAACCAAGAAACGCCTGCTGATTTTCTAGCATTTGCATACTCTGTCCAGTCTGCATAAAAAAGGCACTAACAAGCACATATGGGCACCTTCTCAACTGCAATCTAACGCTAATCGTATATTTGAATTATCTTAGGATACTCTTGATTGTTATCCAATGTGAGGTGGTAAGAGAACACAAATATTGCCATACTTTGTTAACAGGAAAAGAAATCTTAGGACCCAAAGAACAACAAAATTGTTGACTTCATCAAGCTTGACCTTGAGATAAAAAATATCATGGACTTACTTAAATTCTACATGAACAAACTTCTTCGATTGGGAGAATCCATCAAGACTTCATAGTTTTTTTTTGACGGAAATCAAGACTTCATAGTTGGGACCCATCACCAAACCTTCTCCAATGCAGGAGCGGGCTCCAACAATGAAAGCCTCGAATTGCTTAAAACTTCGGCCATAGTTGTTCCGTGGTGGCCGAGAATTGCACCAAGGATGGGTAGAAAAAGGCATGTGACCGAAGATCCGTGACATCCTA
Source organism: Poa pratensis (assembly GCA_947311845.1). Lineage (NCBI taxonomy): Eukaryota > Viridiplantae > Streptophyta > Magnoliopsida > Poales > Poaceae > Poa > Poa pratensis. Next base: position 23,409,082 of record CAMZMU010000101.1, on the reverse strand, counting down.
AATATGCAAATCACCTAGAGCCATATTTTTCAACCCGGTTCGACAAGTATCTTAGAGCAACTCTACCGGATACGGAAATACTTGGTACGGTCATTTTCAGTTAACTATAAAACCACCTTCCTACTATCGTTATATAATTATTAAAACAACTGAAAAAGGTACATATTTACACATCTAAAATTATGGCATGTCCATGGTTGAGACTGATCACCGTTGAAACAAGAGGTGGGAGCGTAACACTACCATATCGGTTCACTTTAACAATTTGTATGCCAGTAAGAGCATCTTCAACAACGTTTCCCAAAAATGGTTTGGACGCCCTACATATTGTCCGTTCTAATCGATGCCTTCAACGACAAACCTCCACCCCCCCCCCCCCCCCCCCCCAAACGGACCGTTCGTCCTCTATTTCGGCTACAATTTCATTTATTTATTAATATTTGAATGCTAGTTCAAACAGCTCCATTGGAGTTTTTTTTAACGCATCAATTAAGTAAACAACAATTCAAACATTAAATAATAATATCTTCTAAAATGAAATAATAGTTCCCACAACGGTTCAAAATGAAATTAAAATTTTAATCTAGAAAAATAGATAGTTTAGGTCCATTGCAAACACTTGAATCCAAATTGTTGGTTTTTCTTTGAGCATGCACATGTGCTCAAATAGATCATGTTAAGTTCAAATGGAGCCCAAGCTCCATGTAGCCTTTTTTTTTCAAAATTCAAAATCAGCACTTTTTAGTTTCCAATAATCGCGATTTTTTCCAAATGAAGATAGTGTCGAGATCTACAAGAGTGTAAAATTTCAACTCAAAATTCATTATATTTTGGGCTACACAAAAAAGACAATCGGGCAAAATTTTAATTTTTTGAAACTGTTTACTATTCAGCACCTAGATCCACCCATTTGTTATTTTTTTCCCAGCCTTTTGTGTTATAATTTTGCACACTTATATAATTTTGAGTTATAATTTTGCACACTTATATAATTATCAACATATACATCTGGGATTTTTTCCCGCCTTTTGAAAACGTAAAAATACAAATTTTGATTTTTTTCGAAAACGAGCAACATGGAGCTCGGGCTCCAAAACACTTCTCTCCATGTTTTTAGATGGGGTTTAGAGGTTTCGAGACAAACCGACAGATGTCAACAATTGGACATGCTCGGTTGGGGGTTGGTTCTTTGTGTACGGACAAAAACAGACATATGACAACGATTTGACATGTTTGGCCTTAGTCATCTTTAGACCAACATCCAAGTATCTAAATATTCAAGCCACTCCATAGAAATCTAAATTTTTGCATTATTATATCAAAGTTGTACATTTTCAAAGAGTTTAATGTTAGTCTTAAATTAGTGCGTAAATTTGGATGACAAGATTTTCAAAAATATTCAGGCGTGAATTGGCGAAACATAACAAGTACGCCACCTGAACGTCAGACTCGCAAGGCCAAATCCTGACCTGACGGGCTTGGCCTGAACCTGAACGGCTGAACGTCTCTTTACCTAGAACCGCAGAACGGATCTAGGCTCGCGGAGGCTCAAGTCTTAGTATGGTTTGGTTAGGTCTAACTTGCGCACGGGTGGCGTGCGTGTGGTGTTGTGTGTGTGTGGAGTGCGTAGTGCGTGAGTTCAGATACTACAAGCTGTAATAAGACCAGGAATTCTAAAAAAAAAAAAAAGAACCGCAGAACGTCTGAACCGAACGCTCCAGGCCACTCAGAAGCGGCGGCTCTAACATCACGTTGCCGGAGACGACCGACGGCAGCCATGGCCGCGGCGCGGCGGTGGCGTCGGAAATGCAGGACGCGGGACGCGGTGCTGGCACTGCTCCTCATCTCCGTGCTCGCACCCCTCGTGCTCTACAGCGGCGTGCCCATCTCCCCCTTCTCCGGCCCCGCCCGTACGCCTCCTACCCCCAGCCCCTGCGTTCGCGACAGAGTGCTCGCCGAATCCGTCCCTTACGCGTGTATGTGATCTTGGTGTCCTTCGCAGTGACCGGGAGCGCTTTCGGTCGCGATCCCTCCAATTTGGTAAGGCCGCATTTGGGAATTTCTGCATGTTTCAGACAGGCTTCCGGAGGTCATCTGAAGTTTGCTGTCTTGACGTGTTTTCCTTTTCGTAGATTTCCCGGAATGAGGCGGGGAAGCGTCTAAGCTCTGTACGTCAGGTGAATTTCATCTTAGATATGCGTCCATTTACAGTTTTTCTCCTGCCGAAATGATTCTGTAGGGTTGCAGTCTGAAGTTTGTAGTTCTGAATATCTTTCCTAACGACACATGTGATTCGCTGAAGGAGCCTGTGCGGACGGTTGCGTCGCAGACAGGCGCGAACAATGAGGCAATGGTTATTGTGGGTGATGGTGGAATTCAGCAAGTTGTCGCACGAATTAGGATAAACATATCTGGTGAATCCGGTGGTAGTAATGTAGAAGACACAAAGGAGTCGTCACATGACTCAAGTAAGAGAAAACATGTTGATGATGTGGTTATTACGTCAGAGGAGGGGTTTAAGATCAGAAAACACAGTGGCCTAAGCAATGTTGGTGAAGTAGGGGATAACGCAGTTGGTGCAATGCAGAATTCTGGACATCTTAATATCCATCGCATAAGGTAAATGGACTATTTTGTGTTCTAGAAACTAGAGTTGTGGACGTTTACGTACATTCCAATTCAGTAAGCAAAACTTATAGCTGTTAAACCTGTACACCAATGATTCCGAATTGTGTAAACAGACAAAATACGTGATTATTTTAGGCATGGCTGTTTACATTCTGTAACTAACAGAGTCATCCTAGAGCTAGATTTTGTTTGCTGTTGCTGCTATAATGACGGCCTGGTGAAATATGATTTCATCATGAATAGTCCTTAAAAATAATGTTTGTTTCATTTACTAGTAGATCTTATGTCTGCTAGCTTCCCTTTTCGTAACCAGTTTTTTGGTGCACATCTTTTGTCTTTATTGAGGTTCTTTCATTTTGTTATTTGTTCTCATAGCTGCTACCTGTGTAAAAACTCTAGTTGAAGAGCAACCTGGAAATTCTTATCACGTGCCATATTTTCAGAGAAGCTTATTATATCTAGCTTGCGTGTAACTATAGGATTGATCTGCTGGTTGTAGTTTGTTCAGGCTGACAGTGATAGTTTTTCTTTCAGGATCAAGTAATGATTTAACTACTAATGATTTGATTTCCAGGAAAGTACTGATGGTAGATCATCTGAGCAAATTACAGTTACCTCAGAGGAGTCTGGTACAATGATAACTAGCAGTAATACTAGTTATTCCGCAACTTCTCTAGATAATACAATACTTGTTATCAAGGACCAGTTGAGAAGAGCAAGAAGATATATTCAATATCTACCGTCTAGAGGCAATCATAGATTTGTAAAGGATCTCAGAAGAAGGATGGGGGATATCCAGCAAGCACTGAGTGGTGCAACTGTCGACGGAAGTTACCAAAGAAGTAATTTCTCTTTTTTGTATTACAAAATTCACCCTTGACGTTTTCAGTGATGATGCGTACCTGCTGTGTGGTTACTCTTCTATTGAAAGTAATTTCTCTTAACTATTTAACTCAGTTTTATTGCCTACACAGTGTTCATGAGAAAATTAGAGCGATGGAATCAATATTAACAAAGATCAAACAAGTTCATGATAACTGTGCGGCTGCTATCGATAAGCTACAAACAGACCTTCACTCGACAGAGAACCAGCTCGAGGCTACTAAGCAAGCGGCTAACTATGTAGCACAGATAGCGGCTAAAGCTCTACCAAAAAGGCTTCATTGTCTTGCGCTGCGGCTTACGAATGAGTACTATTCATCCAGTTCCAATATTAAACATCTTCCATATGAAGACAGGTTGGAAGATCCTAAATTACATCACTATGCATTATTCTCAGACAATGTTCTCGCGGCCGCAGTTGTTGTGAACTCAACTCTTGTACATGCTAAGGTACAGTGCATGGTGCGTAAGGGAGCACAATAACTAATTAGGTGCTTATTAATCATTGCAAGTCAACTTATGGTGCAGTGAGCATTTTTTTAAATCGTATTCATTTAACATGTATCAAGTCTTAACCCAAATACCAATGCAGAAACCAGCAAACCATGTCTTCCATATTGTGACGGATAAGCTTAATTATGCTGCAATGAGGATGTGGTTCTTGGTGAATCCCCCGGGTAATGCTGCTATACAGGTTCAGAAGATTGAAGAGTTTACATGGCTAAATTCGAGCTACAGTCCAGTTCTGAAGCAACTGAGATCCCATTTCATGATCAATTACTACTTTAACACTCCGCAGAATAAACCTGATAAAAATCCTAAGTTTCGGAACCCCAAGTACCTGTCGATTCTGAATCATCTGAGGTTTTATCTTCCTGAGATCTTCCCAAGACTTAACAAGGTGTTATTTGTTGATGACGATATTGTAGTCCAGCAGGACTTGAGTCCACTTTGGTCGATAGATCTGAAAGGCAAGGTTAATGGTGCTGTCCAAACCTGTGGGGAGGTTTTCCATAGGTTTGATAGGTACCTCAACTTCTCAAACCCTCTTATTGCCAAGAAGTTTGATCGGCGTGCATGTGGCTGGGCATACGGCATGAACATGTTTGATTTGTCTGAGTGGAGAAGGCAGAATATTACGGATGTGTACCACTACTGGCAAGAACAGGTGTGTATTCGTAAGCTTTTCAATAATTGTTTGAAGTGAAGTTGCCCTCGCCCTTATGATTTGTATGAGCTTCAAGATTTTCAGCATGTAAAGCAAATTGCATGTTTTTAATCTGTGTGAGCTTTACCATTGACCCTTAATGCTTTAAGTACTGACTGCGTTAAAGCTGTGGTATTGTACTCAAACATTTAGTTTGATCTCGCTATTCTTTGCTAGTATTACCATATCTTTTACCAAGAACTTGCATCTCATTTCTGCAGAATGAACATAGACTGCTTGGAAGTTAGGAACACTCCCTGCTGGTCTGGTGACATTCTGGAACCGCACATTCCCTCTTGACCGCTCATGGCATCTCTTGGGCCTAGGATACAAGCCGAATCTCAACCCAAAGGATATCGAGCAGGCAGCAGTCATACACTACAATGGTAATCTGAAACCTTGGCTTGATGTTGGATTGCGAAAATACCGCAAATACTGGTCCAAGTATGTCAATTTTGATCAAGCGTTCATAAGGGAGTGCAACATACATCCTTGAGCTGCTGCTGTGGAATCCTGTGCATAGGCTGCCGAGATGATTAATCTAGATTTTGTAGCTCTGTAGGTTGTTTCTTCCCTGGTTTAAAAGTAATCTCTTTCCTGCTTAATAACAATGCACGCAAGTTGTAGCAGGCCTTTAGAATAAAATGTGCAATAGAGGCTAGAGCCACGCAATGCTATAGAGTATATATTAAAGGTTTTTTTAAACGTGTATGAAAGGCTATAGTATGTTTGAGTGTTTGCTATGCGTACTTCTATTGCTGATGCTACTGCTATTTATAATAGGAACAAAATTAGCTTTCGTTTTTCCACTCTGCTTGGAAGAAGAAAAGAAGAACCAGAAAAAAGTTTAGACACTGGACTGAACTGGAACCATGTTTCTGAACTTGAGAAATGAAAACTCCACCGTGCCATCAATGGCCGTGCTGTAAAGACATCTTCAATAGTATAGTAACGGAGTCCTACGATTAATTAGCAGTAAAGAAAATGGTTACGCGGCCGGTTTAATGTCCAAGCGATACACAATTAAAGGACCCCCCGCTCTACAAATACTGTCCACTGACACGGCACAACCGCACAAGAGCATGCGCAGTCGCGCGTACAACCAGCCGGCCACCTCGTGTGCACGCGACAATGGCGAGCCGCTCGTGCTGTTCCTCTGCCTTGCCTCCTCCTCCTCCTCGTCATTGCCGGGCACGCCGTGGCGTCGACGGACGCAGCAGCGGCGGAGGCCCCTGGGCATGGCGGTGGCGGCGGCGGGGTCGCCCCCGGCTGCTGGAAGTCGGTGATGGATACGACGCAGCCGTGCGCGCATGACGTTCTGCGGACGCTGGTCCTGGGCGGCGTGCACATCGGCAAGGAGTGCTGCGCGGTGCTGGGACAGGTCGGCGAGAGGTGCGTCGTCGACGTGCTCTCCAGCCTCCCCTGGGCGCAGCGTACCTCCCCGTCGTCAACCGCATCTGTGGCTTCGTCTCCGGCGTAGCCTAGCAGAGGCTTTTTCTTCAAACACTTCACAAATTAAAAGTTTGCCACGAAAGATTCGTATGCCGGAAAACCACCATTTCTTTTTGGAATACAAGTAATTTCGACTATTTTGTCTGCTTGCATAATATCCATACAGTATACGACCAAAGATGGTCCTTTAAACGGTACCTAGAGGAAGGAGTACTATAAATCTCATCCAACCATTTTTTTTTGGAAATTTTAGTCTTTTCTCGACCAAAAATTATTCTCATGTTGGACAGTTTTTTACGTTTTCACTGCAAATGGATTGAGGCCTAATATATTAGTGATACCCTAAAGTGAATAAGAGTCGTTTAATTCCGTGGATCCAATGTCCACATATTAGTTTATCCTAGTGCTAAAAAACCAAGAATTAGTCTCCCACATGGATGTTGAGGTGGTCTAGAACACTAGCAAGACAAGGACTGTGGATTTTTGGAACCCGAGCTACATGGAGCTCGTCTTTTTTGAAAATTTGAAAATGACATTTTTGAGTTTCCAAAAATCGCGCAAAAAAATCACAGATGTAGATAATATCGCGATTAACAAGCGTGACAATTTTTACCTTAAAATACGTTTGTATTTTGGGATATACAAAAAAGACAAATCGGGAAAATTTCAAAAATTTAAATTGTGTGTTGTTCACCGCCCAGATCCACTCATTTGTCTTTTTTGTACAGCCCAAAAGACAACGAATTTTAAGGTAAAATTTTACACGCTTGTAGATCTTGACAGTATATACATCTGTGATTTGTTTCGTGATTTTTGGAAACTCCAAAATGTCATTTTCGATTTTTCAAAATTACGAGCTTCATTCATGTAGCTCGGGCTCTATTATAGGTTTTCGGCAAGATGACTCGATAACAAAGACGGGTCCCATCAATACAGAAAGTACTGAAATCAACATCATTAATAGAAATAGGATGGTGTGTAAAAGAAGCAAGAAGCTCATGCACCAGCACACACCTGGCCAGCCTAGAACACCATATGAATGGATCTTGATGATCCAGACCTAAGGCACACATAGAAAACTAACAACCTGCTTGAAAAGAAGGGTAAACTGAATAAAATCCGACAACGAATATAAAACTTTCAGGGAAATTTATTGGACTCGAGAAAGGGAAATAGACAAAGGAGCACTGTCAAGAGGAACTCGAAGTCTCGAACCGGCAGTCCGGCACCATGGTTAGCAGGATGACCAGCCTAGCATAAGTCCCTTCTCGAGCTAACTTCCCCTTCCAAGTAAGTGTGTTGATCGTCAACACGAACCATGCCAGAATTGAGGATAAAAGATGAGAAAGTACGAGATGGATAGCCATTTGGAAGCAAGGCACAAGTGGAGACTCGATTACATGTGCCTCCCTCCACTCCAACCACCGTGAATGCAGAGGGGACAATGATTAAAGGAAGAAGCAACTTATATGATGCTCTGACGACATAAGAGAATTGTTGATTGGGTAAGAAAGCCATAGAGAATGCAAACAAACAGATCTACAAAGAGGTAGGCGGAGAAATTAGCTACGAACCCTCCCTTCCTCTCTAACTGTTGCTTATCCGAGGAGATACAAAAGGAGTTGAGAATTTGTAGCTGACTTGGCTTAATTTATCCTAGATTACATAATCAAGTGAACGAGCTTAGAAAGTGCTGAACACAATGTTGCGCTTACATGATTGAACTTAGCTCGTTCGTTAGTGAGATATGCTTCGTATGGGCTGGTGGTGCAACTAACATTTGAATTTGAGCTAAGCCTCCTCATCTTGGGAGACGGTGGAAGTATTCGATGGAAGCGCTCAGTTGATAAAAATGGACGAGGGTAGTGAAACTAACAACATGCTTGGTTCATAGCCACATATTGCCAAATTTTGCCACAATATTGACAATTGGTTGTCGCTCCTATTTACCACTATATATAATTGTAGCACACTATACATTCTTAGCAGCCTACTCTATGTGTCATTCGCACATAATTTTGCCAATTATTTCCCCGCTGTGGCCCAATTTCTTCACCACAAATTTTTCTGACTTGCCACAACTTAGTAAGAGTAGTGTGGGAAAGTACATCTACTAGACATACCATAAGAGATTGTCACACACTCTTCCTTGATTCTGGCGGTTGTTGCTGCCATCAAATTCAACGCTGGAAAAGACCATCTATCTACACCCCTAGTGTCGTCGTATCGGCATCTGAGATAGGAGACGGGGTCCTGCTAGCCGAGGGTGAACGTAGGGCAAGAAGGTGGACGTCGTCGAGGTCGGGATTGTACACGGCAGTTTACCCAGCTTCAGGCTCCACGACGGTGGCGGAGCCCTACGTGCTGCTATAATTCACTATGAGGCAAATAGCCGAGATACAGGTTACAATGAGGTTGATTGTATGAGAGTATGAAAGTATATTCATTGGTTGCCCTAAAGGCTTCCCGTGGTCCAGCTTATATAGGCGGCCGGACCTAGGGTTACAAGGTGATTACGTATCCGGCAAGCATACAGAGTCCTAAACCTAGCCGGCAAGTCTGCCGCCTTCCGTCTTGGTCTTGGTGGCTTCATGGGCTTCGGTCTTGGGCCTCCTCCTTGCCGGCATCCGCCTTCCTTGGTCGTCAGTTATCTGGGCCGCCCGGCAGGCAAAGCCTTCACCACCACTGCGGGCCACCCTGGACTAGCCGGATTGATCCATGCTGGTGATACCCCTAGTTGGTATATCCCCAACACCTAGGCTATGGTGACACGCTGACCCGTCGAAGGTCGTCGTTTAGGAATGGATCACAATCAGGAAGAGTGGAATTCTTTCTGAAATATGTGCAACCAAAACGTCAGAAAAAAGAGAGGAGGAAGTGTTGGATTCGGTTCCACCTGCACCACTTACTGCATCCCCTTTACCCTCTAGTAGGACATATTCCATGAAGAACAAATGGGAGAAAATACAGGTAGTACCCATACTCATCCTGCCATCCATCTAGGACATATCCATGAAGAAAAAACAGTGAAGGAGTTCCTGGCTTGGCCACCGTCATGATAAGGCAGCGCCGTTGACGTCGTAAAGGAGATCCTGGAGCGGTTGCATGACGTTGGCGCCAGGCAGCCTGATGGGATGCGACAGGTGATGAGTTCGTCGTCCGCTAGGAGGGAAGTCAAGGCCGTCACGACGTGCTGGGCTTCGACGGAGAGAAGCATCTCGATGGCGCCGCCGACGGCTAGGAGGTCGTCGAGTGAGATGGCCGGGAAATCTCCCACATGAATAAAGGACTGCATAGAAAAGTAAGATCTTGTGATGGTCGCAACAACCTTTTCGGGGCGGAGGGAGTACTTTAGTTACACGTGGTTCAACAAGGTCATGTTTGTCGGCCGGTAACTATTTTCGACATGCAATGGGGCATCAGGCTACAAGTTGATCGCTTCCTAATGACCCCCAAATCTAACATATTTATGATAATGTGTGTGTGGCACTCTGTGTGTTTTGTATCTCCTCGAAAGGAGACTTTAACAACATAAAAATGGGGTGAATTGTCTCGGATCTCAAGTACTATCCATGGTGGCTAACTCACTTGACATTATGTGTCTATTTTTCTTTATTCGGGCTGCTTCCATAAACCACACAACCCAAAAGCTATCACTAGTAGAAACCCCACCCCCCCCCCCCCCCCCCCCCCCTTTAGTCCCGGTTCTAGAGCCCCTTTAGTCCCGGTTTCCCCAACCGGACTAACAAATCGGGACTAAAGGCCCTCCACGTGGGCGAAGCCGTGCGCTGGGGCTGGAGGACCTTTAGTCCCGGTTTGTAACACCAACCGGGACTAAAGACCCTTTTTTTCAAAATAAATTTTTTTGATTTTTTTTCTATTTTTCAAATCTTTGAATTATTTGTCAGTTTAATCTCTAATCTCAAGTCAAAGTGCATCCTCACACTCCTATCCATACTCGTGGTCAAACTTCCCGACCGGTCACCCATCCTCACACTGCTCCACCCCCAGCACGCTTAACTTTTGAGTTCCTTTCCAATTGGCTTCCAAAATTGCACTGATAACATCTTGATAATATTATGGTATCAATCTTATTATGCCCTAGACTTTGATGTCACATGATATTATTTTTTGAATTCCAAACCTATATTAACATAAATATTAATGATTAAGTAATAATAATTATTAATTCAAATAACAAAAAAATGAATTTTACATTATTATTGCCATTTTCAATTTAATATGGAAAACTTTATATCTTTAAATCCGTAAATCGCAATTCGACAAATAATATGTATAAATCAATCAGAAAAATGATAGTAATCTAAATATTGCATCCATATCATCTTTTGATTTTGTAGAAAAAAATCTTCTTTTTGAAATAACTTTTTTTCCTTTTGAAATTTCTAGGATCTGAGAAAACTTCACCGGGTAAACCCCGGTGAAATTGAGCTCCAGTTTTTCTCTAGTTTTTCTTGATATATTAAACGCATTTTTTCAACATCGTATGCAAAAGTTATGCCCGTTTTAATTTTTTTCTGTTTTTTGTAAAAAAAGGTCAAAATTCATATTTCAAAATTTCTATACCAACTAGACAGTAAAACCTAACTACATCCCAAAGGATTTTATTTTCTGAAGAATTTATCATTTTCTTTTATTTTCTACAAAACTAAAAAAGGCGATCCACGGGGGTAGGCATGCATGAGAGGGAAAAAAAACCTTTAGTACCGGTTCGTATCACGAACCGGTACTAAAGGTCCATCTTTAGTAACGGTTCGTGATACGAACCGTGACGAAAGGTGCCGCAACCTTTAGTCCCGATTGGAGACACCAACCAGGACTAAAAGTCTTGTTTGAACCGGGACTAAAGACGTGCGGCCGTCCTAGCCGTTTGAACCGGGACTTGTGCCACATTAGTACCGGTTCGTAATGTGGCCGGGACTAAAGGGCCGAACCGAAGGCCTTTTTCTACTTGTGTATATATATGTGCACCCCCCCCCCCCCCCCTCGGGCACTCACACACACCAAGAAGCTGGACACTAGTACTGCGTGGGTGTAGTATTGAAGACGAGTTATTGACTTGCTGTAACTTCCAATCTTCCATTAAATAAATTACAGGGGTCCTGGTGAGATTATGATCTACACCTCAAACAAGTGATGTGGTGTACTTGGCTGGATTTTAAGATCACACATATAATACGCAAAAAAAATGGTTTCGCTTGACAACAATGGCTTGTCTCAAGATCGTTCACAAGTCAATGTACCCCCTCTTGTTGTCTATCGAATCCACTTGATTAAGAAGATCAAAAGTTGAATGATCTAAGGATAGCAATCTATTATGATAGTAAGGGTGTAATTGATCGATGATGCGTACTTTGCATATGTTTGGTTCAAAATCTAATAGATGTGATTCATTGACTGAAGAGAGTCTGTCAAAACAATAGATATTAGAAATTGTATGGATTTTAGCAAGCTTATCGCCTAAAAGCAGTAGACTTACTCTCTTGCATCCTTCCTGGGTTATGGAAAGAAACGGGATAGAATCTTCGCATGTTAGCTGGGTCAAAGATATGTCACTGAGACCCAGAGTTTTGGACATGTGTAGAATTTGCAATGAACATGTCCGAGAGGTCGGCCACCTTACTCAGGCCAAAACATTTTCCCAAAGAGTGCCCTGGATGTGGCTCTCGGTATGAGTCAAGCTTATTTTACTTGGCCCATATGCATCTGACTCGTGTATGACTTTTTTTTTGAGGAACCGGCAGTCGTTCTGCCTCTCGATTAGATAGAAAAGGAGTGTTTATGTACATTGGCAAGCCAAGTCTCAGAAGTAATACGGAAACTTAGTAACAAAAAAGAGAAAAAAAAACTAGGCGTCTCCAATATCTTGAGTGTGCGCATACGCCCTCTGCGCCATCTCCCACACCAAGGCCGCGACGGCGTCCATCTGAAGCGCCACATTTTGGAATACACTCTGATTCCTCTCCTTCCACACTCCCCAGATGGAGTAGATGATCGCCCCACTCGCCTCCCTTCCCATGTCCTTGGGGAGGCCAGCTATTGTCGCGTCCCACCATTCGTTGAGGCCCCTGCCATTGGGCGGCGGAGGTGCCCCAATCTGTCCATGCCAAGAGAAAATGCGCTCGTGAACTGCAATCGAGAAGTGATAGTCGAGGGTGACGTGCTGGACCGTCTCAGGATGAATCCTACATAGCTTGCAGAATGGATCGTGCGGCCACCCCCGGATTGCCAGGTTGTCGATGATGAGGATCATGCCATGGAGGGCCATCCATGCAAAGAAACGACACTTGGCCTCCGCGTGTCCCCGCCAGAATTTGGCCGGACTCGAGTATGACTTGGTCCATATATATGCCTATATGCATCTTACTCACATTGGATTTGCGATAAGTTGGCGCTCTTATTTTTGGATGCGTTACGTGGCTCGTTAAAAGTCCTAACTATTGTGATTCGGTATGAGTCCAGACGATTTTACTTGGCCCAGATGCATCTAACTCATGTACGATTTTGGCCCACATGCATCTAACTCGTGTACGACTTTGGCCCATATGCATCTGATTGACATTGCAAAGGCAGCGCTGTTTTGTTCGGGAGCACCTATACGTCGACCTGTGCGACGCTAATCCGTGTCGCACACCTCCGATTCCTTCCTGGGCCGGCCCACTGGTCCTTCTAGTACTGACAAAAAAGTAAGAAAATTGGATGCACAATTGGGATTCAAACTCGAAACCTCACCCGCGCGGATAGAGTGCGCAGCCACTGCGCTATTATATCGTTTGTGTTAGTTGTTCTTTATCTACTTATTTATTGTCTCCAGTTTCCTGTTTTCACTTCTTTTTCTTTTTTTTTTCTTTTTTCATTCGAACGAAACTTCTTTGAACGATTTTAAAAATTAAAAAAAAGGTCTATGAACGAAAATTATATTTGATTTTTCTTTAAAATGAACCAAAAAACCTTTAAACAAAAATTAATTTTGAACGATTTTGAAACTGAACAAAAAAGGTATTTGAACGAATAATATTTTAAACGATTTTAAAAGGCGAACAGAAAAAGTCTGTGAACGAAAATTATTTTTGAACGATTTTAAAAAAAGTGAACAAAAATAGGTATTTGAACGGAAATTATTTTTGAACGATTTTCAAAAAATTGAACAAAAATAGGTATTTAAACGGAGATTATTTTTGAATGATTTTCAAAAAGTGAACAAAAAAGGTATTTGAACGAAAACTATTTTTGAACGATTTTAAAAGGCGAACAGGAAAAGTCTGTGAACAAAATTTATTTTTGAACGATTTTCAAAAAGTTGACAAAACAGTTATTTGAACGGCAATTATTTTTGAACGATTTAAAAAGGCGAACAGAAAAAAGTTTGTGAATGGAAATTATTTTTGAACGATTTTCAAAAAAGTGAACAAAATAGGTATTTGAACGGAAATTATTTTTGAACGATTTAAAAAGGCGAACAGAAAAAAGTCTGTGTACGGAAATTATTTTTGAACGATTTTCATAAAAGTGAACAAAAATAGGTATTTGAACGGAAATTATTTTTGAACCATTTTAAAAGGCGAACATAAAAAAGTGTATGAACATAATTTATTTTGAACGATTTTCAGAAAAGTGAACAAAAAACGTATTTGAACGGAAATTGTTTTTGAACGATTTTAAAAGGTGAACAGAAAAAATGTATGGACAGAAATTATTTTTGAACGATTTTCAAAAAGGGAACAAAAATATGTATTTGAACGGAAATTATTTTTGAACGATTTTAAAAGGCGAACAGAAAAAGTATGTGAACGAAAAATATTTTTGAACGATTTTCAAAAAATTGAACAAAATAGGTATTTGAACAAAAATTGTTTTTGAACGATTTTAAAAGACGAACAGAAAAAATGTATGAACAGAAATTATTTTTGAACGATTTTCAAAAAGAGAACAAAAATAAGTATTTTGAACGAAAAAATTGTTTTTGAACGATTTTAATACATGAACAATTTTCAAAAATATGAACATTTTTAAATTTTGAACATTTTCAAAAATGAAAATTCAAAATAAAAGAAATAATATCTACTAAGAAAACTAAAAGAGAAGAAAGAAAAAAGAAACAACCAAAAAAATAAAAACGAAAAAAAGAAACAGGAAAAAACGAAAAAGAAAGAAAGAAAAAAGAAACAGCAAAAAAAGAAAAAGAAACAATAAATAACGAAAAAGAAAAAAAACAGCAATAGAAACGAAAAAGGAAAAAAAAAACCAGCGAGAGGCTTCTGTTTCGCGTGGATATATGGGCCAGGACCATACGGAAACAGCCCTAGAAACAAAAAAAGAAAAAAAAACCAGCGAGAGGCTTCAACTCTCGCGGATAATGGGCCAGGCCCATACGCGCGCGCAGGGTTGCGACGACTTCTTAACGTCGACCTGGTCGACAAATAGGAAATGCCGTTTTGTTCTGTCCCGAACATGGCGTTCGGATGTACCAAATAATTTAACCTAGGGATACCAACTCCAATTTAATGTAAAGCTACACCAAAAAAATCAAACAACGACGTCCTGATTCATGGTATATTTTATATGATTCATTACGTTCTTACAGTAGCAAACAAGGAACTACATACATGCTATCAAACCAAGTCAAAGGCAACAAACCAAGAATGTAACCAGTAACGACCCTATCAATCAGCAGATACTATAGCAGTTGACCAAACTAATGATCAAAGGCTAGTGCCAAAGCCTGAGCTCCAAGTCCACGTCCTCGTTCCTGCCAAGGGTGAGGCCCAGCTGGTGCACTTGATCCCCGCCGTACTGTAGCGAGCCACCAACATCGAGCTGAGCGCCAGCCGGCGGCGCGGCTCCGCCACCGCGCACGGTCGACGATCTGCGGCCGCCGCCGCTGCGCTCCTTGCGGTGGATGTTCATGTGGCCGCCGAGCGCCTGCGCGTTGGTGAAACCCCTCTTGCAGAAGCTGCACTCGTGGTGCTCCTGCGCCCGCCTTGCCGCTACCTCCTCCGGCGAGCCTGCTCTGGTGAAGCCACCTACCTCCATTGAACGTTGTCTGAAGCTGCTTGTGTGTGTGCTGTGCAGGTAGTAGCAAGTAGCAAGTGTGGCTGTGGTTGGAGTTTCTGAACATGGCAGCGTTGTATATATAGTGGCAGCACGCGTGGGCGGTGGACGCTACGTACTACTGCTAGACTAGCGCAGGTTGCTAGCTTCCTGGAGGGGAGTGATGCATGTACACGGCATCGCCTTTGAACGCAGAGACCCCGGCCTGCCATTGCCGCCCTACTTGCCAAATATGGAGTGGCGTAGCGATGGAAGAATGACCCAGCCGCCCAGGCGTACATACATGCATGCTGCATCTCCCGATGTGTCTACGAGGCCAAAGCCCACCGGGCAACCGGTCCATCAACTAGTTAAGCGTGTATCGTATGCCTTGCTAAGTTGCTAGCGATTACCACTGAGACATGCTACCAAGAAACTTGTATTTTCTCTCACAAAGAAAAAACAAACCGGCATTACCTTGTTAAATGAAGTCTTTAGATCCAAGGGCAAAATCACCCAAATTAAAAGAATTTTGAAAGGATGTGGTGGGTATATCTCATAGTTTTGAATAGTTATAGCCTCGCTATAGCCTTTTGAATATGTTGCCGTTAAATGAATTCATGTACAATTTATACGCTATAGTCCCCTTTTGTTCCGATTAGCCGCTGAGCACCCATAGGCGGAGCGTCTGGTTGACCATACTGGGTCGTGGCCCAGTCTTTTTAAAATTAACAAGCCTAGATATATCCTGTTTGTTAGCCCAAGATGGAGTAGTTGATATCCATTCGTTTGATTTGCCCCAGTCTTCAATTCGGCCCACACTCCGCCACTGATAGCACCATTTTGAGAGTTGCCGCTATTTCTATAACCCGCTATTTAAAACATTGACTATATCTAGAGAAGGTTAAACCTCTAGGACAAGGATTCTCGTATGAAGCTACACTAGCGAGGTGAGGGTTGCGTCGCAACCTTGCCAACGGAACGACGATCACGGATCAAGTATCGTAAGCTAAGCACAAGGTGTAGCTGAATCGTAGGCATCACGAGTACACGTCGTCTGTTTTGTCTCTTGTTTGGGATTTTCGGTTCAGTAAAGCTCTGTAATCTTGTCGTCGAATAAGAAAAAAGTCTGTGTTCACGTAGTTTAGCAGTTTATGATTCTGTGTGAGTCCTTGATAGTAGAACTTTACACGGTATGGATAAAATTCCTGATAAGAATGTGGTGTTGCTTGTGGAGGCCCCATTTTGTATTTCGTCCAACGCCTCAATTTTTTGGAGACGGCCATATGTGACACCTCACATCCTGGACCCTAACATCGAACTTCGCCTCGTGTCCACTGTTTCTTGGTGTCATCGTCTCCGTCTCGATGAGCAAAAATGACTAAACACGATCATCTCCCGCAGGATATTTAGCAATTACGTGCAACCGACATGCTCAGAGTTTGAAAATACCACCATGATAAAGCCGCCATCGTCGTCCGTGCGTAAAAAATGACAATAGAAGTTTCTTATTTGGCTGCTAGATGGTCGAAGCATCAAATCTCATTGGAGCTGATATGGACTCATTCTTGCTAATATTTGATTGTACCGTTTAAGAAAGGCATGTGCCTGACTTCATGACAACATATATTGTTAGTAGAAACACTGTATACAATATACACACATAACCATTTTCTAATAAATGTGATTGTCAAAAAGGATAAATATAATATAACATACAATACGGAAGAATGAGCGCATGTGGCGCATCATCCGGGCCATCAGAAGCGTGTTGGAAAGAGACCACACCTAGGGCGTGATCCCTTTCGCAAGATCTTGTTCTCTCTATCCCCCTTGAGTGTCTCGTCTTCTACACTCTCCCCGGCAGGGCCGGTCTTGAGATTTTGGGGGCCCGGGGCGAAACTAAAATTTAGGGCCCCTTATTATAAAAAGACATAAATATGTGTTAGAAATAGAGAGCAAACAAGAGAAGCGTCACCCGATTTTTTATGTCGAAAGCCCTTACGGGAAACAAAACAGTTTTTCAACCTGTTTTGAATAAACTAACCATTTTCAATCACATACCTCTCCGTTGCTCATTGTTTTAGACTAATGGGCATACGAAAAGTATCTTGCCTTTCATTTAAGGAAAAGTACGGGTCATGAATATCCACATGTACTGGTTTTTTATCAACATTAGCAGATTTTGTAGAAGATAAATTAAATACGTACTCAGGATCACTCACATTGTTATCATCTGATTTGATGTCAACATTGTCTTCCGTATGGATAACATCTTCAAGATTAACATTACTTTGTTCCCCGTGACAATTAGCCCCATCTCGTCTAGATTTCTTGAAGCGCTCATGTTACTCCTCAAAAATTTGTAAAGAGTTTCTCTTTGTGAATCTATCAATTTTTGTTCCTCTTTTTTCTTTTCCTCTCTTTGTGAATCCTTTTGAAACGTTTTCACCGTATCTCGTGATGCAATGTCTTGGTCCTGCTTATGACGGTTATTTTTATTTGCCGGCGGTCGGAACTAGAGGAGGAGTTTTAATCGCGTGGGACTCCTCTAAAATTAACGGAGACTCAGGTTTCCATGGAGAATTCACAGCTTCAGTTCGTTTTTCGATCACAGCCACCTCTTCTTTCTGGATTACTTCAGTTTACGGCCCTCAAGAAGAACAAGATAAAATACGTTTCCTGGATGAGATTAGGAACACAAGGACGGTTTGTCAAGGAGCTTGGGCTGTCATGGGCGATTTTAACCTAATCCTGGACGCTCAAGACAAAAACAACAAAAACCTTAACCGCAAGATGATGGGAAAGTTTAGGCGGATGGTAGATGACTTATACCTATATGACATCGCGCTCAATGGTCGTGCTTTTACCTGGACAAACGATCAACAGAACGCTACTCTCACGAGGATTGATCGTATTCTAGGATCGGTCGAATGGAATACTAAATATCCTGGATGCTTTCTTCAGGGTATTTCTTCATCCATCTCAGATCATTGTCCGCTGGTTCTAACTACCGCATCCAATTCGTACAGATGCACACGATTCAGGTTCGAAGCGCATTGGATCAAGAAAGAAGGGTTTCTGCAGGTCGTTGAGCAAGCTTGGCAGATTGGAGAAACCCCTGTCACGAGAAACCCAATTAACATTTTCAGTTCTAAACTTCAAAGAACTGCCAAGGCGCTTCAGAGTTGGAGTGCCAAAGAGTTCGGGGATATTAAACAGCAAATTGTGTGGGCCAATACCTTGATCGCCCTGTTGGATCAAGCGGAAGAAATCAGAACTCTCTCGTTCCGAGAAAGGTGGTTTAGGAGGGAACTTAAAAGGAAACTGCTAGGCCTATGTACAGTAGAAAGATCTATGGCACGACAGAGGTCCAGACTGACTTGGCTGAGCGAAGGAGACGCTAACACAAGCTATTTCCACCAACAAGCAAGCCATAGAAGGAGAAAAAACTATATTGGCGCACTTAAAGAAGGTGATCATTGGGTCGTTACACATGAGGGCATTGAAAAACTGCTCGAGGAACACTACCGTGATCGTTTCGGCAAACCAGCAGTTAGAGTTTCAAACATTGACCTGGACTACATTGGCATGAATAATCATGATCTCCATGCTTTGGAAGAGCCGTTTACAGAAAAAGAAATTTGGGAAGCTATTAAGGACATGCCAAACGAAAAAGCCCCGGGGCCAGACGGGTTCATCATCTCCTTTTACCAAAATTGTTGGAACATAATAAAGGAAGATTTAATGGCAGTTTTTGCAGCGTTTCATAACCTGGATGGTCGCACTCTTGAGAAAATAAATAGTGCATATATGGTCCTCCTTCCCAAGAAGCCAGGAGCCTGCGAGCCGGGAGACTTTAGGCCAATCAGTTTGGTCCATAGCCTAACAAAGATCATTTCTAAAGTTCTGGCTAATAGGCTTTCTAAAGTTCTTCCCCAACTGGTCGGATCGAATCAAGGAGCGTTCATGAAAGGGCGTTCTGTGCATGACAATTTCAAATTGGTCAAAGAATCGGCCAAACTTCTCAAAAGAAAAAAATGCCCAAGTGTATTGTTGAAACTAGACATCGCAAAAGCTTTTGACACGGTCGCTTGGCAGTTTCTTTTGGAAATCCTAACCAAGAAAGGTTTTGGAAACAAATGGCGGTCATGGATAATTATGCTATTGTCGACTTCTTCGTCCAGCATCCTCTTAAATGGAAGTCCCGGATCACGTATATGGCACGCCCGAGGACTTAGACAGGGAGACGCCCTATCCCCCATGCTCTTTATACTGGTTATGGATGCCCTATGCCTTTTATTCGAGAAGGCAGACGAGACCGGTGCTCTTACTATGTTCCAAGAACCACAAGCCGTCCCACAAAGATTATCAGTCTACGCGGACGACGTAATACTGTTCCTCAAAGCATCCAAAAGTGAAGCGGAGGCAGCTAAGCGAATCCTCGATATTTTTGGGCAAGCCTCCGGCCTCAAATGTAACATGAACAAAAGTTCAGTTTCAGCCTTGTTTTGCGACGAGAACATCTTGCGAGAAATAAGTGCAGTCCTAAATTGCCAGGTCGCTTCCTTGCCAATTACTTATCTTGGTTTACCTCTACACACTAAAAAAGCAAGAAAGGAGGATTTCCAAAAGCTGATTGACAAAATCAGAAGTAGACTTGCTGCTTGGAGAACACATTTGCTCACCCAAGGAGGAAGACTCATTTTGGTTCAGTCAGTTTTAAGCGCCATGGCTATTTTTCATCTTCTATCTTTGGATCCCCCTCCGTGGGTTTTCAAGGCTATAGATAAAATTCGAAGAGCTTTCCTTTGGACAGGCACGGACGCCGCCCAAGGAGGCAAATGCTTGGTCAATTGGCCAACGGTTTGCCACCCGAAACCTTTTGGTGGCCTTGGCGTCCTTGATCTACAGGTGATGAACACTGCATTTAACACCAGATGGGCGTGGGCGCTAAGAGCAGAAGATAGGAAGGCGTGGACTGACCTTGCTGGACCGGTTGACACCAACATCAGAAACATTTTTAATGCGGCAGCCAGGGTGATAATTGGCAACGGCAACAGAACATATTTTTGGCTAGACAAATGGATCAATGGAAAATCAGTGGAGGATTTAGCCCCAGGAATCTATGCGATTGTAAACCCTGAAACTAAAGCAAAACGGACTGTGGCCCAAGCCCTCACTCAAGGTGCGTGGATGGAAGACATCAAGAAGCCAATCACCATCAATTTGTTCATGCAAATCCTCACAATTTGGGAGGAATGCAACTCGGTACAGCTTATTCCACATGAAGAAGATAAGTGGACCTGGTCGTGGGAGGCAAAAGGTTGTTTCTCGACTAAATCAGTATACAAAGCACACTACACGGCGAAAATTGCGTGTGCATTAGCCCCTGCTATTTGGGGTTCTTGGGCTCCGTTGCGGTGCAAGGTCGCTACTTGGTTGTTTCTTCGAGGAAGAGTCTGGACTGCGGATCGACTTGCAAGAAGAGGGTTGCCACACAATGATAAATGCACTTTCTGCAATACGGCAGAAGAAAATGCCCAACATCTATTCATTGGCTGTGCTATCAGTAACATCATATGGGGAAAAGTGCTGACTTGGGCTAACCTGCAATCTCTGACTCCATCCACTGATTCTTCCTTGAAGCTTTGGTGGCAACAAGCGAGAAGCAGCCTGACAGGAAAGAAGCAGAGAAGACTGGACTCACTAATAATGCTAACGGCTTGGTCGCTTTGGACTGAGAGAAACAACAGAGTCTTTGAAAAAAAATTCAAACCAGTTCACATCCTCTTTGATCAAATAAGAAACGAGGCAAGACAATGGGTTTTAGCGAGCAAGGGTCGTTTCAGCTTGTCCGACGGTTGAGGGAACTGCCTCTTCGTTAGATAGCTTCTGCTCTCATCTACTTGCTCTTAGTTGTTTTTTCTAGGTCGTGCTTGGTAGTTGGTTTCGTTTTGTCTTAGGGTCGTTTCCTTTTCTTTAGCTGATATTCAGCTGCTCTGTAAACTTCGGCTCGTCGAGCCTTTCTTTCTCCTCTAATTAATACATGCAGTGCTCATGCATGGTTCTAAAAAAAAAGGCTTGATAATAACGCTGAAAGCGAAACAAAAATGTAACCAAAATTAGGGCGTGAACCACTTGTACTAGAAAACTAAAGAGGATCGAAATTAATCAATCAATGTACCTGGATCCGGCGGCGCAGTGCTCGGACGCTCTGAAATACGGAACCAATATTAGTGAGGTGCGAAGCCTGCGCTCAGGCATGGGCGAAACGGGAGCGACTTAGACGAGACACGCGAGCCACCGGGAGATCTCCTGGTTTTCCATTGATCGAACGGCGAGCTAATCAAGTCATGTCCTTGCGGATCACGAATTAGGTCTATCGATGGCTTCCTTTTTTCACGTAAACGAGCGGACAACGGAGACACAAGGCCCAGTCAGCCCAATCACTAGTTCGTGGCCACGGAATGGGCTATTTGCCTTTTATTATTTTTTCTACATGCCATATACTATACCTAGTGTACGTATACGGGCCCCCAAAATTCCTGGGCCCGGGGCGGCCGCCCCTCCAGACCCCCCACAGGGCCGGCCCTGCTCCCCGGCTACTCCCTCTCCTTCCGGCGGCAACGTCTGTCGGGGTGGGTATGAGGGGGGCTGGTCATTAAATGTAGATAGTAGGTGTAGTTTGTCTCGGTACCATCTGGTTGCTTCTGGTAGCTTGGGATCTGTGGCCGGAGTAGATCTTTGTTCCTCCTCGGTGGTTGTCCATGGTGATATATAGGCGTTGTTTAAGGAGGGATAAGCCCCTCTAATAAGCTTGTTCGCTGCACAAATCGGGCACATATGGCGGCTAGCCCTTCTTCTCTTGGCAGTCATGGTGACTTAGTTGAAGGAGGTCTCCGCTCCAGGTCTCGATTTTGAGCCGTGTTATAGGGAGTTGAAATTTGTCTAGCGATGCTCTTGTGGAGCTCATCCTCAATGGCCCTTCGACGGTCGATGTTTCCCCGCCAATGTTCCTTCAGATCCAAAGGCGGCCCCACAATGTCTTCTTTGTTGCGACGCTAGTTTATCATGCTCCTAGCACAACAAGGAGGTCTTCTAGCTCGATCCGGACATCATGTTTGTTCCTGACCCCAAATGGTTAGTCTCTGATGGCGGGGAGGCAAGTCTGACGATGGAGTTACAGTCTTTGATGCATTCCGTGGTGGCGAAGGACCTGATTGTGATTTGTTGCTATTTGTGTGGGCTTGATTTTGTAAAATGCAAGGGTTATGTTGTAATTTTCTATCTTCGGGGAGCCCTATTTAAATTATAACTCCACCGTATTTAATACAGGTTATTAGGCCTTCGGTTCCCATCCTTTGTGTGAAAAAACATATTTTCAGACAATTCCAATGCTGATCTAAAATGGACAGTTCCAATGTTAATTTTTTAGAGGAAAAGGGCCATTCCAAAGTCATTACAACTCTCACATGACAGCATAGCGCTGCGCTCAGACAAGTTTTAACAAACCAATGGAGGGGTAATCCAAGAAAAAGCAAACTAGCATCAGATCTAGAAGTGACCAGCATAGAAAAGTACCGGGAACCATTCCTACATTTAACTTCTATTCCTGGAAAGATCGGCATCGGGAGGCGCCCTTGATCACGTAGCCTTGTTCACGACCTTCCACACTTCACCATCTTCGATTAACACCAGTGAGACTGATTTCAATGTTTTCGCCAGCTCTTGAGCTTTGACCTTGCAATCATCATCATCTTGATTGCACAGAGGTCCAAGCCTCGCGTGTTTGTTCACAGGGCGGGACAGTGGCACCGGTTTCCCTCATCCTGGATTTGGCCAAGTCAAGAGAGGATGGTTGTGAGTCAACAACTCCAAACCCTCCATCGCTGTTCCTTGGCATCTCCCGACAACAAAATATGTCACTAGGAAAGTGTATAATTCAACTTTCCCAAAATTATCTACATACCAACCAAACCATTGTTCTCTGTTAAAAACACATATCATTCCTAGTTTTACAAAGCACCGAGATAGCAGCTAGACGATAACCACTTCATATTTTAACCAATAATAAGCCACAGTCCAGAATCATTTCAAAAGAGGCAGGACAAATGTTCTTTCAGTTGTTCTACTTATCTCTGTTCAGACCAGCCTGGCCACAACACACTCAAAGAGCAAGTAGTAGTGTTACATGTATAATTCCAATGTTTTAATGAAAGGGAGAAAACCACGGAAAGTCCTTTTTGATCCCGAGCACCGGTCAAAGGCGAGTCCACTAGACAGGCTTTAGAAGGCTTAAGCCTGCCCTCCAAAATATCAAATTATTTTTTTACTACTACTAATACCACAGCCCGTTGACTCGTGCACTCCGCCCCTAGTGGCCCAGCCCACACAACTCTCACCATCAGGCTCGCATTCCGGCACTTCCCTCGCTCGAGCCGGAAGCAGAGCAACAGCCGTTGAGCCTAGTAAAAAAATACTGTACACAAAAGCGTAGTAAAACTCGATCCCATGAACGTAGTAAAACATGATCCAAAGATTATGACAATGGGTATTTATATACAAGCAAAATTGTATATAAATTCATTTAGTGGCAACATGCTCAAAAGGCTATAGCGGGCTATTTAAAACTATGATTTGTTTTAATACATGGCTTTTTTATAACTGGTGTATGCTGCTGTTGAGCTGGACAAAATTAGTCTTAAATAATGACTATTTTTCTTTAGAAACAACATTTAATGTAGGAGTACTCATTGTTAACTTTGAGCCCACCCTCCAATTCATTCCTAGACTCGCCGTTGGCACCGGTGCTCCCTCTCATTAATTTTTTTTTTGAAAATCATATTTGTGATTTTCAAAAAAAATCTGAAAAAAAATTATGATATTGCCAATGGTGCATCCTAAAACGTGCAAATTTTTAGTGTGAAATACTTTATATTATGGGCTACACAAAAATAACAAATCTGATAAAATTTAGAGATTTGAAAATATACATACTCAGATCTACAAATTTGTCATTTTTTTAGCCCAAAATACGAACTTTTTGAAGTTGATATTTTGCACGTTAGAGGGATATATCATTGGCTATACTCAGATTTTTTCAGAATTTTTTAAAACATATAAATATGATTTTAAACGGGAGGGATCACTTGTGCAAAAAAATTCTCCACTGAACCACGAGAAAACCAACCCTAGATGCCCCTCACTGTAACCTCAATCAGGGTCAAGATAGACTAAATAATTAATATTTAGACCCGAAGATACCTAGGTGGCGCTCGCTGTCGGCTTAGTCAGCGTTGATATTTAACCCTGCACTCGACGCCACACGTCGGTCACCACCACACTCAAAGACTAGGCCACTACACTCTTGGAAATGGTAAGTGGTTAGCTCGCCACGCACACGGCCTACCTCTCTTAATCTCGAAATTAAACCAGAAAGCAAACTCTAATAAAATCCCCCAGATTGACAATCGCCATTCCTCCGCATCAGCTGCAGCAGCAGCAAACCAATCGAGCGTCACTCCCTCCAGACCACTCCCCCCAATCTCCCCCCCCCCCCCCCCCCCCCCCCCCCACTCCGAAACCCTAGCTGGAATGGAGCCCAAATCCACCACCCCTCCGCCGCCGGTCCCGTGCTGGGCGCGCCCGTCGGGTACCCGCCGCCCGGCGTCTACCCGCACGCGCCGGCGCTCTACGCCCCTCCGCCGCCGGCCCCCGCCGTCTCCGCGGCCTCGCAGCAGGCCGCCGCCCAGCAGCAGATGCAGCAGCTCCAGGTGTTCTGGGCGGACCAGTACCGCGAGGTCGAGGCCACCACCGACTTCAAGAACCACAACCTGCCCCTCGCTCGCATCAAGAAGATCATGAAGGCCGACGAGGACGTCCGCATGATCGCCGCCGAGGCGCCCGTCGTCTTCGCGCGCGCCTGCGAGATGTTCATCCTCGAGCTCACCCACCGCGGCTGGGCGCACGCCGAGGAGAACAAGCGCCGCACGCTGCAGAAGTCAGACATCGCCGCCGCCATCGCGCGCACCGAGGTCTTTGACTTCCTCGTCGACATCGTGCCCAGAGACGAGGCCAAGGATGCCGAGGCGGCCGTCGCCGCGGGGATGCCCCACCCGGCCGCCGGCATGCCCGCGACTGACGGCATGGGGTACTACTACGTCCAGCCGCAGTAACATCTACGTATGTGTTTTAGCAGCGGTTTCAAGTTAAGATAAGATTCTGCCGTTGCTTTAGTGTTGTTCCTATGTTTGCTCGCCGCATAATAACTCGGAAGATGTTGTGATCATTTGAGATGCCTCCTCTCGTATAAGTGATTCAGTTCGAAGAGTGGCGTGTGATTCAGGAGAATGTATGATGCTGATGTATACCTAACTGTTATCTTGTGCCATTCTCTGGTCATTATTATTCATCTTCATTTGCAGCTAAATAATCCATGTATGTTCTCTGTAACTAGAATCTTGTTGTGGCTTTTAGGTTGGAAACTCAAACAGTACAACAATTGGTAGCCACATCTTTGTGTAATTTTTAGCTTTTTGTACTGTATGTTTATTGTTCAGATACATGTTTAACTGGTACAGTTGTTTGGTAGAGTATAATTACTCATGAGGTTCATATGATTGTATCTCCTCTTTCTGGTAATTGGATGTATTACTGTTCTATGTATGATATAAACTTAATCTTGCATTAGTGACCGTCTCTGATGTTATATTCTTGTAGGCAATGAAGCAGATTTTTCCAAATTTAACGTAATTCTTGATGTTATTTGCAAAATCTGCAACACATCCTAGGACTAGGGGTGTTTGCAGTGCAAACTCTTGACATTTTCTATTGGTCTAGTCATATCTGCTTTGATTTTTATTATCTTCGAGTTATTAGTTCCTTGGGGCATTTGGGGGTAACTATCAACTTAAAAATTATCTTCTTAATATGCTTGGCTCCCCATGATTTAGAGTGATTGTGAATTGGACTTTGCTGTGCTGCAGCCTGCAATGTCAAATAATTTTTGGGAAGCTAATTTTCTAAGTTCTAACGCTTGAACATCTTCAGGCAATTCACCTGTAAACTCTAGACCTTTTCAAGTTATGGTATGCATAAATTTCGTATGTTTAGTTATGTAAGAATATTAGCCCATAAAGGCGTGGGAGGCCGCACCCGTCCATAGTGAGAGGGTTATGTATCAAGGATGGTATGTTAAAAGTACTACAAAGTTCTTGACGGCTAGATGCTCCACTCTGTGGAATATCTTTAAATGTCAAGCCGGTGGAGGCAAGGTGAGAGACAATCTGGCAATGGCTGTTTTGTCGTTTGATATAAGAGTAATATCATTACAACTCACTGAAGAAAACATATTTAAATATTTCACGTAAACACAAAAAAGTTATATCATGTACATCTAC
The DNA here is from genome assembly GCA_947311845.1 of Poa pratensis. Taxonomy (NCBI): domain Eukaryota; kingdom Viridiplantae; phylum Streptophyta; class Magnoliopsida; order Poales; family Poaceae; genus Poa; species Poa pratensis. The sequence continues at coordinate 23,382,460 of CAMZMU010000101.1, read as the reverse complement.
ATATAGTTGCTCATCTGGTTTACAGTTTGCCCAACTTTCATTAAGACCTGCAGATATGTACACAAGAGCATACTCCAGGGTGCATAAAGTTCAGATTATACGTTTCTAAAAGCCTTGGAACTGGTCTGTGAAACAAATCTGTCCTCTTTCTTTGCTAGCTATACTTGTCATGATCATCAGAAATTCAAGTAACAAATTTCCCAAACCTAAAACTGACAACCAGATGCAGAAAGCACGACAGGAGGTGGCTGCACACCCACCATATACATGAAACTTACAGGAGAAGTGACCTGCTTAGTTAATTGGAGGCAACTGATGTGTCCGTTATGCATCCTTGGAGAAGGACATTTGCAGTGCAAACTCCTAGCATACTCTATTCGTCCCACTGTATTTTGATTATTTTTTTCAAGTTCTAGTTCTTCTGGGCTTCTAGATTAAAAAAGAATACACTCAACATTTATTCTTGAAGTACAATCTGCCTAAATCAAAACGGTCAATAGCAGTGGCATTTTAATACAAATGAATTCGTAAAAGCCAATGCCGTGGTGCCAAATGAGTTATTATGTTTTTCAGGAGCTCGAGTTCTCACTTCTGAACACTGGCGGTGAATTATGATCTGCGGAGCCACATAAACATTGTTCATGATCATTATCAGCGCTGGCATTCGCTTCAAGATAACGATTGCCAGTGGCACTCACAGTTCACTGAGTTACGGTGCACCTGAATATTTCGTGGTTGAGAATCGGCACAGCATCGAAATGGAGTGTGGCTTTAGATTCATATATATCGGTTTACTGATTCTGGTGCACATAGAGTTTTGCATGTTCTGGAGTGATCACTTGCTTATTGTAATAGCATGCAGAAACCGGAATTTGGAGCTGTCAAAACTACAGGTTGCGGGGAGAATTGTGCTGGCCCTTGCTGGTTCAATCTTAGAAAACTTAATATATTTGCGGACAGGTCAATTTTGCACAGAAGTTCAACCTGACCAAAAGGAGAGCATCGGGATTCAAGAACAACAGCCTATACATTTTATCTTGAAAGTACAATCTGCCTGATTCGAAATGGCAGCTTGAAGAGCTCGGGATAATTCCACTAACCATATGAGTATTTCATTTTGAGTGCAGCTGCTATGAATGAATCATACAAAAAAGTTATGAATTGTTACAAAGTATACGCCGCCCATAAAAAACAATGCTGTGAATCCTCTCTTATCATCGGAGCACAAGCAGTGATCTGTCGTATGCAAACAAGACTTGCGTTCCCCTCTCTCTACAACTCTTTCGTTTAGCCAGAATCAACTCAGGAATGCTTGCGACCCTGCAAGTAGGAAAGCAGATTTTCGTCATTTTATCAGTATCAATTTCAAGCGCCGATCGTTTTGGTCATACAAAATCTTTACATAGTACCGGTTGCGGATGCGAACCGGTCATGAATTATTTATCGGAAGATCTGATTCAGAAAAAAATACTACTGAATAAGAAGTAAATTCAACTCACCCAAATTAGATAGGCTCTGTTCTACGCGCACAAGATGAGCTTGCCGAAGGGCAAGGCGGCGGCGGCGACGGTGAGGAGGCAGGCGGTGACGACGTTCCGGTAGCACCACCGGAGGGGGCCCCAGGCTCCGGCTCCCTCGACGCTAGCGCAGTTGGCCCTGGTCACCCCGCACTGCGGCTCCTTGGAGAGGTCGAACGACGCGCCCTTCAAGCGCAGCTCCTGCACGCACCGCGCGAGGGCCCGGGCGTCGCCGCGCTCCCGCCGCAGCCGGCGCGCGGCGCGCCAGTAGGCGCACACCCGGAGCTGCACGGCGGCGGCGAGCGCGAGGGAGGCGGCCAGCGAGAGGGACGACGGCGCCCACCACCTCGTGCAGGCGCGCGTGGGGAGCGTCGGCGCGGTGCCCACGCCCGCGACGGAGGCGGCGAAGAGGAGCGCGAGGGAGAGGCCGTGGAGGGCGAGGAAGGCCGCGCAGAGGTAGAAGGCGTCCCGCCGCGCCGCGTCCATGAGGGCCTCGAGCGCGCACGCGCGGCGGTTGTGGCGGGACTCCTCCCGCTGCCACAGCTTGAGCAGCAGCAGGTGGCCCCCGCTGTCGGCGATCTCGCCCAGCGGGTGGTGCCCCGACGCGGCCGCCTTGCAGAGGAACGCGCCGCCGGTGGGCTCCGCTCCGTCGCCGGTGACCGGAATCTCCACGACGTGGGCGTCGTTCTTCACGGGTTCCGCCATTGGAAGTTTCGGCTTGGAATGGAAGGTTTTGAGTTGATGTGAGATCGGGATCCGGGAGGCAGAAATGGAAGGAGGGGAGTAGAAGCGTGATGATCCTCTGTTTGTTTTTGGTAAGCCCAACGGTTGGGTGCTTTAGTGAGGCAGGCAACGGTCGGATTTTTTTACAGGGCCCCTTTCGCATGTTCATCCATGATTTGTCCCGAGCCGAACGACTTTTCTCATTTATCCAAGTTTAGCATTTTTTGTTTCGAGTTTAAGTACCACTACCCGCACTTGTTAGCCGCCTCAAAGTAATTAGACCATCTCCACCGGCGGTGTCCAGCCACGGTGTTGATATCGGCAAGTTTTTCGAACATGACAATACAACCTGCACTCCCACCACGGTTCCGGTTCTTAGGAAGCGACATGAAAGTACCGGACAAGCGAGGCAACCATTGCCATGTTACATACTAACAGGCGGGGCAATTGTGTTAGCAACTCAAAAGACCGGCCAGTCAAGAAAAGTTTGTCGGTCATCTTTAATTAATGGGATCAGCAGTTCTCCAGGTTGCGCAGACGACGTGACGTGTCACCGACGTTAATGCATGGGGAGGAACCGATACTCAACATTAATGGGCGCAACCCACCTACTCGCCTCGACTGTTTTTAAATCCACGGTGCCCTATCCTTAGTGACCACCATATTTCTCACCAACGGTCTCTCTTCTCTCACATCCCCTCTCCACCGAGCAGATCCACGAGTATGTCTAGCCCCCGTCGGCATAGCGTTGTGTCCCACGAGTTTTGCCTCATGCTGCAAGAGGTGTGGAACCATGTGCGCAACACCATCCCATTGCTGACCGGTTGCCACCTCTCGGAGGGTTGGATGACCAACTTCGTCTACGTCCGGGTCACTCTGCCTCTGACCGGCGAGGCGCGGCTCGCCTTACTCTAAAGGACGTGGCAGGTCATGCCATGGGGGTAGCGGTGCGATCGGAAGTATGAACCATCGTCCATTTAGGACCAAATGAAGGCGGAGTACAAGGGCCAATTACACAGCTTATTCCCCACCTTCGACGATCGCGAGCCGTCTGAAAGGTAGTTTACGTCGGGCGACGTAATCTCCCTTGAATTTAGCCCAGTCACATCCACCACGACCTGAAGCTCCTCTAGCTTTAGACTCCTTCCTGTTAGATATTGATCTCCAACCGTGGAGTCCAACGGCTCCACGATCCCTGTGATCGCGCCCTGATCGGGGGCGCCCGACCTTAATTGTCGGTGGGCCCCTGTCGCAGCGCTATATAAAGGGTTGGGGGCCGGCCTGCACAGCTCACGAGGTTGACCGTGCGTAGCCAAACCCCACCGACATTCCCCTCTCCGATCTAGGGTTAGCGCCCAGCGACAGGAAGCACCACTGCCACCACTGCCTCGGCCACCATGGCCTCGGGGTCGAGCTCATCCACCCATGGAGAAGGTACGCCCAAATCCCTCTCTCCCTCTCTGTTTATCACACACACACATGATGAACACATGATCTACCGAAAGGAGTTAATCTAGGAAACTAACAATGGTATCAGAGCACGTTTTGGTTCCTAGTTTATTTTCGGTAGCATTTTGAACAGCAAAAGAAAAAGAAAACAAAACTTCCCATCCCCGACAGAAACCCTAACAAGAAAAAAAAAAGGGGTAAAGGAAAAGAAATCTCACCGGATTTTGCCCTCGGGCACGCCGGCAAAGGGCGCCGCCGTCACGGCCGCGCCATTCCTCTCGATCTCGATGCGCATCGGCAAGCCGAGGCATCGAGAAGAAGAAGCAACCCCGAAGGGGGCAAAGAAAAGAAGAGCACCGCAGCCAAACCGCTCGACGGCGGCGCGCTCACCGCAAGGCGGACGCGCTACCGGCGAGGGGGATGGCAACGGCACCACGGCTCCACGCCGCAAAAGAAAAGCCGATGCACCGCCGCCGCTGGCGCGGGCTTCTCCGGCGCGGCCCTAACCCTGACCGTCGACGTGCGGGACAGGTGCGAGCGAGAGAACAGGGGAAAAAGGAGAGAGAGGGGCCGCGCTGCGGCGTGCTGCCGTCGCCGGCCGGAGAGTTTTTTCCGCCGCCGTTTTTTCGCTCGGGGTTGAGAGAGTGCGGGGAGAGAAGAGAAATGGGGGCTAGGGTTTCCGTCGGGCCGGCCGGTCGTTTTGTTCGAGCGAGCATCACGGACGACCGTCCGATCAGATGGACGGCCAGGATTCACCCTGGCGAAACCCTAGAGGCAGAGCGGGCCGATGGACCGAAAGCTACAGCGGGCCGCCGCTGTGGGCCGCTTCTGCGTCCTTTCGGGCGGCAGATAACGCCGACGCTCAACGGGCCGTGGGCCATTTTGCGCAACGCGCGCGCGACAGATAGATCACGGGCCGTGGGCCGCGTGATTTTTTTTTTTCCCTGCCGAAAAGAAAAATAGTTTTTTCTGTTTTATTTTTACAGAAGCATGTTTTTGTCCATTTTTTTGGGCAAATTTCATTCTGTTTTTCCTATCATTTTTTTATCCAACGAAAATTTTGTTTAGGAAACAGAAGAAAAGAAAAGAAATACTTGAAAAGTATAAAAGTTTATGAATTTTTATTCATTTATTTAAAGTTTCCGCTGCAAATAGTTAAAAGAAATTGCATAAAGCAATAAAGTGAAAATTAAAAGCATGATTAAATGATATTAATGCTGATTATGATTCTGCTATTATTTGACCAACGTTATTAATAGCATTATTATGATTTAAAGTGAGAATTGAAAGCATGATAAAGTGATTTTAATGATGATTATGATTTTGTTGTTAAATGACCAACGTTGTTAATAACATGATTATGATCTGTCTTAAAGGTGCATTTATTTCTTTTATTGCCCAACGGTAATATAGTTTTAATTGCACAAACGGTTGTATGTTTTAATTTATACCAACGTTGGATTATTACATGCAATTGTTTTTTGTTATCTTATATCCTTGTGGTTTCAGGAAGTTTTCACCTGATGAGTTGCCTCAAGGACGTTCCGACGCTCAGGGGTGACAACTACGCTGAGTGGTGGAAGAAAGTGAGCTGGCTTTTGTCTGCGCTGAGGTCGACTGGGTTGTGAGTACTCCACAGCCAGTCAAGCCAGCAGAGCCAGTGAGAGCACTGATGATGATGATTCTGCTTGGCAGAAAAAGCAGCTGGACTATGGTCCAGTAGAGATGGGTTACACCCTAGAGAACCAAAAGTGGGTGAACGCCAACAAAAAGTGCATGGCATTCATAAAGAACACAGTTGAGAACGCTATTGTGGGCTCAATTGAAGAGTGTACCTCTGTGGGAGAGTATCTCCAAAAGATAAAGAGCCAGTTTACTGGTTCTTCAAAGACATATGCTACCCAGCTGCTCAACAGCTGGTGACAGAAAAGTATCATGGAGGTTCACATGGAATAAGGGAGCACATTCTCAGAATGAGCAACATGGCTGCTAAGCTTAAGTCCATGGAGGCTGATCTGGAGCTCAAGCCTGCACTCATAGTTCACTTGGTGATGGCTTCACTGCCACCACAATTTGAAAATTTCATCATCAACTACAATGTGTCGCCTGAAAAATGGGACATTGAAAAGACCATTGCCATGTTGTCGCAAGAAGAGGAAAGGCTGAAGTCCCAGAATGGGGGCTCCTTGAACTTTGTGAAGGACAACAAGAACAGGAACTACGGTTCCCCTTCTAAGCCATATGGCAAAGGTCCTCCCAGTATAAGCCACATGGCAAAGGTCCCCAGCAGTATCAGCAAGTGGACAAAGACACCTGCCACCACTGCAAGAAGAAAGGGCATTTCAAGCAAGATTGCCCAGATTGGCTCAAGATGATAATGGAAAGAGAGGTAAGACACAGTTTCTTTTGTAAATGAATCCCTGTATACACAGTTTTCAAAATCTACTTGGTGGATTGACTCAGGTGCAACTGTTCATGTTGCAAATTCTTTACAGGGATTCCATTCGACAAGGACTTTGCAAAGAAGCGAAAGACACATTGAAGTCGCAAATGGAGTTCAAGCAGAAGTTGAAGCTGTTGGCGACATCTCCTTGGAGCTAGCTGATGGTTTCAATATTATGCTTAGAGATGTTTTATTTGTTCCTTCGATTCACAGAAACTTAATAAGTGTATCGTGTTTGGATAAAGACAGTTATGAATGTTATTTCGGTCATGGCAAGTGTGCCATATGGTTTAAAGATGCTTGTGTGGGTATTGCTTTACTTCATGATAAGCTTTATTTGTTATCCTTGCGTGAAAAAGTGCATTCTGTGAGTAATGTGAATGAACAAATTCCTTGTCGAACAAAGAACAAAAGAAAAGAAAGCGAACTCATGACTCTCGAAGTTATGGCACTGTCGATTAGGCCATATTTCGAGGGGAAGAATAGAAAGCCTCGTTAAAAATGATATTCTTCCTCCGTTAGAGTTCTCAGATATTGAACAATGCATAGATTGCATAAAAGGAAAATACGTAAAACAAATTAAAAAGGGTGCAAACCGAAGCACCGCGACACTAGAAATTATTCACACTGATATATGTGGACCATTTCCGGTGAAAAGTGTGGATGGTTATGACTCGTTCATAACGTTCACAGATGATTACTCCCGATATGGTTATATTTATCCAATTAAAGAAAGATCTGAAGCATTGGATAAATTTAAAATATTCAAAGCTGAAGTTGAAAATCAACATGATAAAAGAATTAAAATAGTCAGGTCCGACCGTGGGGGGGAGTACTATGGTCGGCACACTCCATATGGTCAAGTACCTGGACCTTTTGCAAGGTTTTTACAGGAAAATGGAATAGTCGCCCAGTATTCTATGCCGGGCGAACCACAGCAAAATGGAGTAGCTGAAAGGCGTAACCGTACTCTTATGGATATGGTGCGCAGTATGATGAGTTATTCCACACTGCCATTGGGATTATGGATGGAGGCGTTAAAAACCGCCATTCACATTCTCAACAGAGTACCAAGTAAGTCGGTGCCCAAAACACCGTACGAGTTGTGGACAGGGAAAGTTCCTTCTCTACGCCACTTGAAAGTCTGGGGGAGCCCAGCTGAGGCAAAAGTTTTTAATCCCACATTGCAAAGTTAGACCCCAAAACAGTAACTTGCCATTTCATTGGCTATCCTGATAGATCAAAAGGTTATCGTTTCTACTGTGCAGACAGATACACAAAGTTTGTAGAAACGAGACACGCGGTCTTCTTGGAGGACGAAATGATGAGGGGGAGCATGGTAGGCCGGAAAATTGATCTTGAGGAGAAGAGGGTGTGTGCACCTTTTCCGATGATCCATGAGCCATTTTTCGCCCTACCTGTTGTACCTGCACCGATAATCCCAGAGGTTGTGGTGCAAGCACCTGTTGTAACTCCACCCGTGACCACAACGAGGCAAGATTCGGAACCTGTCCGTCAGGACCGACTCAACCCGTTGTTGAGCATGAAAGGGAGCGACGACAGCCACATTTAGAAGAAGAGTCGCACGTTGAGACACATGATGTGCCAGAGAATGAGACTCTTAGAAGGTCTAAAAGAGCTAGGAAATCAGCTATTTCTAGTGATTATAGAGTTTATAATACAGAAACAGTTCATATGGAAGAAGATCCCACTTCATATGAAGAAGCCATGAGAAGCGTTCACTCTTCGAAGTGGCTGGAAGCCATGGAAGACGAGATGAAATCGATGAGTTCTAACAATGTTTGGGATTTAGAGGAAATTCCTAAAGGAGCCAAAACAGTAGGCTGCAAATGGGTCTACAAAACAAAGTATGACTCCAATGGAACGTAGAAAAGTATAAAGCGCGACTTGTGGCAAAAGGCTTTACGCAAAGAGAAGGGGTAGATTACAATGAGACATTTTCTCCGGTCTCATGTAAGGATTCTTTCAGAATCATCATGGCACTAGTTGCGCATTTTGATTTAGAGTTGCATCAAATGGATGTAAAGACGGCATTTCTAAATGGAGATTTAGAAGAAAATGTTTACATGAAACAACCCACGGTTTTTTCATGGAGGGGAAGGAACATATGGGATGCCGCCTAAAGAAATCCATTTATGGGTTAAAGCAAGCCTCTAGACAGTGGTATTTAAAGTTCAATAATACAATTAAAAGTTTTGGATTTAAAGAGAATGTTGAGGACAACTGCATTTATGCAAAGTTTAAAAGTGGGAAATATATTTTCCTAATTCTGTACGTGGATGATATCTTGCTTGCAAGCAATGATGTCAGTCTACTACTAGAAACAAAGAAATCTTGTCCTCAAATTTTGATATGAAAGATCTTGGTGAAGCTTCATATGTTTTGGGCATAGAAATTCACCGGGATAGAAAGAATGGAGTGCTAGGACTATCACAAAAGGCATATTTAGAAAAGGTTCTAAAGAAATATAATATGCATAAAAGTAGCGCATCACCTGCTCCGATAGTCAAGGGCGATAGTTTTGGGAAATTTCAATGTCCCAAAAGTCAATATGAGATCGATCGAATGAAAGCAGTACCATATGCTTCGGCTGTTGGAAGCTTACAGTATGCACAAGTGTGCACTCGCCCTGACTTAGCTTTTATCACCGGGGTACTCGGTAGATATCAAGAAAATCCAGGCCATGAACACTGGAACATGGTAAAGAAAGCATTGCGTTATGTGCAAGGCGCAAAAGACCTCATGCTAACATATAGAAGATCTGATTCCCTAGAGATAAGAGGGTATTCAGACGCAGATTTTGCGGGAGACAAAGATGATAGAAAGTCCACGTCAGGGTACGTGTTCACTCTCGCAGGAGGGGCTATTTCGTGGAAAAGCTCCAAACAGTCATTAGTTGCATGTCCACGATGTATGCAGAATTTATAGCATGTTATGAGGCCACGGGCAGGCGATATGGTTAAAGAAATTTATACCCGACTTGAAAGTGGTAGATTGTATTGACAAACCACTAAAGATGTACTGTGACAACCAGCCCGCAGTATTCTATGCTCACAACAACAAGTCGAGTAATGCTACAAAGGCAATAGATATAAAGTATTATGTTGTGAAAGATAAGATCCAGGATCAAACTATAAGTCTCGAGCATATAAGGACAAAGGAAATGCTTGCGGATCCGCTAACGAAAGGCTTACCACCCGATGTGTTCCAGAAACACATAGCCGGCATGGGATTAATGGAAAGCCTATGATCACTGGATCACAGAGGCCCAAAAGTAATAGTTTATTGTTTCAAAACTGAAAAGTATATGGTGGCTGTCTGATTCTATCGGCAATTGAGCTGTGACGATGAAACATGCTCTATGTACTAATCGGTGATGAAACGAGTAAAGTAAAAGGTTAAAAGTAAAAGTTGAGATCAAGGGGGAGAATGTTAGATATTGATCTCCAACCGTGGAGTCCAACGGCTCCACGATCCCTGTGATCGCGCCCTGATCGGGGGCGCCCGACCTTAATTGTCGGTGGGCCCCTGTCGCAGCGCTATATAAAGGGTGGGGGCCGGCCTGCACAGCTCACGAGGTTGACCGTGCGTAGCCAAACCCCACCGACATTCCCCTCTCCGATCTAGGGTTAGCGCCCAGCGACAGGAAGCACCACTGCCACCACTGCCTCGGCCACCATGGCCTCGGGTCGAGCTCATCCACCCATGGAGAAGGTACGCCAAATCCCTCTCTCCCTCTCTGTTTATCACACACACACATGATGAACACATGATCTACCGAAAGGAGTTAATCTAGGAAACTAACACTTCCACCTAATCCTCGGTTGTTCATTGCCTTGTTATTCTTAACACTCACGTTTTTGCCTTCACCATGTAACTTGTCCCTAGCACAGTCACAATTAGCTCCCTCGGGGATCTTGCAGAGAACATGGCGACGGGTTTTCGTGTTCTCACAGAGATGCTCTCATAAGTAGCCCTTTGTTACACATGAAAGGTACACACGCGGAGAGGCCGACTCTTCTTAGTTTGGACGCTAGCTCCCCAAGTGATCACTACATACAGCTCGATGTCCTTAAGTTGCTTACTAATTTGGTGTGACTCGACCGTGCGATCGCATCTCATTAAATGTGGAATGGTTCATTGCGCCTAGACATATTTTCACAAGTGTATGCATAAGTATCTCATACGCTTCTTCTATTATACCTGACAATAAAAAAAGTTTATCCTGCTAAGGAGCTCTCTAAGCGCTTGCACGACACATGTTCTAAGGTTCCCCTGGAGGCGCCATGACATCTAAAAAGGGCTCAAATTTTAGTATGGTTGTGCATCTACATCTTCACAGTACATATGTGGTTTGGAAAACATGCATAAATTTCCAAGAGTTGAGTTGGTTTGGAGAGGGTTAGAGACAGAAAATTCATTGATATTTTTTGTGTGTTTCAACAATGTGGTCAAGTTGGACTTATTCTCTAAAATTATCATGTGTTCTACAAACATTGCCATTACAAAAAAAAAGTATGAAACAAGCATGTGGTGCCAACTAGATACTAAATATCAAGAATTTGAAGACGAGATTTGAACACTAAAGAACCAAGAAACAAGCAATGTTAATGATCCAGGACACGTGGAAGAGTTTCGAGGACAGACCACTTGTCCAAATCTAACACACCATCTCTTATATATTTACACCTAATCTAGAATGGTGCGCGCTCCACAGAATTGCACAGATATATTGTTTAGGCTCGTACCCTCTTGAATTGTATATAAACATACCACATTACACGATTAATCATATAAACACACCACAACAGCAAGAAGTACCACAAATTGATCAATAGAGGAATATGTTTTTTTTCTTGTTTTAGATTTCTTCTTATAGAATAACTATTTAAAAAATGTGAAAACAAATTTCACAAAGCAAACATAATGTATGTGCCAGCAGCCCATAATATGGTTTACATTGGTATAAGCACTTATCAATGACATGTGCTAAAGTCATGTGACAAAGAACATTGTATTTTAAAGATTTTCATCAGAAATGATACACATTTGAGTAGGATATTGAGTTATAAGTAAGTAAAAATGTTTATTATAAATACATGAGCAACATCCTTTACAACTTGTCTGTTGTATCAGCTGGGTCTTCTCCCAGAGCACTTGTAGATATTCACATAAATACTGTTAGAACACAACCGAGACTCGATCTACTCATTGTGGTAGAACCGAGGTTGGAATGCACGAAATGTAAGTAAGCTCGCTACTATTTGTTATTGTATGATTAATGAGAATATTTTGTGAATATATAGTTCATTTGAAAGTTCTCCCTTCTGATGATTGTGAAACAAATGATTAGACAGCTAGTGAAAATCTCTCTTGTTTCTCTGGACATGACTTATTACTAATTTGGCACTGTGGTTTTGATAGTTGTTAACTTCTTAACCATTTGAGAATGATATAGTGTTTTACATTTCTTTGTGGGTATTAAATATGTAATGTTATCTTCTTTGTCTAGGGTTGAATCGGGTTTGTTTTGGTTACATGTGGTCAACATTGTGTGTTTCTTAATTCTACTGTATTCGGTTATTTATGCGACCAGATTTGATTAGTCACTTACTGTCGATGAGTAATGAATAACTATTTTACATGAAAAAAGTACCCTGGTATCCTAGGGACATTTCATATACCTGGGACACGTGTTTTTATTTAGAGAGCGCCCTAGGAGATAAGGAAAATACTCGTAGGTGTCTGTAATGCTGACGACTAAGGAAAGTTAATTCTAAGTCAGTGGATGAAAAATAATTCTACATGGAGACGATCCATAACTACCAAGGCAAGTTCCATGAGTTCATATGAAAATGGATACCATATGGAAGGGCAAGAAGATATTATTCACACAGCCTTGAGAGATCCACAAACCTTTCAACAACCATCAATCGATATATTTGTGACTAGTTGTAAATAATCATTTAGACTAGTCCTAACACCCATAGTAACCTCTCCTGAAGATCAACAAATCACACATGAAGTCGGGTTATTATGTTAAGGAGGCCCAAACATGTCGATCCTTGTCGGCGAACTATTATGTGGTACCGACTTCTTTTACCCTTCTTTCCACACATGTATCCATATGATCATGATATCATTTATTTTGAATGGTGGACGCATATTTGTTGTGTGTTTTGATCTAGCGACTGACCTAAATATGGAAGTGAAATTAAAGTAAGATCCTTTGTTTTGAGAAGGCTAAGGAGACGTGAGAATATTACAACTCTTTGGTTCTCATGTTGGTGCTTGTATGTTTACATACCCTCGTGTTCACTTCGAAACTCATGAAACGATGAAAGGAAAATCATGGTTGTAAATGGGCTTTGGTGAGGTTGATAGTAATATCACGGAACTAATGAAATCTTCAAGTCATATCCAGGTTTTTAGTCTCGAAATGGAAGGAGACACCCCATCCCACCTCAATTCAAAAAGCGGAAAAGAGTCGAAGATCATATTTCATGTAATTTTACTTTTCTTTGTTCCATAGGTATGTTGCACTATTTTGAGGGGTTTCTACGGAACAAGAGCGAATGATCACTGACTAAGCCATACACATCCCATCCACAGAAGGAGAGGAAAAGGCGTCCTTTGAAATGGAGGTGATACACAACATTCAGTACGTTTGGTTTTGTCCCATATATGCGTAAGACCTAGATGAATATTGACCTGAGTCTAGTTGGGTCTCCGCAAGTGGAGAGATCTTTGGTTAAGTCAGAATTCCACCCGGAGGCCTGAATCAAATCCGGACGGTTTGAGTTGTGCTTAATAGTTACATTTTGAGGGATGTTGTATAATCCACGCTTCTTCTATAATGGGGTATCCTTGACGGAGATACAAAGAAAAAATTCCTCGTTCCTATCTTCTCCATTGTTGAGCACCTTAGAGCTCCAAATTCATCCACCCAAATTCAAAACCCTTTAAGGAATCGGTAGAAGATATCCAAATATACAAATCCACTCAGCAAAAGCATGATTCCTCCTTGATTTCTTCATGTTTTTTTGTTACTCTTGGGTTTGTGGGAAACCATAGGAGTGTTAGGTTGACTAGCATTTTGAACAAGGAGAGGAATCTTAAAATCCCAGTACCGAACCTGCTATTACTGGCTTTGTAATAATTGACTCTGTTCATTTTATCGTACTCATCTTCTTCTTTTTGCAGCACATGAGCGCAAACAGACATCAACGGCGCAATATTCCTGAACATACATCCGTGGGGCCAGCAGCAGATCGAGAAATCCGTGTGACGTCGAGGAGAATGGAAGCGCGTTCCTCCCTGCGTCCGGCAGCTATGCATGCAACAACGGCAGTGGCGTGGGACGGCGAGCACACACAAACCTGACGCTGCCGCGGCACACAACACGCCACACGCGCGCGGATCAGCAGATGTCACGCCACGATTATATTCCCTCGTGCCAGCTCACATCCTGAACACTAAGCATGTAAATGTACCATGTCCACCGTAGTACCGCCTCCGTTCCAAAATATAAGATGTTTGAGCCTTTTTCTGATTTAGATGTAGCTAGGTGTGTTTTAGTATATCGATTCACTCATTTCATTCCGTATGTAGTCCGTATTTGATCCATATTGAAGTAATTAAAACATCTTATAATTTAGAAGTTAGAGAGTATATACATTTCTTACTAGTGTAGTATTATCTTTTAGTCATGACAAGAACTTAACCAACACTAACATTAAGGAAATCAATTGTTGCTTCATATTTATATGGGTCGCAAAATTTAATTATAAGTTTAGGATGACAAGCTAGCTGATTTTCCATCTGGTATCACTAAGATTTTCGTGTTTCCATATCGTGTAAGACCAGGTAGCGACACAAAATCATCATGATGCCTACGAAATTGAGCGGATCAGATGGACAAAAACCTGAATGATGCCGAATTCAAAATTGGCTAACTCCGAGACGTCTAATGTGTGAAATATGGTAGTTTGTAATTTTCACTTGGAGTTGGGAACAGTTGGTTACTTCCGCCATTCGGTGGACTCGACGAATCAGTGCACTACAACTTCTCTCGGTTAAATGATATAAATAAAATATACCGAATATAGCAAGTATATGTAATATCTCCATTCACTAATGTAAAACCTTTTAGCTAGTTCAATATGAACTACATACATATTAATTTGAGTGAATATTATATATATTAAAATATCTCTAGATACAAACCAATCAAGAAAAACTATAAGGTTTTCCATTGGTGGACGGAGGGAGAATTGAATATACTAGTAGTAAGGCCGTTTGGTAGCATCATTTTAAGCGGGAAATCGTGCAATTCATTTATGATTCCATACCCAACTTATTTGGCTGGCATGAAATTGGACATGTCATTTCATTTGGAATTTCAGCAAATACCTATTGTATGTTTTACCAATTCTCATTCCTAAACCTGTCATTTCACGTTCCAAATGAAACTGTCAAATGCAATAAAATGATGGATGTCAAACAAGCTCTAAGGTACGGTCCATAATTTGGTTACCTGATCTGCGAATTAACGTCCGTTTCTCGTCCAGCCCGGCGCCTATAAGTATCCCGCCTGATCAGCTCACCATTCCCAGGCACAACGCTCTCGATCAACCTCTCACCAGCGAACATCCATGGCGCGCTTCCTCCTCGCCCTCCTCGCTGCCGCCGTGATCACGGTAATGGCCCGAGAATCCAGTGAGCTACGCGTTCATCTCTGCATGACATGATCCATTCATGCGCTCAAAACTGGTGTTACAATATGTAATTCACACGTACGGTTTGCGTTCTCCTCAGGTTCAGGCTGGAGGGCAGCTGGGCAACGCGGCTCCGGCGACGGCCAAGGTGTTCTGGCGCACCGTGCTGCCGCGCTCGGCGTTGCCGGGGGCCATCCTCCGCCTCCTCCGCCCTGCAGCACCAGGTCGGTCTTGCATGTTCCTCGTCTCCCTCCATTAACCGTCTTCTCCCGAGTTTAATCAAACGCTAGCAAAATGCACGCTTGAATGATGTTGCATCGTACGCAGACACCAGCTTCGTGAGCAAAGCCGAGGACAGGCCCCCTTTGACTACCAAGACTACAAGCGCCCGTCGTCCGATGATGACTCGAGCAAACGCTCCGGCGCTCCCGCCGGAGCAGGGGATTTCGACTACGACGACTACCGCGGCACCGAGAAACCCCGTGTCGACACCGCCGTTGCCGGACGCACCGTGCTGCCGCGCTCGCCGTTGCCGGACGCCATCCTCCGCCTCCTCCGCCCTGCAGCAGCACCAGGTCGGTATTGTCTGTTCCTCGTCTCCCTCCATTAACGGCTGCCTTCTCTCGAGTTTGATGATCCAACACTACAAAAATGCACGCAATGTTGAGTTGGGGTTCACGCATGGATGTTGGACGCAGACACCAGCTTCGTGAGCAGGGACGAGGACAGGCCCCCCTTCGACTACCAGGACTACAAGCGCTCCTCGTCCGATGATGACTCGAGCGAACGCACCGGCGCTGACACCCGGGCAGCGGATCTCAATTACGACGACTACAGCGGCGCCAAGAAACCCCGTATCGCCACCGCCGCGGACACGCCTTTCGGGTACGACTACAGAAGCGCCGAGAAACGCCGTGTCGCTGCCGCCGACACACCTTTCGGCTACGACTACAAGGCGCCGGCCATAAACCAAGCGGGAGAACGAGTTGTTGGCACCGCCGCCGACACGCCTTTTGGTTACGACTACAAGGCGCCGACCACAAACCAAGCGGGAGAACGACTTGTTGGCGCCGCCGCCGCCGACACGCCTTTCGGGTACGACTACAAGGCGACGAGCACAAACCAGGCCGAGAAGCTCGCGCCATTCGGGTACGACTACAAGGCGCCGAGCACGGCTACGGGTGGCGGCAAGGCGGAGCCGAAGAAGACGACGGTGTTCTTCCACGAGGAGGCGGTGCGCGTCGGCGAGCGTCTCCCCTTCCACTTCCCTCCTGCGTCGCCCGCCGCGCTGGGCTTCCAGCCTCGCCGCATCGCCGACTCCATCCCGTTCACGACGCCCGCTCTACCAGGCATTCTCGCGGCATTCGGCGTCTCACCAAACTCCGCCACGGCGGCCGGCATGGAGGCCACGCTGCGCGCCTGCGACACACCGACGACCATCCCCGGGGAGTCCAAGTTCTGCGTGACGTCGCTGGAGGCCCTCGTGGAGCGCGCCATGGGAGTCCTGGGGACCCGCGACGTCAAGCCGGTGACATCGACGCTGCCCCGCGCCGGCGCGCCGCTGCAGACGTACACCGTCCGCGCCGTGCGGCCGGTGGAGGGAGGCCCGGTCTTCGTGGCGTGCCACGACGAGCCTTACCCGTACACGGTGTACCGGTGCCACACGACCGGCCCGTCCAGGGCGTACATGGTGGAGATGGAGGGCGAGCACGGCGGCGGCGCGGTGAGCATCGCCACCGTGTGCCACACCGACACGTCAATGTGGAACCCGGAGCACGTCTCCTTCAAGCTCCTCGGCACCAAGCCCGGCGGCACGCCGGTCTGCCACCTCATGCCGTACGGCCACATTATCTGGGCCAAGAACGTGAAGCGCTCCACGGCGTGAGCTCACGGCTCTATTGTGTCCCGGGGAGTGTGATTTTATTCTAGTAGTATGACTGTATCTACCTACGTTCTTGTTCATGCCACCTGCTCTACTGCTGTAGCTCCACACTAGAAGATGATCACCATTTACCTGAGCAGCGTATGTAATAAAGGAACAGCATCTGCAGAGCTGTGTTTATTTACATTTGTAATTCGTGTTCATCTGCCTCCAGAAACATTGTACGTTTGCATATCATCTTGCCACATATTCACTATCATGCTAGAAATGGCTTTCCACAATCCGTCAAGTCTGCCGGTATGGCAAAAAAATGGCATATGTGTTCATTCGAGGATTTAGGAAAAGACAATGTCATGATAAATATGGCACAAGCACTATCTTTTGGTAAACAAGAAAGCGACATTCTGTAAAGAAATAGAACTCACATTTTCAATGGCACTGAAAAATTGTTAAGAACATGTAGCAATTATGTCTTCGCACAATAAGATTTTGTCCAAAATAGGTGGCAACCAATTCCTTGCCACTGGCAGATAAGAAATCCATCCAACCAGCATGGGAACAGAGAGTCATTGATCCTTACACTTGTACATCTGGGTTGCAGTATCTTGTCTAGCTGTAGCAGTTACAAGCTCACAAAGACTGGTAAGGGGAAACGAAACTACAATCGCTAGGGAACATTGCATCACGTCTACTTAAAAGTATCTGACAGTTGATCAAAATCACATCAGTAAACAGCGCATCTCAGGTGAAGATCACGCACACTCCAGCAATACAAATACAAAAGGCCATCAAATATAGCAAGCATCAATCAGTCGATCTTTACAGATGCAAAGAGATAGTGCACGAAGGAGATTGACGTCAAGAAGCCAATGGTTCCAGTGGCAAGCATGATCGCAAATGCCATGAGGAATGAGTAGCCGATGTAAAGCATTGCAGACACAGGCCCACTCAGGCTTCTGAGATCAAAGACCAAGTAGTTGATGGAGTAGAGGAACACGTAGAGAGCAACAGAGCCTGAAGCAAAGAAAGCCTTCCACCACCACCTCCAGTCCTCGACACAGAGATTCATGTATGTTAGGACAACAGATACCTCGGCGCAAACAACGACAAGCATCAGCAGGACAATCAGCAAGAAGCCAAACACATAGTAGAACCTTCCAAGCCAGATGCTCGAGAGAATGAAGAACAGCTCAATGAACAGGGTTCCGAATGGCAGTGTGCCTGCTCCAAGGACAAGAAGCCATGATGGATATTTCCGTGCAGGGATCTCTCTTGGAATCTGGTTGGTGCGAACAGGGAACTCAATTTGCTCTGCTCTTGTACCAAGGAAGCCACCAAGAAGTGTTAACGGCACGGAGATACAGAACCACAGAGCCAGAAGGGTGAAAAATAATGAAATAGGTAAAGCTCCAGTGCTCTTGCTTCCCCACAGAACAAAGTTTAGGATGGTAAGGACCATAAACATGACGCCAGGGAAAAAGCAGGCAGTTAACCAGGACAATGATCTCCATCCTTCATGCGAGCCCTTAATAGTCCTCCACAGCCGAACACTGACATATCCAGCTATAATACCAAGGAAAAGATAGAGAATGATCATCCCGGTAAGAAGCATTCCTCTCGAAGCTGGAGACATGAACCCAAGCGTGGAGAAAATAATTGTCACAACTGCCATGCCCAGAATTTGAACTCCATCGCCAATCATGATGCATAACAGCTTGGGGCAAGTTGGCTCTCTGAATACATCGCCAACAACAAGCTTCCACCCAGATAGCTCCTCATTCATCTGTGCCTGCGCTTCCTTGTCGAGCTCTTCATATCTGGTGAGATCCCTCCTAACGGTTCTCAAGAATATAATGAAGACAATTCCTGCTAAGAACAAGATGACCATGAGGGAGTTCATTATAGAGAACCAGTGAACCTTGGCGCCAGCCTCCATCTTCAGATAAGCATCCCACCTAGATGGCCACCTGATGTCACTCTTCACAAACTCGACATCATAGGTAAACGTGATCCTCTCCTGTTGCCTGATCACTTGGGATTTCCTAAGCTCCATTGGGCAGCTCACAGCTTCAATGGGGTCATGCATGTTAAGCTTAGAGAAAGCCTCGGCATCACGCTTCACACTGCAAGGCACAACCTCAAAACCAACAATCTGATACCCAGACATGCCCTTCTTGTCCATCTCTGAGATGACAGCAGATCCTTCTTCTCCAGTACCGATAATTTCCACATTTGCTCCCTCGTACTCATGGACCAAGACCTTAAACTTCAAATGGTTGATGATATAATCATCAGAACTACCAGCTGGAGTGTAACCAACAGGAAAGCCAGTCCACTGTACTGTAACACCATTCTGCTCAGCAAAACGCATGACAGGCAGATTGTCCAGCATCATGTTAACCTGGTAAAGATCTCGGGCGCGCTGCTTGAGAAGCTTTGCATCATTCTCATTAAGCCCCTTTGTGGTGCAGAGGAAGAGGGACTCATTAACATTCACACGGAACCGGTAGGGTGAATTGTCGATCTGGTCACCCATGAGAAGCTCGCCCAGGTTCTCGGCGCTCTTCTTGATGCCACCAGGGGGGCGGCAATATGGCAGACTGTAGTAGCTGAATGGCATCTCGGTCTCAATGGACGTGAGTGAATTGACCTTGGCCCATATATCCTCACCTTGGGAATATGTGTGCATGTAGCTGCCAGGCAAGTAGAATGCATTGCCTGGAGCAGTCAGCAACAGCACAGCCAACAATAACAGAGGCAGCCAACGAGAACTGTGCAACGCCTCAGCCATCTTAACCATAAATTCTCACCAATGACCTAGAACATGTATGAGCTACCCTGTAACAGAAACTTATTTTATCATAACAATGCATCAATGATAAATTACATTCAGTGTTATTTAGAGAGTAATCATCTATCTGAACAAAAAAATATGAAAGTTCTATGAATATAATAGCAGAAAGACATTTCCTAGAGGAAGATTGGGTAGAATCCCTCCATCCCCCAACAATCTATAACATTCACGTCTAAGATACTTGGTAGTGAACATCAGTTACCATCCGAGAAACTACTGTATTAAAAAAGTACACTAACACAATGCAACCAAACTATAACAGCAATTTCCATACAGGAGAACGTCCCCAAAATTCCCCAATAACCAAAAAGCAGAGCCACACTCACAAGGAGCAAAACTTTGCACAAGGATAGTACAGAAACCTAAATACAACCGGTGGGCTTCTATGCAAACGCACAATTTGTACAAGGAGTACTATTTTTCTGACGCCCCGAAAACTGGAAGCGTTCCTTGACCATGAAACACTTCACACAATCACACGTCGATAACCGAGCAGGCATTACACGTCTAAACTAGAACCCCCGTGACGGCGTGCCTAGAGCGACGCCGAACCATGTAGATCTACAGAAAAGCGGCTAAGGAACTCGGAGATCTAGAGCAAGCAACCGTGGGGCGATTGAATCCAAAGGCTAGGCTGCAACCCTGCGCTGCTGCTAGAGCTAGGCACGCAGATAGAAGGGCTACGAATGGATGGAAGCGTCGAGAGGGTTCTAGAACTGCGAGGGGCGCGAGGAGAGGAAGGTACCTGACGCGGCGGTGGCGCACGGGGAGAAGCGAGGTCGGAGCTGACGAGCCGGATGGATGGATCCGGGGGAGAGGAGGGCAGGCGCACGGAAAAGTTGGGAAGGGAAGGTCGAGATATTTGGGTGACGCAAGCCCGCAACCCATTCCGACGTCCAAGTATCTTGGGACATTGGGCTGGGCTGGGCTGCTGGATCCGATATACTCATGACATCTTCATTTGGAGTTTTATAGAAAGATACTCCGCACATTGCAGCGGATATTTATTTAAAATAAAATTATCAAAGAAAGGATACATGAAAATTAAAAGAAAAAATTCCGGAAAATGGAGAATTTGATTTACCACAATAGTTGAGATCTCAATTTAATCAACATGAAATTGTTCGTATATTTAACCGCTAAAAATGACTATATGGAAACTGTATATCTAAAAGAATTAATAATGTGAATAGATTGCATGTATGAATATATTTTTATAATAAATCTGGGATGAGATGGATATAGGAATTGCTCAAATAGTGTATGATGTAAACATATCGATAGACTAATTTAATGCATGTTATTGGGGTTTTGTCTTATAAGAAGTATAGATTTCTGTACGAAGACATGTTTTGCTAAAAAAAATGTTTCCTTGGTCTAATAACAGAACTGCTGAACAGATCTTTGAACTGCACAATTATGTATTTAGTGATTTTTTCTTCATTCTTCCATAAAAATGATAAATGTTAATGATTACAATCACGTTCCGACATAAGATGCTCACTCTTTTTTTGATTAACATGTATCTAGACACATTTCAGTTAGTATGTTCACACAGTTAATCCGTACTTGGTCCATGGTGAATACATAAAATATCTTATAATTCAGAACGAAGCGAAGTATGTGGCATTAAAAATTGTTCCTCCATCATCATCGATCATAATGTTTTGAGGACACCAAAATAATGGAGTATTGTCTTCTCTAATAGTAAACCAATTGTTGTCCTTCTTATGAGCAATCTCAAAGTTTTTTTTAAATGAGGCAAAATGTTTGCCTTTTATATTGATATAGGCGGTGTAATCAAAAAATACATGTAGCCAAAAGAAAAGAACATGGATTACCGTGGTAAAAGGAACCAACTAGTTTCGCTTATGTTTTGCTGCACAAGGGCTCACTCCCTCCTTTCGTCTTTGATCTTCTACACAAAAAAAAAGCATCACTGGCAAGGTTGACTTGTTGAAAACCCTCACATTTTGCTCTTACTAGATATCCCCCATAACCGCCATTTAGTGTTTGTCGATCTCAACACTTGTAGGATGAGCTGTCTGGGTCAACGGGCCTTGCATGAGGATGTGGCAGGAGAGCCAACTAGCAGCCTACGTTCAAAATCGCCTGTAGTAGCGGCATTTAGAGAATCTCCAACCACGGATGGCAAACCCACCCTAAACGTCCGGACAGACAGCCTGGACAGGGTTTGGGCTGAAAACGGGGACCCAACCGCGGCCCAAACCTTCCCCAAACGTCCGGCCTGTCCAGCAAACCCCAAAAGACAGCCAATATGTGAGCCGAGTTAGGGGCGGCCCGGACGCGTCCGCCACGTTGGACCTGGCAACGCGGGTCCACAATTTTTGAACCAAAAAAAGGGCGCCGGCCACTTTCATTTATCCCCTCCGCCTCCATTCCCGCCAGCCACTTTCATTCCTCCCGCTGCGTCCACCCCGCAATTCCCCATTCCGTAGCCGGTGGCGCCGTGAGAAGAGAGAATGGACGTGGAAGGAGCCATCGATTCGATGGAGAAGGGCGCATCCTCCGAGTCCGTTGAGCAGAGGCAGAGCATGGAGCTGAAGATGGAGACCGTCGCACGAAGGATGCGGCGCCGCAAGCAGCGCGACTGCGAGCATGCGGAGAAGGAGAAGAGGGAGAAGGCGGCGGAGGCCGAGAGGATTGCCAATGCGGAGACACAGGACGAGCCCGAGGGTATGAGCACGCCCGTACCCAAGGCCAGGCGCCCTACGCCGATGCCGCCTCCGCCGCCCGGCGTCGCGGCAAGAAGGTCCACTTCCTCGACCTCGAACCCGAAGGAGCCGTGCCACTTCGCCGACGAGTACCCGTCGCAGGTCGGCCCGACGCAAGACGAGGAGCTGGTGGCCGACTCTCCGCCGCTCCAGCGGACGCGGGCTTCTTCGGGCCTCACCGACAGCCAGCACGTCAACAACCTGTTCGACGGAAGTCAAGACGAGCTTGGGGTACGAATTTCTATCCCAATTGCATAGTTTCGAGTCAATTTTAGGACCGTAGTTTAATTGTTAGCATGATTAGGAAGAGTTGTTGATGGAATTGATCTGAAATGGGGGCGATCCATCACCACAGGATCCGCCGACATCCACACTTCCCCCTTTTATAGTGTGGGTGAGGAGGAGCCGTCCGACGCTCCGAAGAAGAAGAAGGGGAAGGAGAAGAAGGTGTACAAGCCTAGAGGCACTTCGTACACAACTTTCGAGGATGTTTTGCTTTGCCGAGCTTGGTTGGCCACAAGCATGGATGCTATATGTGGAACCGAGCAAAAGGGCTCAAGGTTGTGGGAGAAGATACATACCCACTTTCATCATCAAAAGCACTATGTGCAACCCCGTGCAATTGTGACCGATCGCAACGCCGGCTCTCTCCAACATAGGTGGGCATCGATCCAAGAGAGCGTGAACAAGTATTGTGGTTTCCATGCACAAGTTGTCAAGAGGAATCAAAGTGGTGTCAACGTGGATTCCCATGTAAGTAATTCGGTGAAAGCTCATCATTTTATCCTGCCTCCAAACCATTTGTGTAATTGCTTTTACTTGTTTGCTTGCTAGTGTGGTTTGGCCGCCACTTTGTACCATCAAACGGAGGGCAAACCCTTCACCATGGCACATTGTTGGCTTGAATTAACCGGGAAGCCAAAGTGGATCTCCCAATATGATGATCACAAGAATCCGGCTAAGAAATGGAAGAACAATGATGGATCAAGCTCATCCATCCTTATTAGACTTGATGAAGAAGATGGGCCGTCCGAAGCTGGCACCGGCGGCCTCCGAAAGAGGATTATGGGAGGAGGTGGGAGAAGGATAGGGCGGCTCGTGACGGCGCCGCAACGAAGATGTCCGCCACCTGGATGGACATCTTCTGAAACAAAGATGAAACCATGAAGAAGTTGGAGAAAGAAAGAGACGACAAGAAGGCCGAGAGGTATGAAGCCTTCTTGGCTTTGGAAAGGGAAAGAATGGAGTTTGATCGCCTCCGACTCAAGGAGAGGATGGAATTGGAGAGGGCAAGGTTGGAATTGGTGAAGGAGGAGGCTTGGATGAAGGTCCAATTGGAGCAAAAGAAGATGCAAGATTCCCTAGCGGTGGAGCAAGAGAAAGTCCATCTTGCAAGAACCACGGAGGAACAAAGGATCATGTTCCAAGACGCTTGCCTCTTGGATGAGCCTAGCGCAAAGTGGATCCTCGTGATGAAGAAGAGGATCTCCGACCGTGACCTCGGCATAGGTGGATCAGGTGGAACCGCCCCTTCAAGAAGAAGAGATCACTTATCATTCTTGTAACGGACAACTTGTTGAACTTCGTTAATTTTGTGTTGATTTTGGAGAACTTTGTTTTGTAATTCGGATCCGGTATGTATCGGATCAACGTTGCATGTCATTGCATGAGTTTGGGGTGGGGATTTGGGGGGCACGGTTGTACTCCCTCCGTTCCAAATTAGATGACTTCCATTTACACAAATGTGGATGTATCTATACTTGTAACATGTCTAGATACATCCACATTTATACAAATGGAAGTCGTCTAATTTGGAACGGAGGGAGTAGGAGCCAAACGTTGGGGGTGGTCCAGTCACTGTCCGCGGACAGTTTAAGGGCCGATTTTGGCAACCATGGTTGGAGATGCTCTTAAAGATCAATATTGGTGATTTCCAAAGGGTTCTCACAAATTAGAGAACACTAGCAATGACAATAATCCTCTACAACTAATAGTTACCAACATATTTTTATATTTATTTATATTATAAAACTGGTCATTTCAGGATAGTTTGTAGGTGATGACGTGAAAACACACGCTCGTTGGGAGACCCCAAGAGGAAGGTATGAAGTAGTGCAGCAGCAATTTTCCCTTGAAATCTACCAAGGTTATCGAACCAGTAGGAGGTGGAAGAGCTTCAACACGGTGTCAACAACAGCGCCGTTGAAATGCTGTTGACGCGGATCTGCACACAACACAATCAAAGTACTTTGCCCCAACGAAACAGGAAGGTTGTCAATCTTCCCGGCTTGCTGAATACAAAGGATTAAACGTATGGTGTGGAGAATAAATATAAATGCAAAAGGAACAGCGAACAAGTGATTTTAGAGCGTGGTGAAAACAGTGGTTTTATCAGTGTAAAAGAATGAACCGGGGTCCACAGTTTACTAGTGGTGTCTCTCCATAAAATATAGCATGTATATTGGGTAAACAAATTACACCTGGGTAATTGACAAATGGCAAGAGCATGACAATGCATATTATGACAAGATGTTCAACGTAGTATTTATTGGGCATTACAACATTTTGCATAGACCGCTTACCAGCTGCATCTATGACTAATAATCCACTCCCGAGATAACATCTGCGTCTCTCGCGAGTATTAAGTTGCAAGTAAAGGAAAATTGCATTAAGCATGGTGTGTAATGTAAACAATGCATAAGACATATAAGCAACGCATATAAGCAAAGCAAAGTTATTTTCTCCCCAGTGGCAACAGCACATCCACAACCTTAGTCGTTTCTGTCGCTCGAGCCCAGATTACTGGAGGCATGAACCCACTATCTAGCATAAATACTCCCTCTTGGAGACACTAGCATCTACTTGGCCAAAGAATCTACTAGCATCGGAGAGCATGCAAGAACATAAATAAAACAGTAGATAAATAGATAAACAACTTGATCATAACTTCACAATTCATCGGATCCCAGCAAACACAACATGTAGCATTACAATAAGATGATCTTGATCATGTTAGGCAGCTCACAAGATCTAAACATGATAGCACAAAGTGTAGAGACAACCATCTGATACCCCCAAGAGCAAGGGATCACTGTAGCACCTCTCAATGTGGAAGTAAGGTATCGATCCGCAGGAGCAAGAAGGAAATGTTATCTATTCCCTACAACTAAAGTGTCACAAGTTTTAGTTGATTATGCACTAAACAAGTTTAGAGAACAAGATGGTTGGTTTGATGGATGTAAAAGTGTCCCAATCCTCTTCTTTGCAAGAGGACAAAACAAAGGTAGCAGCAAGTGAAAGCTCTCAAAGAGAGAAAGCCCAATCCTCTATGTAGCAAGAGGACAAGCTCAAGTGTGTGTTTCTTATAGGAACAATGGACATGGTTCATGGGTTCACTTAATCCTCTCTCTCTCTCATCTACGGTGATCATCATGTTATAGATAAAGTACACACAATTGTCATGTTTTAATGGTAGCTTTTTATGACGGCTATATGTCCTAAAACACATAGTTGAAAGAAATATTCATTTGTGTTGCTAGGTCACCCCTCGTAAGGCTAGCGTGGTTTCTCTCACTCCCACATCATACTCTTTCTTTATACCCCCAGATAAAGGATGTTGGACGGTACTGTGTCACTCAATACCTATGCCTTCTGTCACATTGGCCACCCAGTACCCACATACATCATACTTCATAATGGATAATATTCTAAACACTAGTGCAATGATTTATATTTCGTGTGTGTGTGACCACATCTCTCTCATCTATCTACACTTGGTGGTGTCAATCACCTCATGATAAAGATAAACAAGGCATTATGCATAAATCAAACCATCACATGCATCATAGAATATCTCCAAAGTATGACAAGTCATAAAAGATCCAACACAACAGTAAATGCATAACAAATATTATCTCACACCACAATATCCATCATGGGAATTACATAGATGACCGTAATCATGTTCAGCAGCTCATACGGTACTAATTAGTGAAGCTCAAGAGAGAGGAGAGATACAAAAGTTACCACCACAAACCCTAGTCCATGGGGTGGACTACTCCCCCTTCATCATGGTGATGATGGTGGAGAAGTTCTTGCTGTAGATGTTGATGATGAACACGCCGGAGGGGGGTGGAGCCCTCCGGAGGCGATTCCGGCGGTGTTTCCCCCCTCCGATCTTCTCCGACGGCAGCCTTCTGTCTCTCTATTTGTGGTTCTGTGTTTCTTCGCCGCCTCCTTTCGCGAAACGCCAGGGGACCTTTTTATAGGCGTTTTTAGGTCAAGACGGAGTCGGTGGACGAAAGATCGATGGCCACGGAGCTCCGAGGGGGAAAAGAGCTGGGCCCACGCGGCCAGGAACAGTAGGCCGCGTGGGACCCTCCCATTTCCAGACTGTTGGGCTTCTGGTCTTCAATTTAAGCCCATTACGTTCGTCTCGAAAATTCTGAACCGTGCTCTTTGGCCTTGCCCTTTTTGGAGTTCCGAAGCTCCCGGAAAGTCTGAAACACTAAAAAAGACGTTTTCTGAAAAAACAGGGTTAATTCCAAATAAATGGGAAAACTATGAAATATTCCCAAAATCATTATAAAACATTGATATAACCCTTATATGATGCAAATATGATTGGAATATAAGTAAAATAATGCAAAGTTCATGTATGCATTTTACATGCATCAGCATCCCCAAGCTTAACCCATGCTCGTCCTCGAGTATGAAGGTGATAAAACTAACATGGACTTTGCATTTTAATACTATCAATGGATATCAAAGATGATTACTATTGCTACATAGAGTCAAATGGTTCATTCTTAATAAGATGTAACAATATGCAAGATAGTTTATGAAGTGATATCAAATATTCAATGTAAGGATGTTCAATGATAATTCACAAAGTGTAACATGAATGAAAAAGTAATATGGACCACAAGTATGCATAATGATAAGTAAGAACATCCTACATTGGTCATAGAGTGTAGATGAAAATCTGAATATAAAAGGTAGACACTTTGGAAAGATGTATATGTGAGTAGAGGTAAAGCATGCATAAGTTTCATCCAACTTCCAAACTCTTCTACTTAAGTTAATGATTGCAATATGGTATTCATTGGTGTCAAGCTCTCATTGCCCCTATCATAGCATCTTGAATGATTAAAGTTTAATGTGAAAGCAAATATGAGTAGTGTGATTGACAAAGTAAAGGTTGAATGTCTCATGCCCCTTGAATACAAGTACTTACACCATGTGTTACTCAACTTGGGAAACAAAGCAAGTTCAAGTTAAATATCATTGTAAGTAATAATAGTGTCATCAAGAGCGTCAACTGGGGTACCTCTTGTCCCAAGATATGGAACAAGCCCATATCAAAATGACAAGACAAACAAACAAAATGAACAATCTCAACACCCTTTTTATTTACCATTGGAATAGCTTTTTATTGTAAGGTGTATCACAGAAGGTTCACCATAGTATGTAAGTAAATTTCCACCATGAATGATGCATGGCTTAGATTAGCGGCCCAGGCGTCTCTCTAACCATTTATACAAACTCATTTAAACTTGCTTATTCCACATTTATTTCACATGATAAGCATCCATAAACAAAAGTACATGATATCAACTAAATGAAATGAAGAGCATGTTGAAAGCTTGCCATGTGACAGCACATATGGGCTAACTCCCAACCCAAGACATTTATCAAGCCACTAACATCATAATCTTAATCACAATGGGTCATGTTTTATTATGCAATAAAAGAAATTGTGCATCAAGTTCGTGAGAGCTATATAACCAACTTTTTCCATCACAATCAATAACATAAACATTTTCATTCAGAGGTAAGATAACACAAACAACATGTTAAACATACTCGGAATAGAATAAAGCTTAATAGGTAGATATGGTGGACTCACTGGAATAACTTTGGTTGAAGGTGTTGGAAACAAGTTTTTACTTGTTGGAATTTTTGGGCTAGCAAAAGGGAGAAAGTTGACCATCTAGATGCATGCATGAGTGTCCATAGAACTAACTAATCCATGTTAAACAAGTAAAATAACAATCAGCATCAAAACATGAATAAGTGATAGCTCTTGATAAAGAATTTGCAAACTATTACTCATAAACAAGCTCATGAATCATGCAACTATATGTATCATTAAAAATCAACTCAAACATCCCTTTTCCCAATCTTATAAAAGCATCCAACATATTTCAACCCATATTTCCAGTAGCTCTCTCATATATAAATGATAGTGTGGTGGTCTCTCAAAATAAAAATCAAACAAAAAAGACGCTCCAAGTTTATGCGATAAAGTGTTTCGATCGAAAAACAGAAGTTGGACGTGTGCAAACCGAGAGTGTGTAGGTCCAGCGGGGTTGTCTTCACATCCCCAAGCTTATGGTCTTCACCATCCTTGGATAGCTCTTGGTGCATCTCCTCCAATCCCTGTGAAAAAACTTCAAAACACCGTTTCTCCCATCTCTTTTCTGTGGGGTGCATTAATAGTGATAAACAAATAGGTTTCTTGCTGCATATAATCCTTGAACAAAAATTCATATGAATGTCCAGAAAGTGTATAATGTTGTATGCCTACTCATAAACTCAATTGGATCAAAAAGATTCAACTTAAAAGCTCAAAGCATGCATCAAACAAAATGGGACAGAATCTGTCCAGAAAAACAGCAGCAGCAAAACGTATTTTTCTACCCTACCAAACTTTCTCGAAAAATTCCGAAAAAATTCATGCATACAGAGGATGAAAAGTTGCAACTACAGTTCAAATATGAGCTCATTCGGAGTTACATAATAAGAATTAAAAATCATACCGTGCACTGACTTGTGCAGGAATAAAATCTCCGAACGCTATAAGCAACTTTTCAAACCAAAAAGGGTAAAACTTGGCACTTTATTGAAAACTCCAGAACCTAAACTATAAACAAAGTCTCTTGGTACAGCAAGAGGACACAAAGAAAATCACACAAAAAATAACCGGGTTGCCTCCCGCAAAGCGCTTTCTTTATAGCCATATAGCTAGGCTTGATAGTTTTAATGATGCTCCCATAGGAATAAGAGTTGAATATAAAAGAGCATCAAGAAGCAAATATCAAACACATTTAAGTCTAACCCACTTCCTATGCATTGGGATCTTGTAAGAAAATAAATCAATAAAGCACAAAGTGACTAGCATAGGAAGGCAAAGCAAGTGCAACTTCAAAATTTTCAACAAAAAGAGAGAGACTTAATATTTTGTGGTATATGAAGTCATGTCTCCCTCTCTCATAAAAACTTTCAGTAGCATCATTGATAAAACCTACAATATAACCATCACATAGAGCATTCTTATCATGATCCACATGCATAAAAGTATCATTACTCTCCACATAAGCATAAACAGTTTCATTAGGAATAGTGGGAGTAAAACATTCATAATAATCATTGTAATCATCATATATAGGAGGCATATCATAATCACAATAAACTTTATACTCAATAGTGGGTGGACTGAAAATATCATATTCATCATCATAAATGGGAGACATAGTATCATCAAACAAGTCAAAGAACCTCCCCAAGCTTAGATGATTGCAAGATAAAGAAACCTCCCCAAGCTTAGTCTAGTGCACACAAGAATAGAAACTTAAGCGCTACGCTCCCCGGCAACGGCGCCAGAAAAGTACTTGATAACCCCCAAGAGCAAGGGATCACTGTAGCACCTCTCAATGTGGAAGTAAGGTATCGATCCGCAGGAGCAAGAAGGAAAAGTTATCTATTCCCTACAACTAAAGTGTCACAAGTTTTAGTTGATTATGCACTAAACAAGTTTAGAGAACAAGATGGTTGGTTTGATGGATGTAAAAGTGTCCCAATCCTCTTCTTTGCAAGAGGACAAGACAAAGGTAGTAGCAAGTGAAAGCTCTCAAAGAGAGAAAGCCCAATCCTCTATGTAGCAAGAGGACAAGCTCAAGTGTGTGTTTCTTATAGGAACAATGGACATGGTTCATGGGTTCACTTAATCCTCTCTCTCTCTCATCTACGGTGATCATCATGTTATAGATAAAGTACACACAATTGTCATGTTTTAATGGTAGCTTTTTATGACGGATATATGTCCTAAA
The DNA here is from genome assembly GCA_947311845.1 of Poa pratensis. NCBI lineage: Eukaryota > Viridiplantae > Streptophyta > Magnoliopsida > Poales > Poaceae > Poa > Poa pratensis. The sequence goes on along the minus strand of CAMZMU010000101.1, from coordinate 23,352,008 downwards.
ACACATAGTTGAAAGAAATACTCATTTGTGTTGCTAGGTCACCCCTCGTAAGGCTAGCGTGGTTTCTCTCACTCCCACATCATACTCTTTCTTTATACCCCCAGATAAAGGATGTTGGACGGTACTGTGTCACTCAATACCTATGCCTTCTGTCACATTGGCCACCCAGTACCCACATACATCATACTTCATAATGGATAATATTCTAAACACTAGTGCAATGATTTATATTTCGTGTGTGTGTGACCACATCTCTCTCATCTATCTACACTTGGTGGTGTCAATCACCTCATGATAAAGATAAACAAGGCATTATGCATAAATCAAACCATCACATGCATCATAGAATATCTCCAAAGTATGACAAGTCATAAAAGATCCAACACAACAGTAAATGCATAACAAATATTATCTCACACCACAATATCCATCATGGGAATTACATAGATGACCGTAATCATGTTCAGCAGCTCATACGGTACTAATTAGTGAAGCTCAAGAGAGAGGAGAGATACAAAAGTTACCACCACAAACCCTAGTCCATGGGGTGGACTACTCCCCCTTCATCATGGTGATGATGGTGGAGAAGTTCTTGCTGTAGATGTTGATGATGAACACGCCGGAGGGGGGTGGAGCCCTCCGGAGGCGATTCCGGCGGTGTTTCCCCCCTCCGATCTTCTCCGACGGCAGCCTTCTGTCTCTCTATTTTGTGGTTCTGTGTTTCTTCGCCGCCTCCTTTCGCGAAACGCCAGGGGACCTTTTTATAGGCGTTTTTAGGTCAAGACGGAGTCGGTGGACGAAAGATCGATGGCCACGGAGCTCCGAGGGGGAAAAGAGCTGGGCCCACGCGGCCAGGAACAGTAGGCCGCGTGGGACCCTCCCATTTCCAGACTGTTGGGCTTCTGGTCTTCAATTTAAGCCCATTACGTTCGTCTCGAAAATTCTGAACCGTGCTCTTTGGCCTTGCCCTTTTTGGAGTCCGAAGCTCCCGGAAAGTCTGAAACACTAAAAAAGACGTTTTCTGAAAAAACAGGGTTAATTCCAAATAAATGGGAAAACTATGAAATATTCCCAAAATCATTATAAAACATTGATATAACCCTTATATGATGCAAATATGATTGGAATATAAGTAAAATAATGCAAAGTTCATGTATGCATTTTACATGCATCAGCATCCCCAAGCTTAACCCATGCTCGTCCTCGAGTATGAAGGTGATAAAACTAACATGGACTTTGCATTTTAATACTATCAATGGATATCAAAGATGATTACTATTGCTACATAGAGTCAAATGGTTCATTCTTAATAAGATGTAACAATATGCAAGATAGTTTATGAAGTGATATCAAATATTCAATGTAAGGATGTTCAATGATAATTCACAAAGTGTAACATGAATGAAAAAGTAATATGGACCACAAGTATGCATAATGATAAGTAAGAACATCCTACATTGGTCATAGAGTGTAGATGAAAATCTGAATATAAAAGGTAGACACTTTGGAAAGATGTATATGTGAGTAGAGGTAAAGCATGCATAAGTTTCATCCAACTTCCAAACTCTTCTACTTAAGTTAATGATTGCAATATGGTATTCATTGGTGTCAAGCTCTCATTGCCCCTATCATAGCATCTTGAATGATTAAGTTTAATGTGAAAGCAAATATGAGTAGTGTGATTGACAAAGTAAAGGTTGAATGTCTCATGCCCCTTGAATACAAGTACTTACACCATGTGTTACTCAACTTGGGAAACAAAGCAAGTTCAAGTTAAATATCATTGTAAGTAATAATAGTGTCATCAAGAGCGTCAACTGGGGTACCTCTTGTCCCAAGATATGGAACAAGCCCATATCAAAATGACAAGACAAACAAACAAAATGAACAATCTCAACACCCTTTTTATTTACCATTGGAATAGCTTTTTATTGTAAGGTGTATCACAGAAGGTTCACCATAGTATGTAAGTAAATTTCCACCATGAATGATGCATGGCTTAGATTAGCGGCCCAGGCGTCTCTCTAACCATTTATACAAACTCATTTAAACTTGCTTAATATCCACATTTATTTCACCCATGATAAGCATCCATAAACAAAAGTACATGATATCAACTAAATGAAATGAAGAGCATGTTGAAAGCTTGCCATGTGACAGCACATATGAGCTAACTCCCAACCCAAGACATTTATCAAGCCACTAACATCATAATCTTAATCACAATGGGTCATGTTTTATTAATGCAATAAAAGCAAATTGTGCATCAAGTTCGTGAGAGCTATATAACCAACTTTTTCCATCACAATCAATAACATAAACATTTTCATTCAGAGGTAAGATAACACAAACAACATGTTAAACATACTCAGAATAGAATAAAGCTTAATAGGTAGATATGGTGGACTCACTGGAATAAATTTGGTTGAAGGTGTTGGAAACAAGTTTTTACTTGTTGGAATTTTTGGGCTAGCAAAGGGAGAAAGTTGACCATCTAGATGCATGCATGAGTGTCCATAGAACTAACTAATCCATGTTAAACAATGTAAAATAACAATCAGCATCAAAACATGAATAAGTGATAGCTCTTGATAAAGAATTTGCAAACTATTACTCATTAACAAGCTCATGAATCATGCAACTATATGTATCATTAAAAATCAACTCAAACATCCCTTTTCCCAATCTTATAAAAGCATCCAACATATTTCAACCCATATTTCCAGTAGCTCTCTCATATATAAATGATAGTGTGGTGGTCTCTCAAAATAAAAATCAAACAAAAAGACGCTCCAAGTTTATGCGATAAAGTGTTTCGATCGAAAAACAGAAGTTGGACGTGCGCAAACCGAGAGTGTGTAGGTCCAGCGGGGTTGTCTTCACATCCCCAAGCTTATGGTCTTCACCATCCTTGGATAGCTCTTGGTGCATCTCCTCCAATCCCTGTGAAAAAACTTCAAAACACCGTTTCTCCCATCTCTTTTCTGTGGGGTGCATTAATAGTGATAAACAAATAGGTTTCTTGCTGCATATAATCCTTGAACAAAAATTCATATGAATGTGCAGAAAGTGTATAATGTTGTATGCCTACTCATAAACTCAGTTGGATCAAAAAGATTCAACTTAAAAGCTCAAAGCATGCATCAAACAAAATGGGACAGAATCTGTCCAGAAAAATAGCAGTAGCAAAACGTATTTTTCTACCCTACCAAATTTTCTCGAAAAATTCCGAAAACATTCATGTATACAGAGGATGAAAAGTTGCAACTACAGTTCAAATATGAGCTCATTCGGAGTTACATAATAAGAATTAAAAATCATACCGTGCACTGACTTGTGCAGGAATAAAATCTCCGAACGCTATAAGCAACTTTTTCAAACCAAAAAGGGTAAAACTTGGCACTTTATTGAAAACTCCAGAACCTAAACTATAAACAAAGTCTCTTGGTACAGCAAGAGGACACAAAGAAAATCACACAAAAAATAACCGGGTTGCCTCCCGCAAAGCGCTTTCTTTATAGCCATATAGCTAGGCTTGATAGTTTTAATGATGCTCCCATAGGAATAAGAGTTGAATATAAAAGAGCATCAAGAAGCAAATATCAAACACATTTAAGTCTAACCCACTTCCTATGCATTGGGATCTTGTAAGAAAATAAATCAATAAAGCACAAAGTGACTAGCATAGGAAGGCAAAGCAAGTGCAACTTCAAAATTTTCAACAAAAAGAGAGGAGACTTAATATTATTGTGGTATATGAAGTCATGTCTCCCTCTCTCATAAAAACTTTCAGTAGCATCATTGATAAAACCTACAATATAACCATCACATAGAGCATTCTTATCATGATCCACATGCATAAAAGTATCATTACTCTCCACATAAGCATAAACAGTTTCATTAGGAATAGTGGGAGTAAAACATTCATAATAATCATTGTAATCATCATATATAGGAGGCATATCATAATCACAATAAACTTTATACTCAATAGTGGGTGGACTGAAAATATCATATTCATCATCATAAATGGGAGACATAGTATTATCAAACAAGTCAAAGAACCTCCCCAAGCTTAGATGATTGCAAGATAAAGAAACCTCCCCAAGCTTAGTCTAGTGCACACAAGAATAGAAACTTAAGCGCTACGCTCCCCGGCAACGGCGCCAGAAAAGTACTTGATAACCCCCAAGAGCAAGGGATCACTGTAGCACCTCTCAATGTGGAAGTAAGGTATCGATCCGCAGGAGCAAGAAGGAAAAGTTATCTATTCCCTACAACTAAAGTGTCACAAGTTTTAGTTGATTATGCACTAAACAAGTTTAGAGAACAAGATGGTTGGTTTGATGGATGTAAAAGTGTCCCAATCCTCTTCTTTGCAAGAGGACAAAACAAAGGTAGTAGCAAGTGAAAGCTCTCAAAGAGAGAAAGCCCAATCCTCTATGTAGCAAGAGGACAAGCTCAAGTGTGTGTTTCTTATAGGAACAATGGACATGGTTCATGGGTTCACTTAATCCTCTCTCTCTCTCATCTACGGTGATCATCATGTTATAGCTAAAGTACACACAATTGTCATGTTTTAATGGTAGCTTTTTATGACGGATATATGTCCTAAAACACATAGTTGAAAGAAATACTCATTTGTGTTGCTAGGTCACCCCTCGTAAGGCTAGCGTGGTTTCTCTCACTCCCACATCATACTCTTTCTTTATACCCCCAGATAAAGGATGTTGGACGGTACTGTGTCACTCAATACCTATGCCTTCTGTCACATTGGCCACCCAGTACCCACATACATCATACTTCATAATGGATAATATTCTAAACACTAGTGCAATGATTTATATTTCGTGTGTGTGTGACCACATCTCTCTCATCTATCTACACTTGGTGGTGTCAATCACCTCATGATAAAGATAAACAAGGCATTATGCATAAATCAAACCATCACATGCTCCGAGGGGGAAAAGAGCTGGGCCCACGCGGCCAGGAACAGTAGGCCGCGTGGGACCCTCCCATTTCCAGCCTGTTGGGCTTCTGGTCTTCAATTTAATCCCATTGCGTTCATCTCGAAAATTCTGAACCGTGCTCTTTGGCCTTGCCCTTTTTGGAGTCCCGAAGCTCCCGGAAAGTCTGAAACACTAAAAAAGACGTTTTCTGGAAAAACAGGGTTAATTCCAAATAAATGGGAAAACTATGAAATATTCCCAAAATCATTATAAAACATTGATATAACCCTTATATGATGCAAATATGATTGGAATATAAGTAAAATAATGCAAAGTTCATGTATGCATTTTACATGCATCACCATCTAGCTACTGCTATGTACCCGTAGTCCAAGGATGAACTACTCACGCATCTGTCCGGAGGCGGGCATGGTGGTGTAGAGCCCTCCGGTGATGATCTTCTCCTCCAGGAGGGTGCCGGGAAGAGATTCAGAACCCTCCCAAACTAGGGTTGACGATGGCGGCGGCGACGGAACTTTTCGTGGAATAATGCTCGGGTATTTAGGGTTTTCGGGAGGAGGAGAATATATAGGCGAAAGGTAGACGTGAGGGTCCACCCGAGGGCGCCAGACAACCCCCCGGTGCGCCACTAGGTTGGGCCGCGCCGAGGTGGCGTCTGGGCCCCCCGGGGCACCTCTTCGATCGCCCTTCGGACTTCGTCTTCATGTCGGTGTATAACTCCAGCTCGTTGATTTTCATCCAATTCCGAGAATATTTCCTGACTAGCTTTTCTGAAACATAAAGACAGCAGAAAACAGGAACTGGCACTGTGGCATCTCGTTAATAGGTTAGTCCCAGAAAATGCATAAAAATGATATGAAGTGTATAGAAAACATGTAGCAATTGGTATAAAACATGCATGGAACATCAAAAATTATAGATACGTTTGAGACGTATCAGCATCCCCAAGCTTAGTTCCTACTCGTCTCGAGTAGGTAAACGATAACAAATATAATTTTTGGAGTGACATGCTAGCAACATAATCTTGATCAAATAGTAATGTACAGCATGTGAACTGAGATTAAATCGTTCAAAGCAAATGTCTATAATTGATATTAAACAAAAGATAATAAAGCAAGATAGTTAAACAAGCTAAAACTTTTCATGAATGATGTTTTAGAGACATGAAATCGTACAAGGTTCATTATAGATGTTTTAAGTATTCAGTGTAGAAGTTCTATCCTTCAATCCAAGCATCAAGCAATTTTTCACAACATAGAAAGGATCCAGTCAAGTAAAAATAAACATGAACGTCATGAATCAACTATTTCAAAGTTTTACTCAACCAGTGAGCACAAGCATTTGGTTTTGGCAACAGGATGTTATGCCAAAGAGAATAATAATGAGGGTTTGGAAGGCCAACGGAAGAAAGGCTCACAAAGCTATAAGTGATCATTAGACAAAATGAAGTCTTATAATCGAAGCTATGCAAGGAGTAGTGATTTCCATGCAACGGATGCACATAGAGCTATATGTGTATGAAAGCTCTCTAATGGAACTAGTGGGGGTGCATCCAACTTGGTTGCTCACGAAGACCTAGAGCTCTTTTGAGGATGCTCATCATTGGAATATACAACCCAAGTTGTATTGTGTAAACTAGATTTAGGGGTGCGCCTTGGCGCACGACCCCCCGAGCCTTGTTTTGACGAAACGCCATACATGATGCTAATAATCAATGGGTAGAAATAATTATATTCATATGTAATCTCGAGGACAAAATAAAACAAATAATAAACAGAAAACTGATTCATCCAACTACTAAATGGCATGCAAGCACCAACATACTCGTGATGACAACTCCTACGGTCAAATGGATTATTTACCTCTGTCTTTAAACCGCTGTTCCAATCGCTCGCCTGAAAGATCCACTCATCTGACTGATAAGATTATACGCAGACCCTCGCCGCCCTGCCTCGGGAAGGAACGAACATCATCACCACACAGCGGCCTCCTATGCGCCAAACACAGATGGCACATCATTAGACAAAAGCGTCATCCGGCTCCAGAAACACTTCTGAGAGAGCAAATTTATTGCACACACGCGATTCGTACACACGTTACGGAAGCCGGGTCAATAGTCACATCGTTTCCACGCTTATCCCATCCGACTTCATCTTCCTCACCCCAACCGTCGCAATTAGTCTTCTCAGTAATGGCTACACCGTCATTTTCTGCACCGGCCAACGTCTTGTCCTCACGGGCTGTCATCCATCAAGATTAGGCCCATGGAGGCCCGTCTAACCGAAACTACTCCACCAGTTGTGTATATATTTGAATCGGCAGCAGCCCTACCTTCTCGCCTCAACCCACAGCCGCCTCCTCCTTTTAGAAGCACACACACTCACCTGGTCAGATAGAAGGAAAGTCTTGATCTCATCTGCTAGACCCAAGACGATGCCGACTTCACATGAGCATCGAAGAACAAAAGCACCCCCGGGATCTACGGAGGGAAAGGCACATCCTCACCTCCACAACGACGCTCCTTATCGTCCCCGACCTCGTCATCCTCTTCGACCCATTTCTAAATGAAAGGTACGCAGAACCAAACATATCGTATATATCCGATAAAATAACCCTACCTGTGGAAATAGGAACCTCAGATTCGGTAAGAAATGTTACCAACCGTGCGTATGGCTCTTGCTAGATGGAAGACTAAGTTTTATATCATTTTGCTATACCACGACACGTCCACCTGTTAGATCCAAATTACTTTGTTTCTTCCGAGCATATCCATCCATTAGATCTAGAGCTATATGACAACATCTTGTATTCATATTCTTCAATACAACGATTCATCTTCGAATTTCCTACATTTGTCGATGTCTTCTCATCTAAATATCGAGAATAATACATAACATGAATCTTATTTTGGTGACACCGTACAAGAAGACATCCTTATCTGATAGCATGCAGTTGTGCACATATGTGTGTACTACAGAACAACAATCATGCAACGGATTTGTAAGTTCATTTTTTTTGTCGTATTCATCCCTTATGTGACGCATCACCTATATCATATGCACGCCGAGCTAACATAAGTTACATTTTTTCAGTGACCAGACACCCTTGGTCAAACGCAAAGGTTAGAGTCAGAGAGGAAAAAGAAGCTATTGATAGACTTATTGAACTCTACATCTCGAAGAAGCACCCCAAACCGTTGCTCTTGTGATATTTTGGTGCACTACGCAAGATACTTTTTTTTTACTAAGAGTGTCTTGTACAGTGTGACCAAAATATCACACCAGCAGCGAGAACAAAAACTAATACAGCAGTTAACATAGTCTCAAGCTTTCCGCTCCTTCCAAGAGTGTCAGCTCCCTCGAGACGGCATCAACAATTGTTTCATATATCGCTGTGCATACGCTAATTTGCATGTGTAATCGTTTTCTTCCGACTTAATGAACTAACATCGTTTTCTTCCGTGCAAGCCCCTTCCTTCAGAAGCTTCGTGCAGGTTACTTCCTTACGAAGCCATGGGCCAAGCATCTTCATAGTTTTTTTTTCATAAATGGTGAAACCCCCGGCCACTGAATCAAAATGATGCATGGAGACTCTTAAAATAGCTGATTGACGTCGATGAGTCGCTTTAGATGAGTGATGACGTTCCTAATTGATCCTACACGGGGACTGTTTTGCCTGTCTTAAGGCATTCACGGATTAATTTAATCAAACACTTTCCCCCACGTTTACTTTTGTTTATTACCCGTGAAAGATCTATCTTCATCGTCCTTGCGTGCCTATAACTATCTTGCGGGTTTGGTCTCACACGAGAGAAGCGATGCGCCGGGTTACAGAGGATGTTTGAACACCGAATTGTCTCTGCTTCACCCTGTCTCAAGACGTCGTCAATTCACTTTGCGCCGGGTTACAGAGGATCGCGAAGAAGCCGGCACGGAAGGTTGTGCACGCCGACTCCAGCAGCCGAACACACGAATACGTTTTCTCGCGTTGTCTTCTTATGACGACTCCCTGGAGTCGGCGTGATCGAAAGGCGCATTAAGACGGAGGAGATAAGATCGTTGCCTACCCAAGGCAAACACACCCTGTCGAGATCATGGAAACATATCGCGTAATAGAAGATTACATCGAGTTGATCTCTTCGCTATCATGGTGATTTCTTCGCTATCATGGTGATCATGGGAACATCATGATGATCTCTTCGCTATCAAGGTGCAGATCCAGAAGGAGTATATCAAGCTGAAATTTGAAAAGGTCAACGACGACGTCGAGGAATCCAACGAAGAGATTAAACAAAACATTAAAGAAAAGATCAAATAAGAGAATGAATCAGCTGTTACAAATCCGAAGTAGCTTCATGGTCTAGGGTAGAGTCGGACTATGACGCATCTGGATTTTCGTCTGACGGGACAGTGGCTGGCTCGAGAAACGACGGTCACGATCATACATGTCCTTCCTTTGATTCACATGATTTCCTAAGGAATTTTGTAGGATTTGAACCCTGTGGAATTTTTCCTTTCCAAGGCGTTTGATTTAGAGGATTGTAACCTGCAGAAAATATTCATATACGAACTACGTAGTGTATTTTCAATGGAAAACTAACATGAGCTTCGACCTCATGGAAAAATCATACGCCTTGTTCCTATGCTTGTAGGATTCCTGTGGACAGGACAAGTCAATCCTACAGAGTTCCTTTTCCTTTATATTTCGTATCCTATGAATCAAAGGACCCAGCCCAAGAATCCTCCATTATACCTGACATCACAATGAACAGGGGATTACAAAATGGGAACCACTATACAGCAGGTGCCTTATATTTAGCCAATGCGTACGCAACTAGCAAGGTCTCGTCTCACATGCATGCATGCAAAAAAAAGCTAACGTGTGTGGGTGAGAAACAAACATTGTATGCATGCACTAAAAACCGAAACTGCTGACATCATCGCGTATTAAATGCGAAATTCGAAAATTCAAAATATTTTGTAGCTCAAACCGTTTGTCCGATTTATGATCCGTTTGCACCGTTGGACTAGCCGCGACCAGATCTTCGAAATTAGATCCCATGTCGATATGTTCTTACGACTTTTTTTGTTGCCCAAAAGTTACCACCCACGTAACATATAAGTTACCCAGGCTTGAATACGTAAGTTACCGACCATATTAGTGATTAGTTTTCGGGTCGAAATAAAACCATTTTTTGTTGTTCTTTTAGATTTTTACGAGATTTAAAGTTACCACGTCACTTTGAGATGGTAAATTTATCGTGTATAAGTATTAGGATGACAATTGTCGATTTCATAGTGAAACTACACATAAAAAAGATGGGCATTATATTCGTAACTATTATTTAGAGGACATGGTAACTACATCGATTTCGTTGTGGATAACTACATCATGAACACATGGATAACTAAAATAAATACTGAGTGGGTAACTTGATGAGTGTTGGGTGGGTAACTATTACCGAGAGAGTACGGTAACTAAATTGATTTCATGTTGGATAACTTCACCATAAAAATACATGAGTAACTTTATCAGTACTGAGCGGATAAGTCCATCAGTATTGGTTGGTAACTATTACCGAGAGAGTAGGGTGAATAACTATACATGAAAACACACGGGGTAACTTTACTAGTACTAGGTGATAACTATTATCCAGAGAGTAGGGTGGATAACTACACATGAAAACACACGAGGTAACTTTACTAGTACTGGGTGATAACTATTATCAAGAGAGTAGGATAACTATAACAATTTTGTAGTGGATAACTACACATGAAAACACATAGTTAACTTTGTCAATACCGGGTGGTAACTCCTTCAGTATTTGGTGGTAACTATTACCGAGAGAGTATGGTAACTACAATGATTTTGTCAACCTGAAAACTAATTGCTAATATGGTGGGCAACTTAAGTATTCAAGACTTGGTAACTTTTATGTTACGAGGGTGGTAACTTTCGGGCAAAAAAAAAAGTTGTCGAAACATATCGACATGGGATCTAGTTTTGAAGATCTCGTCACGACTAGTCCAACGGTGAAAACGGATTCTAAATCGGATAAACGGTTTGGGCTACAAAACTTTTTGAATTTTTGAGTTTCGCATTTAATGCGGAATGACATCAGCTTTTTTGGATTTTTGTGCATGCATGCAAATGGACGTGCGGGCGGTCTGATGACAAGGAAACGAGCAAAAGGACGTGCATGCATGCAAGTTCTGGTTGACCAAATCTCGTCCGCCCATACGCGATCCAACGGCTCGTGGGGGTGCTTATAGTTATGCCACACAGAAGGCGCCTTACAATTAGATTTTCCCTTACAAAATAGATTTATGCCATCTAACATAGGCAAGAACCTTTTCATAGCCTGTTCCATACCGAACAATTGAACACTTTGTTAAGCTATATACTCCGGCTTAATCCTATTAGCCACTCTGATCTACCTCGATAGATATATGCTGGATAATTAGGCAAAATAACTTACTTGGGATGCCCACAAATCGGCCCAAGCTGTAACAATATACGCACCGCTTAAAAATCCAAAAGAAGTAAGAGGCTGGGTCATGCCGGGTCCCTGGAGTCGGCATGACCGCCAATTCGATATACCACCAAGCGTAGCAGGCACAAAGATTTCGGGCCCCTCGTATCACTATAGGTTTACTTCTACAGTTCATTGGGGACACGATGGGCGTACACATGACAAAAGTGTAGACTCACAATTAACGCACGCAATAATAAATACTGACAAGAAACGACGGGAGGTCGGATGGAGTAGACCTACCTACATTTATCGTCCTCGCCAACGTAAACTATATGCCCCTCCCCCCAGCACAGTGTACACGTCAACCCAATGGCGTCCATCTTGTTATCATTTACCGTTGGGCAGGGCAAATTGGACCCGAAATCGTTCTACAAACACTTGGTGTAATATACCTTTTTGTACTCATTTTCCGTCAAGCAGCATGGTTAAATAGAGCCGACTCGAGCTTTTCGGGCGAAACGTGGTTTCTCGCGTTCTCGGTAGATCGACGACCCGACGCTTCTCCTGAATGCTTGAAGGCTAGAGTCCGTTATTCCATTCGATCGTAACGCGGACCCTCGCCACCCTGCCTCGGGAAGGAACCAAAACTAAGCCCCCATCCCCATGTTTAAAGTGCGATTCACCGTCCGGCTTAACTATATGTGGTGCACGTACTGTCGCTGGAGTCAGAAACGTGGAGTCGGCAACGTGGAGTCGGAAACGACGGAGAAGCCAAGACCGGGGAGGACGTCAGCGAGAGTAGGTGCACGAAGGTTGATACAGTCACCTATTAGAGGAAACCGACCAGCCGAGCCTGCGAATATTAAAAGACATCGACTCAGCAAAACTACAGGGAGCCGGGTAACAAAACCGTCTGTAAAAAAACTGGCTTTAAAAGAAAAACAGCACCGCCGATGGCTTATTCTATCTATGACACCGAGCCCACGAAACAGCGAAACAAAACAATATTCTATCAGTGACATCTAGCGGATGAAGCTGCAACACAAAGCATAGAACCACCTGCACCTACCCCATAGCTACCCCAATAAATGTACTGAATTCGAAGCGGGGAAGATAATACTCTAAGACTTCCCAACGAAGACACCTGTCCCAAGCCTTCCTAACGAAGGAACTTGCACCAAAGCTTCCTAACGAAGGGACTTGACCGGCAAGTTCCCCAGTGGACCATCCGAGATAGGAGGGACTCACAATTAAAGCACGCCGTAATAAATACTGACAGGAAACGGCATGACGTCGGATGGAGTAAACTGCCTACATTTACCGTCCTCGCCAACGCAACCTATATACCCCTCCCACCAGCATAGTGTACACGCCAAGCAATTAAGTCGGTAGCCACTCGGAACCATTGGCGAGACGGCACCCAGGACAGGGCAAATTGGGCCCGAAATGGTTCTGAAAACTGTCGGTGGATTATACATTTTTGTTAACATTTACCATGGTTCGTGGGGCAGCATGGTTAAATCGAGCTGACTCGAGCTTTTCGGGCCAAACGTGGTTTTCTCGCGTTTCCTTCTTGCGTCGACTCCAAGGAGTCGGCTGATTGACGGTACACTAAGACGCATAAGTTAATATCGTTGGCGTCCATAGGGCGGCACGCCTCGCTAGGTCGACGACCTGACGCATCCTCTGAATGCTCAAAGTATAGAGGCCGTTCTTCAATTCGATCGTGACACGGACCCTCGCCGCCCTGCCTCGGGAAGAAACCAAAACTCCGCCCCCATCCCCATGTTTAAAATGAGATTTTAGGTAAGGTAAAGCCGCAACAAAAACACTGTCAACAGACGCTCAGGGGTATCCTACACCGTTAGATTCCCGGCTCTAGGGAGCCGGCTGGTTTCCGATTTCAATATTCCCACTCCCCCCGCATATGCCCCTTACTCTTCCAGATAATGAATGGACTCAGATAACTGACGCCGTCATAGACATATTTAGTCACTATAAGCTAAACACGTAAAAACCTAGAGAAGAAGAAGAATAATCGTCTGGTTAGTTATGTCGTGTGGCGGACCGACCAATTGTCCACATAGAGTGTTCACTCTGCCCGGCCGCTGGTTTTCGACGCCTTCCTTACATTCTCCAACCATTCAAACTCAGCCACTTTCGCCCTATCCGAGTTCTTGGTACACTGCTCGCGAACCTCCTCCAGCCGCTCATCCAGGCCTACCAAATGGGCACTGAACGATTCGATGAACACCGTCCCCAGGGACTTCATGAAATGCACAAAAGGAACCGAACAGCAAAAATATAAAATGAATATAGAAAAAGAACAATCTGCAAAAAGCAAAATAAATCGTTTGGAAACAATGAACAAACAACCATGGAAATCTGAAAACACAGACAGCGCAACAAACGGCTCAATCATACCATTAAATTAGCCACATAAATGATGTCAGGTGAAATTCGGGCCCAATTTACAACTCCACGTTGCCGACTCCCGTCTCCACATTCCCGACTCCACTTTGTCGACTCCCGACCCCACGGTGCCGACTCCACGTTACCGACTAAACTTTGCCGACTCCCGACCCCACGTTGCGACTCCACTTTGTCCAGTCTAGCACGGTATGAGCATCAACATGATCAGCATGGGCTAGCACTAACTTTGAGGATGTCAGTTGACTCCAATTCACTGTTGCTTGGACTCCACGTTGTCGACTCCACGCTGTCGACTCCACGGGATGGAATTATCCAAAACTTATGAGGTATCAGAAGATACTACGTGTACGTATGTTATTACGTACATTGTTGTATGTTACCGACGGGAACCTCACGCGACGACAGGAGCCGGCTGACAGTGACTCTTACACGAAAGTTTAAAAAGTTTATCGTGACTTGGACTTTTGGTCTTCGGCTGGATCGACGTGAAGTAAGACAGAGAGGCCAGTACTGCCGACTCCGATTAGCTCCGGTCTGCAGATCTGCACTGTCCAATCATGGCGTCTCCCTGAAGTCAGCCTACTCCAGCGATTGTTTCGTGTTGAGTCCTGTTATGAGTTGTCAGTCCTGCACAACCACGCGAACGAACGGTACCGAAAAGACGCATTGTTCGTCAAACACATCATTTATTAATGGGGTACCGGCGAGTCCAGCTGGTCTGTCTGATGGGATCACACACAGAGCACCAGCGCACACGCCTCGGACGTATGTCCGGTGTCGAGGGAGAAAGTTTCAGCAGTTTTGTTATGCGGTTCCCGTTCGGACGGTGTTGAGGTAGGTTCGTCTGTGCCGTGTTCCGGACAAGGGTTGCTGTTGGGACTACGTATGTCGGCTTTCAAGTCTGTCAGGTTCAGCGGTTGAGGCGGCTAGATAGCTCATTCCTACTCGAGGGAGCCGGCCAGATCCATGAAGAAATAAAATGTTGACATAACTAAGTCGGCACGAACAGCGAGGGAACAACGCCGTTGGCGACCGTCCCGTCCTCTTATGGATATGGCAAGGTCCATGCCGCCGGCTTCTCCGCCTTATTGCACTGTCCAATCAAGTCGACTTCCGGGAGTCGACGTAACCCAGGCCGCGTTGGCCAACCGGCGTACCAAGCACAGGGATGTTAAGGGTACTATTCAAACAAAGTATAGCACCACCCGCACCTTCCCCATATCTACCCCAATCAATGTGCCAAACTCGAAGGTAGGAGTACCAATTTCCACAAATATATTTGTGAATGAATAGTTCTTTTAGACTTTTCTGCGGTACGTGTAAGTAAATGTCTCGAAGATCATACACCTATATGTATACCACTGCGAAATCCTATCACCAGACATGTATACATTTATTACGATATGTGGAGAAGAGAACGTGATTGCCTTTTGGTTACACCGTTGATCCGATATGAATTGGGAAGGAGAATGGTAGATACCTCCTGCAATGGATTTTGATAAACATGGTAACCACACGACCTTTAAGATCATTTCTTCGACTGCCTGCGTCAACTCTTTGATCACCGTTCCAATATCTTGGTGGCGCTACACAAGGTACTATTAACTAAAAAACAGTGTCCGGCAACAGACTCGCCGGCTTGATTAGTGGGCTAGAGAAGCAACAACTTCACTACCAAGAAAAGTACATGGTGACCACACCGTTTTTAAGACCATTTGCTTAGACCGCGTGCGTCCACCCTTTTATCCACCGTTGCGATCTCTTGGTGGCACTGCGCAAGGTACTATTAGCAAAAAAACGTCTTGTCTGTGGTATCGTTTGGTCCCCGCTTTCTGATTTCGTTCCTACCGACTTACGGACGGAGTCGCAATGGTTATGACAATGGACAGGGCACCTCTTCACGCCTCCGCTTCAATCGGTCTCGCCGAATCCTGGAGTCGATCTAAGAACGTGCGGTTCCAGGTCATCTGTTTGTCCTTCCTGTAACACCTTTGACCATACAGTGTCCGGCAACAGAATTGCCGGCTTGAGAAGCAACATTCTTTTTTGTTTCTGAATTTGGAGAGACGGCGAGAACCTGTATGTGGAACATATAGTTGCTTTTCTCAGAGGAGAAGGCAAAATTGTTCTCACTGTTACATCTTTGGGTGTTGCCTATCATCTTCTCCCCAAATGGCACGACCGCTCACTCCCAATTTACGGCTGGGGGAATTTCGTTCAAATCACCTCAACTGTGTAAATGCAGACAAAGGAATCAGTCAACGTGTTATAAACCACACCTACTTACAACAACGGTTTCCGTTTGTTAACATAAAGCATGGACTCACCACATAATCCGAGGAGCAAGTCGTTGCAACAGCATATACTTGTACAGTGTCACCAAAATAACATCCAAAATCATAGTCTACAGTCAGATGCAAGACAACTGTTAGATGCATCACATGAGAATATAGATCTGACATAACAGCTATTATCACGAGCAAATACGTACTTGAGGGTGAGTCCGACGGATGGGCCCTCGGGCTCCAACTCCACGTTGCCGACCCTACTTTGTCGATTCCACGTTGTCCTTTTTTTCTTACTTTAGACTCCAGAGAAAAAAACAGGAATCGTTTCCGACTCCACCTTCCGACTCCACGTTTCTGACTCAACGTTTCCGACTCCACCTTCCGACTCCACATTTCCGGCTCAACGAACGGGAAACCAGTTAACCGGCGACCTGCGGAAAAAAAACGACAAACATGAAAGATATGTGAGAAACCCAGAAAACAAAGAAGAACAAACCACGTAAACAACAAACAACCAACGAACACTGATCCAGCACACGGTGAACAACATGAACAAAGAACGACCAAGAAGAAACGTGAGAATCACATAAAACAAAGTGGAACAAACGCATACGACAAGAAACAATAGGAAGCAACAAACAAACAACAAAACGCAGATCGAGCATAATAACAGTACGATAGAAAGCACAATGAAAACAGGCCTGAAACAAACAAACAGAAAAACCACACACCTTCAGCAAGAACGACTGATTAAGCAATAGAACTATCGACCATCAAAACTCACCAAAAACAAACCGACAAACGGCGAATGGAACACACCCAAGCAACCGAAAGAACCGAGCAAGTTGACAACCTGCACACAAAAAATGAAACACAAATATACATCATGAGTGCAAGATCCATCAAAATAAAATTAAGAAACAACCCCCAAAAATCACACAATAGCATGAACAACAGGAAAAGAAAAGCATCAACCAATCAAGCAGCAAGAAATAGACCAACAGTACCGCAAGAACGACACGATAGCAAACAGCAAACAAACAACGTAACGCATATCGAGCATAAAAACAGTATGACCGAAAGCACAATGAAAACATAACTGACCTTAACCGGACGAACGGAAAACCAGTTAACCGGCGACCTGCAAAAACACAGAACAACAAACAGGAAATAGGGGTGAGAAACCCACAAAACAAAGAAGAACAAATCACAAAAGCAACAAACAACAAAAACACACGGATCTACCGCACGGTGAACAAACATGAACAAAGAACGACCAAAAAAAGAGAGCAAAAGAGCAAAGCACGGTAAGAAAACCCAACCTGATCTCAACGGGAACAAACGTGACCTGAAGAACAGCAAACAGATTTCATGGAAACACGGCGGAGGTCGAGATAAATACGGCGGAGCAAGAACAGCGAGGAAGAAGAAAAGGGGGGAAATGAGAGCTGCATTACCCATCCAATCCAGAACGCAACCTATATACCCCCTCCAACCAGCACAGTGTACGCGACAATCCCATTAGGTCGGTTCTGACCTTACGCACCAATGGCGAGACGCCAGCTAGGACACAGCGAAACGGGCCCGAAAGTCTTCTGGCGGCCGCACAGTGCAACGTACCCATCGACGAATGGAAGGACGCCAGCTCGGACGGAGAAATCGGGCCCGAATTCTCCATGACATCACGAACAGTCAACCGTATCCGACGATCGTGCGAAATACCGAGCGTACCCCAACATACTGTAGAAAATACGCAGCGACAACCCACGCACGGGAGAAACCGGTGACGCAAACGTGCAGGGCAACCGACATGTGGACCACGGGAGGGGACGGCCCCACCGTCAGCGACAGAGAGGGGGAAGGAGCCACGTAGGAATATCGATATCCCAGAGGGGCACGCAGTGCATCCGCTAAAAACCTAGAACGGTAAATGAACAAAATCAGCCAATGGGAGGAACGCTGTGGGAATCTCGCAACCCCGCCACACCGATTAAACGCGCAGCATGAGGCCGACGGGTGGGCCCTCGGGCTCCAGGGTGCATCGGGAGAGGGCGTCAGCGAGAGTGGGTGCACGAAGGTTGGTACGGTTAGCGACTTTGTGAATCTCTGTTCATGCCGACTCCAGGAACCGGCGGGGATCGGACGGTGCGGAGGTGTGGAGCGGGAAAGATCGGACGGCTAGAAAGGTCAAATCGCTGTGGTGCGCTCAATGGGTCTCACCGTTTATATCTTTAGATTCCCCACATAGTTATACTAATGAAACATGAAAACTCTCTCAAATTAAACATAGGTGCTAAACATGAGCACAAGTGTGCAAAAAAAGGATAGTGATGTTGCCCCCTCTCTCTTTATTTCTTTTTTCTTTCTTTTTTTCTTTTCTTTTTTCTCTTTTTCTCTTTTTTTTTTCCTTTTTCTGTTTCTCTTTTCGATGGCCTCCATGGCTCTTTTCACTTTTCTCTCCCTCACTATAGGGGCAACATCCTAATATGACAACACACTTTTTGTACAAATAACTCATAATGAACAGAACATGATGTATGAAACTGAATGACTCTGCCAGTGTAGCAGGATGTGCAATGATCTAGCGTAACATGGGTAAACCGCACGTCAGCTGTATAGAATCATGCAAAGCAATATATAACAATGATGAATGACAACAAGTCATGTAATGTATGATGGAAGTTGCATGGCAATATATCTCGGAACAACTATGGAAATGGCTGTTTTGAGGAAGATGTATGGGCTTATGTGTAGGAGAACAAGAGAAAGTCCTCCCACGGGATTTGGATGTACGGCGAAGTATGCACCAACTCTCAAGATGAGAAGAGGGCAATGCACATCACCGAAAAGGCTAGCAAAATTTGGATGGTGGAAGTGCCAAAACCGTAGCTTAACATTAGTCAAAAAGAACTCACAAGTTTATTGCAAACGACTAGCAGGTTCAACATTAAGAGCACGATTAAACTTTACTCCAAGGAGGGCCGTTCACGGCAGTACAAGTACCCGTTAGATCCCTCGACCTTAGCACGCAACTATGTTAATTACGAATTACTTTTAGACATGAAAAGCTATCAAGACCAACTATACCTTCAACAATTTTAGCAGAGTTTGTAGTACGGCACAAGTTTAAAGACAACAATCCACTAATGATTTTAACTTAAGTAACAGCAAGCATTTACATCTATTAATTAATACCTCAAAACAATTGCAAATAATAAGTTATCAAAGTTCAATGATCTACAAGACTATGCAGTTTTTGTCATACCATTACCACATGCATAATATTTTCTGTTCCAACTAAACGCCAATCAACTTATTTAATAAACTCTCCAAACAAGTATAAGTGAAGCAAGAGAGTACTTTCTTCAAAAGAACTAATAGCTCTGAACAAGACATACATGAAAAACAAGAACTAGAAGCATAGCAGTGCTAGAACAGAATACTCAACAAGTATAAGTGAAGAACAGGAGTATTCATGAAAAAGCGGAGTGTGTCTCTCTCCCAAACAAGAATGCTAGGGTCCAACTTAGTTATGACCAGAGAACAAAACATAAACAAACTGAAAATAAAAACACACAGACGCTCCAGAACATCACTTAAAACGTGAAGGAATAAAAATATAGTCTCACTAGAAATGACCTGATAATTTGTCGATGAAGAAGGGGATGCCATCCCCTTGGGCATCCCCAAGCATATACGCTTGAGTCTTCTTGAAATATGCAGGGGAGGTCCATGGGAGCCTCCCAAGCTTAAGCTCTTCTCCCTTCTTAATCTTCTTTTATCACTCTTTCTCTTAATACTTGAAAACTTCCTTCACATCAAACTCAACAAAAACTTCATTAGAGGATTAGTGCATCAAAACATAAGTTCACTTGGTTCTGTAAAGACACATTATAACCATTTATTTTAAACATTAGCTACTGTTTACTAGCCTTACGTGAAGCTCTTCCACCCTTAAAGAATTTCACTTAACACTCGTAAAAGAGAGAATGCAAAACAAAGACATAATCTGTCAAAACCAGAACAGTCCGGAAAGACGAATTTTTTCGAGGCACTTACGTTGCTCAAATCATAAAATGGTGAACTAACAAAAGATAGATATAAAACTCAGGCTTCTGCACAACAAATAGCAGATCAAAAAGATATTCTGTGAAGTTTTCATGAATTTTACGGTGAAGCTCAGAAATCTGTTTCTGGACAGCAAACCAAACTTTAACACTTTCTTGCTATTAGAGGCTCTTCTTGGCACAACAAACAAAAATAAAAAGATACAAAGGAATTGTTACAGTAGAAACAAGTTCCTTGACTCAAAATAAAAGAAAATAAAATATAATGGGTTGCCTCCCAAAAGCGCTTTCTTTAATGCCTTTTAGCTAGGCTAGAAGATTTTAATGATGCTCTCATAAGAATAAGAGTTGAAAAAAAAGAGCATCAAGAGGCAAATATCAAACACATTTAAGTCTAACCCACTTCCTATGCAAAGGAATCTTGTAATAAAATAAATTATTGAAGCATAAAGTAACTAGCATACGAAGATGAAACAAATGCAACTTCAAAACTTTCAACATAAAGAGAGGTGTTTTAGTGACTTGAAAACTTTTACAACCATATTTTCCTCTCTCATAATAACTTTTAGTAGCATCATGAACAAACTCATGCTTTTCATGATGTACAAACACATAGTTTTTATTAAGCTCAAAAACAGTGGGGTCATTAAACCCACTTTTGACAATAGCAGTATAATTAATATCATCAGGCAATATAGGACCATCATCAAGAGCATTATCATATATAACAGTAGGGAGCACATTTTTACTTTCTGTTATTTCTTCTTTTTCTTGAGTCAAGGAATTTGTTACTTCAAATTTATCAAAAGGAGATATTTTAATAGAATCAAAACATTCAACAATATAGCATTCTTCCTCCTTAGGTAGGCATGGAGGGTAATCATATCATGTAAGAGTTAAAGAGTTAATATCATTAGAAGGTAGATCCTCCTTTTTTGCTTCACTCTCCTCCTCTTTTTCATCCAATGAGCTCATAGTTTCAGCAATTTCTTCTTCCACAAGTTCCTGAAAGACAACCAGTTCTTCTTGAGAATAAGTTTTCTCAAGATATTCAGTAATATAAGGATTATCATTGTAATATTCAAGGCAATATCCAAGTATAGCAAAATTCTCAGATTTATAAGGAGCATCATAAGTATTCTTAAGCAAAGCAGTAATTTCATAGGCACCCTTAAAAACAACAAATTCTTCAATTTGTTCAAGATTATCAAAGTCATAGTTTCCTTTGGCATAAGAAGCCAAGGTCTCATCATCATTATAATCGCACTGGAAAGGGAGGTGTTTATGCCTCCTATAGCATAAAGATTCATTAAAGCACCAGGATTATCATATGTAGAGCACAAGTTTCTAGCTAGACTTTTCAATCTATCTATTTGTTCCCATAAATATTTCCCTTTTTATGACAAGCGGTATTCCTTATAATATTTTTGTTGATCCACCGTGAACCCAACTAGACATAATAACAAACCAAAATAAACTAGGTGCTGAAATTTATTTATTTTGTGGTTTTTGATTTTTAGTGCAAACAAGATAAAATAAAAATAAAACAAGCAAGACAAAAACAAAGTAATGAGATTGGTGGCGTGTAACTCCCCTTGCTGTAGCTTCCAACTCCCCGGCAACGGCGCCAGAAAATATGCTTGATGACGTGAAAACAAACGCTCGTTGAGAGACCCCAAGAGGAAGGTATGAAGTAGTGCAGCAGCAATTTTCCCTTGAAATCTACCAAAGTTATCGAACTAGTAGGAGGTGGAAGAGCTTCAACACGGTGTCAACAACAGCGCCGTTAAAATGTTGTTGACACGGACCTGCACGCAGCACAATCAAAGTAATTTGCCCCAACGAAACAGGAAGGTTGTCAATCTCCCCGGCTTGCTGAATACAAAGGATTAAACGTATGGTGTGGAGAATAAATATAAATGCAAAAAGGAACAATGAACAAGTGATTGTAGAGCGTGGTGGAAACGGTGGTTTTATCAGTGTAAAAGAATGGACCGGGGTCCACAGTTCACTAGTGGTGTCTCTCCATAAAAGATAGCATGCATGTTGGGTAAACAAATTACAGCTGGGCAATTGACAAATGGCAAGAGCATGACAATGCATATTATGACAAGATGTTCAACGTAGTATTTATTGGGCATTACAACATTTTACATAGACCGCTTACCAGATGTATCTATGACTAATAATCCACTCCCGAGATAACATCCGTGTCTCTCGCGAGTATTAAGTTGCAAGCAACGGATAATTGCATTAAGCATGCTGTGTAATGTAAACAATGCATAAGACATATAAGCAACGCATATAAGCAAAGCAAAGTTATTTTCTCCCTAGTGGCAACAGCACATCCACAACCTTAGTCGTTTCTATCGCTCGAGCCCAGATTACTGGAGGCATGAACCCACTATCTAGCATAAATACTCCCTCTTGGAGACACTAGCATCTACTTGGCCAAAGCATCTACTAGCATCGGAGAGCATGCAAGAACATAAATAAAATAGTAGATAAATAGATAAAAAAAACTTGATCATAACTTCACAATTCATCGGATCCCAGCAAACACAACATGTAGCATTACAATAACATGATCTTGATCATGTTAGGCAGGTCACAAGATCTAAACATGATAGCACAAAGTGGAGAAACAACCATCTAGCTACTGCTATGGAGCCATAGTCCAAGGATGAACTACTCACGCATCTGTCCGAAGGCGGGCATGGTGGTGTAGAGCCCTCCGGCGATGATCTTCTCCTTCGGCAGGGTGCCGGGAAGAGCTTCAGAACCCTCCCGAACTAGGGTTGACGACGACGGCGGCGACGAAACTTTTCATGGAATAATGCTCGGGTATTTAGGGTTTTAGGGAGGAGGAGAATATATAGGTGAAAGGGAGACGCAAGGGGCCACCCGAGGGCGCCAGACGACCCCCCAGCGCGCCACTAGGTGGGGCCGCGCCGAGGTGACGTCTGGGCCCCCCGGGGCGCCTCTTTGATCGCCCTTCGGACTTCGTCTTCCTGTCGGTGTAAAACTCCACCTCGTTGATTTTCGTCCAATTCCGAGAATATTTCCTGACTAGCTTTTCTGAAACAAAAAGACAGCAGAAAACAGGAACTGTCACTGTGGCATCTTGTTAATAGGTTAGTCTCACAAAATGCATAAAAATGATATGAAGTGTATATAAAACATGTAGCAATTGGTATAAAACATGCATGGAACATCAAAAATTATAGATACATTTGAGACGTATCAGTAGGCCACGTGAAACTAAAATTATAACAATATTTTCCACAATAACGCACAAGTATGATCTAGTTTATCCTAATAAGGTTCACAAATTAGAAGTTGTAGGAGGTAGTCACTGACTAGACACCATCATTGTGAGCTTCCATCTGACAATGTTTGTCCTCCTTAGATGAAACTTCTTGGTGCTTAGATGCTCCCATAGAAATGCATGTTTTTGTGTATGATGGACGTTCCAGTTACGCAAATAATGTCTTACATAACTTGTGTCACCAAAACATCTTTTTGGAGTGTAGTATTTTTTTCTTCACAAAATCCATGGTCTGACTTTCCCTATATGGGGAGATCTCTAAATAGCATGGGCACCATCCCCAATAGTGACAATAGGGGGAGCAGAGATTTTTTTTCTCATTGCTGCTATAGTGGATGCCCAAACCAACTCAGGTTTTCTTTTATGGAGGCTACACTCACTACTCGCTCGGTGCGCTAGCCTTTACGATATGAAGTCTAAAACGGAAGCAAGATGTTCCAAAAAAAATACTTCCTCCGTTCATAAAAAGATGTCTCAACTTTGTCTAAATTTGCATGTATCTAGACATACTTTAGTGTGTAGATACATGTAAATTTTGACAAAGTTGAGACATCATTTTATGGACGGAGAGAGTATACGCATTTTTAGAGCGTTACCGACACAGACATGTTTTCGTAGTGTCTCTGAGCAATGAATAGAAATTATCTATTCGCTAGAGAAGGTTTTGTCTCGTTTTTAATAGGCCATAATTAGTTCTTAATACCTTTGTTCTTTGGACATCAAAACATTAAAGGGAACACATGCAAGTCCATGACGTCTATTATTTGCATCACGAAACAACTGTTCAAAGTAAAAAATAACAAATATTTAAAGTAGTACTACCTAAACGGGTTGGACTATGAAATATTTAAAAGTTTTATAGGATTATGTGAATATTACATTCGACAAAAGTGAATGTTTTCCATGGGCGATGATGGAATATACAATTTAATTACCTAATAACTCGATAATTCGCCGCACGTTGTTGCGGGAATGCATGGAGACATGTATAATGCAATATTAATGGTTATTGGAAACAAAAAATAACATTATACATCGTATACAACATTTTTTAGCAAGACTCTGTAATATGGAATCTCAAACTTGTAGTCCCAAACTTGGTCTGAAGTTGCACTCCACCGTATTTGCACACGGCTTTGAGATCACCATCTACCACAACCAGATCTTTTTCACAATGTAGACGTCTATACATTGGCCCAGAGCAAAGACTATAGGGCACTGGAATTGCTCAGTTACTTCTACATAACCGAGAAAATAGAGTGTCATGCCCACATTGAGGCTTCTATGCTGGTACGAAGGATTTCCTTCACATCACAAAAAATGGGACACCCCCCCCCCCCCCATGTGAGCCCCCTCTTCATCATCGTGTTCCACGACCTAGTTTGTTGGTCATACCAACTTCTTATAGATGACAAGTGAAACTGAACAATTTTTATACTAGACTTTTATACTCGTTTACTTCTTATATATGTCAAACCATAATATTACATAAAACATTTTTCTTTTTAACAAATACTTTATGAAGTTCTTCAAATTAAGCTAATTATATGGGTGAAAAAAATGTGTTCCTTAGCAAATTAAGGAACTTTCATCATTTACAGTGTTTGGATCTTCTCTCTCCCTCTCTCTCTCTCTCTCTCAATTAAGTTTCCTATATATATATTAATTCTTAAATATCTTGATGGAGATCACTAAAGCCAACATATGAAGAAATAAATTTGATAGCGCTTTCTAGTGTATAATTAGGCTTAAGGAAATAGAAGATTCCAAATAATACAGGGTAGTTCCGAGGACCTTAACCGATGGATTGATGTGCAACTTTCACTTTTTCGGATCATATTTGTTTCAAATATTACAAAGATGGGAGGGTTTCGTATAATTAGGATGAAATGGTCGGGTTACAATGATGACCGAGGGGGTTAGTTTACTAGTAACACATGAGTTAAGGGGTACTAGTAGCCACTGTATTGATGAATTTAGTAATGTATGCTTTAATAACGACTCCAACAAACCAGATTGGTGTTGTTTCGAGAGTCGGTCTACAGAACGCGACCTAAAGGACTAAGTCGTGACGAAGTTAGTCGTGGCGGAGTTGAAGGTGGAGTCCCTTTTATGGAGATTGTAGTCGGAGTCAGCTGACCGACTCTCGAGGTCGTCTACTAGTTCTACTCTTGGGCCTTATGGGCATCTCCTTGTATCGCGCCTAGGCGGGATTCCGCGTTGTCAGGGAGCAGACTGACGGCAAACTTTGTTCCATTGGTGGTGGCATTGGTGAGCACTTGTTGCTGGCACCTGGACATAGCGCTGTGCTCGTGATCCTAGGAATGACGTCACGAATACAAGGAGGGACGAGAAAAATACATTTTGTACCATAATTAGGCTAGGTTAACAAGTTTGTTACTCTTTTCAAAAAATTCGCTGATACGTAAATGTTTTGGGATGAGCCCTTACAAATAACTACAATATTGCGCTAACTACCATTTCACATCGCTTTAATTTTCGAATCTATTAAAACGGGTTTTAATAAATACGCTTTCGTTACAGCAAATCAGACTCCATGGAGGCGTTTCCACTTAATCTGACAGGTGGGTCCATGTGTCCATCTATTAGCCTCCTCTCTCTCCTTCCTCACTTATCATTTTTCTTCTTCACACGAGACACGCAGAGAGAGCTCGGGTTCCGGCAGGTGCCTTTGATCCGCATACTTTTCATATGAATTTAGATCACAAGAAGACAACACAACCGTTTTCTGACTCTCCTTTTTGTCCTTGTTTGGGGTACTGGACATGGTGAAACCAATGCAAAAGCAAAAAACTTGTGTAAACTATGGCACCTATGTATATTCGTGCTCAGAACTTTGCCATCTTGGAGATCACGCACGAGTACGTGGAATTCCATCGTCATGTATCGTGGATGATACACCACACGTTGCTGCGGAAATAAACTAACAATTAATGAAATATATGTAAGCAACAAATATATGCTTACTGTGAAAAGGTTTGCAAAAGTAATACTACTATAGTTTCTATGCCCTGCCCCTATGTTGTTGAAAGAAAACATATTTGATACACCATCTTTAGTCATGATTAAACATCGTAATTCATTCCCTAAAAAGAATCGTAATCTCTACTATATAATACGAGTAAAGGTGATGGTTGGCGGCGGTACGTCAAGATAGAACTGCCCTGAAGTTGATAGAAATTACGCACCATGCCACCTATAAGTGAAAAAACAGTTCGTGCCTGATACGACCGTGGTACGTCGTGGTTAGTCGGTGCGTCAAAAAAAAAGAAGCGAAACGGTACATCGATCCATCTAAAAATACTGCGATCGATACAGACCCGGTCTCCCGATCCAGCTCACGTCGATGCACACCATATCCACGCAATTCCACTGGAGGCCCATCTCTAGGCAGCGATTCGACTGGAGGCCCATCTCCAGGCAATCGTCTGGACAGCGTCCGCCGCTAGCGACCGCTCCCTCCAACTCCCAGTTCCAATCCAGTTCCGTTTCTCCAAACGAGCGATCAGATCACACGGTAGAAAAAAAACATCAATCCATCCAGACCAGCGATCGGTCTGTGTAAATGCAAAAAAAAAACAGCAATCCGAGTACATCACCAAATCTAAATATTTAGCATCACCCAATCATTATTGACGTAACCATCTTAAAAAAAAAAAAACTCCTACCTAGCCGGCTACGTGCCCCAAGGAGAGGTAATCTAGCAAAAAAAAAATTTGACAACTCATCTACACCCCCGCAAAAAAAAAACTCAGGTAGCATTTAGGCCGAATATTCTTTCAGTGGGAGGCGACGTTCCCGTCGACAGCGAGGCGCCCGTGGTGATTTCGTCAATCTCAAGACTTGATCTGCCGGCTCAGTATTTCGGAGGTGCTCATAATTTATGGTACAGATTGAACAAAGAAAACAGAATGTTGGCAAAGACAGATTTACAAAACAGTTGAAGATGCTGATTTGCTTTGATCAGCTCAACGAAAAGTCTAAACTGAACAATTGCTTTAGTTGAGTTGCGCATTGAAGCAAATATTTTCCATCGTTTTATTATTTGATCCTAAATTGAAAGAAGGAAAATAACATATGTTCTGATTGGAACAAAATAACGTTTTCATCTGCTAGTCATCGGGCATTTTCTTAAGTACGTAAACATGAATTCCAGTTTGCGGGTATGATTTGCTTAGCAAATGCAGAAATATATAGTTTCTCCTTGTAGTTATCATAAATAAAATGAAAGTGTGAACTGTTCAATATATCATCGAACTGACACCAAAATGGGATGCGTGCAAAACCTCTGCCGTAAGGCCCGTAACTGACATGATTTACAAAATATCTTAAAAAAGCTGATGGATGAAATAAAAATTGATTACTTAGGTCACTCTTTGGACGAAACATATTGTAGAAGCGGAAGTTGTTGAGTTTGAGACCTGTAGTCATGTACACATGGAGGGTGTGCAGCCGTCCAGGTGCGCAACATTGCAACTGGGACAGGCGCATAGAAGGTCTCACGGGTCACAGCCAAAGTTTTAGGGCAACGGACTTGTCGTGCAACATAACAACTCGGATAGGCACTGCAGCCGCGCAAATCTGAAATGATGCTACTGACATTTGGTTGCAGAAATATACATCGAAATAATTTGTTCAGACATGATGCTACTGACATTTGGTTGCAGAAATATATGTACCTCGAACTAAATCATTCACGATCAAATCCGGAAACAGCAGCCTTAGTTCCGAATTCCGACACACCACAAAAACATGCAAATCCAACCTCTGATCACAACGAAAAAGAAGTACACCAATCTGCATATAACCACGACTCAAAAATCCCAACTTAATGCCTACTGTACCAAACTGAAATGTGGATCCAACCTATGTTGTGGCTTGATAATAGTAGACTAAAGGAGTGCATGTCTCTCTATATGGCGGCGAACCTGAAGAAGAATCAAAGAAACTGTCACAGTCGGTTACACCATAAGAAGGAACATGATTGAAGGCAACTCATAAAATTGGATGGTGAACTGCTCGACCCCTTCCCTCCCGTGTCGCGCCCAGGCGACACCGGAGGGCCACCGCGCGCCGCCGCCTCTCCCACCCCCTCCTCGCTCTCCTCGCCGCTGCCACCGCCGGCCTCCGCGCCGCGGCGGCGGTGGCCTCCCCGCTGCCACACAACTGGTGGCGGGGGTGGTCTCTCTCTCTTCCTAGGTCGCGCGGCGGGAGCAGGACCCGACCGGGCGGCGATGGCTGGTCGCCGGCGATGGCAGGCCGGAACGGCGGCTCCGGGCCCGTAGGAGTACGACGGGGTGGAGGATCCGGGGCCGTGAGGACGGCGGGTCGAGGTCGCCGGCGGCGCGGGCTTCGTCGTCCGGTCGGGCGCAGCGTGCTCCTGCGGCGGCTCGCGCAGGAAGTGGCTGGGGGGTGCGCAACGGCAGCGGCGCCCGTCTGGCTGGGCCCGTGCGGGCCCCATCTGGGTCACGTGGGCTGGCGCTTGGCGCGGCTGCGACGGCGCTGCGGTTGCGGAGGCGTCCACGGCGCCTCGTCCCTGGCTTCGGCGGGGGCGTGGACGGGGAGGAGGAAAGCCGGGGCGGCGGCCCCGGAGCTGCGGCTCGACTGGGTCGACGTCGGCGTGCCGCCGGCCATGGCGTGAGGTGCTGCGGTGGTTTGCGGCTCGTGTGTGGATGGTCTGGCCGGTCCTCGACGGGCGGCTTGCGGATCTACGACCCATCGCCAGGCGAAAGTCCCGCCCTGGTTGTCGGCCGGGCCGACGACGGCGACGTCCTCAGACGCCGCGTCCTTCTTGAAGGCGGCGTCGAGGTGGTGGTGTCGCGTCCCCATGTCGGGTTCCCCGGGGGAACCCTAGATCCCTCCCGGGATCGGGCGAGGGCGGCGATCCTGCGTCGTTTGCCTCTTGGGGCCTCGCCTTGGATGTTCCACCGACCAGTGGGACCTGTGGAGAGCTGGTGGTTGGCGGCAGCGAGTTCTCGTCTTCGGCTTGGGGGTGCGCGGCCCTGGGGCCGGCGTGGATGCCAGAGCGGCGGCTCCGGGTTTCGCCTCCGCCGTGCTGCGTTGAGGCCATGGAGCGCCGACTTTGGTCGTGTGGACGTCATGGTCGTCTGCTCTTTATGGAGCGTAGCCTTGGGGCTGGCGTGGATGCCGGAGCGGCGGCTGCGGATGCTTCGCCTCCGCTGTGATGCGTCGAGGTCACCTCTGCCATGTTGCGTCGAGGTCGTTTGGTGTCGGCTTGTGTCGCTAGGGCGTCTTGGTCGTCGACCCGTGTGGAGCGCGGCTTTGGGGCCGGCGTGGATGTCGGAGCGGCGGCTCCGGATTCTCCCCTCCGACGTGTTGCGTTTAGGGGTTTTGGTGTCGGCCATGGTTGCTTGGGCAACTTGGTCGTCGACCCGTGTGGGGGCACGGCCTCGGAGTTGGCGTGGATCGAGTTTTTTTCTTTTTCTTTTTAGGCCTTGTCCTACATGTTTGCTTCTACTTTATCAATATAAAAGGTAAAGCTTTTGCCTCGTTTCAAAAAAAAATTGGATGGTATGCATGCATAGGGTATTAGTTGAAATAAAGTTATCACCTGAGCTAACCTGATTCACACAAGCCATATATGTGAAGAGAATTCTGCATGGAAGATTGAAAGAGAAAACTGTTTTGAGGGTAGAGAAACTCCTACTGCAACATTAGTTTCCTGTCTACATTTAGCAAGACACACATGTTAATATCTCTTGCCTGCAACCCACATCTGACATTATCTGCAATTAAATCAGTGGCAGCTTCAATACTAGTTATCACCTAACCTGATTCGTGTACTTAGAGTGTATTTGGTTTTGGAAACAAGTGGAATGAAATGAAACCGTTACGTTCTACCGGAACGGAATGTAATGGTTGCATTCCATTCCTGTGTTTGGTTAGAAACAATGAGGTAGAATGGAATGAAACATGATGGTGGAATAAACGTGGTTCAAATCAGCTTGTTAGTGAAAAGTGAGGTTATCACTCTCATTAAGCAATGTCATAGTGATATGATATCAACACATAATTTGTTGGCTATGTTTATTATTTAATATCACAATAATTTTCTAGAGAAAAAATAGGTACACAATGTTAATTAGGCACAATATTTCCCAACGGAGAGCACACGGTTCTAGCACTAATCTAGCTAGTGCAGAGGATTAGTAAATCGGTCACACCTAGATCGATTAATCGATGCTTGCCCCGTGTAGCCTAGTAGCTTCCCAAATCGAATCCAGATTGATCAATCGATGCTTGCGTGGAAGCTGCGTCCGTCGCCGCTGGCTTGATCCCGTGGAAGCTGCATCCGCCGCCGCTTCAGACCAGCTGCCTGCCACGGCGCCTGATAGTCGCAGCCGACTCTGGTTATCAGCGCCGCCGTGATTGCTGGTCACGCCGCCTCGCCTCTTGTTGGCAACCCCCGTTCCGTCTATCTCATGCTGTGTGTCCGCCTCGCCACCAGCCGGCCACCGGAAGTCCGGCTGGTTCACGCCGCCGCCGCACTGCTGATGAGGGAGTGGGAGAGACGAGGAAGGGAAGAGGCTTCGGTCGTGGCTAATTTTTGTTTTTAGCGAATCGTTCAACTTCCTCCGGCCGATTTCGAGGAATGGCTCGGTTCCGCATATAGAGAATACTTCGTCCGGACGATTTGGAGGAATGGCTCAGTCCCTTTCTGAGAAGCACCTCATTCTATTCAACTTTCCAACCAAACAAAGGAATTGGCTCTAGGTGCGGAATTATTCTATTCTATTACAATTTGCTTTAAAACCAAACACAGCCTTAAAGGAGGAGATAGTGAAAGAGATAACTGAAGGTTAATTAACTATACATGCAGCCCATGTAGCAATTAGGTCGTGCTTGCTGCTAGCAATTGAGAGAAAATAAATGAACATTAAGAAAATTGAAACACGAGACAAAGCAAACTGAGTGGGAGGAAATCTGTCGATGTTGCCTATTTATTGCTGGGCTAGAACTCAAAGAAATTGATGCAGGAGGGGAAACGTGGATGAATGGCTAACTTGGTGGTCTTGCATGTTGACATGGACCAATTAGAAGCCTGATGAGGTGGCAAAGTAGAGATGTGGCAGCCTATGATTGCTTGATGACGTGGACGCCTTATATATTGAGAGAATTCCTTATAGTGGGTCATTCTTATTTAGATATAGAAGATATTACATCCGACAAAAGTGCATGTTTTCCATGGGCGAAAGAATATACAATTTAATTTCTTTTGAGATATATGAATTTTATAAAAATAGGCGATAAAAGTATAGAAATTTCGAGACGAGATTTCGTGCTCCCCAGTTCCAGTGATCATGTTACTTTAAAGAAAATTAAAAATATATTTATAAGTTAAAAAAAAACTAAAGAAAATCCCGAATGTAGACAATGGTGTATTCCACAAACATGTAAAAAGTCAACTTCAATTACTTTACATTTAAAAAATGACAAAAGTGTGGATTTGAGTATGCATATTATGAAATCTCTAAATTTACCATTTTTTTTCATTTTTGTGTAAGGTATAATACAAATTGATGTTTTGTACGCTTGTGGGATACATCATTGGTTACCTGTAGGATTTTTCACATTTTTTAGAAACTCATAAATATGTTTTTCTGACTTTTTAACGGAACAGGTTCACTGGTGCTCGAGCGCATAATACACTTTCCGTATATATTTTTTTACAAAAGGGGAGAAGCCCCAGCCCTAGGGAGCCGAACTTTTTTCCACCGATCTCCACCGGCGGGAGAGCTGGGCCTCCCTCCCTCTGCTTGCTGCTTTGGTGGCGGGAGGGAGGGGGACCCCGTTTTCTCCGTTTTGCATGGTAGTTAGGGTTTGGATGGTTCTGGCATGGTGCGTCGTTGGGGTGGTTGGAGCGGCGCCCAGGCAAATAAATCTGCCTCAACTCCACTCCCACACCGGCGTTGTCCTTCATGGCGGTGTCTCGGAGTTGGTGGCACTATCGTGCTTGCCGATCTTTCAGATCGGTGGCTGTAGGGTTCATGGATGGTGTCGGCGAGGCGGCGGCGGCGACTCCATCAGATGGGTTTTTCCTCTTGTTCTGTCCCCGTTGCTGCGGCGTTGTCTCCGGCGCGATGGTAGAGCAGAGAGGATTCGTCCAGGAGTACGTGCAGACGGTGGTCTGCACTGGTGACAGCTGGAAGATGGTGCACCTTGTGTTGGGTTCGTGGTTGGAGGTTGACGGTTCTGGTTCCCTACTCCGACGTCGTCGTGCGGGGGTGCCAGTGCTGAAGTTCGATGACGTGTCCGGGGTCGTGCTGCCCCGGTCTGATTCTTTCAACGGTAATGGTTTGTCCTATGGCAAACTACTTTGGAGGTCCGAAAAGCTGATGATCAGCGATGGAGTCGCGTCGAGCTCGGGTGAAGAGGTGATCTGTCTATTTTTTCTTTGGTGGTTGCTACGGTGGCCGAAGAAGAGGGATAGACGTTGGTTTGTCATATAGGTTTATCCTATCTTTTCAGATATGTAAGATCGGTGTATACGTACTTTGTATCTCGTCTTTTATTTATCAATGAGAATCGTATTACCATGCAAAAAAATATGTACATAAAATTATAAAAAGAAAAACTAGGTAAGCCCGCCAAATGGCCTGGCCCTCCTAGCTTCCTGTGAACGAAGCCTGTTTTGCGGGAGAAGTATAGTATAGCAGCAGCCATCCTAACGTCCCATGGCCCAAGTGAAATTGCAAGAAGGCCGTATATGCAGCTCAAACCGCAAAGAAGGCTGGGAATTCTGTTTGCTCGAAACAGATCCGTCACCAACCTGGCCGTCTTGCCCTCTAATATTCCTTTCTCGGTTCCACCGGCAGTCCAATGCCCCTCGTTCGCCTTAAAACGTCGCGCGCACTGCGTCCGTCACTAATGCCGCCGCCACCGACCGACGCGCGTATAGCAACTACGCGGTGGCGCTGTGCCGTGGAACGAGTTGATTATTTAAGCCGCTATACGTAGTAGTAGCACTAGTGCAGGCAGTACAGGTGGAATTGAATTTGAGGAAGATGGACGCACTGCAAACAGCGCGTGTGCTGCGATGGGGGCACGGGATCCAACGCGCCTGCCGTTTGTTTCCCTGTGCCGCGCCACGCACGGGAGCGTAGGCGTAGCATCGTGCCTGCCAGCATGGGACATCACATCATGCTAGCTGCCACTAGGCACGCCGCGCCCCGCCGCGCCGGGCACCTACTCGTCGTCAATGCTCCTTCTTGCATTCTCCCAGTCCAATAAAATACTCCTCAGTAACTGCTTCTTACATTCTCCTCAGTCAGTAATTGCTCCTGTTCTTCACCCTTTGCCTGAATGGGCCGAGGAGTAGTTACTGCGCGCTCGTGCTCACTGTTCGCGTGCACATATATAGGCTTGGGATGCTTCAGAGAATGAAGGCGCGCGCGAGAGGGATCGATTTTACTGGTGCACAGTTCATTGCCGCGGCCATGCAAGCAGTGAAGCAGGGAGTCAGACTCTCTCTGTAGAAGCCTTTTGTTTCCAGTACTACTGACTGAAGTATCCCAAGGTTAGCAAACTGAGTTTCCTACAGCTAACGCTGTATATTACTCTAGGGGTGTAGTAGCGGAGTTTAAATTTTTTGAGCCGTGTAGCTGGTCGACGAGGAGGAGGAGGTGCAAGCCGATCCGTGAACAGCGGGACGGGGCGGAGACGGATGGTGCAGCAGGCAGGGCATGCATCGCGTACGGCCATGGCGCGGCGCCTGCTCCTGCCTGCGGTGTCGCGTCCCTCGCTGCGGCGCCCCTACAGCACATGCACGTCGTCCGTCCTCGATTCGTTCACAGGAAGAGAAAGACGAGCCCGCCCCCCGCGGCTAATTTTTTTTAAAAAATACACGAAAATTATTTAATTTCGAAAATATTACGCGTTTTTATTTTTTTCAGAAATATTACCCAATCGGTCTCGTCGAAACCGACAGGTCCTAATCGGTCTCGTCGAAACCGAGTGGCCCCACTCGTCCACGTGTAAGCCCCAAGTATGCCTAGGTTATTACCAGTGGCGTGTATGGGTGACTGCACGCCACTAGTAGAGAGTACAAGTGGCGTGTGTGTATAGGTGCACGCCACTAGTCGGCTTCGACGAGACCGATTGGGGCCTGTCGGTTTCGACGAGACCGATTGAGTAATATTTCTGAAAAAAAATAAAAACGCGTAATATTTTCGAAATTAAATAATTTTCGTGTATTATTTAAAAAAAATTAGCCCCCCCCCCCCCGCGCGCATCCGAATCCGATGCGCGGACGAACGCCACGCTCGCGGATCGCTCCTTGGAATGGAGATAAGTTAATGTACGGTCTCGACGTTTTCCGTTACGGGCAAGACAGGTCATCAGCTTATCCTTTCTCGGTCAGGTCACCCTGAATAGCATTGCGTGTCGGCAGTAGGACTGTAGGCTGTGCATTTAAACCGCTCTACTGGGAAAAGAACGTGGGTCGTATTTGGGCTTGCGGGGGCCGGGCCCATAATTTTTCCATCTTTGCCACTCATGGTCTCATACGTCATGCAACCAGTTGGGCCACCTACGGTTCGCTCTTTCCACCGCTACTTAATCGCACGATGAACCCTACAGTTGGGGCAAGATCGTATCCAGAGGACCACGTACGTAGCCAATTAATTAGTACTGTACCTTGCATCAAGGATCTGCTAGTTATTAATGCGTAGAGGCCGGGCAGGCAGGACGGAGTGAGTCCAGCTGAGTCTCTCCTGTGCGCGCGGCTGTGCACTCCCGCCTAGCTGCCGGCCGGCCACTCCGGCTAGCTCACATTCATGGCGCCGGCAGGCCCTATTACGTAGTCCATAACTACACCCCTGCGCGGTCGTTCGATTAGTATAGTTCCGATTGTCCCCCGTCCACAGTAGGGACGACGATAGGCCCATCATCGATTCACCGCAGCAGGCCCAATTACGAGACCATCATTAGGATCCACGAGCACGCGTTCGCTGACCACTGGGCCCCTTGCACGCACAGAGCCACTTACGAGGTAATCATACCATAACCATCGATGTGCTGGCACGCCCGCGCGCCCTTTTTGGTTTCTTTGGATTTTCAGCAACTCATCAGAGGTACGGACGTAGGTGGCAGCAGTCCATGACCAATGAGCTCAAGCAAAATAGCAATGCCAGTGGCCGGACGGACATGATGTGCCAACAATTTATTCATGTCGCGCGCGGGCGCGGCGCATGCATGCATATATCTCTCGCTCGCTCGCCCCGCCCGTGACGATGTGAAAAGCCGGAGCCAGGCGGTGAAAAGACAAGCGGGGCAACAAAAACCAGTTGCTCCGTCCATCGGTCGCCGCTTTCAAAATCGGAGCACGATTTTCCTCGTTCAAAGATGAAAATTCGGCTCCACTTTCCCGGCCTCGGAGTAAAAACAGCCCCATCGTCTTTCCGCCGCACACATGAACATCGTTCGTCGTGCATTCGTACTACTGTACTACGTTCCAGGGCCTGGAGCTGTAGCTACTAGGCATTAATTGTACGTGCCCGGTTATCTGTGTTGGACGGTCGGTCGGTCTATGTTATTGGCCGGGAATCCTATGTACTCCCGGTTAGTACTCCCTCCATCTCGGTTTATTAGACATAGGTGGAGTTTCTTTGCAACCTAGGCATGTGAGGATTGGCCGGGTTAATTACTTCCAAATCGTCCAATTAATTAGGAAAGACCAATAAGGTTTAATCGGAAGCACATGCATTGGCCTCATTAAATGGAGAATTGGCTAAATCGCATGCAGATTGGGGAGAGGGAGGGGTTGGGATCATTCCTAGGAGATCATTAATGCTAATTGTGCCTAACTCTTGAGAAAATCTGATTTTGGTATCGTGCCTAATCACGGTGGGCATAAAACCCGAAACCCGAACCCCGAACCCGAAAAACCCGGACCCGAACCCGTATATCCCGAACCCGAAAAACCCGAGCACTTCATCGGGTGGCAGTTCTTAAAAGCCGAAATTAGTTCAGGTAACTCGGGTATTAACTCGTGATACCCGATTAGCCCGAATAACCCGAAGTTATAAGAAATCTTAGTGTCGTGTGTGCGCAGCAGCCCAATAGATGAATCTCCCCTTTTGGCCCAAGTCCAACATCGCATGGCCTTCAGCTGCCAGGGCCCAGGTCCAACAACCAACTCACGCACACACAAGCTAGCTCAGCAAACTCTATTCCCCAATCACCAAATTCACCACGTAACCCTTGTGCTTTGGCCGCCGCCGGCACACATCGTACTCACCGCCGCCGGCACACATCATACGCACCGCCCCCGCCCATCCTGTAGCCCCTAGCAGTTCATCCGCTCAGCATATGCAGGCCGCATCACCACATCCATCGTCTTCCAAGCCGGCAGACGGCAGAAACAAGTTCTTCCCACAGGGCGCTAGATGCTACTCGGCCGCCGGCCGCTGCAACTCCTCCTGCGACCGTGCCACGCAAGGCCGTAGCAATTTCTCTGCAGCTCAAGGCCGGGGAGATCCCTCCTCGGCTCTTCCATCTTCCTCGACGGCCGTTTGTGATCCCAACTGCTCTCGATCTAGCAGCTCTCCCTGCCAGCGTTTTGTTCTTTGACCTGTAATTCGGGCAATTCGGGATTACCCGTACCCGAACCCGAATTTCCGGGTACCCGAACTTTCGGGTTTCTCTTTTTTCACACAAATTTCGGGTGTCAGTTTTGGAAACCCGACCCGAATTTTCGGGTAAACCCGAACGCCCACCGTGAGTGCCTAATAAACTAAGATGGAGGGAGTAGTAGTACATTGTTGCTACGTGCTTGTCGTCCGTCTGTCGCCCCAATTTGCTAGCCAAGCGTGGTCGAACGCCATGTGTGGGAAAAAGCTTGGACTTTGATTGTAGGATCGCGAAAGTACCGTCACGAGAACCTTGATGATGAGCATTTGCACCGGTTGATGATCCAGGTCGACCCGTCTAATCAATCAATCGCGATGTTGTCTTAGGTTTGTAGCGAGAAGAGAGCACGACATCATGGGTGCTCGGGAGTCCACCTCCTTGCAGGGCCTGGAGGACAACTTTGCTTTCAAGTACTCTCCGTCCTCAAATAAGTGGACGTTTAGGTTTGAAATTTTTTCACAAAAGAGTGTATGTCTAGATTCCCAATGCACATTGAAGTGGAAAAAATGAGTCTCTCTCATCACACGGGAATCAAGACCAATCATGTCTAATGCATGGTATTCTCATTTACTACATGCACTTAGCTTATTGGAGGTGGGGAATTAAAGAGGAGAGAGATGGTGGTTTGCACAATCCCAATGTATATTTTTATCAATTCCATAATTTGTCTTGAAATTTCCATATGTCCACTTATTTGAGGACAAAGGGAGTAGTTGCATGTGCCATGTGCCCTTTATTATACCCATTAATTTAATTAAGGCAACCAAGACGAATTGCGTAGTAGAAGAAAGATCGGAAATCTATTTTGGCTCACGGGACTAGATATTCCTATTATGGATAAACACATTTCATGCATAATGCAAAAAAAAATCAGAAATAAAATACGGATACATATACGGAAATTTTATACTAATTTTTTAGTGCAAAGTTCTTACTCCCAATATCCAATGATCATGTTATATAAAAAATACTATTAAAAGTTTCAAACAAGAATCTTAAAAACCTGAATGCAAGTCAAAAATAATAACCTGAATGTTCCAATGGTATACCCACAAACACGCAAAATATCCATTTCAAAAAGTTTGTATTCAGAGATACACCAAAATGACAAAACTGTGGATTTGTATTTGGAGCTACATATTTTCAAATCCCTAAAAAATGATTTTTTTTTTCATTTTTAGGTAGCCCGTACTTCAAATAATTTTGTATTGCAATTTTCCATGCTTGTAGCATATATCAAATAGATATGTTCAAATATTTTTTAGAAAATTTTAAAATCATAAAAATACAATTTTGGAATATTTCAAAATGGAGGGTTCACTCGATCTCGAGAGGCAAAGACACTTTCCGACACTATTTCTTCTTTTGCACCATACAGAAAAACGGACAAATGGAAATAAAATAAAGACATTCCTTCAGATTATAGTCCTTTCATCAACTTTTACATGCGATCCCATTTACTTAAAAATAATTTCAAACAAGTGAAGTAAAATCTAGAAAAAAAATTAGAAAACAAAGTGTTCATCATTATTACAGTATGATGTTCATAAACCAAATCAGAAGTTTACCGAAACTGAAATAGAAACATAGAAGTAGATAATAATGATCTTGTTGGTCATTCCGTTACTGCGAGTCCTCGTCGGCCGATCTAGCTCCGGCACCATTACGGAAACTTCTCACGGAGGAAGGTCCACTGCTCACGGCGCAACCGAAAACCACATGAAATCGGCCGCGGTTCTAGCGTGCCCCGCGATCTGGATGGAGATGAACGTGATCGATCGCGCGAACCCCACGTCCATAAATTGCACGGTTAAAGATCAATTCCTCGGGATCGCTTTGTACGCGTGCGAATCTCTTCTTGGTTTCACTCTCGTAACTAGCTTCGTGGCTCATGGCTGGTCCCCTCGGGCGGTCTCACTAGTTTTACTTCTTGCCACTAGAAGAGTAGAGTTGAGGCGAGTTGAGGCTTGGCCCAGCTTGTCCCTTTGGGGTGGATTCTAGGGCACGTTTGGTAGCCAGCAGCGAGGGTGGCCCGGCCTGCCAGCTGCGACCTCCTGTTGTTTGCTTACTCGTTTCTTCTCTTGGGGCTGCATAGCACGCTCCTCAAAGCACCCTCAGGCCAGGCCCTGGAGGAACGGCCGAATCGGCCGTTTCCACGGAGCCATGCCCCGCAGCTGCAAAAAGGAGCGCTGCTCATGCAGCATCGTTCTTCCCCTCACTCTCTCTTCCACTTACCCTCTTCCAATTCTTCATACACTGCTCAAATCAAAAAACGTTGTACACCTAAATGATGCGCTTTGATGCTGCGGTTCCATTCCCGCGATCAGTTCGAGCTTTTATTAACCGTGCAGTCCTAATTTCGTGTTCTTGTCGGAATCTTTTTTGACCGAATTTTGAAGATCTTGTCGCACACAGTTGACGTTTGCGATTTCCTTCGAGGAGTAGCTGTATCTCATCATTCCGCACAACTATCGTGTTGTAAGTTTTGCGTTTCGTTGCTTGTAGATGGATAGATCTGCTATTGTAGATGCGTATTTAGACTGTTCTGGTTGTACGTGTCTTCTTCAACCTCCTCTCTTCGTCGTCGTCGTCGAGCTCTACCGCTGCCATGCTGTGTCGTCGTCGCCAAGCTCCGCCGCTGCCATGTCGTGTCCCGTCGAGCTCCGCCGCCGTCACCGTCCAGCTCTGTTGTCGCCATGGCGTCTCCCGTCGAGCTTCGCCGCCGTCATGTCGTGTTGTCGTCGTCCATCTCCGCCGCCGCCATGGCGTCTCCTTGTACAGATGCATGTAACCAGTAGGTGGTAACTTCACCCATGTGAAATTAGGTGAGGCTAATCAAAAGCTGCATGTAAACAAACAAAGAGGAGTTGTTTGCCCAACCGATGCGATGCGGGCAACCAAACAACAAGCACAACATGGTTTTAGGGGTGGCTCTACTCAGCACTGCCCTCCAGAGCCTGCCCCGTCGCAGGAGAGAAAGGCATGCAGCCTACCAAACAGGCCCCTAGTGTTCTACCGATGTTACCTAGGTTTTGACTGCACGGTCTTCACTGCATTGCCACGTAGTATGTGCTCCACAATGATAAATGTATCAAGATTTGACAAAAAAAAAATTCTTTCCTCGGGTGCCAGCGGAACAACCTGTCAAATGACGGAATTCAATGAACGTAGAAGCATCATTTTGATGCACAGGCTGGGGTGCCTCATTTCGGAAAAAATTAACATAGCACTTGTACTGAGCTTAGAAAGAGCTCATTTTTTCGTCGCGTGACCAAAGGTTGGCTATATCAGACCTTGGCTCGACACTGGGTCCCGCAAAATGCCGATTATGTAGTTCGAAATTAGCTATGTGATGTGCCGACACTAACGGAAGATTGACATGCCAATAATTCGCAATCGTCGTGTCCTTGAAAAGAGAGCTAATTGCAAAAAAAAATCAAGATAACTCAGCAGGAAGTTCGCCAAATTCATCGGTTTCTAATAATTTCTCAAAAATACATCACAGTTGCTCTGTTTCATTTTAAATAGCATTGATCGCCTATATGTTAACTAGTCTAACGAAGATGTAAATTTCCCATCTAAAAAAGAATTGGCCACGGCCGAGCCCCTTGCTGATGGTGTAAATGTTGCGCACGTCCTCCATCGGGCGGCCGAGCACCGGCCATTGGGCGCCGGCGGCTTGTTCTTCATCGGTGCCGGACGGGTTGGACGAGTTGGAGAATGCCATGTGCAATTGTGATGGATTTTTGAGAAATTTCTACAAACCGACGGATTTATGAACTTTTCTTTGAATTGTGGCGGTTGCCTTTTCTCTTGAATTACAATGTGCATAAACAAACAGTCGAAAGATCCATTTTAATTTGACAACATAAATAAATCGGGTAACGTGCCAGATCTGCCGATCAGAACATTAGGCGGAAAATTTAATGCGCAAATTGCCCTGACATGGTTCTAAAAAAATTTATAAGAAAACGGACAAATCACGAAAATCTTGCCGCCCCCGAATCCGGTGATTACAAAGCCGTGCGCACAACGGCTTTCGACCTGTGAGGCACTTCACGTCACCGTCGTCATCACGAGCAGGAGGGCCGTCGCCCGTCGGCACCGACGGCGGTCAGCAACTGGGCAAGTGGAGTGGAGCAGCTCATGAATAAGCAGATGCCGTACAAACCGGCTCGCTCCAACCAAGACCCACGCACCACTACCCCGTGCCCGCGCCGTGCAGCCGCTCACGAAGAGTAGTAAAAGACCATGCAAGATTCGGCTGGCCTAGTACGGACGTACGGCGCCGACCCACGTTGCCATGTCGGAGAGAAAAGAAATCACGAGATTCGTCAAACGATCCACTTAAAAAGACTGAACCATTGCACTGTCATCACAGCAATAATCTATCATCAGATCAGTTCAGACTTCAGAGATTGGACTACACCATTTACATAGACATGAGCTGTAAGCCTGCAACTAGTGTCCCTTCAGTCAAACCTCACTGGGTTCCTGCCACGAGACGGCCGCAGAGACAGTACACTTTCAGCCAGCAAAAAACTTAGCATACTGCGAGGCGCATCGTTCAACGGGCAAAGAACCTGGAGGAGGATTGGGGGCTCAAAATATAAACTAACAAAAAAGGAGATTTGAGGTTCCGAAAGGAAGCGACAGGCATCGTATGCTGGTACTATCTTCTCTTCCGTTCCTCTCTGAACAACCAACCAGGCTCGAGTCGGGAGGGGTCAAAAATGGCTCTTGCAGCAGCTTCCAGTTAATGTCGACATGTCGCTGAGGCTTTCCGAATCCGACTATGAGCAGAACAACCTCCTCTGCACAAGCATTAGGTGTAAGAATTAGTTCGGTTCCAAATACAACTTTCCTGTAGAACGATGCTAGTTCAGAAAAGCTACAACTATATGCAAAAATACTATATTTTCAGTGGAGTCAATTTTAGATGGCATACCCTGACTCTGGACGACTCCTGTACAGCTTCCAGAGTCTCCACCAGCGACTCCTGCTTCGCCACGGTGGCTTGCAGAACCTGATGAATTGATCAAAGATTCACATAAACAACAGTGCATTCATAGTCATAAGCAATTCGGGCCTTGAGAAGAGAAAAGACTAGATTCTATCTTGGAACATGCAAAAAACTTACTCTCTTGGTCCTCTCCAGGTCGGCCTCGATGGATCTGATGCGTTCGAAAGAGTTGAGTAGGATTTGCTCTTTGTCCTCAGGGATCTCTGGTGGCTTGCTGGCCAGCTGGTTGCACATGGATTCAAGATTTTCAATGCGCTGCAAGCAAGCGCTCATGGCAGCATCGCTTACAGCTTCAGGCTTCTCTGCAGCTGGCACTGGTGAGTAGATGGATATGCAATTTCAAGCCTCCTCAGTGGTGGTCTAGAAGATAGGAGAAGGCGGAAGAAGGTGAATAGCTTGATCAAGGCTCTGACCACAAACTTCACAAGATTTTCCACACCCATTCGGACAAATGTGCAATCCAATTTGCCAGCATTGTTCCCTGCCATTAATATTAGAACACAAAACATATCAGCAATGGGGAAAGTAACCCAACACCATATAGCTAACACAGAAGCAGTCAACTGGAGGAAGGTTTCAGTTACTAGCATGAAGAAACATTTCGATCATTCATTCTGCAAAACAGGTTATATGTTATTACTTCAGCTAGTCTGAATGAAGCAGTAACACATGAAAGTATACCACGGAAGAGTCCGATATATTCAAAAAATCAACTCTACTGTACAGCACAATAAATGAAACAGTCCTCTGTGAGGTTATAGAGGGCAACTGTTCCTGGCAGAGTGCCAACCAATCTGCATCAGAACTTAACGGGTGTTACTGGAATGCCTTCCAATCTTCTATCTAGAATCTAGCATCAGCAACCTAGGCCTCTAACATTGCAGTGGCACTATGTTTTGAACGAATGGATGCACTTCCCATGGATCAAGATACAATCAATGCAGCACTGATGTTACAAGCCTATTCCTAAGCTAGAGCAAAAACCAAAAAAAAAAGGTAACTAAATGTACAACAAATATTGGCAAGCTTAAGAACAATTGATGGCACAGATTTTACTAAGCAAGTGCAAGGGAACAGATGGTACCTAAATCATGAGAGCTTCTGTTGGTGGAAAATTGCCGGTAATCAGCTAGTTGTTTTGGCACAGTTTCAGTAGTCCGTCGCACTCTCCTACCAGTTTCAAGAGAGATATCCACAAAACTCTGATCGCCACAGACAACGTAAGTTGAAGAATCTATGCCCTTTACCTACAAGCAAGCAAAAATACCGAAATCAATTCAAAGAAGTTTTGCAAGCAATTCAAGAGAAAACTTGTGGTACAACTAGCATAGCTTTAAATATATAGAAAGCAGACAGAACAAAAGCTAATGAGACAGGACAGTAACAAGTAGGAATTGAGCCTTGAACTCACTTCCTCATGGACTGGAGTGAGGCAACCATATTCAGATCCTTTTGGGATATATGATGATCCAAAGTCATCAACATCCGACGCTGATTCAGGATTTGATGTGTCACTAATCATGCCCTGCCACTGGAAGTAACATAGCATGTATTAGAAGCAGTATCAGCTAGATGTGTACAGCTAGAATGTAAAGCAATCATTTCAGCAACTTGCCTTCA
Source organism: Poa pratensis (assembly GCA_947311845.1). NCBI lineage: Eukaryota > Viridiplantae > Streptophyta > Magnoliopsida > Poales > Poaceae > Poa > Poa pratensis. The sequence goes on along the minus strand of CAMZMU010000101.1, from coordinate 23,308,133 downwards.
ATTGTTCCAGACGGAGAGACGAACTGCTTCTTTCTTCACCGTCAGATACTGGCTTGATATCCCTCACCGAACCAGCCTCCAAGTTGTGTATGAGCTACAAACAGAACATGTGTAAGTTACTTATACAAAATATAATCAAATCACAATGTAAAAAACATCAGCAGTGAATACACGAAGACATCAACATTATTAAGGAGCAACAAATACCTTCAATATGTAAGGATCATTCCATGGCCCCTTGTTCGACCCAAGACAACCTCCCTTGTCACCACATGTGCATGAACCACCAAGGAACTCTGGCAACTCACTGAGAAAAGCGCAGCTATCATAAAAAATGTGGTCGAATGTAGAGAGCTAATAGAAAGCATGCATCTCAACAAATGAAATGAGGAAGGAATAAACTTGCTGGTTAGCTTGAGTTTTACACCAACCTTGCTTCAATTACTTCAAGAAGCCTACTCTGGTAATTCGAACCGAGAACCTACATTGGAGGACATTATAATTAATTGATGCTTGCAGAAACCATTACTGTAATCCTGATAAGTACCCCATAGTGCTTACATGAATCTTCGATGAAGTTTTTGGGTCAAGGAAGCCCTTTACACTGTTCCAGATCAACTTGAACCCACTGCCCGCGTTCACAACAAACATTTGATGCAATGTCTGCAGTTTTTGATATTTTAGAATCATTTGTCATCATGCCAAAAAATACTAGTACAATGAAGAAGTCATCACACTGCAAATTACCTCAGGGTAATAGTCGCTGTCTATCTTCTGCATTCGATGTACAAGTTCTCTTGCAGTCTTGGAGAAATTCTTAAAACCCTGCATACAGGGTAAACAACTTCAACAAAACATGCAAAACAGACAAAGTTGCAGATCATGGAAGGGTCAGTCACATACCACACCCTGTACATCCAAGATAGTGGTGGTGGAGTCGATGTGCCTCTTGGCAGCCAACGTGCAGGCAGGGAACTTCTCTCTGAAGGCCCTCTCAAACTCCTGAACATGGTACTTGATGTACCTGTCCACGGAGGTGATCTGCATAAGCTTGTTGGGATCGACCTTCCCAAGCCTCTCGATGTACACCGGGCGGCCCTCTCGGTCGACGCCATGGTAGCCCTGAGGGTAGTAGCACAGCACCTCGTCCAGTTCATCAAACTCAAAATCCTGACCAAATGAACCCGCTGAGTGTTAGATATTAAGCAGGCATTGCAACTTCTGGGCGATCGCTCGAAGGTTGTCAGTGTGAATCACCTCAAGAATTGTGTCGGCGCCAAACTCTTTCCTCCATCTCAGCATGTCTGCCCACATCTGCATTGCCTTCTCGGCGTCGAACTTCCTGGCCTTCAAGAACCTGCATCGCATAGTCACATGGCAAGTTTCAGATCCAGGCATTCCACAACCTATCCAAATAGTAGAGGACAAAAGCAAAGGATAACGGAAGGAAGATAGTTCCATGACGAGAAACCTTAGCATCATATGGTAGTCGTCGTGTCTGTCTGGTAGGAGACCGTGGGCGGCGAGGCGGTCGCGGAAGGAGGAGACGGCGCGCTCCTCCTCGGCGTCGCGGACGTCCTCGATGGAGATGGCCGGCGGGAAGCGGAAGTCGACGCGACGCCTGCCGCGCTTCTTGAGCGCGTGGATGGCCTTCCGCCGCAGTGAGCCTAACTTCCGCCGGCGCCGCTCGTCCTCCGAGTTGCCGTCGCACAGCGATATCTCGATATCGTCCGCATGGACCACTGCGGTAGTGAGTGGCCGGCGCCTCAACACAAAATTTTCCTCTAGAAGAAAAACAAAGCAGGAGGAAAGGCCCAAGAACTCGTCTTTACCTGACATCTTGTCCTCCAATTCAGTTTCTTTGACACAGCTCGGAGCTCGCGTTCAATGGCCAATGCAGAATCGCTTCTACTGGAGAAATTTCAAAGGATTAAGGAGTCAGTTGCAAGAACCCGGAAAAGAAGACGATAAAAAAAGAACACACATTTGCTGTGGCGGGCAGGAGTGAACTCTGCGCGCGGCACAGATCTGAGCAGGAAAACAAGCGGAGCAAAGGAGCAAATATCGGAGCAAAAAAGGATTTGCAGTTCGCAGGACCAGGAGGAGAACCTGCATTGGTTACTACTTTACCAGAAGCGCCGCAATAAATATCGACGCACAGAAAACAGCATCTCACATTTATTTCATCCTAGGAAGGCTCCTGAACGGAAGAAGGAAAAAAGGCTAAGATCGAACCTGACAGGACAGCTCGAACTCCAACCCCGAAACGAGCGCAAGAACAAGAACTACAACAGGAAAAAAAAATCAAAACCACGAAACTCTCTTCGCTAAATCCCTCGCCATGGCAGATCCAAGAAACAAAACGGAGGAAACGACGCGAAAGGAAGAAGGGAATAGAGATTTCTGATGAGTGGGGAGGGAGGGACAGGGGGGAGTTACATTTACGCCGATGCAACAAGAGAATCTTGGGCTGGGGCAGCAGGAGCAAGATTGGAGGTTTCTTCTTTCCCCTCCCTCAGCTCCGGCGCTCTCTCTCCCCCCACCTCCAGCGCTCGCTCTCTCTCGGGTTGGTAACTGGAGTGGAGGGGGAGTGGCTGGTGGTATTACTCTTGCTATTTATTCGTATTTCTTGCGCGGAGGTACACGGTACACCGATCCACCGTACGCGTGTATAGCGGCGAGGGAGATCGGAGATGGATGGGGGCCTACGAAATGGTCGTTCTGCCGAGAAATGTGGCACCGTTGCTTTCGGGGTGGATAGAGTGGACCATTTCTTCAGGGACGTTTTGCCTTTTGGATATCCCGTTCCATCAATACTTTGAATTAAGATGCATGCAGGAGATATTTAGTGGTGTTAATCTCCTGCCATTAGTGCCTGGAGCATTAACAGTATCTAATGAAAACATTTTCATATCTTATTCCGGCTTTGAACGGCTTGGAGACGTTCTGATAAATATTTTTTGGCTCAATGACCTTTCCACGAAAGCGTATCAAATTTGCATAAAGGGGATCATATCACAAAATGATTTATCATGTATGCATTTATCACAAAAATACAAGCTATAAATCATCTCCAATGGTATGTTTTGCCTTTGCGATATCTCGTTCCATCAACGCTTTTAAGGTCGGTGAGAAAAATATTACTCCATCCTAGTTAATCTCCTACCAATAGTGCTCAGAGCATTAAGAGTATAAAATTTAAATGTTTTCTGATATGTAGATAAAATTTCGATTTGGAATGGCTTGATAATATCCGGGTAGTAAATTTTGGCTCGATAGCTTTGCCACGAAAGTGTATCAAGTTTGCGTAAACACGTGTGTTTGAGAGATTATTCTGAAACAACAAGTGCAACAAAAAAAAAAAACACATACCATCAAACAGATACATTTGTGATACTATTTCTTTCTTAAAATATATGAACAAATCTATAAGATAATTGATTTTGTGTGTATCCACAATCTCACAAAAATATGATATATTTAGTACATAGTATTAATCTTCTACCATTAGTGCATGAAGCATTCACAATATCTAATTAAACATTTTCTATTTCGGGCTTTGAACGGTTCGGAGACATTCTAATTTTGCCATAACAGCCTTTCCAATTGAGTGTATTAAATTTGAGTAAACACGTGTGTCTGAGTGGTTATTTTGGGACACCCAGCACTTTATACCATCAAACAGGCACACACACATAACATTTTTTCTTCCTTATGCAAACATACCTACAAAAACAATTCGTTTGTATGTATCTAAATTCTCACGGATTTGGAATTCTTATACCTTTTACATATTTCTTTTTTTTTCCTTTCCACATTTTGTTCTAAGGGCTCTTAGATTCGCAGGATATGAAAAACGTATAAATAAGAGGATTCAATGTCATGTCCATTCCAATCCTACAGGATTTCTAGTGTAGCCAAGTTTGTTTGATTCCATCATAAGAAAAGCAAAGGGTTATCAAAAAGAGCTATGAGTGGACGTTAAAACTCCTTTCAAATGTTTTAGAAGGGATTCCTAGGGATGTATTTTTTTTGACACATTTCCTAGCGATGTATGGGATTAAGTTATACGTATAAAACAAACAATATAGGAAAATTCCTAACGAACTCAACCCTAGAATTCCTGTGATATTCGAACCAAAGAGGCCCTAAATCTTTTTAAGATCCATGCAACAAAAATGTACTCCATCCGTTTCTAAAAATAATATGTTTTAACATTTGTCCACATTCATATGTACATAAATGTATCTAGACACATTTTATGTGTATGTTCACTCATTTTATTATGCATATGGACAACATGTGCAACACATAAAACATCTTACATCTGGGACGGAGGGAGTACTAGTAATAATCTCCTACCATAAGTGCTCGGAGCGTTAAGTATATATAATTAAAATCGTTTTTCTATAAATATCTAATTTGGATTTTGATGGCTTGAATAGGTCCAGATAGTAATTTTTGGCTCAATAATGTTGCCACGGAAGCATATCAAATTTGCGTAAACATGCGTGTTTGAGCGGTTATTTTAAAACAATGATTTTACCACATAAACACAAGCATACCTACAAAAAGACACACTTGTGATATTTTTCTTCCTTAAAAGACATGAACATATCTCAAAAGATATTTTATTGCAGTTCATACGCTCATCAAACATAGAATTTACATGCATCCAACATCGCAAACAAACAATCACTACTGGCGCGTAATATTGAATTTTAGTGAGAGATTCACGGAGCTAAATATGTAGTCCAGTCACTAGTGAACATATATGCTACAAAATGTAACAACATATAAATAATATCAACCTGTCTCTCACTACATAAACTTGATGTGAATCTCACGGGTAAAACTTGATATATTTTTTCAACAAAACGAAAAAGATGTGGGAATAATGTTCATTTCTATTACATATGATTATTGTTGCAATCAACGATAGTTATAGTTTTGGATCGCACTACAACTCTTTCTACTCATTTCCTCATACTCCATGAGCTCGCGTATAAAATGTCACTTAATCTTGTCTTGGGTCGAGCCTGCTTAAGTTATGATCAAGAAAATATCAATAACATATTTAAGTTCTTGTACTTACCAAATCAACATTTTTTTTTGTAATTATAGTACTCGTGAGTTTTCAGTCCGGCTCCATGTGCTTACTTTGATTGTTTATCGGCACGGGAGTGTCATTGCTTGGAAGCAAGACCTAATTTTGGCTTAATAATAACCAATAAACTAAAGCGGCATACAAAAAGTGGACGTAAACACTTGCTTAAGCTTGAAGGCTGGTCCAAAGGACCGACTTTTGAGCTTTCCCGGAATAAATTTAGCCACGGGATTACGAGAAGGTTCGTTTCTTAGTTGGCACCTGCACAACCCGCTGATAATCAGATCACCTATAACCATTTTTTAGGTGGCTCTCAACAGGTTAAAATGTCTGAAAACAAGTCGAGATTATATGCTCGTCCTTCCCGCTCCTGATCAGTTCTGAGTTCTGAAAAAACAAGCCGAGACAAAGAGACGCAGGTACAGTGCCTCAGTGGTCCATGCATGGCTGTGGACGGACGTACAGTGGCGAGAGAGAGGCAGGATGGATGTGGATCGTGGACGAACTACTCCTACCATGGAAGAAGAGCTCCAAAAAGAAGAGAGAAAAAGAGAGAGATGGAGGCCGGAAACGTGGCGCACGTATGCGGCCGGCCGGAAGGAGCATGTGGATAGTGCAACGGGGAGGACGAAAGGAAAAGGGACACCATTATTTGGTCGTCAAAGCTTGCCGGCTAGTCGGGCGTGACCGGGACGACCGCGCCGGCCGGCCAAGTGCTGCCGGTGTCCAGTGTGCGCGCGGACGCCAGTCGGAATGTCACTCACGAATCACGATGCACTAGCGGCCAATCACGGCAACATGATCCGATCCGCCAGTGGTTTCCGAAGCGGACGTGCAGCCGGTGGCGGAACCAGGATTTTGCCACGCCCCGGGCCAAAAACTAAGGGCAAAAAATTACGATAAAAATCGTATTTGAAGGCATAGAAAAAGCGAAGCTCAATTTCACACAGGTGCCAGAGTATGAACACAATACTTAATAGAATTATAAGTGATACAAAAATGGTGCCTAATAAAAGAAGTGGTTGACCCGGTCCTCATATAACTACATTCTCAATATTAAAAGAAAGTTCTACCTTCAATTAATTTTTATATGGAAATCAGTGTAGCCTCCCGCACTACCGGGGAAGGACCAGGGTTCGGCTTGCCTTGTCCTTGTCTCAATCGATGTTTTTCCTTTCCTCTTTGATGATCGTTTTCTCTAGGCTATGTTCGACTATACGTGGGCCATTAGGCTATGGAATTCTGCAGTAATTGTATTGGGCTGTACAAGGCCTGCAAAGCTGATCAGAGAAGGGTTTGCTGCGTGACTGCCAGGCTTACGATAACACACATACTGGGCTAAATTCTGTATCTAGGTAAATTATTGCTGGTAGAAATTTCCACGCCCCGGGCCACGGCCCAGGTTGCCCGGGGCCTGGCTCCGCCCTGCGCAACTCCGCACGCAACCTATTTCGAACACGTAATGTGTCCGTTTCGGTCTATTTGGTCACGTCGCGGACAATTGGCCGGACCGGCACATGAGACCCAATGACTAGTCAAATGTCTCTAGCAATGCATGTGTCGATACCTCTCAATTTGCATGAATTTTGGTGTTGGTCATGCTCCTCTCCCGAACCGCACGAGTGATCCAACTTGGGGTGCTATCTTCATGGTCGATCGTCGATGAATCGTTGGCACGCTTCTTTCACTGGAATGACTCATTGCTGCAATCTTTCTTGAGCAACGCATAAGGATTGTTTTTCATTTTTTTCGCAGTCTTTGATGATCATCATCCATCAATGACTCAAGTAAAAGGTTTACCCCCATTATCTTCTTTGAAGAATGCCAAATTTTGAAGCACCTACATATGTGGATGAAAGCAATAAGATACATACTCACCTGTACAAGCATGACATGCACGTATTTATAAAGGATAGAATGTACCATGTATTTGACGCCAATATCACTCACGGGCCAGCCCGCAACAAGTTACAACTAGAACAAAAGAAACAAATAAGTAAAGGTAAACGATAACAACAATGGTGGCGGCTCAAAACTCACCAATACCAAAAGAGGCTCACCGTATACTTCTCATGATCCACTAAGCGGGCACTTGAAGTTGGCTACCAAATATTAACACACAAGGTTGAGACAAACTTTTCAACTCGATTGGAGCCTCCCAACAACACCAAGAAGAATCACACATTCAAGATCGAGGTGAGAGTCTTTCATTCGTTTAGGGTTACAAAAAATCTAAGAGTAAAAAGTTCCACAATGAGATGACTGGGGAAATAATTCATTTGGTGAAGTGGTAGATCTAAATCTTCTCACCCAATTCCTAAGTAGGCATCAATTTTGATGCGCTAGACAGAATTGCAAATCACTAATGGCTTGGAGTAATGGTGGAGAGAGTGATGAGGAAAACGAGCAACATGTCAACATCCTGTTGTGAAAGAAGGGGTTATTTTATAAATCCATTCATATTCTCCATTATAATTGCAGTAGAGTGGAAGCTCGAGTTAAGTCCAAAAAATTCCGGCATACGGGGAATTTCTGGCCTCTCGTCCGGTCTTAATTTCAGACAATTTCACAGTTACAACATGCAATGCTATCTTCAGAGTGGAAACTAAAACTGGTCTGGAAGTATGTTAAGTTTCGACATACTTGTAAAAACAGGAAATTCCAGCGTGAATCTCAACTGCAGAAACAACGGAAATATGTGGGATTCTCTCACTCCAATAAATATGAATCTACGTGCATTTGATTTCACCCATATATATCATCCCGCGGCCCTTTTTGATATTACAGTTTTCCTATGATACACAATAGATAGAAAAACACTGGAAAAAAATACTTCGCTCTTTTCACTTCTGAGGGGTTGACAACTTTTTCATGTCATTCATCGAAATAGCATGAACCATTTTAGCACACGGTTTGACAATAAATTATGTCGCCATGAACACCAAAACCATCTAGGGAGGGAAATGCTCTTTGACCGTTACATCGGCGTCATCTTCCATCATTTGGTGAAATATGAACTCGTCATCGCTATCATAGTTTACGAATAAACAGTGAAGTAATGAAAACAAACCATTTCATCATAATTATTTAGAGCAAAAAAATAACAATACCTATTGAGCATACAATTTACGTTGCGTGCTGGTGAAAGTGCATGGTGCCCCCATGTGTGGTTTTGGTAATTAATGACAATCCTTATGGATTAATATTTGTATAGAGATATACTTGTAGATCTTGTCCATAGGAAAAGATTGGAATTCATGTGTTGGACTCTAGAAGATTACATGATGATCAATGCTCTATTCAAGGGTTTATATGAAGAATGGTCATGTGTAGAGTTGAGCATATTGCAAGTATGTCTTGAAGGATTCAAGACATCATCTTTGTGAAGAGAGAGAAGATTATGAAGTGCAAGTTCAATATGATTCATCTCGGAAGATATCATTTGATTGAAACTTGCAATGGATACATAAAGACGGAGCTTAGCGAGGCTCTCCCATAATGGAGTATGGGGTAGTATTTAGAGAAGTCTTCATCAAGCATGTGCTAGCAAGCACAATCAAGAAAAGTGTTCCACTTGAAGAGATCAAGATCGTCATCATCTAGCTCAAGTGGAATGCGCAAGGCAAAGGTATGATCTTGATAGAGTTTCTATTTTACCGGTCTCATGGTGTTAGTGGGAGGCCGGGTTATAGGATAGACGGCATACTATCAAGAGGGGCTCTCAAGTGAGTAACTTGATCGCATCTTTGTGGGGAGCTGATGACGTGAAAGCACACGTTCGTTGGGAGACCCCAAGACGAAGGTATGAAGCAGTGCAGCAGCAAGTTTTCCCTCAGTAAGATACCAAGGTTGTCAGATCCAGTAGGAGTAAAAGGCACCTCTGAAGGTTGTTGGTGGCGTCGTTTACTCGATCACCAACGTGGAACCTGCACACAACACAATCAAACTACTTTGCCCCAACGAAACAGTGAGGTTGTCAATCTCACCGGCTTGCTGTAAACAAAGGATTAAACGTATGGTGTGGAAAATAGTGTTTAATTGAAGAGAATGAAAAGGAACAATGATTACAGTTGGTTGTATTATCAGTGTAAAAGAATGGACCGGGGTCCACAGTTCACTAGTGGTGTCTCTCCATAAAAGATAACTAACATGCTGGGTAAACAAATTACAGCTGGGCAATTGATGAATAGAGAGCGCATGACAATGCATATATATGACAAGATGACTACTATGATATTCAATTGGGCATTACAACAAGATACATAGACCGTTGTCCAACAGCATCTATGACTAATAATCCACTTCAGGTTGACATCCGTGTTCCCCGTTGGTATTAAGTTGCAAGCAACAGATTATTGCATTAAGTAATGTGCATAATGTAAACAATACAATTATCCTTAGATAAACATTGTTGTTTTACCCCTAGTGGCAACAGCACATCCACAATCTTAGACGTTGCTGTCACTCGCCCAGATTACCGGAGGCATGAACCCACTATCTAGCATAAATACTCCCTCTTGGAGTTACAAGCATCTACTTGGCCAAAGCATCTACTAGTAACGGAAAGCATGCAAGATCATAAATAACATATAAGATAGATTGATAATCAACTTGATCATAGTATCAATATTCATCGGATCCAGCAAACACAACATGTAGCATTACAATAAGATGATCTTGATCATGATAGGCAGCTCACAAGATCTAAACATGATAGCACAAGGAGGAGAGACAACCATCTAGCTACTGCTATGGACCCGTAGTCCAAGGATGAACTACTCACGCATCACTCCGGAGGCAGGCATGGTGATGTAGAGCCCTCCGGTGATGATTCCCCTCTCCGGCAGGGTGCCGGGAAGAGCTTCAGAACCCTCCCGAACTAGGGTTGACGACGGCGGCGGCTACGGAACTTTTCGTGGATGGAGGCTCGGGTATTTAGGGTTTTCTGGACGAAGTCATTATATAGGCGAAAGGGCGGTCTGGAGGCACCCGAGGGGGTCACGCCACCCCCCGGTGCGGCAGGAGGTGGGGCCGCGCCGGCCCCTGGCGTGGCTGCCTCCTCGGTCGCCTCTCTCTCCTTTGGACTCGTGTACGTCGGAAAAATAGAAGGTTCTGTCCAAGTTTCGTCCAATTCCGAGAATATTTCCAGAACAGCTTTTCTGGAATACAAAAACAGCAGAAAACAGGAACTGGCACTGTGGCATCTTGTTAATAGGTTAGTCCCAGAAAATGCATAAAAATGCTATGAAGTGTATATAAAACATGTAACAATTGGTATAATATCAACATGGAACATCAGAAATTATAGATACGTTTGAGACGTATCAAGCATCCCCAAGCTTAGTTCTACTCGTCCTCGAGTAGGTAAAACGATAAAAACAAAATAATTTCTGAGGTGACATGCTACCATCATAATCTTGATCAAATAGTATTGTAAAGCACATGTTATGAATGAAGTGATCCAGGTCAATGGTCTATAGTTTGCTAACAAATAGATAATGAGCAAACAACTGAATCATATAAGCAAAAACTTTTCATGAATAGTACTTTCGAGACAAGCATCAAAAAGTTTTGCATAAGAGTTAACTCATAAAGCAATAGATTCTAAGTAAAAGGTATTTAACCAACACAAAGGAAGATTTAAGTTTCAGCAATTGCTTTCAACTTTCAACATATATATCTCATGGATATTTGTCAACACAAAGCAATATAATAAGTACAATATACTAGCATATAAAAATTGTTGCACCAAAGTTGACACTAGTGTTTGCTTCTGAGATAGAAAGAAGTAGGAAAACTGACTCAACATAAAAGTAAAAGAAAGGCCCTTCGCAGAGGGAAGCAGGGATTAAATCATGTGCTAGAGCTTTTTAAGTTTTTGAAATCATATAGAGAGTAAAAATATAAGTTTTGAGTGTTTGTTAATTGTCAACGAATCAGAAAATGGAAAGTACAATATGACCCCTGCCAACCAGACTTTTAAGAGCGGCTCCCATGAAGGACGTTATTTCTACCAGCAAGGCAGATCATCCCTCTTTCTCTTTTGTTTACACATGCAGATATTTCACTGTTTGTCATTGCTTGACTGATAAATCAGGGCAAAAATGTGAAGAGAATTAAGCGGTTAAAGTTGTAATTAATTGGGACTGGGCACCCCATTTGCCAGCTCTTTTTGCAAAATTAATGGATAAGCGGATGTATATGCCACTAGTCCGGTGGTAAAGTCTGTTTGACAGGTGACATAAAGACATCCACCCCGTCCTCATGAGCTTGGTAAACATTGACACAAAAAGGAGTAATAAAAGTTTTGAATAGTTTAAAGGTAGCACATGAAAAATTTACTTGGAGTGGCAAGGAAATACCACATATAGGTAGTTATGGTGGACACAAATGGCATGGATTTTGGCTCAAGGTTTTGGATGCACGAGAAGCATTCCCTCTCAGTACAGAGTTTAGGCTAGCAAGGTTATTTGAAGCAAACACAGGATATCAACCGGTACAACAAGACTCATATGAAAACATATTGCAAGCATTATAAGACTCTACACTGTCTTCCTTGTTAACCAAACCCTTTTACTAGAAAATATCTAGACCTTAGAGATACCAATCATACAAACCAAATTTCAACAAGCTTTACGGTAGTTCTTCACTAATAGGTTTTAACCACATGATACAAAAGCTTAAACATGAACTACTTGATAACTCAAAACAATTGACAAGTATCAAATTATCCAAGACAGTGATCTACAAGAATATGTAAGTCTTTTCCATTATACCATCTACCACATGCAGCATTTTCTGTTCCAACCAAACACCAATCAATTTATTTCAACACAAACTCTCCAAACAATTATAAGTGAAGCAAGAGAGTACTTTCTCTAAAAGAACTAACAGCTCTGAACAAGAGATGCATGAAAAACAGGAGCTAAAAGCATAGCAGTAGCTAGACAAGAATACTCAACAAGTATAAGTGAAGAATAGGAGTATTCAAATGAAAAAGCGGAGCGTGTCTCTCTCCCAAACAAGATTGCTAGGATCCAACAAGTTGATCTCAGAAAATAAAATAACAATGCGAAAATAAAAGCACACAGACGCTCCAAGTAAAGCACATATGATGTGAAAGAATTAAAATATAGTTTCACTAGAGATGACCTGATAAGTTGTTGATGAAGAAGGGGATGCCTTGGGCATCCCCAAGCTTAGACGCTTGAGTCTTCTTGAAATATGCTGGGGTGATCCATGGGAGCATCCCCAAGCTTAAGCTCTTCACTCTTCTTGATCACATTATATCATCCTCCTCTCTTGACCCTTGAAAACTTCCGCCACACCAAACTCAGAGTAATTCTCATTAGAGGGTTAGTGCACAATCAAAAACTCACATGTTCTATAAGGACACAAACATGACCATTACTTTTTAAACATTAGCTACTGCCACTGATGTTATGTGAAGCTCTTCCACCAAAAAAGAATTCCACTCAACACTAGTAAAAGAGAGAATGCAAAATAAAAGACAGAATCTGTCTAAAAGAACAGTCCGTAAAGACGAATTTTTTCGAGGCACTTACGTTGCTCAGATCGAAAAACTCAAAACTAACGAAAGATGCGTACATATCTGAGGATCACGCACAAAATTTGCAGATTTTTTCAATTTTCTGGCATTTTATAAGAACGAAACGGTGAACAGCAAAATCTGTTCCTGCGCAGAAATCCAAATCTAGCATCATCTTTATTAGAGGCTCTACTTGGCACAACAATTCAAAAATAAAGATACAAAGGGGTTGTTACAGAAGTAAACAGCTCCTTGACTCAAAAAGAAAATTGCAGAAATAAAACAATGGGTTGTCTCCCATAAGCGCTTTTCTTTAACGCCTTTCAGCTAGGCACAAGGCAAGAATCAAGTTTACCAAGTGTAGAAGCATCCACAATCTTACGCTTAGCTCTCTTACCCTTACTCTTATCTTTAGGAAATACTTGGTGACAACTAGGTGAAGAGACGAAATTCATAATGCCTTGGCCCACGTCTATTGTTGCTCCAAAGCGTTTCAACAGAGATCTTCCAAGCGTAATTTGTCCTGCTCCTGCACATTCAATGACAAGATAATCAACATATATTGTTATCCCCAGGAGTTTTATAAATACTCCTTCGGCTACTCCTCTTGGTAATTTAATAGTATTATCACCAAAGTTATATAATCTTCACATTTGGAAAGCTCCCAAAGATTTAAGGAATCATAAATATCCTTGGGCATTAAACAGAATTCAGACATGATATCACAACGAGCATGGAAGTTTCACCATTGATAACAACTTTTACTGAGGGAATCCATCCCGATGGTTCAAAATTTACTGGCACATTATCATAGTGTTCACGAATCTGATTATACCCTTCTTTTAGACCAGATATGTTTGTTTCAAGAGTATTTAGTCTAGCATTATGCTCATGAAACCGAATCAATTTTACTGATTGGAGGGCTAGAAATTGTAATCATTTTTTTATAGCATTAAAAGCTTGATCCCCATCATAACGAAGGAAATCTCCTCCTACCACAGCATCTAAAGCATATCTGTAGCAAAGAATAAGACCAAAATAAAAGCTACTAAGGAGCAGGCTTAAAGTCATTTTAGGTTCAGTTTTAGCATAGGACTCAAAAATTCTAGACCAAGCATCTTTAAAACTCTCCTCACTCCCTTGCTTGAAAGTGAAATCTCTTCCTCAGGTGACATGACGATAGGAACAGGGCTAGACATGATAACAAGACTGAAATAAACTAGATGCAAATAACTAATTTTTTGTGTTTTTGATAAATAAAGCAAACAAGACAAAATAAAAATAAACTAAGCAAGACAAAAACAAAGTAAAGAGATTGGAAGCGTGAGACTCCCCTTGCAAAATCCTCTTACTCCCCGCAACGGCGCCAGAAAAAGTTGCTTGATGACGTGAAAGCACACGTTCGTTGGGAGACCCCAAGAGGAAGGTATGAAGCAGTGCAGCAGCAAGTTTTTCCTCAGTAAGATACCAAGGTTGTCAGATCCAGTAGGAGTAAAAGGCACTTCTGAAGGTTGTTGGTGGCGCCGTTTACTCGATCACCAACGTGGAACCTGCACACAACACAATCAAACTACTTTGCCCCAACGAAACAGTGAGGTTGTCAATCTCACCGGCTTGCTGTAAACAAAGGATTAAACGTATGGTGTGGAAAATAGTGTTTAATTGCAGAGAATGAAAAGAACAATGATTGCAGTTGGTTGTATTATCAGTGTAAAAGAATGGACCGGGGTCCACAGTTCACTAGTGGTGTCTCTCCATAAAAGATAACTAACATGCTGGGTAAACAAATTACAGCTGGGCAATTGATGAATAGAGAGCGCATGACAATGCATATATATGACAAGATGACTACTATGATATTCAATTGGGCATTACAACAAGATACATAGACCGTTGTCCAACAGCATCTATGACTAATAATCCACCTTCAGGTTGACATCCGTTTCCCCGTTGGTATTAAGTTGCAAGCAACAGATTATTGCATTAAGTAATGTGCATAATGTAAACAATACAGTTATCCTTAGACAAAGCATTGTTGTTTTACCCCTAGTGGCAACAGCACATCCACAACCTTAGACGTTGCTGTCACTCGCCCAGATTACTGGAGGCATGAACCACTATCTAGCATAAATACTCCCTCTTGGAGTTACAAGCATCTACTTGGCCAAACATCTACTAGTAACGGAAAGCATGCAAGATCATAAATAACATATAAGATAGATTGATAATCAACTTGATCATAGTATCAATATTCATCGGATCCAGCAAACACAACATGTAGCATTACAATAAGATGATCTTGATCATGATAGGCAGCTCACAAGATCTAAACATGATAGCACAAGGAGAAGAGACAACCATCTAGCTACTGCTATGGACCCGTAGTCCAAGGATGAACTACTCACGCATCACTCCGGAGGCAGGCATGGTGATGTAGAGCCCTCCGGTGATGATTCCCCTCTCCGGCAGGGTGCCGGGAAGAGCTTCAGAACCCTCCCGAACTAGGGTTGACGACGGCGACGGCTACGGAACTTTTCGTGGATGGAGTCTCGGGTATTTAGGGTTTTCTGGACGAAGGCATTATATAGGCGAAAGGGCGGCGTCTGGAGGCACCCGAGGGGGTCACGCCACCCCCCCGGCGCGGCAGGAGGTGGGGTCGCGCCGGCCCCTGGCGTGGCTGCCTCCTCGGTCGCCTCCGTCTCTCCTTTGGACTTCGTGTACGTGTCGAGAAAATAGAAGGTTCTGTCCAAGTTTCGTCCAATCCCGAGAATATTTCCAGAACAGCTTTTCTAGAATACAAAAACAGCAGAAAACAGGAACTGACACTGTGGCATCTTGTTAATAGGTTAGTCCCAGAAAATGCATAAAAATGATATGAAGTGTATGTAAAAACATGTAACAATTGTATAATATCAACATGGAACATCAGAAATTATAGATACGTGAGAGACGTATCAGGAGCTCAAACATTTGCATACTTGGCATATCATTTTTCTTGGTTCTTACTTGGTTTTTCTCCTTGTTGGGTTTTGGTGCTTGTTGTGATCTTCGTGACAAGCCGAAGTTCACCGAAAACGGATTTCGTATGGAAAACTTGTTTCGTTTTCGTGATGGAAAAATATTATCTGTTTATCCTTGAGGAAAGTTCCACACTTTCCCATGTGTGGTGACTTTACTCTATTTATGGTTCTTAATATTTCCACTTTTTGTAAGGTAGCTCTTGCTTTCATCTTTCCAGCAAAACTGGTTTCACCTCATTTGGATTTCATACGTAAAAGTTATTGGGTTTGCAGTTTTGCTGCTGTTCTAGGCCAGAATCTTCGGTGTGCCCCAACCGGAGTCTCCGTACTCAGGGATTTAGTCGAAGAGGCTCAAGTTGGTTCACTCCCTGGACCCTGTCCGGAGTGTTACCGGAGGAAGGGCGGAATCTCCGCCCCAGACCGGAGTCTCCGGTCTTTGGACCAAAAGACTCCGGTCTAACCTGCTCCAAGCCTCAAGGTGGTTTAGCCCCTGGACCCAGGCCGGAAACTTACCGGAATGTATCCGGAGTCCATAAAAGGCCCCTTCTTCTCCAAAAGAGTCTGCTCTTCCAAGCACGATTTTCTCTCTCTGTCTACCACCATTGTTGACCTTGGAAAGTTTGCCCCTCTCTCAATTCCTCCCATGATTCTTACATATCTTTGAGGGAAAAGTGAGTGGAGATCTAGATCTATATTTCCACCAATCCATCTCTCCTCTAAGTGAGGTGTCGGGGGCTACCCCCGGGTAGGGTCAAGGCTTGGCATAAAGATGAGTTTAAAGATATGCCGAGGTACGGAAAGGGCCGACCTGTTTGGGCCTGGGAGAATCCGAGCTTCATCTTGACCTGGAGATTATAAAGGCCGACCTATCTTGGCCCAGAGGGATCCGAGGTATCCCGTTGGCCTGGGCCGAGGTTCACTGTCCGAGCTATGTTCAGCCGACCTAACTACCTCGGTGCTATGGTTTGTATTGTGGGAGCAGGAGAAGCTGTCGTGTGGAAGTAAGATCCGACCTGGTAAAGATCTTAAGCGCGAGACCCGAGGTATGGAGCCCGTCACATCTGTTCCGAGCTAACCGAGGCAGGAGGCCGTAGGTCGGGCAGGAGTCAATGCTCCTGTCACTTCCAGCCTGGTACAAGAGCGCCTGACGCGGGAGCGTCTGTCACGGAGCCTGGCAGAGGCGTGCCCCGGGTTCGGCGGGGCTGCACGTCTCTGACCGCTGACCACGCGAGATCTGGGAAAAGGCTACGAGGTAGCTCTGCCAGGCCACGTCCTGTCTCGGTCAGAGGAGACATGCTAGTTCAGCCGTTAGGCAGCAGGAGATGGGCAGGCCACGTCTTGTCCCTGACAGAGGTACGATGGTGACCGGGCAGAGGCATGGCTACAGTGTTCAGCGAGGGGCACAATGGTAACTCGGCTGGCCTATATAGTGGGCTTCACCCCCCTCCTGCTTGAGGGACTGACCGATCGATCGACAGAGGAAGAGAAAGAGATAGAGAGAAAGGAACCTCGGAAACCCCGGAAACACCTCGGATCTAGCTCGGAGTGCCTTCTTCCTCCCGGGTAGCTCCATCTTTTACGTCAAGTTCTCACCATTGTATCATCATACAGCTCGAGGAGCAGCTTGTACTTGTCACCTTGAGCTATACACTGAGTAGGATAGTGCTGCAGTAGGGGTGTTACCTCCACAAGAGGGCCCCGAAGCAGGGTACATCGTGGTGTGCTTTGTGTGCTGGTTTCTTGATTTCTCGTTCGTGTTCTTGCGGTTTCTTGCGTGTGCACTTCTTGAGTGCATAAACCCTCCCCGGATTCCCCCAACGACCATTCGGCCCCATCTTAGCCATACCTATGGCATCTGCCGTGATCCCACCACGACAGTTGGCGCCCACCGTGGGGCAGATTGAGGCGTTGGAGGGAGTTTACATCCGGACGGGCTCAGGCGAGCGTGTTCTTTCCGGGCTTATCGCCAAGATCGGAGAGTTCACCTTCATCAGCGACAACGCGGGGTGTTTCGCCAGCAAGCCCTTCCCCGAGCATGGCTTCACCATGATGCTTGGCAGCTTCGTCACCTATGTTGCTGTCGAGGTTGTTCACGGGTACCCGGAGCAGGTGCTCGTGGACGACGAAACTCCTCTCCTCGCGGCTTTAGGTCGGCGTATCACTCGCCCCAAGAGCTGCGTGGAGGTGATGATGACTGGTCCGGTTGATGCCGCTGGCAAAGTAGATGCCAGCAAGTCCAAGCCGGCCGAGGTTGCTAAGGTGAGATCTGCAAAGCCCAGGCTAGAGAAAGAGTTGCCTGGCACCCCCGAGCTGCAGGGTCGAGGTGCGACCCTGGTAGAGATAGTGGAGACACTGGCAGACCCAGTAAATCCAGGAGTGGATGTAGTGGTGACTGTGGCCGACCTAGAGGCAAAGCGTGTCCTGCTGCAAAAGGAGGCTGTAGCAATGATAACAGCTAGAGATGAGTTCAATAGAGATCTGCGTGAGTACAATGTAGCGAATGGCTTCACCCCGGTAGCAGTTGATACACATAGGGGAGCCGAGGTGCGGCAGAGAGGCAAGGGGCTCAATGATGAGATGGACAGGGAGGCTCGACCTACCACCTCGGTTAGGAGTGAGAGTCGCGTGTCTACTGGAAGGCCAGTATATAGTTCCCCTGCTAAGAACCTCAGAGCTGCCGAGGCAGGCAGGGCCGAGCTATCCGGGTTGACTAGAGATGCATGGCGTGCGCAGCAGAAGCGAGTCAACGAATTAGTGTATGTAGCTAACCAGCAGAATGAGGCTCTCCGCAGAGCATATGCCGGGGCTGGTGATTCGGAGATGGTTTATTCAGCTAGGCCAGTTAGTCAGGTGTCCAAGGGGCAAGCCTCATCTCCACTCGTGGGAGGGGCCGATCGAGCCCGGAGTGTCACCTCGGGTCAGAACAAGCAGCTGCAGATGTATGATCCGGTGTTAGCAGCAAAGCAGAAGGTGGGCCAGGGCAATGCTAGCCGAGCTAAGGGAAACCCCCAGGTAATACAAGCCGAGCTAAGGGTAACTCGGCTCAGGGGAATCAGAATGGCGGGCAAGCAGCGTCGGCTGGCCGAAGAAAACCACCTCCGCCCCCGAGGTATCAGCAGCAACCCCGGCCGCAGGGGCAATATCAGCGAGAGCCGGAGTATGTTCAGCAACCTCAGAATGTCGGTCAAGGCGATGACCGATATGATGATGGAGATTCGGCCATGGCGCGAGCTGGATACCACAGAGTGGATGGGGCGTTGGGACCTCGGATAGGAGGTCAGATGTTAGCTCCAGGCGATGTTCGTAACAAGCTGGATAGAATCTACTTATCCGAGCAACTGGAGGAGGAAGGCCCTCCTGGTCCGGCGTGTTTTGGACCTCGGATCATGAAGGAGCCACCACCCCCAGTATCTCAGTTCCAGTTAGGTCGGAACACCAAGCCATACAACGGGAGCACCAAGCCACAAGATTGGCTGACAGATTATGTATCCCCGGTGCACATAGCGGGGGCAATCGCCGATGGGCGGTCCGGTATCTCCCGCACATGTTGGAAGGTCCAGCTCGGATCTGGCTGAATAATTTGCCGGAGTATAGTATCAACTCCTGGATAGACTTGGAGCTGGCGTTTAACAGCAACTTTGCTAGTACATACAAGAGGCCAAACCGACCTCAGCTCCTGGCAGCATGTAAGCAAGATGATCATGAAACTGACCGAGAATTCTTAACTCGGTGGAGTAATGTCCGGAATTCCTGTGAAGGAGTTGTAGAGGCACAGGCCATTTCCTGGTTTGCAGATGGTTGTCGACATGGCAGCATGCTGTGGCAGAGGCTCCATAGAGATATGCCGAAATCCCTAGCAGAAACAATCCGGATTGCAGATTCTTATGCTCTGGGTGATCCGATGCAGCCAGCAGCAGAGGCAGTGGCACGTAACAGAAGGAGGGAGCCAATAAACAACCGGCTCGGACCAAGGTGTAATGACCGCCAAGAGTTCGGACAAAAAAGGAGGGAGCCGGACTACCCATACACCTCGAACCAAGTTGCAGCGGTGAGCTCGGATCAGCCCGGAGCTGGAGGTGTCCAGAGGCCGAAAATCAATGGCCCGGCATTTAGTCCGAACCCGGAGCCACCCTTGACTTATGAATCAATGATAGATGGTCCTTGCTGTTACCATACGACCGACAGAGAAGAAGGGGCGAAGGCCGGAGGAATCAGAGCATGACCACCTCAGAGATTTCAGCCGAGGTCCCACCCAAATCTGTCCGAAGCAAATGTTACCCCTATAACCACTGCACCTCCTCCGAGGCCTGCAGCAGCAAGGCCCGTGAATGTTGTGAATGTCCGAGGTAATAACAACAATAATGGTGCCGGACCAAGTCAGCAGTATGAATACCCCGGAAATGACTATAGAGAGGCTCATGCGAGCTATGTGGTCTTTGTGACCGAGCCAACTGACAAGAAGAGCGTGCAGAGGCGTGCCATGGAGGTGAATGCAGTAATGCCGGTGGTGCCGACCTATATGAACTGGTCTGAGCAGGAGATCACTTGGAGCAGAAAAGACACACCTCGGATCATGCCGAGCCCTGGAAAGTATGCCCTGGTGGTAGATCCGACGTTGTGTGGGCCTACTAACAATGTGAGGTTTACCCCGAGTTCTGGTGGACAATGGCAGTGCCATCAACATCATGTACCGAGACACAATGGTGAAATTGGGCATATCGCCAAATCAGTTGATGCCAAGCAGTTGTACTTTTCATGGGATTGTGCCTGGCGTTTCCTGTGCACCCATGGGCAAGATATGGGTGGATGTAGCATTTGGAACCAAGGATAACTGCCGAGTTGAGAGTATCGAGTTCGAGGTGGTGGACTTGGAGAGTGCATACCATGCATTGCTTGGAAGGCCGGCTCTGGCCAAGTTCATGATTTCCACCCATGTTGCATACCTGAAGATGAAAATGCCAGGGCCTAATGGGATCATATCCATCTCGGGTGACTACAAGCGAGCCATTCAGTGTGCCTCGGCGGGGTCTAATCTGGCCGAGTCTTTGGTGATCGCAGCTGAGAAGAAGAAGCTGCATCAAGTGGTGGCAATGGCGCAGTCAACACAGCTCGGCATGTCCGGACTGATGAGCCCGGACTCAACTGCAGCATTCGAGGTGCCCAAGGAGACCAAGAAGATCCCCATTGACCCGGAGCACCCAGAGCATATGGCCATCATTGGGACCGGGCTGGGCGAGAAATAGGAAGGCGAGCTCTGTCACTTCCTCCGTGAGAATCGGGATATCTTTGCATGGTCGGCTAAGGACCTGCCTGGTGTTCCGAGGGAGTTGGCAGAGCACTCTTTATTTGTCAGGCCAGAGGTGAAACCGGTGAGGCAACCGACCCGTCGTCTCTCAGACGACCGAAGACAAGTGGTGCTGGACGAGCTGGCTAAGTTGCTTGCAGCCGGGTTCATTATGGAGGTGCTGCACCCGGACTGGATATCCAATCCGGTCTTGGTGGAAAAGAAGAAAGACGAGCCAGCCGTGGTCAAGGTGTGGCGCATGTGCATTGACTTCACTAACCTCAACAAGGCGTGCCCGAAAGATCCATTTCCATTACCTCGGATTGATCAAGTGATTGATTCCACTGCTGGTTGTGAACTGTTGTCTTTTATCGATGCGTACTCTGGTTTTCACCAGATACCACTGAACCCGAAGGATCAAATAAAGACTGCTTTTATTACCCCGTATGGGGCGTATTGCTATCGTGTCATGTGTTTTGGTCTGAGAAATGCCGGGGCAACTTATCAGAGGTGTATGCAGAAATGCCTGCACTCTCAAATGGGCAAAAATGTGCAAGTGTATGTCGATGATATCGTCATCAAAACTAAGGAGAAACGTACTCTCCTCGAGGATCTCGAGGAGACATTTGTGAATTTGAGAAAATATCGGTTGAAGCTTAACCCGGACAAGTGCACCTTTGGTGTCCCGGCTGGAAAGTTGCTCGGATTCCTGGTGTCTAGCCGAGGTATCGAGGTTAACCCGGCCAAGATCCGAGCTATTGAGAACATGAAATTACCGAAGTGTTTGAAAGATGTGCAGAAATTCACAGGGTGCCTAGCCTCGTTGAGCCGATTTGTAGGTCGGCTGGAGAAAAAGCCTTACCTTTGTACCAGCTCATGAAGAAAAGTACCGGGTTTACATGGACCCCGCAGGCCGACGTGGCGTTCAATGAGCTGAAAAAGATGTTGTCCACTGCCCGGTGTTGGCGTCACCATTGCACAATGAGCCGATGTTACTTTACATTGCGGCCACAAACCGAGTTGTAAGTGTGGCAGTGGTGGTGGAGCGCGAAGAAGGTGGCAGGTCGGTGCAGAGACCGGTGTATTACTTGAGCGAGGTGATCTCTACCTCGAAGCAGAATTACCCTCACTACCAGAAGATGACGTATGGTGTCTACCTGGCGGTCAAGAAGTTGAAGCATTATTTCCAGGAGCATCCCATGACGGTGGTGTGCGAAGCTCCAATCTCGGAGATCATCGGGTGCAAAGATGCAACTGGCCGAGTTGCCAAATGGGCGATTGAGGTGTCTCCATATGCACCACATTATGAGAGAAGAGATGCAATTAAATCCCAGGCGTTGCCGGACTTCTTTTGTGATTGGGCCGAGATGCAGTATGAGCCACCCAGGCCGGACTATAATTATTGGAAAATGCATTTTGATGGGTCCAAGACAAAGATCGGGCTGGGGGCTGGAATAGTCCTCACCTCGCCGAAGCGAGATCAGCTGAAATACGTGCTGCAGATTCATTTCTCAGCATCAAACAATGTGGCGGAGTATGAGGCCTTAATCCATGGCCTCAATGTGGCGAAGGAGATCGGTATCCGGCGTGTAGAGTGCTTCGGCGATTCCGACCTGGTGGTGCAACAATCTTCTGGAACTTGGGATGCTCTGGATGCCAACATGGCGTTATATCGGTTCCATGTGCAAAAGATATCCGGGTTCTTTGAAGGGTGTGAGTACAGGCATATACCTCGGACAGAAAATAATGCTGCCGACGTGTTGTCAAAGCTCGGTTCATCTAAAGAGGCAGTACCACCAGGGGTAGCCCTGAATCACTTGAGAACTCCTTCAATCAAACCTTCTCCTGAATCCGAATCTATTTTCATCCCGGCGGAGCAAGAGCCCGGACCTGTTCCAATGGAGGTAGACGTCGGTGCGTTTGGTCGGACCCGGGGACTGCGCACTCGAACCTCGGGGACTGCTCATCAAGACTCGGGGACTGGTCGCAGGATGGTGGAGGAAATAATGGAGGAGATTATGGTGGCCGAACCAATGGAGGTGGACGAGAAATTTTTTCCTTTGCACCCAGTGCCGGAGTGGGCGGAGCAAATCATGAAGTTCATAACGGAGGGAAGCTTGCCAAGTGACACAACCGAGGCTAGGAGAATCCAAAGGAGGGCAAAGGCGTACACCATCATCAACAAGGAGCTCTATAAAAGAAGCGTAACCGAGGTGTTGCAACGGTGTGTCGAGCCAGCTGAAGGCAAGGAGATGCTTTTGGAGATCCACCAAGGAGAGTGTGGTCATCATTGCAGCACAAGAGCTCTGGTGGCCAAGGTGTTCAGGCATGGGTTCTATTGGCCCACTGCTCTTGCTGATGCAGAGGCCATAGTCCGGAGATGTGAAGGATGCCAAAGGTTTGCCAAGCAAACGCATATGCCAGCCTCGGCGCTCAAAACAATTCCTATCACTTGGCCGTTTGCGGTATGGTGTTTGGATATGGTGGGAGAGTTCAAACCAGCCCGAGGTAACATGACGCACATACTGGTGATGGTGGACAAGTTCACCAAGTGGATCGAGGTGAAACCAATCCGGAAGTTGGATGGTCATTCAGCAGTGACTTTTTGAAGGAGATCATTCTGCGATATGGGTACCCCCATAGCATTATCTCGGACAACGGCACGAACTTTGCTGTTGGAGAATTTGCTCGGTTTTGCATGAACAAGGGAATCCGGCTGGACATAGCCTCGGTGGCACACCCGGAGTCTAATGGACAAGTGGAAAGATCAAATGCTCTAGTGTTGGCCGGCATCAAGGCTCGGCTCATTGAACCACTGCTGAAAACGCCGGGGTGTTGGATAGATGAGATACCAGCAGTACTGTGGGGTCTAAGGACCACGCCAAATCGATCAACTGGCTATACGCCATTTTTTATGGTCTATGGGGCAGAAGCTATGCTACCCACTGACATCGAATATGATGCGCCCAGAGTGGCAATGTACACTGAAGCCGAGGCAAAAGAGGCTCGGGAGGATGCAGTAGATCTGCTTGAGGAAGCTAGAGAATTGGCCTCATCTCGGTCAGCAATATACCAACAAGGTCTCCGACGTTATCATAGCCGGAGTATCAACCCTCGTGTGTTTCACGAGGGAGATTTGGTGCTGAGGCTGGTGCAGCGCAAGAAAGGTCGGCACAAGTTGTCACCTCCATGGGAGGGACCGTTCATTGTGAGCCGAGCTCTGCTCAATGATTCGTACTATCTAATAGATGCGCAGGAACCAAGGAAGATGGGCTGGACAACCCCGGATCAGAGGTCAGGCGACCATGGAATATAGCTCTACTCCGACCTTTCTACTCATGAAGGGCGCAATGTATGTACCTCGGTTAATCCTTAATGAAATGTCGGCACTCCGAGGTTGAAGCTCGGGGACTGCCTCGCTCTTGTGCTTGTGTTTTATTTCTGTTTGTCAATTTCGTTCATATGCCGAACTATTTTGAACCTCGTCTCAAACTTCAAGTAATGTATGCTGTGTAACTAATCTTGTGACTCGACTGACGAACGCCGAAATGGTAGTCAAGAGCAAAGATGAAAAAACGTGGGAAACATGAAAATGGACTCGGGGACTCGGTCCAAAAATATAGTTCGGCATGTGTCGTTTACTAACCCCTGTCTTTACCTTTCGTTTATGTCGGATGATTTTGAAACACACCTCGACATTTGCTAAGTACTGTATGCTATAAACAACAATCTTGTGACTCGACTGTCGAACGCCAAAATGGTAGACAAGAGCAAAGAATGCCAAGTATAGTAAACACGAAAGTGAACTCGGGGACTCGTTCCAAAAGGGTTCGGCATAAATTCTTAGAAAAGCATGGTTCGGATAGCAAGATAATAGTACTGGTAGCAAGGCAAACTACTTAAGGTTATTACATCTGCACCCGGCATACCGGGGATTTAATGTTTTGCTTGAGACAAGTTCAGGCCTCGGAACCAGAGACCTCGGTCGCCGAGTTGTGGTAGCGGGACCTCGGAAGCAGGAGCCTCGGGCGCAGGAACAACCTCGGGCGCAGGAACCACCTCGGTCGCGGAAGCAACCTCGGTTGTTGGAGTGGATGCCGGGGTGTCCGTCACGTCGGGGAGATCACCTCGGTGGCTACGGCTTTGCCGGACTTGCCCTTGGGTTCGGAGGTTCGTCGAAGCTGAAGTCATCATCAGAGCCTTCAGCCACCTCGGTTGTTTTGCCGGCCTTGCCCTTGGAGCTCTCAGGCTCGTCAAAGTCAATTTCCTCGCCGTCAGAACTTCTTCACCGGACTCTGCTTCCTCGTCCGAGCTCTCTTCATCCTCAGAATAGAGGCGCCCGTCATCAAAGGTCCGGGTGTTTGCATAACTAGCAAAGGGTCGGCTGCTGCTTGGCGTTTCGCAATGCCATCAGGGGTGGAGTTCCAAGGAGAGCCCCTGCGCAGGGAGGTAACCGTGTGGATCTCAACATCTTCATACCAGACAGCACGAACACCAGGGCCTTGTCCGCTCCAGCCCGAGCTGATGAGCATCTCCACTCCCGAAGTCTAGCCTCGGCTCCTTTCAGCTTCGTGGCGAGCTCGTCGATGCAAGTGGGAGTCTTACCTTGGGCCAGAGGGCACGGTGGACCTCGATGGCAGCATCAACCAGCTTGGTTCCAATGGCCCGAGCGGCCTGATCCGAGCATTAAGGGCAACAAGGTGGTCCTGGATATCCCAGCTTTCGCTGAGGGTTTCTGTCTCAGCCCTCTTTGCCCGAGCTGCTTGAACTTCGCGGATAGCCTTGTCCTTGGAGTGCTCAAGTTCTCTGAAGAAGACAAAAAGGCTGTCGCTGAAATAAGGCATACGGTGGCACGGGGTGTAGGTCGGCAGAAAATAAGGAAAAGGGGAAAAGAAACTTACTGTCCATTTGGTGATTAATCCGAGCGAGCTCGGACAACCAGCTTTTCGATATAGCTCGGAGGGCGATAAGTTCGGCTTCGGCCGAGGTGGCGCGGCTCTCCAGGGTCTTGGCAAGCTCTTGCTGCTGTTCGGCGGCCTGGTCTTTGACCTTCATAGCGTCCTCCACAGCAGTTTTGGCTTCATTAGCCCGGTTCAGCTCTTGTTGCAGCCGAGCTATTTCATCTTCGGCTGTCTTCAACTTGGAGGCGTAATCTTTGTCGCTCTGCTCCTTTGCGGATAGAAGAGTCCGGTGAGACTTCTTCAGTCTGTTGTGATCCAGCAGGAGGTTCTTGAAGATCTTTGTCCGAGCATTGTTGCACTCCTGAAAAAATAGAGAGATCAGTTCGAAGAAATCCGAGGTTTTTAGCACCCGAGGCCCAATTGAGTCCCGGGGACTTGGCATTGGCCTCGGGGACTCAGCATGGGAGAAATGACAAGTTTTTGAGATTCAAGCCGAGCAATTTTAACTCGGTGGAGTGTCAATTGCTCAACCCGAATCTCGGGGACTGGGAATAGTGTATGTTTGTCATTTGGTTTCAAAGGAAGAAAGAGAGTTGCGTAAAGAAACTTACCGAGGCCTTCTTGCTGCAATCAAGGACCGCAGTCTGCATGTTGTAGATGGACTGGAGCACGGCGCTAGGTCCAACTGGATGCTCAGAGCTCGGGTTAGAGGAGACCTCGGCAGTCAGCCGAGTTCCAGTCCATGTCATAGTGCTTCTCCGAGCCTAAGCTGTTCCCGCTCTTGGTCCGGAGTTGCCCGACCTCCCAGCTGCTGATGTTCGGCTGGATGGTAGCAGCAAAAGAGCTCGGGAGGTGGCGACCTGAGAGCTCGAG
The DNA here is from genome assembly GCA_947311845.1 of Poa pratensis. Taxonomy (NCBI): domain Eukaryota; kingdom Viridiplantae; phylum Streptophyta; class Magnoliopsida; order Poales; family Poaceae; genus Poa; species Poa pratensis. The sequence goes on along the minus strand of CAMZMU010000101.1, from coordinate 23,281,399 downwards.
GGCGCGGTCTTGATCAGGTGGACTTGGCGGCGGGAACATGCGGCACTAGTTGGGTGCTCGCAGCCTTGGGGCCCGGTGGCGGTGGCGGCATTGGAGTTTGCTGTGGCTGTTTGGGGGGCTCAACAACTGGAGCTGAATCTTTCTTCTGCTTCTTCTGCTTCTTCTGCTGCTGTTGCTGCTGGTTGCGCGCAGCTTGAGACTTGGGGGAGAGCCGAGGCTCCTGCACGGTCTTAGCCGGAGTCTTGGCGCGGTCTGTCTCGGCGGGGAGCAGAGTGCCCCAGGCCGGAGTCAGAGCTCGGCGGTGGAAGTTCGGCGGAGGAGACACGCACCGGGGAGGAGATGGTCTTCTCCGGGCTGCTGAGGTCAATGGACCGTTCTGGAGGAGAGGCTCTGGCGGGGCTGCCGAGGTTAACCTCGACCTCGGTTGTCTGAGCTTCAACCACTGGAGGCAGTGGTGAATGTATCGAGCTATGGCTCTGTTGATCTGCCGAGCCGGGCTAGACGAAAAAGAAAAGATTAAGTTAGAGTATAAAAAACTTAACCTCGGAACAGCGTGAAAGGTAAAAAGGAGCAAGGTGACTTACGCATCTTCCTCCACGGGGCCTCGCTTCTTGTGCCTCGCCGAGGTCTTCTTGGCACGCTTGGCTTTGGGCGCCGCAGTCTCCGAGGTCTTGGAAGCCTCGGCATCCGAGGTACCGGTCCTGAGCGCTTCCGGGAAGCTGCAGACGCTGGATGAAAGTTCTTATATGTTGGAGGAGCATATGAAATGGGAATAACGTTGACAGGTTCCAGAATTTGGCAATCGTCATCGTCATCATCGGGCCAATCCTGGATAGACGATCGAACTGGTGGGCGGTGCGAGGTGAAACCACGAGTCTTACCCGAGGTGGCCTTGGGAATGGGGAGGTGATCCTCATTGTCCGGATCTTCAACCTCGGCGGCGGCCGGGACAGGCAGGTCGGGAGTCCACTCCTTAGAAGAAAGGGGGCCATCCTCGATTTCCTGTCGAGTGAACTTCTGCAGAGGTGGCAAGGTAAAACCGAGTTAGCACAAGAATCAATACAAGGCGGGGTGAAAATGAAACCGAGGAATATTTACGTCGGGTAAAGTACACTTACTTGAGCTGGAAGGTGATCTCGGTCATAGGGCTTGACACCCCATTTCCACTTGTCGGGCATGGTGGTCTTGGCGATGGCCCGGATGCGCCTCTTCACCTCGGAGTCATCAAGTTCAAAGGTGCTGTGCCGAGTGGGGTCGTAGCGGCCACTCATATGGCAGATCTTATGGGCCCGCTCTTGTAAAGGGCTAACTCGGCGGGTGATCATGGTGCGCAAGATGTCATCTGCCCCCCAGCTTTTCTCCTGGAGGGACATCATGTTTGGTGGATCAGAAGAACCTCGGGAGCGTCGGGTGCAGGCTCATAATCCCAGTTGAGTTGGGCAGCGGGGTTCCAATGGTGAACTCCGGCAAATTGATGAGGTCTTCGGCGCCCGGGTTCTTCACATAGAAGAAGGAGCGTTGCCATTTGCGGCAGGAGTCCAGGCCCTGATCCGAGGAAACTCAGAAGGCGCCGAGGTGAAATCGAGGCCGCCCCGCAAGCGGTCATCTCCTTGTCCACGACCTTCTTGTTCGGGACACTTTGCTTCTTCAGCTGGAAGTACTTGGCCCAGGACTCGATGCTTGGCCATAATCCGAGGTAACCCTCGGAAAAGGTCGCGTAGGCCGAAAGTTGGAGGATGGCGTTGGCGGGCAGGTGGTGTGGCTGTAGCCCAAATTGTCAAGAAATCCCGGAAGAATTTCCCGGCCGGGAGCCCGAAACCACGTTCGAAGTGATCCAGGAAGACGACCCGCTCCCCGGATTCCACCTCGGGTTCGATGTCTCCTTTCTTCGGAATCCGGCAGATGAGTTTAGCCGGGATCCGCCGTGAATCTCGGAGCCATTTGATGTCGACCTCCGTGACGTCGGATCCCTCCCAGCTACCTCGTTCTCCAGGCTCCTTCCTCGGCGGGATCCGAGGCAGAAGACATGTTGACGCTTTCCTGCAGAAAGGGAGGTTCAACCGGGGTAAGTACCTCGGACAGTTCAGGATAGCCGGGGTAAAATACCTCGGATCATTCGAGACAGCCGAGCTAAAGATTTAGGGGGAAACATGTTTCTACCATGGCGAGATACTAGCAAAGATCTACCGGTGAGCTAAAAAGGAGATAAATTCGAGTTCATCAAGGGGCAAACCTAAGAGGACAGCACGGGTGCGTCTGAAACAAGTCTAGATGAGATCTAAAATGTACTAAAAGGGCTCGAGGGGATCATCTAGTTCATCAAGTTCATCGGATTCATCAAGATCCTCGAGTTCATCGAAGGATGAACATGTTCATGATAATGGCCGTGGAGGGGAAGCGAAAACTCACCGGTGAGGTACTCGAAGATCGAGGGTGGCGCGAAGGATCGACGGCGGAGTGGCGGCGCAAGGCCGGTGCGCGTTTCCGGCGAGAATCTTCGAGACGGCGAGGTCGCAGCGGCGAGTGCTCGACGGCGGCGATGGAGGCAGAAGGCACGGAGCGGTGGGCGCGGAGCAGTGGGCAAGTGGGGGAGAAGAAGAAGAAACTCCCCGGGCCCCTATTTATAACCGCGTGCGGTTAACTACGCACTACCGCGCGGTTACCGGGAAGGAGCGGGATCGTGTGCGGGTGGGCGCACGTTGCGCGGTTGGTGGCCGCACGATCGGCCACATCGTGGGCCGCAGAGTGGCAACCGCCAGCCTCGGATTTCCTGTGCTGGTCAGCGCGAGAATCGAGGAGTCGCGGGCGGTCAAGTTGGTCTCGCACTTGAGTGCGCAGGTGCGCTGTTTGGTGGGTCCGGCTGACGAGGGCGGCGTGTGGTCAGGACCTGTCTTTCAGAGGTCCGGGTTTCGAGGTCCGGGCAGAGATTCTTCGCCACGTACCTCGGAAAATCTTGAGGCAAGATTGTGCTGAGTCAAACAGCTCGGAAAGTTCAGATTGCAGATCAACCTCGGATGAGATTAAGGTCTGTGGGAAGTACCTCGGCGGAGCTATGTTTGAGGTCGGTTTTAGAGGTGGTGCCTTGCTTATTTTGAACCTGCTACGGCCCTCCATCCGAGGTCGTAGGACCGCACCATCTTCGGGGACTAATGTCGGGGGGCTACCCCCGGGTAGGGTCAAGGCTTGGCATAAAGATGAGTTTAAAGATATGCCGAGGTACGGAAAGGGCCGACCTGTTTGGGCCTGGGAGAATCCGAGCTTCATCTTGACCTGAAGATTATAAAGGCCGACCTATCTTGGCCCAGAGGGATCCGAGGTATCCCGTTGGCCTGGGCCGAGGTTCACTGTCCGAGCTATGTTCAGCCGACCTAACTACCTCGGTGCTATGGTTTGTATTGTGGGAGCAGGAGAAGCTGTTGAAGGAAGTAAGATCCGACCTGGTAAAGATCTTAAGCGCAGACCCGAGGTATGGAGCCCGTCACATCCGTGCCGAGCTAACCGAGGCAGGAGGCCGTAGGTCGGGCAGGAGTCAATGCTCCTGTCACTTCCAGCCTGGTACAAGAGCGCCTGACGCGGGAGCGTCTGTCACGGAGCCTGGCAGAGGCGTGCCCCGGGTTCGGCGGGGCTGCACGTCTCTGACCGCTGACCACGCGAGATCTGGGAAAAGGCTACGAGGTAGCTCTGCCAGGCCACGTCCTGTCTCGGTCAGAGGAGACATGCTAGTTCAGCCGTTAGGCAGCAGGAGATGGGCAGGCCACGTCTTGTCCCTGACAGAGGTACGATGGTGACCGGGGCAGAGGCATGACTACAGTGTTCAGCGAGGGGCACAATGGTAACTCGGCTGGCCTATATAGTGGGCTTCACCCCCCTCCTGCTTGAGGGACTGACCGATCGATCGACAGAGGAAGAGAAAGAGATAGAGAGAAAGGAACCTCGGAAACCCCGGAAACACCTCGGATCTAGCTCGGAGTGCCTTCTTCCTCCCGGGTAGCTCCATCTTTTACCTCAAGTTCTCACCATTGTATCATCATACAGCTCGAGGAGCAGCTTGTACTTGTCACCTTGAGCTATGACGGGCCCGCAACGATGGGATGTGACGGGCACTTGTCGCCACGCGGTCCGGTCTCGGGACCGACCAGAGTCTAGGTGCGCACAGTGCAGGTGCATCTCCATCCCAACTTCAAGCCGCAGGTGCTGGGGCCGCCACCTGCCGGTCCGGAAGGTGGAAGTGACGAGCTAGGCTGGCAGGAGGTACGCAATCGACGTCGGCCGCAGCGGAACCTGCCACCTGTGCGTCCTCTCTTGGAGGGGGAGAACCGGGCCGTGGCCTTTAGGCGGAGGGTGTGCGGCCGGTGCTTCCGCTGCTTGGCGTCCGACCACCGCGTGGCTGACTGTCACGGCAAGGTCAGGTGCCTCTCCTGTTGCCGCTCAGGCCACCGAGCGCGACTGTTGGCGGCATCAGCCGGCCGGCACCCACTGCTCCGGGGCGCCTACAGCCAGTCCGCTCTGCTCTGGGTCGCCGGTTGCGGGTCCGCGGCGCCCCTTGGACCGCTCCTGGGCCTCCATAGCTGCGCCTCGGGCCGTTTGCGAGGACCGGGGTCCTCCAGACCAGGCGCAGCTGATTACCGGCTGCCTCTCCGATGGTTCAGCGGCTCCAGCAGATGCGGTGTTGAGGTCCATCGTTGAGGAGCAAGAGACGGTGCTGCGGGCTGAGCTGCAAGACCTGGTGCTTCCTGGTTCGAGGAGATGGTCCAGCCGTTGCGTGTGGTGACAGATAAATTGCAAGCCTTGCTGGAGCAGTTTGAGAGTTCGATGGAGCGGGCTGCGATTGCTTTGGAAGCACCTGCCGTGGTGCAGACGCCTCCAGCACCGCCTGCACTAGCTGAGATCAATGGTGTCCTCTCAGACGGTGAAGCTCCCGAGTTGTATGGTTGTTTCTCTCCTAGGGATGCGACCTTTTCAGCGTCGATGCTCGCGCTGACCTCCTCGTTGTTGGCTGCTCCGGAGGGTGTTTTTCCGGTGGTGGAGGCCATGGCCAACCAGCAAGAGCCTGCTGTGGAGTCTGATCTGCCTTTGGCTTTGGAGGACCTGAAGTATTGTGGTACACCTAGCTCCGAGGAGAACCACCCAGGAGTTGGTCACTTTTGATGCTGAAAAGCTTCAGGAGAAGGAGTTGTTCCAAGATTTTGCTTGCTTCACGTCGGGCTTGCCCACGGACAAGCAGGTGGAGGAGGCTGCTCCCTCTCACATTGCGCGACGCAGCATCCGTTTGGACAAGAAAAACAGTGCTTGTGATATTCCAACAGCCAAGCGAGCGGAGTATAGGCGGGCGAAGGCCTTTGGGGAGTTACCAAAGCTCAAGAACAAGGGAAAGCCAATGAAGATGTCCTGAATGAGACGATGCAAGATTATCTGAAGATGAACAAGAAGCAGCACACCCCACACGTGGTTGAGGCGATCCGCACCTTAGTAAAGGTCAATGTTTGATCTCTTATGTTGGGAGGGTGCACATCGGTGCATTGCTAGTTGCGAGAGGTCGTTTGTGTTTAGGGAGTTCTTATTTGTTGGGTATGAGGTGTGCTCTGTGATCTTGGGTCTTGGTGCCCTTGTCTCAGGCACGGACGACGTTCCATGATTTGTAGTGTGTGGTGTTGCAGGTTTCCGCAAGTTAACCGTGCGATGAATGGTTTTTGGGTCCGGTTCCCCTAATTAACTGGACCAACTCTATTCTTCTATAATGCAATGGCAGAGCTCCTGCCGGTTACGGTCAAAAAAGAAATTCCACAATGAGATGACCGGGGAAATAATTCATTTGTAGATCTAAATCTTCTCACCCAATTCCTAAGTAGGCATCAATTTTGATGCGCTAGACAGAATTGTAGATCACTAATGGCTTGGAGTAATGGTGGAGAGAGTGTTGAGGAAAACGAGCAACATGTCAACATCCTGTTGTGAAAGAAGGGGTTATTTTATAAATCCATTCATATTCTCCATTATAATTGCAGTAGAGTGGAAGCTCGAGTTAAGTCCAAAAAATTCCGGCATACGGGGAATTTCTGGCCTCTCGTCCGGTCTTAATTTCAGACAATTTCACAGTTACAACATGCAATGCTATCTTCAGAGTGGAAACTAAAACTGGTCTGGAAGTATGTTAAGTTTCGACATACTTGTAAAAACAGGAAATTCCAGCGTGAATCTCAACTGCAGAAACAACGGAAATATGTGGGATTCTCTCACTCCAATAAATATGAATCTACGTGCATTTGATTTCACCCATATATATCATCCCGCGGCCCTTTTTGATATTACAGTTTTCCTATGATACACAATAGATAGAAAAACACTGGAAAAAAATACTTCGCTCTTTTCACTTCTGAGGGGTTGACAACTTTTTCATGTCATTCATCGAAATAGCATGAACCATTTTAGCACACGGTTTGACAATAAATTATGTCGCCATGAACACCAAAACCATCTAGGGAGGGAAATGCTCTTTGACCGTTACATCGGCGTCATCTTCCATCATTTGGTGAAATATGAACTCGTCATCGCTATCATAGTTTACGAATAAACAGTGAAGTAATGAAAACAAACCATTTCATCATAATTATTTAGAGCAAAAAAAATAACAATACCTATTGAGCATACAATTTACGTTGCGTGCTGGGCGGTAGGTAGTCTCGACCACTGGTTGAAGTGGTTGTGGGGATCGAAAACGCTTCACGGTGAAGCAAAACAAGGACGAGGAGTAGCGGGGAGTTGCTATTCATGGTCGTTGGGATTTCTGGCGAATAGCTGACGATGAAAAGGGAGACAACGGCATCGCGGTTCGTTCGCGAAAAAGGGTAGATGGGAATAGGATAGAGAAGGTGACGAGGAGAAATGTTTATCTCGTTGCCGTGTAGTGTTTTGTTTGTCGTGATCTACATGTCGTGGGTGCACCTGAGCTAGTCCCGATGGCAGACATGAAAATTGTTGGACATTATTTTTGAACTCCTACGCTGTGACACTTTTATGTGTGTCCGAGTCTTGTTGAGCCGAGCCGATAGGGGTGTCGGTGAAGATGCTCTCACCCCTACAAACATCTGCCGCCGCTAAAATTTGTACAAAACTGCTATAACTAGTGTTTATTCCATGGATGGATGCACCACGGTGCATGGGTGTTCAGCTGAAACATGAAATTAGCAAACAACGATCACCAGATGTTGCCAACACACCACCTTTGCTCTCACACCAAGCAACATTGCCTCTCTATCCATTAGAACTACTCATACACATGGTCAAATGGACATACACATACACATATGAGGCGGTTTGATCGTTATCACATTTAGGCTTCACACGTATATGTAACTTCTCACGTCCGCGTCTCTCTTGGGGGTCAACACGGATGAGACCTTGCATCGCCACACCTCGCCTCCCCTCCTTGATCGATTCGGTAGGTCTCAGCAGCTCTCATGTAGATCTAGATTTGGGCCTCGATCGGTGGGGTGATTTGCTGCCTGTTCTGATAGTGGTGACCATGACGTGGCGGGCATCATGGGCACGGTGGCTGCGTGGGATTTTCAGTTTTTCGCCTTGATGATGATTTGAATTTGAACACCCAAATCTGAAGTTAAATTTCTGGATCCATGAGTGGTTTGTTGACGTGGGACCCAGATTAGACTTAGGTGCCGGGAGATTACTGATGAAAGATTATGATTAGACGGCGATTAGATTTGGGCTGGGGAGAGCCTCGGAAACGATGGGATGTGACGGGCACTTGTCGCCACGCGGTCCGGTCTCGGGACCGACCAGAGTCTAGGTGCGCACAGTGCAGGTGCGTCTCGTTTTCTCAAGCCCGCCCTAAACGGCGCGCGTCCCCAGTCGCCCGTGATCTGACCGCCTTCGCCATGGACCATGCCCACGGAGCGAGCTCATCACCCTCCTTGCGCACCGGTGCGGCGGTGCCGGAGGAATGCAGAGCCTAGGCGCCTAGCTACGTAGTAGGCCAGTGGCCTCCTGCGCCGGTATGTCCGTGGACTCGACATTCCACGACCACCGCATTGGGCGAGCGAAAAGGCAAGGGCAGGGCAGGGCGTCTTGATCGACGGGCTTTCAGAATCGGTAGACAGATCGGCGCCAAAACCTACCACCATTGCTTTCCAGCTTTGTTCGTTATCGTCTTGTTCTACTCGTACCTGACTGCTGACTACACTAGGGACTCCTATATGCATGGTCTCGCAAACCATCATGGCCGTCTCGTCGTCGCCGGAGAATTTCTCGACGGCGACGAAAGATTCATCATGTGGTATTTGGACAGTAGGTGTTGTACGTTTAACCTATTCAGGATGCCGACATGGATTCTGAATTTCTGATGGTACAGTACAAGACACATGTCTTGAGCTTGACTATTCGTGACCCCCGGACGCATGTTACCTTTGCTGCCGGCCTCGCGGTACGTGGACAAAATGGACGAAAACGCCATGTGCTGTATGAAACCAAGAATCGTGTGTTATTGAAGCAACGAACCTGTTTGGCCACGTCAAGCAGCTCCACCAAAACAATCCATCGACCAAACGATTTAAAAGTGATCAAGATCGCCAAATTAGCTTTTCTAGCTAGGGAGTGACTAGTGCATCTTAGTTTATTTAGAAGTAAGTACTCCCTCTGTTCACAAAACGATGTCTCAACTAACTTCAAATTTAGATGTATCTAGAAACTAAATTATGTCTAGGTACATCCAAGTTTGGAGTTGGTTGAGACATCCTTTTGTGAACGGAGGGACTAGTTATTTCCCACTTGATATTTATATTCTTTGAGTGGTGATCTCCTAATCTTTTGAATTTGCATGAATCTAAATGATCTGACCGGGTGACAGTTAGTGATGACTTACGAATAGTCCGTAGATAGAAAAATCGGCTCACCTCCTAATTGAATTAATCTTTTGAATTTGCATGAATCTAAATGATCTGACCGGTGACAGTTAGTGATGACTTACGAATAGTCCGTAGATAGAAAAATCGGCTCACCTCCTAATTGAATTATTCGACATTCGTATTCCAGAAATTGAAAATACAAGTGGTAAATATATGAACATGAAAATAATATAAATGGAAGTGATAAATATCCGGATTCAGTTTTACAACTACAGATAAAAATATGGTATTGGAAAAAAAAATGTGGATATATCCGTATCCGCACAAAATTATGTAAAGCCAGTTTTGGTAATTCTACCCTGATATGACAATTAACTAACCTAAAAGTGTAAGAAAGTGGTCTAGGTCCTGATTGGGGTCTTGGAGTAGGTCTCCCGATATGTTCGACTAGATATGGAGCGCCATGTTTATGGTGTTCTTGTCTCTGGGGGGGGGGGGGGGGGGGGGGGGGAGGGTGTGCTGCCTCGTGGGTGGGTGTTCTCCTTGGAGTGCGGTGGGGGGAACGGTGTTGGGGCAGATGCAGGTGCTGCAGGTTCTACAGTAATCTCCAAGCAACAACGTTATCCCTGGCCAAGAGGGTGGCCACGCCGTGCTTGCTAGTCTTCAACGCGGCAGCTTCTTCCTCCTTCACCGGATGTTCTTCTCCTGTCTTGACGCGTCCATGAAGGCTCGGGTTGCCCCAAGTGGTAGCGTCTTCGACACCATCAGAGATGACCGTGTCTGGATGCAGAGCATCAACAGCGGCGTGCAAGGTCTTGATCATGTTTTCACGACCTTTTCTAGGGGGATTGTTGTAAAATCTGAGGGCCTAGCTGTAACTCCTAGTTTCTGTAAGGTCCTTTCTATATTTGTGTACCCACCGCCAAATTAATGCAAACCCAGGCGAAAAGTGCTTTTGACTCTCGAGATCCAGTGGTCCTGGTAATTTAAAAAATCCAGTTAATTGAAAACTCGTAACATTTCCTGGTCTATGTGATAGTCGTCAATTAAAAGGAGACATTTTCGCAATTTGTTTGATAGCCCTTGCGTCTGCTTAGGCTGCTATACATTGTCCATCTATCGTAATAGGAAAGCAACTCGTATCAATCTATCTAATCTAATGAATAATCATACTGAAATAATTGGACATTATATTGACCTTTTCCTGTTCAAAAGAAGAAAAAAGATAGCAAAACCATGATGATAATAATATATTTCGGCATGTGCAAAGCAAATGGATTTTCCAAGGGTAAAATAGATAGACACTTGTACTACTGTTACACTAGCCAGTTAATTTGATTAACAATACTGTCATTAGTTTTACTTTGTACTCCCTCCGTTTCCACAATATAAGATGTTTTAGGCTTTTTCCACATTCACATGTACACACATGTATCTAGACACATTTAAGTACATGTGTTCATTCTTTTTAATGTAAATCTAGACATGCATGTGTGATATCTAAAACATCTTACGTTGTGGAACGGAGGGAGTACTAGAAAAGACTCGTGTTGGATTAAGCATAGAAATGATGACCCCAACCGTAATAACCGTCAACCATCAATAGCCCATCCTATAATCCAGCACCATTAATGCACCGTCCTTCACGGGACGTCTTCTTGTTGCACCACGTCGCCACTTCAGCAACAATAACGCCACCACAAGAGGGTTACTAGTACGCTTACCCCGAACGGAAAGGCACACTTTACACATCTCCACGTACGTAGTATTTCTTGGAAGATCGAACAAGCGTGTACATGTGATGTGCGCATCCGCATTGGCATTTTGCGAGACCCACCGTCAAGAAAAGGTCTGATCTAGACGGCCTTTGATCAAAATGAGCTCTTGCTCAGCTCAGTAAGTGCTACTATGTTAGTTCAATTCCTTCATTTGACAGGTTGTTCCGCTAGTACCCGAGTAAAGAATGTCTCTTATCAAAACTTCGTTTAGAACTTCATCCATGTACCAATGTGGAGCATATAGACTCCCGCTAGTCTAACTATAGTATTACTGGCAAATGGCAATGTAATGAAGACCGTGCAGTCAAAACCTAGGTAGCACCAGTACAACACTAGAATCCATCAACCCTAAACCCAAAGCGACGAACTACTAGTACAATCTACTGCTAGTAATTAATCAATCCAGCGTGCAAGTTGAGGCTTGGTCCAATATTATTCCCTTTGGCTAGTCTTGGGCGCATCCCGGTTTGCCCTTTTTCTATAAGCTCACTTTCACCTACCCCTGGAATACTTGTCGTGGCGCATCTTGTCTCTACTCTAGTGACAACTGACAAACAGTAAAACTACTGATACCGTCCGTCCGAGGGGTCCAGCCAGCCATGAGGCCTGGAGCTAGTTGCGAGAGTGAAAACACGAAGGGATTCGCACGCGTACAAAGCGATCCCGAGGAGTTGATCCATAACCGTGTCATTTATAGATGTGGGGTTCTTGATCTCCATCCAGTACAGATCAGGGTTCTGTAGAAGCGGGGTCTGATTCAATGTGGTTTTCGGTTGCCCTGTGAGATGTTTGCGTAGTAAATTGGTGCCGGTGCTAGCTCGAGCAATGTGGATACGAAATAGAGCATCTCCACTCGCGACCCTTATAACCTGTTCGGGCTGTCACGCCAAATAAATTTTATGGACCTTCTTTTGGTAAATACAGATCAAATGATCTGAAAGTTACATAGTTTTCAACACATAAAATAAAGTTTCACAATAATAAAAAATAACGTATTCATATTACTCTCCAAAGCTGCCGCTGCTCGTACATAAATGTTCGGCTATATCATTTTGAAGTTGACGATGAATGCTGAGATAATTAGTAAGATCTGCCGGCAATTTGTGATCAACATTGGCGATAGGATCCTGAAAGTCGAACGGAAGATATGATCGTGCACTAGATTCGTGCAGGCACTCTTGATGATCATGTGGTGCATGATCATCCACACATTTATAACCTCCCACATCTGCTCGTTCGACACTGAACGGGTACCGGACAAGAGCAAGCCGAGATTGAAGCACTCCAAATACCCGCATCATTCCCCACACTCTCTTTTTAGAGGCAAACCAACAAACTTTGTTGCCTAGAGGATTGGAGATTGTCTTGATAAATGTGGCCCACTTTGGATAGATGCCATCGACTAGGTACGTAGTACCCACCATTGATCTCGTAGTTGAGTGCGGGAGCATGGCCTTCACCAAGCTTCACAATTAGCGGAGAGCGTTGCAGCACGTTAATCAACACGCGGGCCATCATCTAATCGTCGCTATCCATCTATTGAAATCAGTGTGCTCCACCAATCACTAGAATGGAATTTTAGGCAAAGGAGCACATATGCAACATGGGCTATTACCTTGCGGATGAGATTTACCCAAAGTGAGTAATGTTTGTCAAGCTAATTTTCATCCCCAATTAACAAATAATTTTGTTTCGTAATTCTAAAACAAATAAGAAGAATGTGGAGAGGACAATCGATTTTTTTGCAAGCCTGTTATTGTGTGATAACTGACTCAGTTTCAGGTCCAACAAGACGTCTTGGAGGATTATCACAGCTTGTGCGATCTTGCACAACATTATCTTCGATGATGACCGCGGCGAAGAGTTTAATTAATCACACTCATGACATCATGAGTAGAGTGGTGCATCCTTTTTGGGGAGAAGACCACATCAAATTTGTTCATTTTAAATTCACCATGCATGACATTCCAGGTACCGAGACTGGTCAAAAAGTTTTAAAAAGATCCCCGCTTGAAGCAATGAATTTGGAATTGTAAACGAGATCATTGGTTCTACTTCTACGTTTCCTATTTTGATTTCGGTAAACTTGTGAGTTGATTGATGAACGTTGTGTGTGATTGATGATCATCATGTTGTACTAATGAAGAACTATTTGTTTTCTATATTTTTCGATTTTATTTTACTTGGTTTGAAGTAATTTTCAGGTAATTCGGATGGCACACTGTAAAAGTAGATGAGAGCACTAGAAGCTGAAACATACTTATTATTTTGGTTATTCAGTTTTGTGTAAGGTGCAAAAGCAGAATAGTAACCAGAGGCAGAAAAATTTCATTTTGGGTGCCTGAATTAACGGGTTCGATCCTGGGCAGATGGCACATGGTGCATTGGTGCTACTTGAAGCAAACTTGTCCTCCAGGGCCTGTCGACTCCCGAGCAACCCATGATGTCGAGCTCAAAAAAAAAAAAAAACCTAAGACAGCATCGCGATTGATTAGACGGATCGACCTGGATGGATCAACTGGTCCAAATGCTCATCATCAAGGATTTTTCTGATGGTACTTTCGCGTTCCTACAAACAATGAAGCAAAAACTCAGCTTTTCGACCACCCAGCCATTGTGGCGACAAGCAGATGGGAACAAGGAAGCACCGATGCACCGTACATACGATACTAGGATTCCCGGCCAAAAACATAGACCGGCGGTGTCCTTTCGTCTCGGCCGTCCGATCGAACACGGATAACCGGGTACAGCTCGACGGCCGGGAAGGTACGAGTGCACGACAGACGATGCTATTCTGTCACGGACGGAGCGAGCGAGCGAACGGCCGGGCATCTAGCAGAAATCTCTGCAAATATCAATTGGCAGCAGCAGGAGATATGTCCGTCGGTCCGGCCACTGCCATTGCCGAAGTTCATTGGTGTAGTGTAGGTGCTTTGATTAGGGCACTCGATGCCCTTCTCATATGTAGAGTAGAATACGACGAGTGTACAGGGCTCTGTATCTACGAGATTCCCCTATACGTAGCGTAAGAAGGAGCAGTAGCTCTCGCTCGTGCTAGCTGCACCCACAGCGTTGCGTTCCTGTCAGCCAGCAGTCCTCGGCCATGTATGCAGCGAAACACTGTAGATACATGCAGCAGTGTTCCTCGGCCATACACATGGCAAGAGTAGGTGGACGGCACCGAGGCGAGGCTCGGCCGGTAGCGCGACCATGCAGGTCTCCCTTCGGCGAATAGAGCAGAGCTGCAGTCAGGGTCGTCGACGGCACGCCCCTCGACGCATCGTCGGCGTCGATACAGTGCAGCGTCTTCGTCGGCTGGCGCGTGCGTGATGCCCTTTTGCCGAAAAAGACACGGAGCGCCTCTGTAGCTCACCGTAAACCCCAAAAAGACGCGCGGGGCCAGCAGATCGATGGTTATCCTCGTAAGTGGCTCTGTGCGTGCACGGACGCGCGTGCTCGCAGATCCTCGTGATGCTCTCGTAATTGGGCCTGGCTGGGCAGTTTTCTTGCTGCTACCGTCGATGATCATGGGCCTATCGTCTCTACTGTACACGGGGGACAATCGGAACTGTACTGATCCAACGACCGTGCAGTCGATGTAGATACGTGTAGTTATGGACTAGAGGCCGTCCGGCCGCTGCCTCTCTCATCGAGTTGCAACATACGCGATGAATGTGAGACGGAGTGGCACCGCATGTGCGCGGCCGGCAGCTAGGCGGACTCCTGGGCTCCGTCCTGCCTGCCCGACCTCTACGCATTGATGAGAGATCCTTGATGCAAGGTAAGTGGGGTTGCTTCTCGTAAGTACGTGGTCCTCCGTGGATACTAGTATCCCAAACTGTAGGGCTTATCGTTCGTAGACGTTGGGAAGAACGGCTCTGTTTTTTTGTTTTTTGTTTTGAGGATAATAGGTGGCTCTGTTGGATGCGTGTCGGATGAGTGGCAAAGATAGCAAAATTATGGACCCGGCCTGCCGCATGAAGCCCAACAACGATCCCCGTTTTTTTTTTCCTTAGTCCTATTACGAAGTTTCTGGAATATTACAGCGGTAGAAAACTTGAAATGTTTTTCCTTCAAAAAGAAAAAAAAAACATCACCGGTTGAATTACGAAGTATGCAGCAAGGCCCTTTGGCTGGAGATTTCTGTGTACTGGTACGAAGGGCCTCCCTCCCTTTGGCCGTACGCGATGCATGCATGCTGCTCCATCTGTCCCCGTTCCGTCCCGTTGTTCACGGATCAGAACCCGTCGACCAGTTACACTACACGGCTCAAAATTTACAGTCGGCTACGGTACTGCTGGAGTACGTACGTAGAGGAGTACGTAAATCGTACAGTACTTAGAATACTTGAGAGGATACAAAAACACATAGAGTCTGACAGATCCCTGCAGGCACGAGCACCAGTAAAAGCGCGCCTTCCCTCTCTGAAGCATCCAAGGCCCAAGCACAGTGCGCAGTAACTACTCGGCCCATTCAGGCAAAGGGTGAAGAACAGGAGCAATTACTGACTGAGGAGAATGTAAGAAGCAGTTACTGAGGAGTATTTTATTGCAAGAAGGAGCATTGACGACGAGTAGGTGCCTAGTGGCAGCATGATGTGATGTCCCATGCAAGCAGGCACGATGCTACGCCTACACCTCCCCGTGCGTGGCCGCAATTTTGACACTGTAGACCCTTAGACGAAACTTTAGCATAAAATGAACCTCGGCCGAAACTATTTCACGGCATTGACCCTTTTGAGTAGCGCCTCACGATCAGGCGCTACCCTACACAGGGTAGCGCCTCGTGATCAGGCGCTACACTAGTTGCCAGCGTGGCGAGCCGGGGCCACGGGGGGCCCAGTCCAGGGGGATAGCGCCTCGTGATCAGGCGCTATTGTGCGATTAGGTATCGCCTGATCACAAGGCGCTACCCTTCTGTTCCAGAAACTAACAGAGAGCCCAGCAAGGGAACGTGGGGAAAAATTCCTAAGTCAATGTGTCGCGCCTTGCCACGAGGCGCTATGCTACCAATGAGGGTAGCGCCTTGTCTTGAGGCGCTATGCATCCAAACTGGGCACATGCAGAAAAGTGCCAGCAAACTGATGGAATATACAACATTTCAGCAAGTATTACATAGAAAAGTCATACATAGCAAAGTTCACAGCATGTGCATAATAACAACAAGTTCATACATAGCAAAGTTCACCACTACATAACAAAGTTCACCACTACATAGCAAAGTCGAAATGTGAAGAAGGTTCAAAATAAAAGGCACATAGTTCACAACATGATGAGCACGACATAGCTCTATTGTGTCGAGCTATGCCCTTTCCCTTGTCCTTCCTTTTGGAAGTGCACTCCTCTTCCTCCTCCTTCCTTTTTCTTTTCCGGAAGATTTTACTCTCCCTCTCCGTTGCAAGACGAGCCTCTTGTTCTCTCACCTTTCTCAAACCCACCTCCAACCAACCCGGCCTCTCACAACATGATGAGCCCGAGTCATTGACGAGCTTGGTTGTTGCTTTGTTGGGTTGAGACGCTGCCATACCTAGAAACATTATAAACTGAAAGTTAGAAAGTGTGCAATATGAATACAATATGCGATAAAAAATTACAATAATGGATAGAAACAATATAAAAGTAAGGATTAAATGGAGATACATACGGATACGGCCCAGCTAGATATCCTATCATACTCACGGTCCTACCACCGCCACGGCCTACACCACCACCATGACCTCTATAACCAACATGGCCTCTTGTAAGCCCAAGTTGCCTCCCTCTTTGTTGCCTTGGAGCTTGTTGGCTCACTCTTTGTTGCCTTGTAGCTTGTTGGGTAGGAGCTTGTTGGGTAGGAGCTTGTTGCATAGGAGCATGTTGCCTCCCTCTTTGTTGCGTTGGAGCTTGTTGGCTACCTCTTCTTCGAGGAGTTGGAGCTTGTTGGCTATTGTCACCTTGTTGGCTAGGCCCACCATGTTGGCTTGGACCTTGTTGTTGGCTATTTCTTGCTTGGGTACTACCTTGTTGGCTAGGCCCACCATGTTGGCTTGGACCTTGTTGTTGGCTATTTCTTGCTTGGCTACTACCTTGTTGGCTAGGCCCACCTTGTTGGCTTGTGCTTGCTTCATTTCCCTTGGCTTTCTTCCTTTGGGGGCATTTCCTTATGTTGTGCCCCTCCACATTGCACTTGCCACAACGAGAGCGCACACGAGGCTCTTGGAATTGGTCATTCCGACATTCCCTCCCACCACTGCCCCAACCATCCATGTCGCCCCTTAGACGTTTTGTTTTGCGTCTTCCCTTTTTGTCCACCTTCGAAGCCGGATCGGGCCATAGTTGAACTCCATGATACTCCGGCCATTGTGATCGGTCTAGGAATGGGTGAAACCTAGGAGCCCATGTGTTTTTCGTGGTCTCGATAGAGAACTCGGACTCTCTCACGGTGCGCGGGTGATTAACATCCACATGTCTAGTACGAGCCGCCGTTAGCAAGTGCGAGCAAGCAAGATGAAGCAATTGTGGCCTCCCGCATGTGCACTCACAATCCTTGAGTGATACCTTGAATGCCCGGCCACCATGTTGGACACCATCGGCCGTGGTTCCTCCCGGTTCGTTTACTTGGTAGATCAACTCCTCATTATCAAATAGTGTTGCAACTTGGGAGTCCGCCTTCCTTGACTCGAATTCCACGAAATTATCAACCTTTGGTGGGAATTTGTACTTGTGATTGTGCTTGTTGTCTCCCACAATCTGTTGGTCCGTCTGGAGTGAGTAATTCAGAAAATATTCATTCAACTTGGTGAATGTGTATTCAACTATTGCAGTCACGGGCAATGCACGCACACCCTTGAGCACCTTATTGAAGCATTCTGCCATGTTGCTTGTCATTTGACCGTACCTCCGGCCATCTTCATCGTAAGCTCTTGCCCACTTCGATCTAAGTTCAATGTGCCTATGGAGAAACTCTTGCCCCCCGGCGTTCAAAGATCTGTTAGCGAGCAATCTGTTGTACAAGTTTGCGAAACGACGATCAGAGAAGGCGAGACAACAATCTTGAAGATCATCGGAAAACTCCTTGCTCCCACAAGCCCTATAGAAGTTTGAGCAAAAATGCCTCATGCACCATCGGTGGTGTAAACGAGCATGCCCGGGGATCTCGATCTGCACCGCGTTGAGAATTCCTTGATGGCGATCCGAGATGACACAAACTTCCCTTTGAGGTGGAATTATCTTGGTTCTCAAATAGTGAAAGAACCACTCCCAACTATCATTGTTTTCCGCCTCAACTAAAGCAAAAGCCAATGGAACCAGACGATTTCCCGCATCATTTCCTATTGCAACCAATAGAGTGCCCTTGTATGGACCGGTCAAAAAGGTGCCATCGACTGCGATGACCGGCCTACAATGTTCAAAAGCACGGACACATTGTTCGAATGCCCAAAATGCACGGCCAAATACTCGGACAGTCTTGCCGTCCACACTCCTTGTTTTTTGCCCAAACGGCTCAACCACATGGACCGTCCCCGGGTTAGTCGCGGCCATGGCTCCCAACAACCTAGGGATTCGGTTGTATGCTTCTTCCCAGTCACCATACAACATTCTGAAAGCAGCTTGCTTTGCCTTCCATGCCTTCCCGTACTTGATCGTGTAGTGAAATATGTTCTCCACAATTTCAATGACACTCTTAATACTCATTGTTGGTAGTGTCGAGATGGAGTTGGAAACCTTATAACCGAGGAACTCGGAGGTGAGTTGACGGTGGTCTGGTTTCACATCCTTGCCATCCACCTTCTTGCCTCGGCACATGTGTGTTGCAACACAACTAGTTATGTGCCAATCGGGACCTTTCTTCAAAGGTCTTGCTCGCACCTCCCACGGACATCCTTCCTGTAAGCATCTCACCGTGTAACGCTTCTTTTTATCGGAGTGAGCCACCTTAAACGGACGATGGTACTTAACTGAGTACTCCTTGATCCATATCTGAAATTCCAACAAGGTTGCGAACCTCAAACCGGGAGTTATCCCATTGTCCAAATGATTCATATCCCGGTAAGAAGTTGGCCTAGATTCGAGCACGATACCCTTTCCGCCATCAACCGTCGCTTCATCCGCGAGAGTAAGGTCAGAAAACAACGGAATTCGATGATCCCGTCCCACTACCTTCTCGAACGCTTCGGCCTCCTTGACGGTGAACCCCTCCTCATCCACATCTTCATCGGGCCATCGTCATCCGAGTCCGATGCATAGCATCGAGAATAAGGGATGTCATGCTCCATGGTCTCTTGTTCAATATATAAGTCCAAATCTCCAACATTGTTGTCATGGAGGTCAATCCCATCCTCATTGTCCTCGTTCTCATCATCCCCGTACTCATCAGTTGAGATGAGTGGTGGACTCCTACCATCCTGGTTCATGAGTGGTGAACTCCTACCATCTAGGTTCATGAGTGGTGGACTTTGGTTCATGAGTGGTGGACTCTTACCATCAAATGGGGAGGCATGTCCGTTGGAGGACAAGTTCACATGCGCATCAAACTTTACCGTGGCAAATAACTCAAGAGACTTGTCAAGCGATTCGGCCACGGTTTCCTTGTATGCAACCCAATGAAGTTCCGAGGTGATACGCAAAAACTTCCAACAGAGATGCACTCCATGACCGGCATTATGTCTTCCCTCCAACTCTACAAACTCATCTTGGTTCATCAAATTCAAATCAATCCTAACTTGTTTCAAAACCTCGGCGTAGGTAGGACTTTGCTCGAACACCAAGGCTACCTCATCCGGATCCGGTTCCATATTGCCTTTCAAAAAGGCCTCTTTATCCACATGATGAACATGAACAATTGTAGGCATCCCTAACATAATGACAACAAAAGACAAATTAAATCATAGCATTAACCTAATAAGCACTAGCATTAACCTAACAAGCACTAGCATTAACCTAAAGATCGTACAAGCATGCCATGGGTCAACAACAAAATCCAAATCAACTACCAATTAGGGTTGAACCGAAACATGCATAATGAGGCCAAATGGGGTCATTTTATTGGACAAAAATTGGGGATCGGAGGAGAATACCTGCGGGAAGTAGTTGGGGACGGAATCCCCTCGCTTTTCTCTTCAAATCGGAGAGGAAACGGTGGAGGATTAGAAGGGGAGAGAGAGAACCGCCGCCGCTGCCATCCTCCTCTGTCTCTGTTCTTTCTGGTCGATTTGGAAGTTGTGGCTAGGGTTGGGGACGGCCGTGGGCGCGATGCCTGTTAACAGAAGGGTAGCGCCTTGTGATCAGGCGCTACCTAATCGCACAATAGCGCCTGATCACGAGGCGCTATCCCCCTGGACTGGGCCCCCCGTGGCCCCGGCTCGCCACGCTGGCAACTAGTGTAGCGCCTGATCACGAGGCGCTACCCTGTGTAGGGTAGCGCCTGATCGTGAGGCGCTACTCAAAAGGGTCAATGCCGTGAAATAGTTTCGGCCGAGGTTCATTTTGTGCTAAAGTTTCGTCTAAGGGTCTACAGTGTCAAAATTGCCGTGCGTGGCGCGGCACAGGGACACAAACGGCAGCCGCGTTGGATCCCGTGCCCCCATCGCAACGCACGCGCTGTTTGCATGTTCCTCAAATTAAATTCCGCCCCTACTGCATGCGCTAGTGCTACTACTACGCTCACTACATGTTACACGCTGCGGCGCCACCGCGTAGGCGCATACTATACGCGCGTCGGTGGCGGCAGCCGGCCCCGGCGATATGTGTAAATAGTGATGCGATGCCATGCGTGCGCGCAGCCAGATGGTGCTGCTTTTTTCTGGATCAACAGTGCCCAACCCAACGAAACCATTTTTTTTTTTGAACAAATAAGGGTCCCGAAGGACCCGGAAGCTGCTCATTAAGTCAACACGGTTACAACAAGGCCTTCAAAAGAAAGAAAATTACAACCCAGACCTATATTCTTACAGAAAAGACCCTTGAAAGAAACAGGAAAAGCAATACAGTCCTCCAGGTTCTTCTCCACCGCGTCGATGACAAACTCGGCGACGAGGGCAGCGGGGCAAGCGCCGGGGACGCACCACTTGGACCTGCTCCACTGGGAAATCCCACGCCGGAGTTGAAGATCCTCCACCTGGAGGAAGAACGGCCAGCAGCCAGCGGCCGAGGAGGGTCGCCCAACGACCATATGTAGCAGCGGCAAGATGGACATGGCCATCGCAAGGTCCACAGCTAAAGAGCTCCTGCAGAAACGAGCAGCAAACCAACGAAGAAGAAGCACCACCGTGCTCTCCCACTCCTCCTCTTCCTCTCCATAAGGCTTGAAGAAGAACAGTTGATGACTCCCAAGTGCAGGAGATCGTTGAAGTCTTCGCTGTGTAAGTATTAGTATCGATCCCACGAGGAGTAGAAGGTATAAGTATTTATCCTCTCAAATAAGAGTGTCACTTCTCTTATTATCTATGCACTAGACAAACTAAAATGATGCAAGTGTTTTTGGGTTTTTTGGTGTAGAGAATGCAAAGCTGAAAATAAAATATGATGAGTGAAAGCTCTCAAAGAGAGAGAAAGCCCAATCCCTATGCAGCAAGAGGACAAGCTTGAGTGGTGTTTCTTATGCGTGGAAAACGTTCCCAAGGGCTACATGGATTTCATGGCAAAGATATTTCTAGAACAACAAGGTAAACATTTTGTCAAGTTTTAATCTTCTTTGGACGGAGCCATAATTAGGTGTAGCTAAATAAATAAACTAAACCCTTATGATGGATCATGTGGCCAAGTAAATGACTGCACAAGAGTTATTAAGACAAAAAGTCCCACCATAGCATTACACTCTAAAGTCCCCGATATAAATCCCCTCCTAATGTAACTTCATGTATCGGTCTCAGGTTTACGTGTCCTCCCAAGTCTCCCTCAATTCATTACACTAGTGTGAAACACCTTCATGCATTACTCAATGTATGGTGCACTTCATACATTGTACATCAAGACAATCATAAAAGATAAAAACTTGACCAAATACTCAATACATGTTAAGTAGAAATCATTGCCAATCCATCATATGCCCCCAGGAACATGAGAGAACTACTCACAACGCGAAGACATGATATGATTCAATGGTATAAGTGATACAACACAATCTGAAAATATAATCTCCCCACTAAACAATGACAAGTAACAATTCACAAACATGTAGAATAGTACTTAGACAATAGCTAGGGTTCGAACAATCTCAAACTATAAGGGGGATGAAGTGGATCACGAAGATGGTGATGGACATGGTGCTGGTCTTCACGGTGGTGATGATGGAGACTTCCGGAGGGGGGATGGAGGAGCCTACCGGAGGTGATTCCGGCAGCGTTTCCACCCTCCGATCTTCTCCGGCGGCAGCCTTCTGTCTTCTGTTTCGTGTGTTTCATGTTTCTCCGCCGCCTCCTTTCGCGAAACGTCAGGGGACCTTTTTTATAGGCGTTTTTAGGTCAAGACTATGTCGGTGTAGCAAAGATCGACGGCCACGGAGCTCCGAGGTGGAAACGAGCTGGGCCCACGCGGACATGTACTTTAGGCCGCGTGGGACCCTCCCATTTCCAGCATGTTGGGCTTCTGGTCTTCAATTTAAGCCCATTGCGTTCGTCTCGAAAATTCTGAACCGTGCTCTTTGGCCTTGCCCTTTTTGGAGTCCCGAAGCTCCCGGAAAGTCTGAAACACTAAAAAAGACGTTTTCTGGAAAAACAGGGTTAATTCCAAATAAATGGGAAAACTATGAAATATTCCCAAAATCATTATAAAACATTGATATAACCCTTATATGATGCAAATATGATTGGAATATAAGCAATTAAAGTGCAAAGTTCATGTATGCATTTTACATGCATCAACAGTCGGGCAGCAATGGCAACCTCCGCTCCATTGCCAGAGAACTCGAGCTTATTGGTAGGAGGGGCCGAAAGTCCCTCTCCCTTCGTCTTCGGCTCCTCCCATCGGAGCGCCACAAGAGGGAGAAAGAGCACGGCCAGCAGCCAGGCGCAGCTCGGGTGCGCCGGCGACCGAATCCTCCAGGGCATAGCGCCAGTCTCCACGGAGGAAAAACTCAGCACGAAGCTACAACACCTACAGCTAACAAATCCTAGATCTACTCTGTACAGTAGGGGGCGGCACCCCAGCCCGTCTCTACGCCATCCAGCGCGGACGTCGGCGACGAGAGAGGCCGAAACTGGAGGTCTACGGTGGACTCTCAAAAGCGGCTGGATCGAGATCACCCTGCCATGGTCTGAAGAACAAAGGCCACAACGAAACCAATTTGAAAAAAGTTTTCCCTGAACCGCAACGCCTTCCTATAGTCTGGTAATTTGACTAAGGGACCCTTTAAATCGGAGTATCATAGGATTCTTGTGGGATTGAATCTAGGAAATTTTTCTATAGAAATGTGTTTGATTCATAGGATCATATCTCATAGGACATATTTATGTACGAATCTTGTAATGCAAATCCTATCGCAAAGCATGAGCTTATGCCTCATGAAAAATATCTTTACTACAATCAAAGAGACTTCCTCTATCCATAGGATTCATGTGGACATGACATTCCAATCCTACAAATTTCCTACTCCTATACATTTTCTATCCTATGAATTAAAGAAGCCCCAAGTGTTGGCGTTTCTCTGCTCTGCAAAGATGCATTTTTACGTGTTTCTTTTCTGACATAATGAAAAAAAAAGAAGGAGGGGCACCGAACTGGTGGTGGAACCGATAAAACGAAATTATAGGGTAAGATTTTTTTAAGCCGGAAATTAGAAGATAAGATGATCCATGCTTCTAAAGGTTTCGTTTGGAGCAAACCGAGTTCCCAGCCTTTAGTATGGTCTGAGGTTAAGATACAACTTTGGGGAGGTCCTAGTTCTACGCTTCACGCGTCGACTCAACGCGTTGACGCCTGCAGGGACAGCAAGACTGGTGGGGCCCAGCTGAGCGTCTTTCCCCGCAATCATCGTCCTCCTCACCCCGACCACTCGCCTCCACCCTTGACCCCCTGCCTCCAAAGTCAGCTAGACGGCCTGCTGCTGCCGCCCGTGGAAGGCACTCGCTGCCCCACCGTCCTCCAACCACGGCCCACCGCCGGTCCGACGCCTCCCCGGCCTTCCCCTCTAAACCCCACCCCCCCCCTCTTCTCTGGCGACAACGAACCCCCACACTGCAACACCTAGTTCAGTTGCTTCCTCTACTCCACAATGGCCAATCGCGTCGTCCCCGTCTCCGGCGAGGTCGTCCCGGCCATGACGCGTCACCTTCCCCATCCCTCTGCTTCTCTCCGGCGCTTCCATCTCCGCCGCATCCATATCGACTGGTGGGCCGGCCCAACAATAGCGACGTGGGGAGGGGGAGGGCGACGTGCACGGGGGTGCGTGAATCGGTGATAAGCACCGCAACAGGCGAAAAATAGGAATCACCGCGGCTTTCTTTGCCTTTTTTAGTTGGTCCATGAGATGTTGCCATTCTTGTTCAGTAAAGTGGGTTAGATCCTCCTCAGTTGGACCTCAGTTTCCTCCTCTTTAAACGCTGACTCCCACGCAATGCGAACTTGAAGCGACGGCGGTTTCGTGCCCATGAGGTGCTTGATCATTTGCTCAAATTTTCGGTCCGTTTGGGGCTGTCTTTTGATGGACGCCGTTGTAGGCTGCACCTCCCAATGTGGCGGATACATGGCCGGCACCCCCAATTGGGTCTCAACTCGGGCTGCCGGACTCAATTTTGGAGGGTGCTGGTGGAGATACTCTAATTTTGACCAAATTTTAGATATTTTTTCTTCAAAATTTAATAAATGTATCATCAAATATATTTTATGGCCTGTCTATTTATATTAATTTGATATTTTAAATGTTCATATATTTATCTATAGGATCGATCGAATTTATTACACTCCCTCCTGTCTGAAAAGAGTGTCGGAGGTTATACGAGCGAGTTGTGGTGCATGCGCTGATTTCTCACGACAGTTATTAGGCACTGGAGGGAGTATGCTATTTTTTTACTAAATTTATATGCTTTTTTTTTACAAACAAAGGGAATGTCGTTTTTCCCCTTCCGTCGCCCATGATATGGTTGTTCCGATATGCAGGTTGTGCAACTCCAAACCGTACATGCTGACATTATGTATGTGTAATTGTATCGATATATTCGGGCATGTAGGTAGATGATCGACGTGGTGTTGTTTTGCGGATTAATTTGGCCGCGCATTTGTCCGATGATGTTTTTGTTTGTGGATTCATGATCGAGCATGTTTTTGTTGTCATTTGGTACCACGCTCAGACCGATCAATTTTTGTCCGTGTTTCTTTTGTTGCCGCGGGGAACGTACTACGCATCGGGAGGCGACGGATCCGTGGTACGTGTCTGTCTTACCATTGATCAACAAGGCTGGATAATATAGCATAGCAGTAAACCGCTTTACTTGTAGAGGAGGGGTGAATGCCTACTTGTAAAGTTTGTTTGCGCGAGCAAAGTTTTTGTGGTCATGGACATGGACTTAAAGTTCAAGCGAGTACTTATTTTTAGTGAATGAAGCACCTAGTCACCTATTATTTGTGTCGATTTGATCCATTAATTTAGTTGTTATATTTGTTACTTTTCATTCACCCTCCAATACTAATTGTTGCATACATCCTAATCTAAGCACATATATATGTGACATTGTATAGGAACCATGGACTGTTTGAACAACTTATGCTACCTGACGGACGTGATAGTCTCTCCGTTGGCAATCTACGGGTGCAGGGTCTCTCCGTTGGCAATCTACGTATGTTCCTTAAGACCGGTAATTATAAGAAGTTGCACAAAATGACATTCAAGTAATCTGCTCGTTCACGCTAGTGCTGTTCGCAAGGTCAGTCTAAATATACTTTTGTAACCGAAGCGAACTAAAATAAATATATTTATACTTATTTGTATATTAGTTTTATCGAACTATAATCTTAACGGGTATAGTTTTCAATCAATTAGTTGTCATAGTAAACCATACTTGAATGTTGCTAATATTAAGTTTATCATTCTTTATGACATTATTCCAATTTCTAATTTAAACTTGTTGTTGTATGTAAGTTCTCCATGTATTTTTTTCTTCAGATTTTACATAATTTATAAAGTGTTTTGTCTTGTGTGTATAAACGCGTGTGTTCAAGTATATTTTAATATAAAGAGATCTAAAGTATACGGTCTGATAAATAAATATATTTTAGTAGTTTCTCTGTATGATAAGGTAAGAACATTTATATAAATTTCTAGTGTATAAATTAAAAGCTCCAGGGCTCATCTTAGACCTGAACACCCTCCAAGTTGACAGGTCTGATTAGTGTCTTTCTGGGACACTAATGATATTATTCATTCTAAAATTATCTTTTTTCTCAATGCTCATTTTGAATTTGAAGCTTAAAAAAAGGTTGTAACACTACTAGAAACGAGACCTTTAGTCTAGGGCCGATTTTGCCTCTAGTCCCGGGTGGGTTACGACCCGAGACTAGAGGGGGGCACTAGTCCCGGGTCAAAAGTTTTGTACTGGTCCCGGGTCGTGAGGGAGCTCTAGTCCCGGGTCGTAATACGACCCGGGACCAAAGGTGTCTTGGCAGGGCTGCCAAAAAACGTGGGGCACGCGAGGACCTCTAGTCCCGGGTTGTAATACAACCCGGGACTAGAGGTGGAGACTACATCTTCCACCCCGAGCCCTCCAATTTTTCAGCTCTAGTTCATCTTCATTTGCTCCATTGTTTCCTCTCTCTAGCTCAAGTTTATCCCCATTTTTTTCTCACTATTGTTAAGATTAGCGGCAACCATCTATCCGAGGGTTAGCAACTTGATCCTTTCATCCGGCATTGCTCATTTTAGCTCATTTCCTCACTAGCTTAGCTCATTTCAATTTTGTAGTGCTTGGTAGGTGTTTGATGAAATGACTAAGTTAGGAAGTTCATTTGTTTTAGATGCAATTTAAGCTAAATTAAAATATTATTTGTGTGTTCTAGTGCCGTGCTCACCGCCGTTGATCGCCCTGGTTGTCCCGTCACCGGCACCACCTCGGTAAGCATATTTTTTGAAACTTTTATTTTAAAAAATCTTAGATGTGATTTAGATGCATAATTATTATTTGTATTTTTTTATTAGTTGTATAATTGTTTGTTATATATATAGTGCCATGGTTTTGACACATGCCCACACCGGCCCTCGTCCGCTCTATTATTCGGATGTGGTATAATTGTTTGTTATATATATAGTGCCATGGTTTTATGAGAACTATGTATTACATTTGGTCACTGCTGTACTTTGGTTTTAATGTGATGAACTTGTATTAATGAATATGGTCAGTTGTCTATTATGTTCGTTTACCGTAATGGGTTTTAGCATCGTGATTGCGTTTGACATACTTATATAATGCAGATGAGCCATCCATGGATGTACGCTGACCGACGCTCTAGAGAGTACATGCAGGGCGTGCAATCTTTTCTCAAAGTGGCTGAGGCGAATCAGCGGGATGGTTTTATGTTATGTCCATGCCTTAAATGTCAGAATGAGAAGGATTACCCTCGGTCACGAACCCTTCACATCCACCTGATAGAGCATGGTTTCATGCCCGGCTATAATTGTTGGACCAAGCATGGAGAAAGAGGGGTTATGATGGAAGACGACGAAGAAGAAGAGAACGATGACAACTACATGTACCCTGAATACGATGGTAATGCAACTGGGGAAGATGAAGATGAAGAGGTACTAGATGAGCCCATCATACATGATGAATTACGTGGGGTCATCGTTGATGCACAGAACAAAGTAGAAAGTGAACTTGAGAAGTTGAAGTTGGATCGCATGTTAGAGGATCACAAAAAAAAGTTGTACCCAACTTGCGACGATGACAACACAAAGCTCGGCACCACACTGGAATTGCTGCAATGGAAGGCGGAGAATGGCTTATCTGACAAGGGATTTGGGAATTTACTGAAAATAATGAAGAAAAAGCTTCCAACGGATAACGAATTGCCTGACAGTACGTATGAAGCAAAGAAGGTTATCTGCCCTCTAGGATTAGATGTGCAGAAGATACATGCATGCATTAATGACTGCATCCTCTACCGCGGTGAGCAGTACGAGAATATGAATGAATGCCCGGTATGCGGTGCATTGCGGTATAAGATCAGACAAGATGACCCTGGTGATGTTGAGGGTCAGACCACCAGGAAGAGGGTTCCTGCCAAGGTGATGTGGTACGCTCCTATAATACCACGGTTGAAACGTTTGTTCAGAAACAAAGAGCATGCCAAGTTGTTGCGATGGCACAAAGAGGACCGCAAGAGCGACGAGATGTACAGACACCCGGCCGATGGGTCACAGTGGAGAAAAATCGATACAGAGTTCAAGGAATTTGCACGTGACGCAAGGAACTTGAGGTTTGGTCTAAGTACGGATGGCTTTAATCCTTTTGGGGAGCAGAGCAGCAGTCATAGCACCTGGCCTGTGACTCTATGTATCTATAACCTTCCTCCTTGGTTGTGCATGAAGCGGAAGTTCATTATGATGCCAGTGCTCATCCAAGGCCCGAAGCAACCCGGCAACGACATTGATGTGTACCTAAGGCCATTAGTTGATGAACTTTTGCAGTTGTGGTCCGAACCAGGTGTACGTGTGTGGGATGAGCACAAACAACAGGAATTTGACCTACGAGCGTTGCTGTTCGTAACCATCAATGATTGGCCTGCTCTTAGTAACATTTCAGGACAGTCAAACAAGGGATACAATGCATGCACGCACTGTTTAGATAAGACTGAAAGTATACATTTGGGAAACAAGAATGTGTACCTGGGGCATCGTCGATTTCTCCCGAACAGTCATATCGTAAGAAAGAAAGGCAAGCATTTCAACGGTGAGGCAGATCGCCGGAAGAAGCCTAACCTCCCTGATGGTGATGTTATATATGACATGGTCAAGAATTTAGAAGTAATCTTTGGAAAGGGTCCTGGCGGACAGTCTGTTCCGCATGACGCTCACGGACACGTACCCATGTGGAAGAAGTGCTCTATATTCTGGGAGCTACCCTATTGGAAAGTCCTAAAGGTCCGCTCTGCAATCGATGTGATGCACGTGACGAAGAATGTTTGCGTGAACCTGCTAGGCTTCCTGGGCGTGTATGGGAAGACAAAAGATACGCCGGAAGCAAGAGAGGACCAGCAACTTATGAAAGACCCAAACAACCTGCATCCAATGAAAACGGATAAAGGACGTCTAAGTTGCTAGCTACGCTCTTACCAAAGAAGAGAAGGAGATATTTTTTGAAGCCTTGAGCAGTATAAAGGTCCCGTCTGGCTTCTCGTCGAATATAAAGGGAATAATAAATATGGCGGAGAAAAAGTTCCAGAACCTAAAGTCTCATGACTGCCACGTGCTTATGACCCAATTGCTTCCGGTTGCATTGCGGGGGCTTCTACCGGAAAATGTTCGACTACCCATTGTTCAGCTATGTGCGTTCCTCAATGCAATTTCGCAGAAGTCAATCAGTCCAGCCACTCTAGTAAGGTTACAGAAGGATGTGGCTCAATGTCTCGTTAGTTTTGAGTTGGTGTTCCCACCATCCTTCTTCACTATTATGACACATCTCCTAGTACACCTGGTCGACGAGATTCTCATTCTGGGTCCTGTATTTCTACACAATATGTTCCCCTTTGAGAGGTTCATGGGAGTCTTGAAGAAGTATGTTCATAACCGTGCTAGGCCAGAAGGAAGCATCTCCAAAGGCTATGGAACAGAGGAGGTCATTGAGTTTTGTGTTGACTTTATTCCTGGCATTAAGTCGATTGGTCTTCCTGAATCGCGACATGAGGGGAGACTGAGTGGAAAAGGCACTCTAGGAAGGAAATCATCAATATGTAGGGACGGGCATTCTTTCACACAAGCCCACTACACCGTTCTACATAATTCAACTTTGGTGGCTCCGTATATCCAAACACACAAGGATATTGTACGCTCCAACAACCCGGGAATGAATGACTCCATTATTGCAAAGGAACACATGGAGAATTTTGGCGGTTGGTTGGAAACACATTTGAACAATAACAACACAGTCTCAGATGAGCTGTACTTGTTGTCTAAGGGACCATCTTCGACTATTTGGACTTTCCAAGGGTACGAGATAAATGGGAATACATTTTACACGAACGCCCAAGATAAAAAGAGCACCAACCAAAACAGTGGTGTCCGCTTTGATGATTCAACAAACGTCAATGGGCGAACCGTCACGGTCACATATTATGGTTATATAGAGCAGATATGGGAACTTGACTATGGAGCTTTTTTTAAGGTCCCTTTGTTCTGGTGCAAATGGTTCAATCTGAAAGGCGGCGGGGTAAATGTAGACCCACTGTACGGGATGACTACAGTGGATCTCAATAATCTTGCGTACGACACCGAACCATTCGTTCTAGCAAATGATGTGGCTCAGGTTTTCTATGTGAAGGACATGTCTACCAAACCCAAAAAAAGGAAAGATAAGCAAGCAGATACATCAGCCGATGAGCCAAAGCGGCACATAGTTCTTTCAGGGAAAAGAACCATCGTGGGAGTGGAGGACAAGACAGACATGTCAGAAGATTACAATAAGTTTCATGAAATTCCGCCCTTCAAAGTGAACACTGACCCAAGTCTGAAGTTAAATGATGAACCTTGTCCATGGTTACGGCGCAATCAGAAGAAAGGGACACACACGAAGAAAAAAGTGAACACTAGATAGGGATGTTGTTGGAGTGCATCACGCTTACATCTTTATTTAATCCGATTACAGCTGGAGTGTATCACACGCTTACATCTTTATTTAATCCGGTTACAGCTGGATTCCATGCCATTTTTATTTTACTAACTTCTGCCTCGTCCTAAGCCGCGGGGTCCATCATGCGCGCTCCTCACCCAAAGAGTAGGAACCGTCACACGGTTAAAACTCACATGATAAGGATCCCTTTGCATTGCCTGTCATGTATTAGTATACACCGTATCCAACAAATGCATGTAGCGACGGACGTGCGCATCCTCCTCCCTTATACGGCGACGTACCACCTCCTCGGGGGCCGGCTCCCTCTGGAAACTCCCTGGCCCACTCGACCTCCACCAAAGAAGATCCGGGTCGACGACGTCGCCCGCATTTCTCACCAAGCTACGCGTTCCGGAAGATAACACCTCCCAGTGCCAGCCCGGCGGAGCCCAATCCCGCACATGGCCTCCATTGTCCAACAGGTGTCCGGCTGCGGCCATCGCCGACAATATATGCTCGAGATCTGAAAAAAAATGGGGAATTTGATGATCTACAACCGTCCGGCAAGACATCTCTGATGATCTGCAACCATTTGGAATGGTCGCAGGTCATCAGAGCGTCTTGCCGCTGGTTGCCCAAAAATGCCTCTCCGAGTGACGCTGGTAGGGGAGGGAGAGGGCAGCACCTTGGGGATTTTGTATTCGGTCGACGAACTGAAGGATTTTCTAGATAGAACAAAACACACGGTTTCTCCTGCATACATCCCAACGCTGGCTCGTGAGTGCCCGCATATCAAAATGCAGCGTTGGGCGTATGCAGGGAGTCCGAATGCTTTGAATACCAAACTGAACTACAATGAGTGCCGTGAGTGCCCGGGAGGGGGGCTATATATAGGGTCGTGGCCCCTTTAGTCCCGGGTGGTATCACGGCCCGGGACTAGAAACACACCCTTGATCCAACGGCTCACAAGCCCTCAAAAGAAACACACCCCTGATCCAACGGCTCACAAGCGCTCGAAAGAAACACACGATCCGTGTGCTTCTTCCTTATTGGTGGGATTCCCTTTAGTCCCGGTTGGTGGCTCACAGAGTGATCCAACAGCTCACAAGCCCTCAAAAGAAACATTGTTTAGATAAAAACGATATTGGTGGGATTCTCACAAAAAGTGTCATTTTTGACAATCGAAAAACAAGAATGGTTAAATTACCAATCATTTTTGAAAATTAGTTAATGCATTTTAAATTGACTTTCAAAATGGTTAAATTTGTTAATGCATTCTAAATTGAAAATGGCACGTGAGAAGATGTGAAAAAATATGACTTTTAAATTTAAACAATATTAGTTAAGGCATTTTAAATTTAAACTATATTAGTTAATGCATTTTAAATTGAAAATGGCACGCGAGAAGATGTGAAAAAATATGACTTTCAAATTTAAACAATATTAGTTAATGCATTTTAAATTTAAACTATATTAGTTAATGCATTTTAAATTGACTTTCAAAATGGTTAAATTTGTTAATGCATTCTAAATTGAAAATGGCAAGCGAGAAAATGTGAAAAAATATGACTTTCAAAATTAAACAATATTAGTTAATGTATTTTTTAAATTGAAAATGGAAAAATGGTTAATAGTTTGAATAGTTAGAACAATTATTTTAGAAAACAGAAAATTGCTTTGGATTAGTTTAGCAAATTCAAAAACTTTTCATGTTGAATTTTTTTTCAGATTCGAAAGTATGCAAAAGCTATTCAAATTCATATTCAAATTAAGTTTTCAAAGAATTGCGCGCGAAAGTTTGAAAATTTAGGCGGGTGGACGAAAAAAAGGGACCTCTGGTCCCGGGTCGTGGCACCACCCGGGACAAGAGGGCAATTTGCGCGCGCTGGAGGTGGCGTCTGGAAAATGACCTCTGGTCCCGGGCCGTGGCACCACCGGGACCAGAGGGGTACCCTCTTGTCCCGGGCCGTGGCACCGCCCGGGACCAAAGCTCCCCTGGTATATAAGCTGGGAGTTGACCCGGGTCGAGCCACGACCCGGGAGAGCTTCTTCTCCACACACAGCGCCCCCGCGCCGCCGCCTCCGCACGCCGTGAGGCTGCCGGATTTTCCGGCCAGCCCTCCGCCACGTCCGCCCGCGCCTCCGCCGCGTCCGGCCGCGCCTCCGCCCGCGCTCCTCGCCCTTCCCAAGCCCGCGCCTCCGCCGCCGCCGTCCACCCACGCCGCCTCTCCCACCTCCTCCTCCGCCGCGCCCACCTCCTCCTCCGCCGCGCCGTCGACCCGCCTCCGCCAAGTCCGCCGCCGGCGGCCGCCCTCCCAAGCACCGGTAGTTTTTTTTCTTATTCTTTTTTTTTCTAAGTTAAATTTGCTAGTTTAAATTTGCTAAGTTAGATAAGTTAGTTAAATTTGCTAAGTTAAGTTAGATAAGTTAGATAAGTTAGTTAAGTTTGCTAGTTAAATTTGCTAATTTAAATTGGTAGTTAAATTAGCTAGGTTAAATTTGCTAGTTAAATTTGCTAAGTTAAATTTTCTAAGTTAAATTAGATAAGTTAAATTAGATAAGTTGGATAAGTTAGTTAAATTTGCTAAGTTAGTGTAGTGTATTTTGCTAAGTTAGTGTAGTGTAATTTTGCTAAGTTAGTGTAGGTTAGTGTAAATTTTGGTAAGTTAGCGTAAATTATAGTTAGTTAGGTGTAATTTAGCTAAGTGTAATTTTGCTAAAGTCGTGAAGTCGGAAAGTCGGAAAGTCGGAACGGAAAGTCGGAAAGTCGTGAAGTCGGAAAGTCGTGAAGTCGGGAAATCGGAAAGTCGTGAAGTCGGGAAAGTCGTGAAGTCGGAAAGTCGTGAAGTCGGGAAATCGGAAAGTCGTGAAGTCGGGAAATCTTTCCCGACTTCACGACTTTCCGACTTCCCGGTTTCCCGTTTTCACGTTTTCCCGGTTTCACGTTTTTCCCGGCTTCACGTTTTCCCGGCTTTCCCGGTTTCACGTTTTCCCGACTTCACGACTTCCCGGGAAAACGTGAAACCGTGAAGCCGGGAAAACGTGAAACCGGGAAAACGTGAAAACGGGAAACCGGGAAGTCGGAAAGTCGTGAAGTCGGGAAATCGGAAAGTCGTGAAGTCGGGAAATTCCCGGCTTCCCGGTTTCCCGGTTTCACGTTTTCCCGGTTTCACGTTTTCCCGGCTTCCCGGCTTCCCGGTTTCCCGGTTTCACGTTTTCCCGGCTTCCCGGTTTCACGTTTTCCCGGTAACACATACAATACACATGAAGTATCGCTCATGTTAGTTTAAATTTTGATATGGTATATTTGTAGATGTAATTTTGCTAAGTGTAAAGTTCGCTACATTGAATTATTCTGCTAATGCTATCATTGTTTTATTTTCTTCTGTAATAGTTAAGCAATGGACGATGGAGATGTTCCTCCCTTCCAATCCAGAGAAGGGGAAGATGTGTTGCTCGACTATATCCGGCAACCCGCGGATGGTGATGAACACATTGGAGCAGAAGAAGATGGCTCCGAGTTTTTGAACGAGTCCGGTGAGGGAATGGAGGTGGAACGAAGCGTCCAAGGGCAAACTAGCACAGTTCGTGAACCCCCGCAGTCCGGCGTGGTATATTAAGCCTCTATTTGATCAGATGTAAAATTTTATTTGTATATATATATTAACAAATGTTTCTTCTTTTTAGACCTCCGCATCGACCCAAACCAGTAAACGAGGCCATGCCAAAGGGTTGGGAACAAAAGATCATTTCAGAATTGAGTCAGTCTCTTCAGATGGCAAACCGTTGGCGCCTCCGAAGAGCGCAACTAAGTTTGTGCATCAATGTGGAGTTGTTGTCAGGGACAATGTTCCGATCAGCCTTTCGGAATGGAATCAGATAAAAAACTTAGAGGGCAATTATTATGTCACCGAGAGAACTAAAGATATATGTTGGAAGAAGCTCATGGCACATTTCACTCTGCCGGTGTTCGATAGTCCCGAAAGGACAAAAGCCATGACGGACAAAGTCAAGCATTGGGCTCTGAAGAAGATGGCTGAACAATTCAATAAATGGAAGAACAGATTATACCAAAATTGGGTCGACAAAGAGAAAGTTCCAGATTTCACTGGGACACTAGAGAGGCAGCGGGCTCACTGGCCGGCATTTCTGCAATACAAGAATTCAGAAGAAGCCAAGGAAAGATCGGCCAAGAATAAGTTGAATGCAGCGAAGAAGATATATCACCATCAGTTGGGTGGAGGTGGCTACGTAACTGCCGAGCCTAAGTGGGATCGGATTGAGGCCACTATGCGCCAAAAAGGGGTCATTCCAGTTACAGATTTGTGGCCCCGTAGGGTCAGAAATTGGATACTTGCTCATGGGGGGGAGTATGACGTCGCAACAGGCGAAGTAATAGTTGATGAAACGAAAGAAACTCCTATACCCCGGCAAACAATTCTGGATGCAATCGCCGATGCTCGTGAGGGAAGGTTTTATCCCGACAGAGAATACGACGAGCTGTGGAAGGCTCTCGGTACTAAAGAAAAAGGAGGATCTGTTCGAGGCAGGGGAGGTGTGACGTGGCATGAAGGGTTTCCTGAGGACCGTGAGTCTTATAGAAGCCGAGAAAGAGCAAAGAGGAGGAAGGAGCTGGAGCAAAACGACCGGTTGAGCAAAGTGGAAAATATCATTAGCCAACAACAACGGGAACTAGATGAATTGCGGCGCGCGCAATCTTCTCGAGGGGCAACTCATCAGCTGCAGCTGCAAGATGAGGGTCCGTCTCAACGGAAAAGCAGCGTGGCTTCCGCGACGGTCGTTGCTGATGAGGCATCGAACCAAACATACCCCGTGGATTCTATCACTGAGAAGACAACTTGTGAGCTACATGAGGCAGTGAGAAACATAACCATGAAGGCGGCGGACGGCTATGCTTTACCTTGTGAATCTACAGCACTGTATTGTGGCAATGAGATTCCAAATGGCTATGCTCGTGTCGGCGTGGATCAAGTTTACCCCGGATATGCATCACTCGAACTTCATTTCCCTGGAGGTGATGATGAGAGGACACTGGGAGATGTCCAGGGTGGACTCATTCTATGGCCCAAGAAATTGATCATGTTTCCAGGCTGGACACCGCCGCCAAGGCCACCGTCGCCTTATCGATCTCCGTCGCCGCGTCAGCCGACTCCGTCGCCGCGTCACTCGCCGCGTCAGCCGACTCTGTCGCCGCGTCACTCGCCGCGTCAGCCGACTCTGTCGCCGCGTCAGCCGACTCCTGAGCCGCGTCAGCCGACTCCTGAGCCGACTCCACCGCCTCCGCCCACTAAGGCTAACGGTCGAAAGGGGATGAAGACCACCGCCATGGGTTCCCGACCCAAACCCCGACTTGAGCCCCTGCCAAAAGTACCGAAGGTTCCTCCCCCGAGACCTTACGACGTCGAGTGTACTGATCCAGAGGAAGACAGGGTGTGGCTACAAACAGAATCGAGAAGACAGTTTGCAGAAATGGCTGAGAAAAGAAAACCTAAGCCAAAGGAAAAGTATTCGGAAGCTCAAACACAATTTGCTGTTAGTTTCCTTACTCAGCCATCGCAAATTTCGATAAATAGGCCAGATGACTATGTACGGACTATGAGGAAAAATCCACCCGGCGGGAAAAGGAGAAGAGATGTTGCCCAGCTCGGACATCAGTCAAAGCAGTCCATCTCCCCGCTCAAGGTGGCCACTGATATGGGCTCTGCGCTTGAGAACGATCACGCTTACCGCGCGCAATTTGCTGCAGAACTTGGTATTTCACTTTCTCAGCTGGATGCAGATGATCTCCCCCTCCAGGTGGCACCTACTAGATGGACCTGGGAATACGGGAAGGATCTAGTGTCACCTGATGAGCTCCAGAATCTACCAACACAGATGACAAGACTGCATAAATGGTACAAGAATGTCACAAGTGAAGGTCGAATATTAATCCGGGTGAAAATTACAGATGAACATTTCAACGGTGCAGACGAGGCAACTATACCTATTGAAGAAATCTATCAGTTATACCAGCTTGACGCCCTCGACTTGAGCATCCTCACTACCTATTGTCTGTAAGTGATTCAATTCATTTATTTTCTAAAATAAAGTCTATAGCTTAGCTCGGTCATTGCCTGTTCTAATTATGCTCACTACGGTATTATGCAGAATGAAGAGCGATGAATGTGACAGAAACCGAGTGTTTGAGATTGGGTTCATCGACCCAAGCCGAGTTAATGAAAAATTGCTACGTGACCACCACGAGGAAACGGTGAACAACTTGTTTAGGTCCATCCGGGACCAAAATTATAAAGGGAAGATATTGTTTCCTTACCACTTAAGGTAAGAGTCTTACTGTCTTGTACACATTGGTTTTTGCTTTCTCGATGTTAAGTGTAACTGATTAGTTACTGACATATATAAACGTGCGCAGCGCCATTACATTCTGTTAATCATTGAAATCGATAGAGCAGAAGTTGAAATCTTGGACTCATTGCACTGGCCCAAAGAGCGGCACGAATATATCCAAGGAGTGCTCAAACGGTAATTTCAATCTTTATCGTATTACATCGGTCTCTTTCCTTCCATTCCTGAGATATCAAGTAACTAATTAATAACTCGTTTATTCAATTGTTTGATGGGCAGGGTTTGGAAAGCTTTCCGAACCGCTAATGCTACACCTGGTCAATTTAAAGAGGAACTTACTTTTGTTTACCCCAAAGTAAGTAGTACGAGCTAGGTGTTCGCGCATCCCTTTTAATTCAAATTTCAATACCATCGTGATGCTTGATTATTATTTGACTGAAATCTATTCTCGTGTAGTACTTGGATAGGCAGCCTCCCGGGACCAATTTGTGTGGATATTACGTCTGCGAGTGGATTCGCACGATAGTCTCTGAGCGGAACCCAGGGACATTTATCGAAGTAAGTGAACAAATAAATTCACAATTTCATTTTATAACCATCAATTGTGTTGAGTGTCATTCATAATTTCTGTTATGATGATTGAAATTCATATTAATCTCCCTTCTTGTATAGATGGATCGAATGCGGAGGGACCTGCAACTAAAGGACCGCTTTCGACCAATTTGCGAGGAAATTGCGGGCTTTTTGATGAACTATGTCTTAGACATGAAGGGAAAATACAATGGCGCCAGATCAAATTAGATGACGGGCTCTAGTAGTGGCTAGCTTGATTATCTCCATGTAATCGAATATATGACGGTTCTAGTCCCTCTTATATATGGGATCTTTATATGTAAATTAATCCAGGAAACCGGGAAGCCGGGAAATCGTGAAAACGGGAAGCCGGGAAAACGTGAAACCGGAAGCCGGGAAGCCGTGAAAACGTGAAACCGGGAAGCCGGTAGCCGGGAAAACGTGACGTCGACTTTCCCGACTTCACGACTTCCCGACTTTCCCGACTTCACGACTTTCCCGACTTCACGACTTTCCCGGCTTTACGACTTTCCCGACTTCACGACTTTCCGTTCCGACTTCCGACTTCCGATTTCCCGACTTTCGCATAAAGCTTTCTCTTACGAATATTTTGATATGCTATATGTATTTTTCTGATTTACAGATAATTAACCATATTTTTAGCAAATTATTCATAATATACAACAACCGAAACGGAAAAAACCACAGCCCGCCACGTGGGTGCATCTCTAGTCCCGGGTTGTATTACAACCCGGGACTAGAGATCCTCTCACATGCGCCATGTGCTGCCCCGCGTGGACCTCTCTGGTCCCGGGTCGTAGCACACCCCGGACTAGAGGGGGGGGGGGGGGGGGGGGGCTCTAGTCCCGGTTCCAATGTACCGGCTGGACATCCCTCCCCAAAGGCCTCTACCACCCGGGACTAAAGGCGTGGTTTCCACTAGTGTAAACACATATATTATGAGCACTCACACTTTTTCATAGATTTTGTGAACATAATTCTTTTTTCCAATGTTAGCACATGGCGTATATAAAGAGGTGGGTATCACTAGATATTCTCTCATTCATATCGTGTTCGTCTCGTCCAGTCGTCTCATCTCGTATCTATCTGCATCTCATAATAAACCATAATAAAACTTGAAGTGATTCTATTTGCCTGTTCGTTCTGCCACCACAAGAAAAACCTAGCCTCCTCCATAAATTGGTTCGCCTTCGGCCAGCCACGTTGGCATCGAGCGGAAGGGAACCCGATATATGAATGGATTTTTTAGTTAAAAAAATGTCTTAGGTTAGGATTTTGATATCTGTCTTCTTCATCAATGGAGATGCCATCAAATTAAATGCCGCCCATAGTTGCATCCTATGGTACCACGATCGTAGTGCGTGCCGTTTATTCTTCTGACAAATGGGAAAGAGAGAGGGGCACTGAACTGGTGGTGGAACCGAATTAGAGGGTAAAGAGGGGCCATATTCATGACAGATTCGTTTGAAGAAAAACCGAATTCCCAGCATTTAGTGTGGTCTGAGCTCAAGATACGGCATTCTTCCCTTTTATTGTTGGGCCATGGGATGTCGGCATTCTTGTTCAGTAAGTAGGCTGTTAACCCGAGCCGTGGTGCGCAGAAACTTGAAATCGGGTGAGATCCTCCTCAGTTGGGCCTCCTTCTCTAAAGGGCCACGCGTTCTAAAGGGCCGTCTTGTGGTGAACGCATGCCTACGCCGTCTAGGCCGCTAAACCTGTCGTGGGAGCTGGCCCGTGTTGCATTTCAATCCTTTTCGAGACAAAAGGTTTGGCATTTCCTTGCCCACGCCGGCGCGCCAAAACATAAGGCTTTGCGTCGTGATCATCTCCCGACCCAGCACGAGATTTTTTTAGCACAGTGCCATTTGAGCAGCTGCCTGCTAATCAGCTGTAGCTCTCGTGATCGTGAAACATCGTGAGCGATGTCAGAGTCAGAGTGTCAGACGAAGTCCATATGCCGTACGAGTACGACCTCAAGTTCA
Source organism: Poa pratensis (assembly GCA_947311845.1). Classification (NCBI taxonomy): domain Eukaryota; kingdom Viridiplantae; phylum Streptophyta; class Magnoliopsida; order Poales; family Poaceae; genus Poa; species Poa pratensis. The sequence goes on along the minus strand of CAMZMU010000101.1, from coordinate 23,242,092 downwards.
ACTTCAGTTTCATACTCCCCACCTGCTTCAACCAGTAAACCGTCACATACAAAACTCTCTAAGCCATCTTCACTCGGCCCCCAAGAGCTCAAAAAATATTTTTTTAGCGCTGGCGCAAACAAAATCTCTCAGTCACACCTCGAGAAACCAAATAGCGCGGTTTTGCGCTAGTTTTTCATCCGGCGCTCCCAGTTCGAACCCAGTCCGTCAGGGGCAGCTGCGGGCGCCGGCGGAGAGAAAAAAGACATGAAAACGCAGGGCCCGCCTTGTCAGTGGCTAGGCGAATTAACGTGGGAAACAAAATGGAAACCGCGCTGTTCTCATCCCCTTAGCTCCCGCGCCGGTCAAATACTGCCGCGCCGTTCAGCCTTTCTCAGGCGAGCGACCGACGCGTCCAATCGCGGGCCACCGCCCCCGTCTCGCCTCCCCAAGCCGGTATAAAATGCCACATCTCGCCATGGCAAAGCAAATCTTCCTCTCTCTCTCGCCCTCTCTCTCTCACATCTCGCCCAAAGCATCCCGAGCTCATGGCGGAGAGGTTCCCCGGCGATGGCGTGGCGGCCACTGGATTCGGCCGCCGGTGGCTCCAAGAGTAGGAGGCTCGCCTCCTTTACGTGGCGGGCTACCCCACGCCGCCGGATATGCGCATCCCCGCGAGTGGAGGTTCAGCGCCGGTGGCGTGCCCGTGCCTCCGGTGCCCCAGGGAGCGAACTTCTTGGCGGAGATCGAGGCCGTGCGCGCCGGGCTGACGGAGCAGGAGCGCGACGAGCCGCGCTTCCTCCCTGACAACCTCACGACTGGATCGTGTACTTCGACCAGCGCCACGCCAGATAGCTGGCCGCCTTCGACGGGCCTCCTCCGCCGCCGACACGGAACAATTCCGGGGGCCGCCTCCGATGGTATGCACCCTCGCCACCGTCCTCGACTACATCGAGGCCGGCAACCACCCACGCCTCACCATGCCTCCTCGGCCTCCCGTCGTGTCCCGGCGCTGCGGCAGCTCCCGGATGCCGTGGCGCCTGGGCGGCGGCTCTTCGTCGTCCTCCGCACCGGGCTCTCGCTCCCGTTCGTCGGGCTCATCGGCGACGCCGTACGCGCGCGTGAAGACGGAGCCGCCATCGCCGCCCCGCACGTGCCAGCACGAAAGCCTCGCCATCAACCAACGTCGTGCGCCATCGTCGCCGCGCGGCCACCTCCGCCTGGTCATCATCCTCGACTCCGACGAGGAAGACAACGAAGGCGACGATGGAGCAGGCCCCTCCCGTGCCCCGGACGTGCCGCCCAGCGACGACGGTGGCGGCGGCGACTACACGGCGTTCAATAGCCAGTTGGGCATGTAGAGCGCCGTTTACCTACTTTAGTTTAAGTTTTAATTTTAAGTTTCTACTATGTAATCGCTAAAAAATGGACGAATTTCCACTATATTAATGAAAATTTTCAAGTTCGGTTTAAATTTCGTCGAACTTAAATTTAACTTTGATTGATGGGTTCATCACGGCTGGGAACGGCGTCTCCCAGCGCACAAAATAGCGCCGATGCCCCCCAGGCGACCCAATTAAGCATCGGAAAATGGCCTGGGGTCGAACGGCTAGAGATGCCCTAACATGACGTGTGAAAATGCGTCGTCTTGCTTTGATAAAGCTAGAAAATACGTCTATGTACCCGGGTAGTACGTCCAAATTAAAGAGAACTATTCATCCTCTTCCATTCTCATCTCAAGGTTACACTTTCTCCTCCTAGAACGTTTCGATTTGTCCTGGAACTGTCCGAGAGTGACACCACGACACACCACGTACACACACGCGCCTGGCCAACTTTGTGTCTGGCTGTCTGCTAGCTGCCGACAGTTCTTCATGTCGTCAACCTGAAATTTCCACGGACAAGTTGACACCATCCAAGATGCTCCAAGCAACTCAGGGTGTGTCTAGTAGCCCGGTTCATCTCAACAAGAGTTTCTCAACTGGGCCAAGCTAAGGTTATACGGGTTGGGCTGAGATATTGCTGTGTGTTTGGTAGATCGTATGTGCTGAGACGGGCTGACGTGAGAAGCTGTTTGGTGGCCTGTACATGTGGGAACAGGCTGAGACTGGAGTCTAGAAATTAAAATTACAAACAGGTCCAAAGGTTTACACGTAAGTCCTTAAATAGAAATACAAAAAGCAATCAGATCCTCGAAAAAAGCAATCAGGTCCTCAAATTTCTGCACATGTCCATGGCGTGCGGGGAGCATCCCGTCGGCGGCGCTGACCGGAGCTAGGTGGAGCTGTACGGGGCGGGCGCGAGCATGGACCTTCCGTGGCGCTGGGGCGGAGCTTGGCGGCTCTGGGTACGCCGCAAGGTGCGCCGGGAGGAGGCGGGCGTCGGGGCCGTGGCCCTGCAGCGTCACCCGTCGGCCGTGGGGCGGCGCGGCGTGAGGAGAGGTGTGGCCGACCGTCGACGGCGGCGGTGGAGGTCCTACATCAGCGCAGGGGAGGCGAGGGCGAGCATCTTCGCCGCGACGGCGATTTCGGGAGGCGGGGGGCGGGCAGTTCGCCGTAGGGGAGCAGAGGAGGAGGCGAGGGCGAGAGCTCATCCACGAGGAGGGAAGCCCACAGGGGGAAATGAGACGGGATTCGGGAGGGGCTCGCGGCGCGGACGCTCGGGTGGGGCCCACGCGTGGGATTTTTTCAGTATGAATTGGGCAGGGCTGAGGTGCGAAGCTTGATCTGAGCTTCTCATCCGGGCATGGCTGAGAGGCTTTTCGGTATGAGGTGGGCATGTCCCAAGTACCTCACCCGGGCTACCAAACAACCAAAAACAGGGTGAGGAGAGATTATCTGCCTTGGACCGGGCTACCAAACACGCCCTCAGCAATTGTCCATTTCAGGCTCCCATACTTCGCCTTTGTGATATCCGGTTTGGTAATGCCAACGCACGGGCCGCATGTTTTTCAAAATCCCGCTGAGCATCAGGATTTTTATAGGAGGATGCAGTTTTTTTTGGAGGACTTGCGATGTTTGCATAACTGGAGGAAACGATGAGTCACAAGTTGGATCACAAATGATTTTTTTCAGTCACAAGTGACGGTTGTAACTCGAGAGTTGGACTCTTTTCATGATTCGTGTTGGACATGAATTTCAGTATGACTTGCAACTGAGATTTGAGGATGTCAGAGATTTGGCTAATTTCCATTTAACTAGTTGTAGGAACAATGACAATGGGTACCCATTACCTGCATACACAGCGGGTATTTACCCATTAGGGTAAGAGTTTGGTAAAAAAACTTTGCCCATGGGTAAGCAAATGGTTAAAAGTGTGTACCCAGTGGGTATTGCGGGTGCGGGTATGGTAAAGTAGTACCCATACCCGCATACCCACGTATCCATCTATTTTTGTTTTTTGACATATAAATCCATGGTACAAGGGTTATTTTAGGGGGAAAATCTCAAAATATTAACCAGCTAAGTAATTCTCACTTGTTCCCATACGTGCGGCTACTTAATTTTCGCCTGATTCACAATTCTCAGGCAGTCCTCACCCACGTTTCATCTCCAGTCTCCACTATTTTCAGTTTGATATGTCAATCTCCCTCCCGGCTCCTCGTCACCGCTCTGCCCTTCCCCCAACCAAGCAGCCACCAGCCTCCGCTAGTCCGCCCTCTCTCCGTACACACTCCCCTGGACGCGGTAGCCGGCTCGGCCACACACGCGTCTGCTCACCATGGACACTGGCGAGGCGAGCTCCACGTGGATGAATGGGTTGTTTTGTTGTTCATTTTCATATAAATTTGCTATTTTATTGCTTTTTTTCATACATATATGCGTCGTTTGCCGAATCAGAGAATTAATGAGCATACATGTCGATGGTTTTCTTATACATTATGGATGAATGACTTGTTTGGTGGATTTACCCGCGGGTATTAAATACCCACGCGGGTGCGGGTATGGTAAAAAATTTGTACCCAGACGCGGGTATGGGTGTGGGTGTAGTTACAATACGAGGACGCGGGTACGGGTTTGGTTCAGCTCTACCCACACCCAATGGGTACGGGTGCCATCGGTAGTTGTAGGCATGAGGTGCTTATTCACGTTGACTGCGTGTACGCATGATGTTTTTGTTTGTCGATTCATAAGCATGTTTGAGTTGCTATTTAGTACCCGCGCGGATTGATCAATGCCTCTAGATCATTGCCCGTCCGTGTTTCCCTTCGCCCTCCAATACTAATTTCTGCTTACATCCTAATATAATCACATACATGACATTGCGGCAGGATTGGAGTCATGTACTACCTACTTCTGCTACATGGATGCATAATCGATCGATTGTTCATTCCCTTTGTATGCAACGCAGCCCGGTCTACCGATCATGGAAGAAGGAGCTCCATGTTGGTGGATGGTGGCCTGACCCGACCATCGCCGCTCTCCTCTGTAGCGGCTTCGTCCGTCTGTTGCATAACCGAGCGGGATGGCGAGGCATTCTTCATCAACATTTACGGATGCCTGGTCTAAACGTATTGTATACGCATCTTCATTTACCTCGCTAGCGTCTTGCACTATGCTCTCCTACCTTTGCTTTGTGATTTTCAGCGGATGGTCTCAGAAGATTGGAGTATACTACCTTTATCTTTTCACCGACACAGGTTAGACAACCGCGTCCGCCCACTTTGTGCCTTCTTGTTTTAGGCATATTTTCGTTCTTTCCCTTAACATGCCTCTGATACATATTGCAGTCACAAAATGCCATTAGAGTCATCAGATCGTTCACACTAGTGTTGCCCGTATGGCCGGTCCAATTATACTTTACCTGGGGTGAATTAAAATAAATATACTTATACTAAAATTTTATATTTATTTATTAATTAATTTTAAAACCATAGTCTTAACCGGTATAGTTTTCTATCAATTAGTTGTCGTAGTAAACCACTTTTGAATGTTGCTAATATTAATTACCCCTCAGTCCCCAAATTATAAGGCTCGTCGGTATTTGATAGTAGATTTTTTGCCTACTAATACATAATAAATTATATGGATTGAGAATGTATAAATGGTACAATTGTATTTCTCTTGTAGTTTTTTCAGTTCATATATCATTATACTAGTTTTGTGGACATATTATAAATACAAATCATGATCAAAATTGTACGCCATTAACCAACAAATTTAAAGGGTGCCTTATATTTTTGGAACGGATGGAGTATATCATTCTCGATTATACTATTCCAATATCTATCAATAAAAAAAATTCACGAGGATTTAAACTTTTTTTGTATAAAAGTTTTACATATTTTTTCCTATTTACAGAATTATAATCCATATGGGTGTTCGAGTGTCTTATTAAGATCCTTAATATCATGGTAGAGATCTGTAAAGTATATGGTCTAATAAATGAATATGTTAATAGCTGTTTCTCGTGTATGAATTCATGATTGGATGAGAACATTTTATAATCTTCTAGAGCATAAGCTAAAATATCGGTAGTAGTCTTGCAAGTTTTACTTGGTGATAAAATTGAAATTAAACGCATGCTTTGTAATATTGAAATATCAATCACAATACTAAACTGATTGTGGATGTGCTATCTATGGCCATGGAGAACATGATTATTGATTTCGCGCTATGAGCACAATGCATTCATCCTAGTTCGCCAAGGAAAGCAACCAGCTGCTTTACACGCCGCTGTTGTCACGAGATGTACTCTGCTTCGTACGAATATTGCACTAAACTTTTTGTTACTTACATCAAATTTGGTCTATTTGTATTCCGAGGTGTGGGATTGGAAAGTGATATTTTGTTTATACTAGGACATATGCCCGTGCGTTGCAACGGCTGAGACAAATCTTTGTTATGGAGACTTGCAAGGTAAGTTCTCGTGAGGAAATTGCACAAACCACCACTTATTGGTGCTAGTTTTGCGCAGAACACCTACTTTCGGGGTTCGTTGCTGAGAACACCTACTATTGGGGTAATCCGTTGCACATAGGTCTAATCTGGTGTTTGTTTTTGTTAACTGATTGTTAACTGAATGCTGACAAGTGGCTCCCATTTGTAAGTGCCAATGTGGAAAATAAAACCGGCCACGTCAACCTCGCGGTCAAGAACAAAACAAAAAAAATTACCATTTTTTAGTAGGCAAATAAAAACTGCCAATATAGCCTGAGCACCAAAACATTCATTCTTGCGGAGCCTGGTATCCTTGACCTGCGGTGGTACATCCTTATCACCAGAACCTGATTTTTCACAGGAATGAGACTCGTATACAAGATCTTCAGTAAAAATCCCGTCCATCTTCGGGCATCCCAAATTTGAGTCAAACTGGTTGTTCATGGGCCAATCTTGATGTGATTGCCCTTGGTTCCTCGATGTACCAATCAGAAGGCCACTCCATGCGGCATTGGGGATTATTATTTATCTCCTTGGTACTGCCATTGCTGATCTCCTGCTGCATCTATATACAAAAATAATTATTTCACACCAAAAAATTGAAATTAGGATAAACAAGTTTGGCTCTCGAGTCTGACGAGAGGACTCGAGATATGTTCGGCTCTTGTTTAGTTGGACCGGGCCTCTTCTTCCACCATTTTTTTGTTTGGTTTTAATTAGGTGGCTGATGTGGCCTGGTTTTTTTCCACATGGGCACTTACAAGCCAGACCTACTTGTCAGCAGTCAGATTAACAAAGACAAACACTAGATTATACCTAGCTGCAACTTATTACCCAAATAGCAGGTGTTCTCTGCAACGAACCCATAAAGTAAGTGTTTTGCGCAAAACTAGCACCAATCAGTGGTGGTTTGTGCAATTTACTCAAGTTCTCGTTGATACAGACTGAACCTTTCGCACAGTTCCAGTGACGGTTTTGCAGAGCCAACATCTGATGGCCCTTCACGTAGTTACCCCACAACGGCGCCAGAAAACGGTCTTGACGGCCCTTCGTGTGGTTACCTGCGTGAAAAGTAAATGGGTTAGGTTGAGACTCCAAGTGCAGAGTGTATGTAGTAGTGGAAGACAGTTTTCCCCACGAGGGGTGACTCGAGGGTTTAATATCGAACTCTCGGGGAACCAGTATTTCAGGTGTTATCTCCTTATACTTCTCTTGAGAACCTGCAACAAAATAAATTGTTTTGTGCCCTCAACCTCACCAAGTGGTTGTCAAGCACAAGGTGTGAGAATGATAATAAAATAAATATGCAAACAGTAGCAAATATGCAATGATGGTAAAATAAATATGCAAGGATGATGGTAGTAATGATAAATGATATTTTTGGTTTTTTTATGATGAATGCAAGATGTAAAAATGTTTTTGTATTTTCGGATTTAATAATGGCAGCAAACAAAAGTGGTGATAAAAGTGTTGGAAAGGTGTTTCTTATGATTAAAAATAGACCGGAGTTCATGGTTTCACAAATGCACTCTCTCTTGATAACGTGGTAGACAATGGAACACTAAAATTAACATGTAAGACGGCAAGACATGGTTTGACAAGTTATTAATAATATGGGCATCACGTCCTAACATAGAGATCTCATGTATAAGTTGTTCTCTCTCTTATGCTCCACCAAGATGCGAACTAAATCATAACACCTTACTAATTAAGATAAATCAGAGCATAGCAATAAGTTCAATGACATGAAGTTAAAATAAGAACATGCTAGATCTAGTCATGGAGATAGTGGCCAAGGTCACATCCACTCTCCGGTAGCATGGTATTTTTGTTTATCCCTAGCAATGTTGGGGATATCGCTTATCGTAACTTATCGGTCGACCCAAGATAAGGGATAAATCGGCCGGTTTATCGGCATATCGGTCGATTTATCGGCATATCGGCAGATTTATCGGTCGATTTATCTTATCGGTCAGACACCGATAAGAGATAAATCGGACGATAAATCAGAATATCGGAAGATATCTTGAACAGTGATCCCTAGCGAGGCAACAAAGTAAGGTAGAAAACCCAAGTGGATCGCAGAACTTTCTCTCACGTTCACTGCACTAGCCACCCCCCGTTACTCCAACTAATGCACACGTTCCCCCTCACATGCTCTCATAAACATGCTTGATCATGACAAGTAAATAAGAACGGGGTACATAATATGCATCTACTTTCATAACTGAAACAAAACCATAGCAATCTCAAACATGTATTAACTCATAATAAAGATCCACCACAAATGAATTACATATATGACCGTAATGATGTTCAGCAGCTCATACGGTACTAATTAGTGAAGCTCATAGAGAGGAGAGATACATAAGTTACTTCCACAAACCCGTAGTCCAGGGGTGGACTACTCCCTCTTCATCATGGTGTCGGTGGAGATGTTGTTGGAGGGGAAGGAGACAACACCGGCAGCGCCCCGCCGGAGTTTTCCCCCTCCAATCTTCAGCTCCAGCTCTGTTTCGTGGTTTCTGTGTTTCGGCGGCGCTCTCTCTCGCGAAAGCCCTGGGGGGTCTATATATAGTCGTTTTTAGGTCAAGACGAAGCTTCGGGAAGAAAGATCGACGGCAGCGGAGGCCCGAGGGCCATTTTGGTGGGTCCCACGCGGTCAGGGAATCTGGCCGCGTGGGCCCACCCCTTTCGGCCTTCTGGTCTCCGTTTCTTCGATTCCTTTGCGCCTACGTTTCGTTCCTTCCAAAAAAGTGATCCCCGTAAAATATCAGGTCATTTGGACGTCGTTTGGGTCCCTGAAACATCAAAATATAGAAAAAGGGGTTTTCTGACAGCGCAGGGTTAATTCCAGAAAAATGGGGAAGTTGTTAATTATCCCCAAAACTCAATATAAATCATGAATATAACCCTTATATGATGCAAATAACATGGAATAACATGTAATAAAATGTAAAGTTCATGTATGCATTTTACATGCATCAACATCCCCAAGCTTAACCCATGCTCGTCCCGAGTATGAAGGTGATATAACTAACATGGACTTTGCATTTTAATACTATCAATGGATATCAAAGGTGATTACTATTGCTACATAAAGTCAAATGATTCATTCTTCAAATGAATAATAATATGCAAGATAAATTATGAAGTGATATCAAATACTCAATATAAAGATGTTCAATGATAAATTGACAAAGTGTAACATAGAAGAAAGTACTATGGACCAATTGTATGCATAATGAAAAGTAAAACATCCTATGGTGGTCATAGAGTACTTCTTATGAAAACTGAATATAAAAGGTGGACACTTTGGATAGATAAATAAGTAGAGGTAAAGCATGAATAAGTTTCATCTAACTTCCAAACACTTCTACTTAAGTTAATGCTTGCAATGTGGTAGTCATTGGTGTGGAGCTCTCATTACCCCTATCATAGCATCTTGAATGATTAATGTTTAAAGTGAAAGCAAATATGAGTGGTGTGCTTGACAATGTATTGGTTGAATGTCTCATGTCCCTTGAATACAAGTACCTACACCATGTGTTACTCACTTTGGTCCACAAAGTAAATTCAAATAAAGGTCATTGCAAGTAATAATAGTATCATCAAGAACTGCACTGGGGTACCTCTTGCCCCTTGACATGAACAAGCCTATGTCAAAACAACAAGACAAACAGACAATGAACAATCTCAGCACTCTTTTATTTACTATGGGTATAGCTTTTTATTATGAGGTGCATCACTGAATGAACATTATGGTTATGCTGTAAATTTCCACCATGAATGATGCATGGCTTAGATTAGCGGCCCAGGCATTTCTCTAACCATTTATACAAACTCTTTGAACTTACTAAGTATCCACATTCATTTCACCCATGATAGGCATCCATAAACAAAAGTACATGACATCAACTAAATATAAATAAGTGCAATGTTGAAAGCTTGCCATGTGACAGCACATATGGGCTAACTCCCAACCAAAACAATTGTCAAGCCCACAACTTCATAATTTTAATCACAATGGTTCATGCTTATTAAATGCAATAAAAGTAAATTGTGCATCAAGTTCGTGAGAGCTTTTAACCAATTTTTCCCATGCCAATCAATAATATAAGCATTTAAATTCAGAAATGTAGATAACACAATATAACATGATAGACATACTTGGAATAGCATAAACCTAATAGGTAGATATGGTGGACTCACTGGAAAAACTTTGGTTGAAGGTGTTGGGAAACAAGCTTTTTACTTGTTGTAATTTTTGGGCTAGCAATAGGGAGAAAGTTGACCATCTAAATGCATGCATAAGTATCCATAGAACTAATCAATCCATGTTAAACTAAGCAAAGTTAAAATTCAACATCTAAACATGCTAAAAGATAGCTCTTGACAACACACTTGCAAATTAACATTCATTCAAAGCACATGAATTATGCAACTATATGTATCTTTTAAAATCAACTCAAACATCCCTATCCCAATATATTTAATAGCATCCAACATAATTCAACCCAAACTTCCAGTAGCTCTCTCATATATAAATGATAATGGTGGTCTTATTTAACAAACCGAAATAACAAAGGCAAAAGAAAACAGACGCTCCAAGTTTATACGATAAAGTGCTTTGATCGAAAAACAGAAGTTAGACGTGTGCAAACCGAGAGTGTGTTGGTCTAGTGGGGTTGTCTTGACATCCCCAAGCTTATGGCCTTCACCATCCTTGGATAGCTCTTTGTGCAGCTCCTCTAATCCCTGTGAAAAAATTTCAAAACACCATTTCTCCCATTTCTTTTCTGTGGGGTGATATTAGTAGTGATAAACAAATAGGTTCCTTGCTGCATAAAATCCTTAGGCAAAAATTCATATGAATGTCCAGAGAGTATATAATGTTGTATGCCTACTCATAAACTCAATTGAATCAAAAATATTCAAGCAAAAAGCTCAAAGAATGCATAAAACAATATCAAGATAGAATCTGTCCAGAAAAACAGCAGCAGCAAAACGCATTTTTCTACCCTACTTAAACTCGTCAGAAAAATCTGCAAAACATCACGTGTGCAGAGGATGAAAAGTTGAAGCTATGGTTAAATTACAGCTCAATCGGAGTTACAGATAAAAAATGAAAAATCAAACCGTGCACAGACTTCATGCAGGCAGAAAACTCTCCGAAAATGAATAGCAACTTTTCAAACCCAAAATAGGTAAAACTTGGTTCTTTATTAAAAATCGTAGAAACAAAACTAACAAACTACTCTCTTATTACAGCAAGAGGACTCAAAGAAAATCTCAAACAAAAACAACCGGGTTGCCTCCCGTAAAGCGTTTTCTTTATAGCCATATAGCTAGCCTTACTTACTTGATAATCAAAGGGGACGTAGCTCACGAGGGAGCTTGAACCTTGGTGCGTCCCTCTTCCTTGGGAAGTGTTCCATGCATAATACCAGGATATCATGGTATTCTCAAACCAATCAAAATAATAGTCAGGTTGAACCCTAGTTGAGAGAAAAACAAAACACAAAAGTAATAACAACGAAGTCTAACTTTCTTTCTATGCATTGGCATTTTGTATATGAATGAATTACCATGAATTGAAGTTTCCCAATGCATATTAACAATATTTACTTGCAGCATATAATTATTAGTAACATAAAGAGGGCTCTTATCACCTCCTCTTTCATAATAGTTGCAAGTAGTAGAAATAAATTCAACCATATAACCACAAGAATCATTCAACTTAGATAATTTAGGCACATAAAGAGGATTATTAAATTTATTATGGAATTCATTAGCATACTTCCCTCTTTCAAAATAGTTAATAAGATCAATATTAAGTTTAATATCATGGTTGCAACAAAGATTTAGAATTAAAGTGTCGGGGGGTTGCCCCCGGGTAGGGCAAAGAGGTGGTGTTGGGAGCTATAAAGTGGAAAAGAAGGTCAATCCGAGTCTCACAAACCGGATCATTTGGACCGGATCATGTTTAAATGCAGGGAGAGGCCAAAGGGCATCAGGCAAGGTCTAGCCGGATCAGAGGAAGTGATCCGGCTTAACCTAGCCGAGATGGCCTGGAAGGATCCGGCTTACTGCAATGTCGGATAATGCACAAGGGCCAAGTAATGTCAGTAAGTTCACGGGTTCTGCAGGTCTCCTGCCCGAGGCTCAGAAGACAGCCAGGTCGAGCCACGGGTTTTCCGGGTCGCAAGGCCCTAGGCGCTGACTCGGCTATTTCGGGAAAGGGCAGTGGCCTAGGCTCCGGTGGGCTACGCTGGCTTAAGCTCAAAGAGGAAAAGATAGACCTGCCGTTGGACTGACGATGAGCTGGACTGAGTGACAGTAGCCAGAGCTTGTCCTGTTCCTCTTGTCCATGCCATTATCATCTCCGGCCAGGGGCAGAATGGTAATCCGGTTAGTGTATAAATAGACCAGCACATCCTCCAGGGCGAGGGACGACGAAGAAGAAGCCTCATTTCCCCCCTTGCTCCATCTTCTCCTAGAGCTCTCACCATTGTTGCTTCATACAGCTCGAGGAGCACTTTGTACTTGTATCATTGAGATATAAAGAGAGTAGGCTAGTGCTGCAGTAGGGGTGTTACCTCCACAAGAGGGCCCCGAAGCAGGGTACATCTTGGTGTGCTTTGGTTGTTCTTGGTTTTGCTCGTTCTTGCTTGTTCTTGCGTGTTCTTCGTTGTTCTTCATGCGTGCTTCTTGAGCGCGCACACCCTCCCCGGATCCCCCAACGTCCTAGCGAGCCCCCAACTTAAGCCATCCTATGGCATCTGCCGTGACACCACCACGACAGTTGGCGCCCACCGTGGGGCAAGCAGTGGCGTTGGCTGGGGTTTCCATCCGGACGGGTTCCGTCACCAGCTCCGGCGTACGCGTGCTGTCAGGGCTCGTCTGCAACTACGGCGGGTTCACCTTCATCAGCGACAACGCCGGCTGCTTCGCGGGAGGGCCACTCCCTGTGGATGGATGCTTCATCCAGTTCGGCAGCTTCCTCACCTACGTCACCACCGAGCTTGTCCGCGAGTACCCGGCGCAGGTGCTCGTGGCCGAGGACCCTCCTTCTTTCCGCGCAGCTCTCGGACGGCGTAGCGCTCGCCCCGGGAGTAGCGTGGAGGTGATGATGACCGGACCAAGTGCTGGAGCAGGCAAAGGAGATGCCGGCAATAGCATGCCCGAGGTACTGGTCACGCCAACCGATCCGGTGACAAGCCGGCTCGGACGGCGAAGTTCCCAAAGGAGAAACCGGATCCGGTTGGCCCACTTGGCATGTCAAGTAGGGAGGCTCCCTTAGAGGATGTCCTGGAAAAGTTATCTCGGCCAGTGGCACCTGGGGCAAACGTAGAGTCCACTATAGCTCAGTTAGAGGCAGAGCGCCTGAGGTTGCAAAGAGAAGCCCGGTTAGTGGTAGAGTCTAGGCAAGCATTTGATAGAGACATGAGAGAATATAATGCTGCCAATGGTATCACCGATGGTTTCACTCCGGTAGCGCCTCACCCACGCAAGAGAGCAGATTTGCGTAACAGGGGTAAGGACCTCAATGACGAGTTAGCTAGAGCCGCAAGATCGAGCTCGAGTAAGGCTACTAGTCATAGATCGGGTACAGGCAAGCCGGTGTATAGCTCCCCGGCCAAGAATCTTAGGGCTGCAGCGGCAGCGCGAGCCGAGTTGACCACATTAACCGGGGATGCTTGGCGCAAGCAGGCAGAAAGGGTCAATGAGCTGGTTGATGTGTGTAACCGGCAGAATGAGGCTTACCGGAAAGCTAATCCGGACGCTGGTGGTTCTCGGGTAGTGTGTCGGCTAAGGCTGTTAGCCAGAGATCCAAGGGGCAAGCGTCATCCCCGCATGTCGGAGTTGACCGGGCCCAAAGCGTGAATTCGGGCAAGAGCAAACAGCTGCAGGCCTATGATGCTGAGTATGCCGGCAAGCAGCTAGCTGCTCAAGGAAGAGGTGGCCAGAGCAGAAACAATGGCAAGGCAATCCGGGAGCCGGAAGGGGTAATTCGGCTGGCCGAGGTCAACCACCTCGTCCTCCTGGGCAGAATCAACCCCGGCAGGAGCAGCAAGTAATGGTGCAAGCGCAGCAGCAAGGTGGTGGCCAGGCGGGCTACCGCTATGATGATGGTAATTCGGCTATGGCGCGAGCCGGATACCAAACGTATGATAATGCACTTGCATCCAGGCTGGGACCTCGGACATTGGATCCGGATGATCAGCGTCTCAGTTGGATAGGATTTACCAGTCCGAGAAGCTGGAAGAGCAAGGCCCACCAGGTCCTCCATGCTTTGGGCCTCGGATCATGAACGAGCCGAATGTGCCGTTGTTTCAGCTTGGCCGAATCACAAAGCCGTATAACGGCAGCACTAAGCCGCAGGATTGGCTGATAGACTATGTATCCTCGGTGCACATTGCGGGGGGCAATCGCCGATGGGCGGTCCGGTATCTCCCGCATATGTTGGAAGGGCCAGCCCGGATTTGGCTGAATAACTTACCAGAGGGTAGTATCAACTCTTGGATGGATTGGAGCAGGCGTTTTACAGCAACTTCTCCAGCACTTACAAGAGGCCAAACCGACCTCAGCTCTTGTCTGCGTGCAGGCAGGAAGAGCGGGAGACAGACCGAGAATTTTTGACTCGGTGGAGCAACATTCGCAATTCTTGTGAAGGTGTCGTGGAGGAGCAGGCCATTTCTTGGTTTGCGCAGGGTTGCCGACATGGCACCCCGCTTTGGCAGAAGCTCCAGAGGGATATGCCAAAGACCCTGGCGGAAATGATCCGGATAGCAGATACATATGCTCTTGGCGATCCGACGCAGCCAGCGTTGGATGTGGTGGGAACAAGCAGGAGGCAACCGGTCAACAACCGAACTGGACCATTGAGGCCCAGTGACCGACATGAGTTCGGTTATAAGAGGAGAGATCCGGATTATAGATACGGTTCAGATCAGGTTGCTGCAGTAAATATGGATCATCCTGATAGCCAGAGACCAAAAAATGAGGGTCCAGCTTGGAGGCCGAATCAAGGTGCCTGGGCAAAGAAAGTGTGGGATGGACCGAGTCCACCTCTAACTTTTGAGGCAATGATAGATGGGCCTTGCCGTTATCACACAACAGACCCACGCAAGCCGGCCAATCATTCAACTCGGAATTGTAGCTGGCATCATCGCATCCAGGCGGAAGGTCAGAGAGGGCCACCTCAGAGAGGTGCTCCTAGACCGAATTTCAGGCCAAATACGCCTTTATCCGGAGCCAATGCAACCCCGGTGAACGAAGGAGCTCCAAGGCCGGCAGCCACAAAGCCGGTTAACCTGGTAAATATGGGAGGCAACAACAACAATGCTGGTCCGAGTCGGCAAGGTGGATACCCCGGAAATGATTACAAGGAGGCTCATCAAAGTTATGTGGTTTTTGTGACCGAGCCAACTGACAAGAAAAGTCAGCTGCGAAGGGCGAAGGAGGTGAATGCAGTCACACCAGCAGTCCCAAAATACCTGAACTGGTCCGAGCAGGAGATCACTTGGAGCAGGGCTGATAATCCCAGGGTTATGCCAAGCCCAGGAAACTACGCACTGGTGGTGGATCCGACTTTGGTTGGACCAAGATTAATGTGAAATTCACTCGAGTCTTGATTGACAATGGCAGTGCTATAAACATCATGTATCGGGACACAATGGTCAAGTTGGGTTATTCGCCGAATCAGTTGCAGCAGAGCAGTTGCACCTTCCATGGTATAGTACCCGGGGTGTCTTGTTCCCCAATGGGTAAGATCTGGGTAGATGTGCTGTTTGGTACCAAGGACAATCACGACTTGAGAGTCTCGAATTCGAGGTGGTAGACTTGGAGAGCCCATACCATGCTCTGCTCGGCAGGCCGGCATTAGCCAAGTTCATGATATCCACTCATGTGGCCTACCTCAAGATGAAGATGCCTGGCCCGAATGGTATCATCACCGTTGCGGGAGATTACAAGAAGGCCATACAGTGTGCCACGGTCGGTTCCACCTTAGCCGAGTCGTTGGTGATCCAAGCTGAGAAGAGCAAGATGCATGAAGTAGTGGCGATGGCGAAGTCAGCTCAGCTCGGCGTGCTGGCATGACCAATCCGGATGCAGGTGCAACATTTGAGGTGCCCAAGGAGACAAAGAAGATCCCCATTGACCCGGAGAATCCGGAGCGCATGGCCATCATTGGTGCCGGGTTGGGCGAGAAATAGGAAAGCGCGCTCTGTCACTTCCTCCGTGAGAATCGGGATATCTTTGCATGGTCGGCTAAGGACCTGCCTGGTGTTCCGAGGGAGTTGGCAGAGCACTCTTTATTTGTCAGGCCGGATGTGAAGCCGGTGAGGCAACCGACTCGGCGTCTTTCAGACGATCGAAGAAAAGTGGTGCTTGATGAGCTGGCTAAGCTACTTGCAGCCGGATTCATTATGGAGGTGTTGCATCCAGACTGGATATCCAATCCGGTTCTGGTAGAGAAGAAGAAGGACGAACCAGCGGTGGTCAAGGTGTGGCGCATGTGCATCGACTTCACCAACCTGAACAAGGCGTGCCCGAAGGATCCTTTCCTTTACCTCGGATTGATCAAGTGATCGATTCTACTGCTGGGTGTGAGTTGTTGTCTTTTATTGATGCGTACTCTGGTTTTCACCAGATACCACTGAACCCCAAAGATCAAATAAAGACTGCTTTTATTACCCCGTATGGGGCGTATTGCTATCGTGTCATGTGTTTCGGTTTGAGAAATGCCGGTGCAACTTATCAGAGATGTATGCAGAAATGCTTACACTCTCAAATGGGCAAAAATGTGCAGTGTATGTCGATGATATCGTCATCAAAACTAAAGAAAAACGCACTCTCCTCGAGGATCTCGAGGAAACATTTGTGAACTTGAGAAAATCGGTTAAAATTGAATCCGGATAAATGCACCTTTGGTGTCCCGGCTGGAAAGTTGCTCGGTTTCCTTGTATCGAGCCGAGGTATTGAGGTGAATCCGGCTAAGATCCGAGCCATAGAAAACATGAAATTGCCTAAATGTCTAAAAGATGTACAAAAGTTCACCGGGTGTCTAGCCTCGTTGAGTCGGTTTGTGAGTCGGCTAGGAGAAAAAGCCTTGCCCTTGTATCAATTGATGAAAAAGAGCACCGGGTTCACATGGACCCCGCAGGCAGATTCGGCTTTCAATGAATTAAAAAAGATGTTGTCCACTGCACCAATTTGGCATCACCTTTGCCGAATGAGCCAATGCTACTTTACATTGCGGCCACTAACCGGGTCGTAAGTGTGGTGATAGTGGTAGAGCGAGAAGAGGAGGGTAAATCCGTGCAGAGACCGGTGTACTATTTAAGCGAGGTGATCTCAACCTCAAAGCAAAATTATCCTCACTACCAGAAGATGACATATGGTGTATACCTGGCGGCCAAGAAGTTGAAACATTACTTCCAGGAGCACCCGATCACCGTAGTATGCGAAGCTCCAATCTCGGAGATCATTGGGTGCAAAGATGCGACTGGCCGAGTTGCCAAATGGGCAATAGAAGTGTCTCCTTACACCCCGCATTATGAGAGAAGAGATGCTATCAAGTCTCAGGCTTTACCGGATTTCCTTTGTGACTGGGCCGAGATGCAGTATGAGCCACCCAAGCCGGATTACAATTACTGGAAGTTGCACTTTGATGGCTCCAAAACCAAAATCGGACTGGGTGCTGGGATAGTACTCACATCACCGAAGCAAGATCAGTTGCGATATGTGTTGCAGATTCATTTCTCAGCATCAAACAATGTGGCCGAATATGAGGCACTGATCCATGGGCTTAATGTGGCTAAGGACATCGGCATCCGCCGGATAGAATGTTTTGGTGATTCAGATTTAGTGGTGCAGCAGTCTTCTGGAAATTGGGATGCCTTGATGCCAATATGGCACTATATCGATTTCATGTCCAGAAAATTTCAGGATTTTTTGAAGGCTGCGAGTACAAGCACATACCTCGGCTGGAGAACGAAGCTGCTGATATCCTGTCAAAACTCGGGTCGTCTAGGGATGCAATCCCACCCGGGATATCCTTGAATCACCTAAGGATCCCTTCAATCAAGCCTTCGCCTGATTCCGAGTCAATTTTTATCCCAAAGCAAGAATCTGAAGCTGTTCCTATGAATGTTGATGTCGGGTACATTTGGGAGACCCGGGGACTGCACCGAGACTCGGGGAATGCTACCAAATCTTAGGAAGAGGGAAGAGAGGAAGATGGTGCTAACCGAATCTTAGGGAATGGACAGAGACTGATAGAAGAAATAATGGCGGCGACGCAGTGGAAATAGATGAGCACTTATTCCCTTTGCATCCAGTACCGGAATGGGCTGAAGAAATCATGAAGTTCATGTCGGAGGGGAGTTTGCCAAATGATGAAACCGAAGCTAGGCGAGTGCAGAGGAGGTCCAAGGGTTACACCATCATAAACAAGGAGTTATACAAAAGGAGTGCAACCGAGGTGCTACACGTTGCGTGGAGCCAGCCGAGGGCAAGGAGATGCTCCTGGAGATACATCAAGGAGAATGTGGGCATCATTGCAGTACAAGAGCCCTGGTGGCTAAAGTATTCCGGCATGGGTTTTACTGGCCCACTGCTCATGCAGATGCAGAGGACATAGTCCGAAAATGTGAAGGATGCCAAAGGTTTGCCAAGCAGACACACCTACCCGCATCGGCGCTCAAAACAATTCCTATCACTTGGCCGTTTGCTGTGTGGTGTTTGGATATGGTGGGAGAATTCAAGCCGGCTAGGGTAACATGACACATATGCTGGTGATGGTGGATAAGTTCACCAAGTGGATAGAGGTGAAACCAATCCGGAAAGTGGATGGTCATTCGGCTGTAACTTTCCTGAAAGAAATCATTTTGAGATACGGTTACCCCCATAGCATCATCTCGGATAATGGCACGAACTTTGCTGTGGGAGAGTTTGCCCGATTCTGCATGATAAGGGGATCCGGTTAGACATAGCCTCAGTGGCACACCCAGAGTCCAATGGACAGGTGGAAAGATCAAATGCTTTGGTATTAGCTGGGATAAAAGCCCGGTTAATAGAACCTCTGGTAAAGACTCCGGGGTGCTGGATTAGATG